>BSBM01000734.1:1203750-2407500 GCA_027924585.1 Larix kaempferi | reverse complement strand
TTATGCCTTTCTTTCTGCTTCCATCCAAGTAGTCCATGTTCCCTATGTTGGTACCTCGAACCTCAATCATCCAACTTCCTTATGCGAGCTCAGGCTACTCTATTCAATCACCTCTCGACAAAATCTTCCCATTTCATATTCTTGTTGATTAAGGTATAAAATCCAACTACTCATTGTTGTTAAAATGGTGAAGAGTACTTTTGGGAAGATTTGAAGCCGTGTTCACCAATCTATCTACTTCCACTATTGTTCTCTTGGGGGACATGGTAACACTAACGTCTCCCGGTCTTTTTATCAGCTCCATTATTTTTTCGTAGAGTCTAGCTAACTTGAGGTCTTTAGGAGGAGACTTCGAGATGAAGTATTTGATCAAGTTCCTAGAGTCTCCAACGATGATGACCTTTGTAATACCTACATTGACCATAATTTTAGTTCCTTGGTATAATGATAGATCCTCTGCTATGTTATTGGAGGACCAACATAGGTCCTAAGCATAATTTTCCTTCTTATTTTCTCCAGGATTGAACAAAAACCCTAGGTTTCCTTTCACTACCCCATCAATGTAAAGAATGTGCTTCCCTTGATGTGTTCTCCACTCCTCAAACCCAACACCTTCTGGTGGGGTTGGAATCTCGGTTTCCTTTGGACTTGGTATTTTTGAATATTCAATCCTTCAATCCAAGCTTTTTCATCTTGCGGCATGGACAACATGCCATCCTTTACTTGATGATTTCCTTAATAATATTCCACCATTAAGGACCAATCATTCAAAATCACATGACCCAAGGAACAAGAAGATCCCTAAAATATTGATTGGTTCCTTGCCAACCAAATCTTCCAGCATATAATTTTGGAAGATCCAACCAAAACCACTTTAAAAGTGATTTATTCTTTAGAGAAAGGTGATAATCATTTCCTCAAGACTTAAAGAAATAACTAAAGGATAGAGGAAAATAAAAGGATTGATGAAGATGTCCCAAAGCTATGGTACAGACTCCTTTAGAAAATAAGCACTCTGGAAAGAGATGATTGTTAGATTCTTCATTATTGATGCAGAGAACACAACACGAAGGCCCATAGAATAACCTTCTTTTAATATTATCTCCAACTAAAATTTCTCGATGTGTCGCATCCCAATAGAAGAAATTAATTTTGCGAGGAACATTATTATTCCATACCCCAACCCATAGAGAGAAACAAGGAGATGTGTATTGTTGTTGTTGCAGGGACTAATATCCCTGCTTCACTGAATACTTACCATCCTCCACTCCCCAACCTCTGATGTCTTGAAAGTTCCTTCCAATCAGAGCTTTCCCTTGAAGGTTCTGGAGAAGGACATGAAGCACCGGTTAGAGGTGAGATGAGGGGATAATTGAAGCTAGTCTTTCCACAATCCATCTATGGGATTCCATATGCACATGTCTCCAATATTTTCAATCCCTTAACTTTCCATCCAAATACGAATATCTCGTAGGACTTGGTAAGAATCAAGAAGAGGGGGGTCACTTAAAATGATATTCTTTTAGAGGTTTATTCTCCTTCTATTTCTCGGAACCCATTATAATTTTTTATGAAAGAATTCCTACGCCTATGTACATAAATTCCATATTTGATAGCCTTTTATTGGCTTTGGGGTTTAGTCCAAGCATCTAATCCTATTGCCCCTTAGATATTGTTTTTGTAGAGCTTCCTTCACCCAGTCCTCACCTTTGGAGAAGCTCTTCCACTTTAATTTATCTCCTAGAGAAATGTTGTTTAACTTTGAGTCTATGATCAACAAACCACCTTTGTTACAAGTACCTTTGAATATATTCAAGTTAACAAAGGGGATACTTCCTTCATTATCTCTCCCCCCCTCCACAAAAAAGCTTTGATTTCCTTTTCAATCTAATTCAAGATTTTGGCCAGTGCAAGTTGAACAGAGTAGAGGTATATGGGAATAGAAGAGAGGACATATTTAATGAGGTTCACCCATCTAAAAAGATTCAACTAGGCTACTCCCCACTGCTTCATTTTCTTTTTGAATTTATCAAGAATTTCCTACCAATTCGCCCAATCTATCTTTCCTTGGCGATTGAAATTCCCAAGCATGGAAATTTTAAGGATCCATAATTTTTTAAAAGTGTAGAAACCTTGGCAATTCTTACTAATTGTCATATTTTCAACCATAAAATGTTGGGAGATAGTTTTCTAAAAATATTCAAATTTCTAAGGGTTTTATATAGTTTCTAGATAATTTTGGTGATTTTCAGAGTAAAAAAATTTATACCATGGAATTGGGGCGAATCAATTTAGAAAAATATGGAAATTGATGAATCTTATTTTGGGAAAAAAGGTAAAATATTAGCCCATGGGATAAATTTCACCCCTAAAAATTTCCTTGATCCCAAGTAATTGAAATGGTCCCATTGTACTTATCTGTAAATACTCGTCTCCTTAGCAATTTCCACAAGGGTCCTATGGTTCATATTCCACCCATAGATGTTGCTCTTCATATTATTTACTTACATAAGCACAGTAGTAGTTATGCAAAATATTTTTAAATCTCTTAGCAGTAATTATAGAGGCGCCTCTAATTAGGAGGGTTTCATCAACAAATTATGAATGGTTCATAGCCTTTACCTCCCTTGGAATCTTTATTCCTAAGATACTACCTCAAATCCCCTTCTCATTGAATCTTCCATTATAATATATAACAGTGGGGAGAAGAGGAATCCCCGTCTTAATCCCCTAGAAGCATGGAAAAACTTTGTAACTCTCCCATTCACCAGAGGAGCAATCCAAGGCTTCCCACTATAGACCTTGATCGATTCAATGAAATTTCTTGCAAAACTAAACTTATAAAGGACTTTATAAAGAAATTGGCGAGTTATCCAATAGGAAGCATTATTCATGTCTAACATTATAATCATACTTTTTCTCGACGAGACTGGATTGAACAGACGGCTTCTTGCACTAAAAGAATGTTGTCAAGAATATGACAGTTCTGAATGAAGCCTCTATGATTGTTTAAGATGGAGGGGAGAACTACCTTGAGTCTGATGGAAATAATTTTTGTTAGGACCTTATAAGAGACATATTGATGAAATTTTTCATCATCAATAGTATTAACTGGAAAAGAGTTGCTAGGTTCTCCTTTATTTAAAAAATTTTATGTCATAATACGCAATTCCTACTGAGTTATCTATTTCATTGGTGCTCGAGTCCAAAAAAAAAAACTAGCCCAAGTCTTTAGCTAACTTTCAACTTTCCACCATTAGAGAGTCTTTGCTATTTTAATGAAACCATTTAACTAATGCTGCATGGTTAAGAGTACATTACAGTTGACGGTTTGATGGCTGAAATGTGGAGCTAATTTACATGTGGCAAGTATAAAATATTGTATAAACTATAGATTCATAGTATCGAGATTTCGCACTTTCTTCATCCTTGTTCATCCAGGATACACAAAAATAAAAATAAAAATCAATTCATAGAAGGTGACACATCAATCAAAAGTAAGACATAGCAAAATATTTGAAGATCGCCTTTATTGTTTTGAAAGGTTACCTGTTATTAAAGGAAGATTGTAATGATTTTACATCATTGTTTGAGAGGATATGTTCAGTACAGATGGAAGGTACCTATAACTAAATTTCAAATTCTATCATCTTGTATTTAACATGCATTGAATTCCCTAATGCACGAGATTAGACCTCACTAGCAGCAATATTGAAATAAGTTTGAACTTAGCTTGAAAGATACCGAAGCACTTGTGCTATATTGTTGTCAAAGAAGTGCTTGTTGTTACAAATTTGAAAAAATAAAGAAATATGTTAACTTGGATTTGATTAAAGTCAAAGGAAAAGGTTGCCAGAGAAACCCCTACGATGTAGCCAGTGTGCAAGGAAAGTATGATGCATGACACTGCTGGTATTTGATTTATTAGTTTGTCCTGCTCAAGTGCATCTATTAGATTATGAATTGGCATATTTTAGTGAACAACTATAAAGTACTTGCAACCTGCATCGTGAACTACTTACATTGCTAGCTGATATATAATCCACATCTGTCTCAAAGAAATTGCAAGGAGGGTTAGTTTCATTTTGAAGGAATTATAAAATTATTTTGCAAAGAATTTATGGGATTAGAAGACCAATAAATTAAACATTAATTAAAAATGTATTTATTTAATTTATTTGATAATAAATAATTTTGATTTCTTTTAACTTATAGATGGATTGTCTTATTATTGATGGAAACACTTTAATGAGATTAATAATCTCAACAATGTCAATAATTTAAAAGAAGAGACTTCCTATAATGATGTTCATAATAATCATCCAAATGTGATTGTTAGTGAAACACATTATATCTTTTTAACAAGCTATTAACTTATCATCAAACCCAAAATCAATAAAACTTGTATCATCTACTTATGTTATATTTTGTAACAGGTCAAATTAACATAATAAAAAACCTCAATAGAAACTCACCTAACCCAATTTCTCCCAAAGAAGCTTTATCCCAAATTCTATATATCATTGAATGTGAATATCTCATTATCATTGTAACAAATAGGGATACATTATCTCAGTAACAAAATGCCATAATAAGAATGGTATATGATTGGTACATGGTTGATTTGGAATAATGCAAAACTCTATTCTTGCTAATATAAAAAGCATAAGATATAAATATATCCATAAAATATGTTACGATATATTTATTTACACATAATTTTAAACTTGATCTATGCATTCGATAATAATTGCAATAATAAGGACCATGTAAAATTAAAGAGAAAACTTGTTTTTCCAGTGGAAAAAAGCATACTATTTATAATCAAATTGAAAAAAATAGTACATGATGGATTGGTCCATAGACAAGCACAGTTCACACAACATGCTTTCATGAGTTACAAGGCATGTCGAAATAGTCCAGTCAAACATCCATTCAGTGATGTTCATATGTACATAGAAAACCCATAACAAAAGTGACAAAAATCACATCTGGCCAAAATATCTCCCAAAAACTAAGTAGTCGAAGAAAAATAGAGAACCCTGATCAAGGAACTCATCTTCAAAGTATTCTACCCAGAAGAGATATCCAACATCCCCAGAAAGTGCTTGCTTGGATAAAATATCAACATCCTAATTGTGTTCCCTATATATGTGTTTGATATCAAAATCCATAAATTTGTACATCTCAGCCTTAATCCTGCAGCACCATTGAGTGAGAGAAATGATTTGTAACTTATAATCACCCAAAACCCATTTAATCGTAACCCTGGAGTCGCCAAATAATTTTATTCTTGGGAAGCCAAAAAGATTTTCTAGACGAATAGAAGCCCACAGTGCCAATAGTTCAGCCTTCATGCTAGTGCCTGATCCACAATGGAGTCGAAAGGTGAAATAATGTTCCTGGTTTATAAAGATTTTTCCACCTGCTGCACACTGCCCCAATGCCGCTGCACCATCAAAAAAGATGATGGGATCATTGAATCTTGGTCTGAAAGTACCATTAATCCTTTTTTTGGATATTTTCTTCAAATGAATATTTGGTATATATTGTTGCAGAATAACAGCAAGAACTTTATCTGTACTAGCCACTTGATCATCAAATATACATTTGTTCCTCATGCCCCAGATTTCCCAGGAAACATAAACCGGAAGTGTGTGATGTTCACTACAATTTTGTTGCCAAATTCTTAAACTGGAAGTAAAATCACCCTGTCTCCAGACAGTGCTAATATTCAGATTGTTACAAATCTTTCCCCAAATGTATAATGTGAAGGTACAGTCCATGAACGGGTGAGTTGCATTTTCTGTCCAATTTTTGCAAAGTGGACATCTACTAGGACCATACCAACCTTTCCTTTCCAAATTGTTCCAAGTTTTCAATCTATCCATTAGAACAAACGAAAGAAAAAAATTTATTTTCAGTGGTACTTTCCATGTCCAAATAAGTTTATACCACCACTGCTTTGGAAAGATGCACCTCCTCTTGATGATGGATTTGTAGGCGGTATTTGTTGTAACCATACCTATGCTCTCATTTCCCTTCCAGATAAGGATGTCCTCTTCATCTTTCAACCTGCAACCAGTCGAATTGATGGTGTTGGTATATCTATCCCATTCTGCGGCCCGTTCACCCAATAAGCCAAGTGCTTCCCCACTGTACCAATATGTCCCAGGTCCCCAATTCTGTACACTATCAAGAGTAACAAAACCGGCTCTATTCAAAATTCCTCTCAGAGCATGTGAAAGCATATAATCATCACCCAGGCCAATGATAGGATCAGTGCCAATGGATATCTCTTTCCCATTCCCAATTTGCCAGCAAATATCAAGTGCCAACCATTTGTACACGTTTAAAAATCCTCTCCAAAGTGGGGATATACCCCAGCAAATCTTCTTTGGTGTTCTAAACCAATGAGAAATTTTTATTTTAATGTATTTGCAATGGACCACTTTAGACCACAGAGTGTTCCCAAACATGGCGTGCCAAAAACTCTTAAGTCTAAGAGCTTCACTAAAGGCCTTCAAATCTTTTATACCCCAGCCACCTACGCTAGTTGGAAGAGATAGCATCTCCCAGCCAGCCATAACAAGGACACCCGAAACGAGTTTACCCGACCACGGGAAGTTGAATATCAATTTTATAATCAAATTGATAATGTACTTTGGAACAGGAAGCATGGAGAACCAGTACACAGGAATGTTGGATAAAACCGCCTTGACTAGTGTCAATTTTCCACCTATAGACAGAAGCCGATAAGCCCAATGTGAAATCGTATTTTCCAATTTTCTAATAAGCCAAAAACAGTCTTTTATATAGTACCTGCATGGTTTAAGAAAGAAACCAAGGTACCTTAGGCCATCACATGTCACTTCCCATTTATAAGGCAGCAAACTCAGAATCAGATTCTTTCGGATCTCATCAACAAAGAAATGAAAGAAAGTAGTCTTTCGAAGGCTAATTTTCATACCTGACGCCTTACAGAACAGCTCCAAAATCCCATTAATCGATCTCCATTCAGAAATAGAATCACTTCCAGCCAAGAGGACATCATCAACAAATAAAGAGTGTGTAATCCGAAGTAGCCTGCTGATCTTCAGTCCATTAATATACCCATCCAATTTTTCTTTCTTAATCATAAGACTCAATCCCTCAATCACAAGAAGGAACAGGAGGGGGGACAAAGAACACCCCTGCCTAATACCTCTGCTGCAACTAAAGAATCCCGAGGAATGACCATTCACAAGAACTGAAATATTCATAGTACAAACACAAGCCATGATCCATCTAATGACAGTTGCCGGAACCCCAATCTGTATCAGGATGAGTCTCAAAAAGTCCCAGTTTACTCGATCATAGGCTTTTTCCAAGTCTATCTTTAGGATAAGTGCCTTCTGCTTCCTCTTCTTAACCGAATGCATAAGTTCCTGTGTGATACCCACCGCATCATGGATCTGTCTACCTTCTAAAAACCCAAATTGTTCAGGAGAAATCTTCTCAGACAGTATGGGCTTTAGTCTCTCCGCAATGATCTTAGATATAATTTTATAAACTAGGTTACACAATGCAATTGGTCTAAACTCCCCAAAGGTCTTGGGATCACTGACTTTTGGAATAAGTGTTAACACCCAAAAAGTGCTCACTAGCTCATTTCCCTATTCACATGACCCATTTGTCCACTTTTTTACCATCTGAGCCTCCGAAACCAACAAAAGGTCACCAAAAGACCTTAGTACACCCCTTTTTCCATTAAAAAAGATTATTTTTCCAAGAAAATCATAAAAAACCCTCAAAAAGGGTCCAAATTCCCAAAAATATTAAAAAGGGAATTAAAATATTATTTTTATTCAAAAAAAGGAAAAAGGAGGGAAAAGTACCTAAACCATGTTGGTCAATACCATTTGGTTTCCACAAAACCACAAATGGTATTCCCCACCACCAAAACCTATAAAAAGGTGATAGGGGATCCTCATTTCAGATCCATCCATTATCTCATCCTTATGCTGCTAAAATCTCCCTTGAGCATTTTAGCCATTGCCAACCACATTGGAGAAGAGACCATTGGAGATTGGAGTTGCTCATCCTTGGAGCCATTCAACCTCACCATTAGAGGTATTGATTCCGCAAGCACTTGCTTGCCCCATTCTTTCAATACAAATTCATTATTTTACATTATCTTGTTCTTGATTTTAAATTATTTTTTGTTATTTGCTTAATATCTTTGCATAGATCCATGGTTAGTCTTGTTTAATTAGTTTATTGTTATTTATTTCCATTGAAACTGCTGCTACTAGTTAGCAGGTGCCCATAGCACTAAGCCTGGTTGCAAAACCGGGACAACAGTTTTTGGCGACTCCGCTGGGTTTTGAACAATAGATCTCTAGTTTTGCTTTTAATCTTAGTTTTTTATTAGTTTTTAACCTTTAGATCCATAGATCTGCCATCTTAGACAGCAGATCTATTGCTGCTCTAAGTTTTGGCTTCATCTATTGCCATTAACAGCCCGGAATTCTTGATTTTCGGGTTCATTTTTCGGCTTCCGTGCACGGCTTCCGCCTCGCGTATTTCGGCTTGACAGTCGCGCGGTCCATCGCATCTTTCGACATTTTTTCCACGCGGTTCACCGCGGCTTTTTTGTCGTTTTCCGCGCTGCACATCGTGGCATCGCGGTCATTTACCGCGCTGCACATCGCGACTGCGCGCCCCCTTTTCCGCGCGGTCCACCACGACATCGCGGCCTATTTGCGCACTGCACAGCGCGGCTTCGCAGATATTTTTCGCGCGGTCCATCGCGACTGCGTAACCAAAACACGCGTGGTCCATCGCGACTGTGCGACAGAAACCCGCGCGGTCCATCGCGGCTTTGCTGTAAAAACCCGCGCTGCTGATTTTTTTCATTCGGCCATTCGGATTTTAAAAATTAATTTTTACTGTACTTTCTGCCCATAGAACATTTTTTACAGTATTAAATTCTGCATATTTTACAGCTTTGAAAAAAAATTTACTATTTAAAATGCATATCTAGAAATCTTTTTAAAAATTTTCAAGAAAGTGAAAGAAAGACTTATTTCTGCATTTTTATCTAGATTTAAATTTTTTCCTGTTTACTTCTTTAAAATCTTGCCCTTAGCAATTTCCTTGAAAAAAGAAATCCATTTATTTCTTTTTAAGAAGTCTATTATTTGCTTTCAGAATTCAAAAGATTCTTTACTTTTTGAGTTAGTTTCGCAAAGCATTTAGTTTTCAATTATTGAAAGAAGTCATAAATATTTGCTTTTTATTTTTGAAAAACCCTTTATTTTTTTGAAAATTTCCTATAAAGCATTTACTTCTTTCAAGTTCAGTTTACAATACCTCACGTGCACGCACTCGATCACTTAATTGAACTAAGCCTTAAAACGTACCCTAATTTCAACACACGTTTAACCCCACTTGGGGAACACTAAAAACAACTTTGTAGCTAGGTAGTATTGGGGGGATAGGTGTTCCAATAACACCCCTCAGTTATTACATCTGAGACATAGAAGTTGTCCAATTAGGGAGCTAAAATCTCTTAGTACTTTTTGGCGCGGTCACAACCGGTTTGTGGGAAGGCCTCTCCCTTAGGAGGGTTGAAGTCGCGAGGATGGTTCCGGAAGCCTGAGTGGAATACCGAAATCCATTCAGTAACCGAAGGGCTACCATTCGCAGTTCTCGGGATATCCCTGTATTGGGATATTGCGATCAAAGGACCAAACGGCAGATTTACCTTTTCTCGACGTGTCATGAACGGAGTATCCTAGTATCCTGTCTTTAGGATTGATTACCCGGTGTCCCTCCCGGTAGGGGGATATCTAGCCGTTGTCTCAACATTCATATTGTCTGACTTGGATTTCATCACCTTGCAGAGGATATCGTGTGTTTGAGTCACAATACTTTTAGTTAGATGTTTGCATGATTCAACCCACCCTTGGTCTAGTTACACCTATTTTTTTTTATAGAAGCCGTTTGCATGTTGGTATTCTGACCAGTTGTTGCATTCCTCCACTTATTGTAGCACAGCTGCTAGAATAAGTGCCTTTTTTTAGGTTGATTTTTTGGCCTGAGAGCCTTCTTTTTTCACTCCCCTTCTTGCACCCTTGGTTGCATTAGGGTTTTGAGTCTTTTATATATATATATATCACCACCTGATACTTAAACAAATTTTTTACAAAAACTTAATTCTCACCATTGAGAATTTTAGACGCTCCCGTCGTCTACAGGACGAAATCCCAGAGTTTAGTCCACTTGGCTCTCCACGTCACGGACGCAGAGCCTTATCCCTTGATTCGACACATCGTCAATCAGCTGCACAGTCATCCGATTCTGACACACCTCACTTCACATTTGATTTGGAGGTAGAATCCAAAAACCCCACAGAGTTACCACCAACCACCATTATGGCTGGAACACCATTTGATCCACTCTTTACCAGCACCATAGGAGAGACGTCTACAGACCCTTCTACTACAGTGCCGTCCACGGCAGCAACCACCCCCCTGGGTATGCCCAATATGGGCAACACTCCACATTTAGGAATGCCCAACACAGGGCCATCTCCTGTTATAGGAATTCCCAACACAGGTCCACCACCTGTTATGGGCATTCCCAACATAGGGGTCACACCCCCTCTGGTTCCCACAAACCCCATCCCAGGAATCCCCACTGCTATTCCTAACCCAAGTGTAACCCATGTTGCACTTGGAGGCGCTGGCCCATACCAGACTACACCTATTGGAGGGCACATACCCTCCATACCTAGCATACCTTTAGGTGCTACTGGACTCCACAACACAATGACTAGGCATATCCCAGTTCCAGTCACCACATCTGCTATCTTACCATACATGGCGAGTCTGAACCTGCCAGACTTAGCTAGGCTCACAAATGACCCCATCAGACATGATCCTGCGTGGCCTCACATGCCCACCAAACTCCCCTCTGACATCCCTAAGTTTGAGGGTAAGACGGGTGAAGACCCCCAGAACCATATCATGTCCTTCCATCTATGGTGTTCCTCCAACTCCATAGTGGACGACTCTGTCCGCCTCCGGCTCTTACAACGCACCTTCACTGGCTCTGCAGCCAAGTGGTATATCGAGCAGCCCCATGGGACGCATGCCACTTTTACCTCCCTGGCCTCGACCTTTCTACAGTTCTTTCAGTTACCTGTCCGCTATGATGCGGGCGTCGAGATCCTACTGTCTTGCAGACAGAATACGGCCACCCACATCATTGACCATATTCATGAGTGGCGTCGACGCCGGAGCCTCTGCAAAATTAAGTTAGACGACCGTATCTTTTTAGATTGGTTTCTAAAATCCCTCCTCCCACTCATCGCGAAGGATGTGGCATCTGAAAGACCCCAGTCTGAAGAAGAGGCCATCCTCAAAGCCCAACAGTTTGATCTCATCTATGCCCAGTCGGGTTATCTATACACAATCATACCAGACGCCCCACGATGCGACTCTTCACGCAGAGACGCGCCGATGGCATTATTGGCCAAATCACACCCCAAGCTAAACCTTTCAGCATGGTGAGCACCATGCCTGCCCCAGACCTCTCTAGGGCTACATCCAGTTCCGGAGCGACAACTTCTTATGCTCCAACAAACCAGACCCATCACATTCATGGACCCTCTTGTCCACAACATTGCTATGGGCAAGCGCCATCAGCATATGTACCTCCTACATACTATACTCAACCTACCACACATACCCCTATGCAGTTCCCACAACAGCAGATGCATTACCCACAACCGGCTGCACCAGCTAATCTCGCACCTCCAACAGCTCAGGGGTACCAACAACCCCAACAGGCAGCTGGACCACCTCCAGCTCCACCTGCATACTACCCACCGCAACCTGCTCCCGCACCTGCGGCTCCCCAGAATCCCCCCAATGCTCAAGGGCATGTGTACGCACAACAACATCAGCCCCAATACCAAAATAACCAACGCAACCAGGGTGGGAAACCAAACCACGGAAGAGGACGTAACCGTGGAAACAACCAAAACCATAACCAAGCTCCACAACCTAACCACCCCCCGCAAAACAATAACGCGGCGCCTGCTCATCAGAATCCTGATCGGCCACCTAAACAAGCCAAAAATGCTAATTTACGAACAAACCATCCTTGTTCTATTTGCGGTGTCTATGGCCACTATACACACGCTTGCCCACATCTGGAGCGAGCTCGGCAACTATGGACAGATGATGCCCATCGTCAAGGACAGGCGGCTCCTCAGCCGCCACCCAACCCTCCACCACCTCAACCACAACCTTTGGTGCTACAAAACCCTTTTCCAACACAAGGAGTGGTGAACACTCAGTCGTTAGCCCCCCCGCAGGGCAACGTACAACCACAGCAAATAACTTACGCCGCTCCTGATCAACCCATGTTTGATTCAGGGACTCACCACTTATTGATGATGTCCACTGCCGACGTCAATATCCAAACCCGCCGGAACCAGTATGGCCCTACCTCTGAAGCCCCCCCCGCCGACAAGGATACTAACGCTCATCCCACCGATCAGCCGTTACGGATACCACCTCTTCCACTTGATGGCGCATCTAAAACACCTCATTTCCCACTCCGCTGTATCAACAACAACCCCAATGCACGGGCTGCGTCAAATTACAACATCGTAGATGACCTAGCTCAATCTCCCGCAGCCATGTCTGCGTTAGAAGTCTTGAAAAACTGTCCTACTCAGCGCAAGACTTTACTTTCCGCCATTGGGGCAATTGACCCAAATGATTCGAAATTGATGACCTTTGATTTAGACCAGTCTGAACCACGTCTTCCTTCCACCATAGCAGTCCAAGTTTCTGTTTCTATTCGGAATCTTGTCATCCACCGATGTATCATCGACGAGGGTGCCTCCACATGCGTCATGTCCACATTTGTTTGGCAGAAGTTGGGATCCCCTACTCTCCAGCAATCCTCCACTGCATTGCGGGCCTACGACAGCCGGTCAGCTCAACCTCAAGGTTTACTACCCAAAGTCCCCGTCCAATTAGGTGGAAAAACTGTGCTCATTGACATAGAGGTCATTAATGCTCAGCTCGATTAGAACCTTTTACTCGGCCGCAGTTACATGTACGCCATGAAAGCGGTCGCCTCATCCATTTTTCGCACCATGATGTTCCCCCACGAGGGACGCGTGGTCAAAATCGACCAACTCACATATTATGATCCCAATGCCCCCGCAGCACCCGAAAATGTTCTTCCCATGATTGAACAACCAACTTCTAGTGCAACTACCTCCTTTGTCTCTTCTTTGGGACCCGGACTTTATTTAGATACACCAATGACCTCTACATTCCAGGCCATTCCACCACCGTCACCGGAGACCCAAGTCGCAAACCTCTGTACTCTTTCACAGAATACACAAACATCCGATAGTCAACCACCATTGATCCCCAGTCACATTGGTGTTACACCCATCCACACCATCCCCTTCCTATTTCCTCCTTCGGGTGTAGTAAGCGCCCCGGTTATGGCTACCCTTAGTCTACCCGGGTTAACATTGGGATTACCCATGTTGTATATTCCACCTCCCGTTCGACCGCCAACACCAAACGTCATCCTCCAACCGGTACAACCTATTGTTACCACAAATCAACCTCCTCCTGGTGTCGCAATCCCTTCGTCGTCAACGAAACCTCCTCCTAGCCTCAATATCCCTTCGTCGTCAACGAATCCTCCCCCTCCTATCAAGCCCACTGGGGGCAGAGGTCCACAACCATACACTGCTATACCACCTCCTAAGGCAGTTAAACCCCCACCGGTGTTTCAAGCTCCCCCTAAATGCTCGTTGTGCGATGAGATAGGCCATCCAACTCATCAATGCCCACACTTACCGGCACTCCAAGAGCATATGAATATGTTGGACGATGACATCAGCATCCCAGTAGTTAGATTAGAGCCACCTCTACAGCCTCGCGACAAATCACTGCGCACCAACCATCCTTGTGCTATATGCAGTGTTTATGGCCACTACTCTCACCATTGTCCTGATCTACCTGACTATAGAGCAGCGTTGTACGAGTTAAACAACGTCGACTTAGAGATATCTCCTCCCCTCATCGAGGAGATCCACCCCCCGCCATCATCCTCGTCGGAAGAAGTCAATACAATATATATGATTTCAACAACCTTCAAACCAGAACCCCTTGATTTATGGTCTGACTACTTCAATACTGATGAGCAAATTTTGGAGACACTCACTGCACCCGACTACCCTTGGGATGATATGCATCATCGCTCGTACTTCCTCCCGGAAGCATCTACACCCACCTCATCCAACCAGCTATCGGTCGAATCGAAAGATTTCATACCCACTAAGGTCGATTGGTTAAGGGACCCCATCCCAGCACCGGATGCCTTTGAAGAAGGGAACATGTCGAACATTTCCCCCACTATACAGATAGACATTTCCACAACACCAGGGAAACCTGAGCTCATCTCACTGGGCGCATCTTGCACTCAAGCAGAAACTCAGGCATACAAAAAGCTCTTTCAAGAATTCCGTGATGTCTTTGCTTGGTCAGATACCGAAATGCCTAGCCTTGACCCCTCCATTTATACGATCTCCACTGGATACCCCTCTGTCCGGTCGGCCCCTTCCATTGATCCCTTTGACACACAGGTTAAACCCTTTCAAATCGATGAGGAAACCACATGTCCACAACATGGGGGCAGGCCCAAAACCTTGCTTACTCGTCATCATCGTGATCCTCGTCGGAGATACTGGGGGCATCCACCCCACAAAGGGAATCCACGATCATCATATCATCACTTCAGTATGCCACCACGACCCACAGCCTCATGGTATAACACCCCGCCAGCAGTTGTTCAATGCCCTATTGATCTCTCTCTGAGACAACATCTGCACCACATTGACACCTCTGAGTTAGGGGGCATAATAGATTACCTCGACCCCGGGATAGGGGGCATGATCAATCATTTTGAACCTACCCCATTATCTCTATCTCAACACATCAATGAGCCCATCGTTCAAACCAACACACATGTGATCCACAATCACAAACCTCATGCACATAGCATGGGGGCAGGTCATTAACCCTGCTCACTTTTTCATATTCATGATCTCAACCTTTTTTGAGGTCACATGTCACTTGTATATTTGAGTTGATACACATAGTGTTCCCCCCCGCGGGTCATCATTTCTCCCCACCACTGCATCATTGGCTTGGTGGGCTCACCTTTATTGGTAGCCATTTTTTAACCTAGTTATTTCCTTTGACCATTCCGGAGTCCTTATGACCTTCGTTTTTCGCACCATTTGCACCGCCGGATTCATATTTCTGTGCTCATTCTGACGCTTGAGATCATTTCTCGCTCTCACCTTTAGATTTTTCGGGCATTTTTTCCACGCCCCCTCGTCACCTCAGTTTGCGTGCCACATCGGCCGTCCTCCGTTTTAGACGTGCCTTATATCGCCGGATTCAGTTTTCCGCGCTCGTGATGACGCTTGAGATCACTTCTCGCTGTCACGTCCTGATTTTCAGGGCATTTTTTCCATGCCCCCTTGTCACCTCGGTTTGTGTGCCACATCGACCGTTCTCAGTTTGGGGCATGCCTTATATCGTCGGATCCAGTATCCCACACACATGATGACACTTGAGACCTTTTCTCGCTCCCATCTATCCATTTTTTGTTTGGTATAATTTTATCCCTTTTTCGGGCCGAGCAATCCCTTTTTACGAAAAAGGCACTTAGGGAGTTTCTGTTAAGCTCTTTTCTGACTCCTAAAACAATGAAAAGATCGCCGAGCAATCTTGCTTCCTTTCATGCTCGCTAAACGTATCTGAAAGGGTGTCTACCTGGTATAAGTTTACCCCTTTTCCGGACCTCGTAGACTAATTACGAAAAAGGTATACTCTAGTCACATCGGCTAGAAGAGTTCTCCATCCGCATCATTTTATGCTTTTTCGGGCCTTGGAGACTAAACTCACGAAAAAGAACACCAATGGAGTCCCCTTACCGCTTTCAGACTCTCTAAATATGAAAGTGACCACGAGCAATCACCATCTTGGGCTCGTAAAACCAACAGGAAAATAGTCATAACCACTACAGAGTCTTCTTATCGCTTTTAGACTCCTTAAAAATGGAAGCACCAATGAGCACGAACAGTCCTGGGATCACAAATCCACAGGACCGTACCATTTCAGAGCACACTTTTATCCCTTCTTGGATCTCATTAAAACTACGAAGAAGGACCCAATGGTGCCTCTTGGCGCCACGACAGATCACATCTACTCATATGGCAGCTTCCCCATTTGGTCGCCTTTGTTCAGAGTATTCTGCAATATGTCACCCTGAGAATCCCTCGACAGCACCCATCAGCTTGACCCCCCCAGAGTCAATACATACCCTTCAGTCCCTAAGAAAGCAATGATCCCCACACCTACAAGTCAGTCCCCCACGCTGCCAGGTCAACCATGCCATCATGCTCTGAACAAAGGAAGTTTGAGTCTACCCACTTTTTGACCCAGTTACTTCCCATCCCCACAAGTATGTCAGTCCTACCATCAGTACTACAACACTTCATTTTTACACCTCGTGCTCCTATCAAGGAAACATCATTGCCTTGTTAGTTGCTGGTCTCCCTCTGTCGACGACAACCACATTGATTCCAGAGGATAGACCTAGAGGTCCCTGTGTCTTGGACTCATCACCATTTATGATGAGTGCCTACGAATCATTTCGAGAGGAATCTTCAGTGCCTCTCCAAATGGTTGTTTCTCACATGCTCGACTTCAACACCTTGATCGCATCGTTGAGACTCGCACAGGGTATTCGTCCGTTTCACTTATTAGTCAAAGACCCCGGATACCTCCTGACTCCTCCACATTTGAGAGTCTTCCTATGGATAAAACCAGTTACACTTTTTCTATAGATATCCGAGTTGCGCATGGCGACAGTATTCAGATGTACCCCAGTTTCATACTCCCTTGAGTATACAGTTACATTATTTCTCAGAGATGACTCATAGTCTTTGAGTCCCTACAGATGTTGGACACCTTCAGTTTCAACAGTTCCTCAGTTATTCCAGTGTATCAGTTATTGAGATCCGTTATGATCAGGAGTACATCCCAAAATAATGTCCCCCCTGGACCATTATGGTGTACCAGTAGATTCTTTATGTATTAGATCCCTTTTCTTGGGACTAATTGTTATGTATATGTCTTGATACGAGCATGGGAATGCCTGCCTCATCCATTATTAGAGATTATACCTCATTCATATTGAGGCCATGTAATATTTTTTGTTTCTTGCAGCTTCCAAGGGCCGTGGCTCCAGTCTCCAATCGGTCTCTTCTCCTTCCCAAACCCCTGAAAAAAGACAAAAGAACTATGATGTCTATCGGCCATACGATGAGCTCCTGCCCTCACACATAAGGGGGCAATCTGTTAACACCCAAAAAGTGCTCACTAGCTCATTTCCCTATTCACATGACCCATTTGTCCACTTTTTCACCATCTGAGCCTCCGAAACCAACAAAAGGTCACCAAAAGACCTTAGTACACCCCTTTTTCCATTAAAAAAGATTATTTTTCCAAGAAAATCATAAAAAACCCTCAAAAAGGGTCCAAATTCCCAAAAATATTAAAAAGGGAATTAAAATATTATTTTTATTCAAAAAAAAGAAAAAGGAGGGAAAAGTACCTAAACCATGTTGGTCAATACCATTTGGTTTCCACAAAACCACAAATGGTATTCCCCACCACCAAAACCTATAAAAAGGTGGTAGGGGCTCCTCATTTCAGATCCATCCATTATCTCATCCTTATGCTGCTGAAATCTCCCTTGAGCATTTTAGCCATTGAAAACCACATTGGAGAAGAGACCATTGGAGATTGGAGTTGCTCATCCTTGGAGCCATTCAACCTCACCATTAGAGGTATTGATTCCGCAAGCACTTGCTTGCCCCATTCTTTCAATACAAATTCATTATTTTACATTATCTTGTTCTTGATTTTAAATTATTTTTTGTTATTTGCTTAATATCTTTGCATAGATCCATGGTTAGTCTTGTTTAATTAGTTTATTGTTATTTATTTCCATTGAAACTGCTGCTACTAGTTAGCAGGTGCCCATAGCACTAAGCCTGGTTGCAAAACCGGGCCAACAATAAGAGTCACAAATGTGGCATTAAGTGCCCCACTAATGTAGCCAATGCTTCTGGTAAAGTCAACCATTCTCAGTATATCACCACCCATAATGTCAAAAAAATGGATGAACAGTTCCACTGTCCACCCATCAGGTCCAGGGCACTTCTCCTTTTTAAAACTTTTTAAGGTATCCTCAACTTCTTTCAAGGTGACCTGCTTTTCTAAAATCTCAGCCTCATCATCATTGAAATTTTTTGAAAAATGCTTAACCACTGTAAATTGTGAATGTAGATCACAAAAACCTTCATCAGTGTAGATATCCCTGAAAAGGTGCTTTGCCCCCACCTGTATTGCATTCTCACCTGATAATGTATTTCCATTTGCGTCCTCCAATTCCCAAATGGTCTTTTTTATTTCAAAGATATAAATATCTCCATAAAATAAGTTACAATATATTTATTTACACATAATTTAAACTTGATCTATACATTTAATAATAATTGTGATAGAAAGAACCATGTAAAATTAAAGGGAAAACTTTAGTATGGGTAGTGATTTCAGAAGTAGTTATGGGATTTAATTTTAATGATATCTATAATTATAAAAGAAAAAAAAAACATAAAAAATATTTCAATCACTCATAAAATATATTAAATAATATTTTAAAATATAAAAGAAATAATCTTTCTTTATCTAATCTTAGCATATTTTTTAGAGTCTAAATTATTTCTTCCAATGACCCATCTTCATTAAGAATCTATAGAAGATCTAATATTCCCTTAAAAAATAAATATAAAAACTTAAAAACATCTAAAATATATAATGTTCAAACAAAATTTAAAAATATAAAAAAGTCATTTGGCTATTCTCACATGTACCCATTATAATCCTTAATGTTGTTGGAATTGATTTAATACTTAGAGGGGGATGAATCTATATTAGCACAGTTATTAGCATATTTTTAACAGATTAAACTTTACTTAACATTCATCATCAATTATGCATTGGTAAATAAACATTCACATATAAATACACCATATCATCAGCACATAACACATAGATTTTTTATGTGGAAACCTAAACAAGAGAAAACCATGGAGTGCTTCTTTATTGTATGAAAGAATACATTCAAGGAAGCACCAACTTCTTGTGTTTACCAACACCAACTAGAAGGAGGCACCAACCTGAAGGAAGTCGTGATTCCATATCTCCTTGTTGTTTACAGGCACCAACCTAAAGGAAGCTCCAACTCCATGTCTCCTTGCCCCGTCCGACTGCCCTGATGTCTGATATATTTTACTGTCTTGTTGTCCTTCAACTCTGCGCACTTCTTCAAGTCTTCTGATAATGATTCTGCTATGTGCAACTTTTGTATGCAGACTATTTTATGTTGTTGCGCTGCATACACCACTTGAATTCTCAATATTCTCATTTCACACTTCTATTGATGACTATTGGATCGTTGTTACACAAGATTTTTGTCCGTCGCATTGACCCAATAACTTTCCATTTCCTTGATCCTTGAAGTGCTCATTCTGAAAGATAGATCCCATTTCTCTTGCCCTGAGAATTAACCCATCTAGCAACTTCGACGTGCTTTGTTTATTTAACAACATGGACCATTATCTCACCGGCGTGCCTTTCTATACTGGAAACATGCGTCATCGATGCATCTTTCTTGTTAAGCAGACTGTGTCTCCTCTCATCGATGCATAGTGATCAACTGACAAGTCATGTCGAGGTTTGTATAGACAGAAAAAGAGGTTTTCGAGAACTCTCTAGAACCCATCTTATTTGGACAAGATTTCCTTCCTATTTGATATGATATCACTCGAATTCCTTACCTGTTGAGATCATATCTCATCCATTATCCCTAAATATCTCATCTCTCCCCTATCCATATTATCCTATAGATGCAAGTCTTGGCTAGGGGTGAGAGGAGGAGGAATTGAGAATAAAATTATGTTGGAGAAATTACACCAGAGGTGATAGACTTTAGATCCTTATCCTTCCTTAATTGAAGTGACATCTTGGAGCAAAGAGGAATCCATTAGAGAGGAGATACGACACCAAGGAACCAAAGGTTGTACTTCTTTCTGGTTTCATTAATACAATTATGCATTTCATTTCCGATAAGTAATTTGTTATTTACTTATTGTACATATTCTTGGTCATGTATTTAACGTAATCACATCATAGTTCTAGTTTTCGTCTAGTATTGCTTGTCTAGAATACTTTACAAGTAATTCTCATAAGTGGAGCAACAAGGTTACTGGGACATTGGATTATTGGAGACAACTTACAGCCAAATGTGAGTCTTTAATCTTTTTACCTATGGTTGAATTCAGTTAGGGAAATGTGTGCATTATTTCTTGTCTTGTTCTAGTTTAACGGTTAAACTAGGGATGTCAGCTTATGTCTGTATTCGCGGACTAATCCTAAAACAAAATTGGTGACGATACTGGGGATAACTGCTTCCTAGATCTATTTGTTTTCTTTGTTTGGATTTTACTTAGATATTGTCACTTCTTAGTTTGAATCTGCTCCTATAGAGTCACAGGGTCATCTAGATTATTTTTGGCACTCTAGGTCCACTTAGATCTATCGAGTTTAAGGGTATTCCAGCCTTCATTTTTGAAAAAATCGCTTTTTGTAGCTTGACGTGCTTTACCTTTGATATACAGTGCATCGAAGACACACCTGGGCAATGTATTAGACCGCGTCGACTCAGGAAGACGCTCTTTGTTGTACTGTCAGACTGCGTCACACTACAAATTTTGAAGGCCTTCATTCCTACTCGGACTTAGACCTAGTCATCTTTCGAGAGTTATACTTGTTTGTATTGGTCTCTGTACTTTCTCCATATCTTTGTTTCTGTCTTTATTCTCGAAACTTGGAGTAGTTTGCTTTCTTGTTGAGTCCTTAATAGTCAAGTGGTTACTTGCCTTGTCATGGGTAGGTTTAGTCCCTTGTAGGTGTGACTAGTCTTGTGGACCTATAGAAGCCCTTAGTCTGCCTATTTTAAGTCTTGAAACCTCAGAAAGTGTGTCGCTTGTATTGGTGTGGCTTTAGTGAAGATTGGTTTGATTCATTTCGAAGCTCGAAATTGGAGACTTTGGGTGATTGTTTCTTTTTCTTTTGAACTCCTATTGTTCATTTAAATTGCAAAATTGTTAGAACTCTTGCATTTCGAGGTAGGATTAAGTGAATAAAGATCATTCCTAAACAAATTTGGATACATTGTTGAAAGACACCAAATTCTTGTTAAAATTCCTTTGAATTGTCTTTTGATTACTTTGTTTCTTCATTCGAAAAGTAAGATATTTTGCAATTGGAGAAGTTCATTATTTTTCCCATTCTAGTTTGTAATTTTAAATCTCTTTTGGAAAAAACGAAAAAGAAAAATCCTTGCTTTGGTGTTATTTTTTGGATTTCATAGGATTAGTCAAAAGAACGTATTTTCATCCTTTGGTTTGCTTAAGAAGAAAAGTGAAAGAATAATGTTGTATTTCAGGAAAGATTTCATTTGTCTCAGTGAAAGAAGAAAGAGCTCTCTCCTTCCTATACATAGATCTCATCGAAAGAAAAGTTTGCATCTCATTTAGTTCTCGTGCATGATATTGGGATGTGTCCACACTTCATCATTCCACTTAACCGTACAAGATAAAATCAAGCGCTAGTCTAAGTTAAAATCTTTAGAAACTTGAATGATAGGTTAGAGACGTGTTCCAACGTCTTTAAGCGTAGGAGATATCATTCATTGCCTGCACTGCATACCAGAGGCTTGTAGTTCTTCCACGTACTAGTCGGTATATCGAACGGACTTTCACGTACCTAACATTATATAGAAAGGTACTTCACGTACTCGACGATATATAGGAAGGCTCCTGTCGAACGGTTATGCATTATACAACACTACTACGGAATGGAGCTCCCATGTACCTTGTGTATATCGGGAGACTCCATTAAGATCCTGAAAGCATCTGAGTCAACCATTGGTAGTCTTTACATTGCAATACACCGAGAACAACACTTGGGGAGCTACTACACATGTACTGTTAGGTAGTCGGGTAATACAGTCAGGGGTATGGTCCTAATCCTCCTTAGTTAGTGCTCTGAAATATTGGGCTGAGTATTATTGTTGGACCCTATGGTATATCGTGAGTTGCAACGCCTTGACACTCCTATGAGGATCCATCTTTTTGTCCCACTCGTGGTGTAAGTTTGCTTGCATATTTAGTGTGAATAGGACTTGAAGTGTGTGTTTTGATTAGTAAAATTTTAGGGAGATATTTTCGTTATACACTATGTCTGAGCAACCTTTAAGGAAGTCTCACAGAATACAAAATTTTCCACCTGAATATCCTCTCATCGGGGAAGGAAGCACAGGGGTAGATATGGACCAACCCGCTACAACTGGTCCACACGGAGAAGGAATTCTGGTTACTGAATCAGGATGGAATTATTCTCCTCCTGTAAATCCACCTATCATTGATCTTATGGGACCATTGGTGGTAGAACAACCTTCTTCGCGTAACACATCTTTTCACCATTCACTTCAAGGACACCCTGGAGCCGTTGATTGGATATTCACTCGACCTCCAGATGACCCGATAGTGACTTCTTTCAGTCCAATCGCATAATTTTGGGGAACCTCCCTATGGCAAGTTATTTCCGATTTTGGTTCACCATCAACTGTGGAGACACCTCCACCTTCGCGTCCTACCAGATTCGTCTCGAATGAATACTTCTTCAGACCACTTCAAGATATTGTATCCCACTTACAAATAATACTTGGAGAACAGGTAAGGCATCATAGTTTCCCTTTACCGTCCACTTTGGAAGTAGTGAATCCTGAATACCATTCTCCCATGCATTCTTTTAGTCTTTATTCACCAAGAATGCTTGTGCCCAACATTACCTCCTACGAACCAGGCCAACCTTCTTTTCTACCAGTATCGTACCAAAATCAATTGGTCGGTTCTATACCTCTTTTGACCTCAATGACTGGGGGGAACCTTTAGCCAATGTTAACTTTGTAACTGGAACACAACCTCCAATACAAAGTATAATTGGAGGCCCATCTCTGGTTAGTGGTGAAACTATGGCCATGGGGAAACCTGTGGTCAGTGGTCAAAATATAATTGCGAGGAAAACTTTGGTTGGTAGTCAAAACCTAACTAGGAGGCAACCTCTAGTTAATGGACAAAACATAACTAGAGGGAAACTCAGTGGAAAAAAAGTAAGTGGAGTACAACATTCATTTATGAATTATAATATGACTGGAGGTCCACCTCCATCCATGGGACAACCTTCATGGGAACACCATACATGGGGCCCATCTACTTGGGGTCAACCCGCATGGGGTTATACATATCTGTGTAATCATAACATGGAAATGAGTCAAACCTATCAAAATTCTTTGGGAAACCTTTATCCTGGAGTACCTTACCCCAGAAATAGAAACACCCCATGGGGTCAACAGAACTTTCCAGCCGACGGTCCACCCCCTCCCCCACCACCTGTCCCACCTCCACCTCCACCCCCACCATCCAGAAAACCCCCTCATTCGGGAGGAAACCCACCATCGGGCCCACCTCCCAACATGGGAGGACCCCCACCATAGGGCCAACCCTCTATGGGAGTACCTTATGATCAATCAAGCTATGGTCCTATTGGTACTCAAATTCCATACCAATATTACCAGTATCTGTAGCCAAACCGACAGTTACCATTTCTAGAAACATTAGATATGTCGGACCTGTCATGTTTGACCAACGATCCCATTCAACATGGTATGAACTAGCCACCCATTCCTGTGAAGCCGCCATTGGACATACCCAAGATTGGATTACAACTTATTGCTTGGTCTAAATTGTTTTTACACTATGATTGCGGCCACATCTTTCGTCTTCCGCATTGTGCAATTTCCCCAAACACTGGGGCAACTCCTAGATCAATTGTGAAATCAACGTCCCTCTTCGGAGGTAGTCCTGGAACCTCCTCGGAAAACACATCCTTTAATTCTTGTATCACATGATAGTCCTCAAATTTTGGAATTTCATTTTCTTAGTTGTCCAATATATGGGTTGCATACAATTGACAACCTTTCCTACAAAACTTCTTCGTCTGCATGGCTGAAATGTGCCTAACAGAAATTTTCTTTGGGGTTCCTTTCAAAACCCTTGGGTGTCCTTCATCATTAATGCATTCAAAAATCTTGTTGTAGCAGTCAAGTTTAACTCTGTGTGATTCCAACCAGTCCATTCCAATGAGAATGTCATATGAACCAAGTGGTAAAATATTCAGATATGCACAAGTGGACAGTCCACACATTTGTAATGGACATTTCTACACCATTTCACTAAATTTTCTCTTGGTCCTATGGCTAGTTGAACCAACCATGATTTACTATGCTTGGTCTTCTTAAAATAACAAATCTTGACAATTTTAGGACTGATATAACTGTGAGTAGATCCAGGGTCAATCAAAATAGAAATAGATTACTTAGCAGTCTTACCTTCAATCTCAACCACGATTGATTGATGATTTGATTGGCAGTCCTCTAGTGCTACATAAATCCTAGGGACATTCCTTGCTACTTGACCCACAATTTCAGCCTCTTGGATGTCGTGAACTTGCTTTGCACTCCCATTATGATGTGGACAATTTCTAAGCAAATGGTCCTCTCCACATCCCCAACATTGAAGTGGCTCTCTTGGCTTGTCTCCCATCATCCTAGCTAGCTTTGTCACAACTTCTGGTGGTTTCCTTGGATGATTTATGGAATGAGGAAGCTTGAACCCCTTCTTTCTTTGCTCAAACATCTCATTCTTCTTGTCCTTCCATGCCTTAGGGAAATCTGGATTGCTTTTGGCTTGATCATAACAATACTTAGCCTTTTTTATGGTCTCATCTATAATTTGAGGCTCATCAAACACAATTCTATCTTTGTAGAATTGAGGAAGTCCACTTAGAAAACGTTGAATTTTGACTTTATCATCCCCGATATACTTGACATACCTCAGCAGCTCCAAAAATTTATTTGCATATTCCTCCATAGTCATTTGTCCCAACTTCAACTCATGGAATTATTTAATTTTTCCATCATAGTACCTATCAGATAGGTACTTTTGCTTGAAGTATTTCTTGAATTGCTTCCACACTATCTTCCTTTCATTGATATTCTTCACTTTCCTAAAGTGATCCCACCATATAGATGCTCTTCCATTCAGATTGAAGATAGCCACTCTTGCTTTCATATTTCCAGAGTAGTCTTCAACTTGGAAATACTTCCTCATCCCAAGAAGCCAAGCCTCATCTTCTTGACCAGATTTTATCTCACCATCAAATGTAGGAGATTTGGCCTTCTTAAATTCTTCATGTGAGTTGTTCTTTGAAGGCCTCTTCATCTTATTCCTAGGATATGAAATGCTTAGTCCTTCAGTGGAATCCTTAGACTCAAATGACTCACTAGAATATATTTCTAGAGTATATGACCTGCCTCTAGAAACTCTTCTTGAACTATGGGACCTCTTGTGAGAATGCCTTCTTGAGCTACTCCCACTCTTGTCATGATTTTCAGAATGATGTCTAGATTTAATCTTCCTTTGAATGTCTG
Source organism: Larix kaempferi (assembly GCA_027924585.1). Taxonomy (NCBI): domain Eukaryota; kingdom Viridiplantae; phylum Streptophyta; class Pinopsida; order Pinales; family Pinaceae; genus Larix; species Larix kaempferi. The sequence goes on along the minus strand of BSBM01000734.1, from coordinate 2,381,718 downwards.
TCAAACTTTGGAGCATAGTGGCATTCAATTGATTTTGCTCTTCTTTATCTCTAAGCAACATCTTATTTTTTGCTCTATAAATCTGCAACTCAACCCTTAGGGTCCTCATGGTTTCTGCAATGTCTGGAGGAGTCACTTGGTTTCTCCTACCATCGGATTATGTCTCTTCATTCTCAATTTGAATATTCTCTCCCATTGCATCTGGCTCGACTTCATAAGAATCATGTGCATCATCCATGACGATGATCTTATTGGCCCAACCAAGACCGGAGATCTTCCAACTGCACTATACTCACTGCTGACCCTTTAACAATCACTGATATGATTATGAATCTGCAAAAGTGTTGATATAAACACATTTGTTAGGTTTATTACAAAATAAAAATCAATTTTCATGTATTCTGGAAATGACCCATATTGGCAGTTTTTGCCATTATGGCTACAGGCACTTTTCTGATCAAATTATAAAATCATATGAATCGCCAATTCATAATTTTACTATGTGAAATTGTTCCCAATTGGTCAAGCTCTCCAATGACTATAAATATTCCTGACTATGATTCCTGAGGACAAAGTTACAGTCCTTCAAAATTGCTAATTTGGCCAAAATTTTGCAGTTTTCATATAGGTGTGTTTAACCCAAAAGGCCAACTTCAGACACCTGCAGAAGATCACCTATGGAGAACCAAGATAAATTCCTTATTGGCTTAGATAATAGATGTGACCAGGATTACTCAACAATTTTCAGCTCTCCAATCTGATGCTCCAGTCACCTGCTGTAATCTTCTGGAACTGACTACTTTTGTATTTTTCCACTTTTGCCAGACTTAGAAAAAAAATTATGCATTCATGCAGCATCCACCCTCATAATCCAATACGTGACTAATTTTTGTTTCTCTAACGGTCAATGCTAAACCCCACATCCAAGTTTGTTGACAAAAAAAAATAGGGGTCAAGGGGGCTTGCCCCCTTGAGGCAATTTGGCGCATAAGAACATATGATTTTTTGTTGATGTGACAAGGGTTCTAATGTGGCCTGACATGTGCCCTTCGATGTGTCCGTTAGGTCCCACATGTCACCCTATGACACGGCCATGTCCCCTTCTTCCCGCCACTAGGACGCCACACCACCATACACTCTACCTCGAGCATTGGCGGCTTTCCCTTTTACTGTAAGTGGTAACGCGCCCCTACGAGGCAGTTTTTGAAAACAACTCTTGGGGAGGCGTTATTAATCAAATAGTGACACGCACCCCAAGCGGATTTGGGCACAATGCACCCCTCATCCCATTTTATCCGGCATGTACTTTATCGATGTGTGATGGGTTTGGGTAGTTGATCATCCATAAGATCCGACGGTCAAATCTTCGTCCTCATATCATTAATAACCTCGCAAGTTCCCAAGGCGCAGTGATCCCTGACCTTTGATATTCCCCTTAATCCAATGGTCAGATCTTCAACTTCCCATTGCTAACCACCGCACAGTTTGCATTTGCACTATCAACTGCAACCGTTGATCGGCCCTAGTGATCGACGGTTAGATATTCACCTACCTCCACACTCCATCATGGGAAACCTCATGTGGACGAGTCCGATGTGGATGATCCACATCATGCCTTCTTCCCACATGGCTCTTCCATGTCACCCATCCACATGGAATGGGTGGGGCCCACTTAATATTACCAAAAAAAAATCAAATTTCAAATTTGTATGAAATTTTAATTCAGAAACAAGGGGACTATTGCAAAGTTATGTCTGGCCCCTTATCCATCTCTTGACAATACCTATCTTCCACAGAGATGTTTTTCTAATTTATGCTTGTAATTGTGCATTCTCGGCCCATACAGCTCTGATATTGCAACAAGGAGCTCTGATACCACTTTGTAATGTTCCCATCCCTCAATCCGGCCAGCAGGAGGGGACATTAACTAAACCAGAGCCTCCAAATCTCGCCCCATAACCATAGTTACGAATTGATAACATATAAAATGCATGTACAGACATGTAAATAAAAGCACACATCGGAATAAACTCAATCCACACACACACAACATGCAATTTACGGGCATAATTGTCACATGAATACAAATAAAAATCATTGCACATCAAATACATCAGAATACTTATCTTTAAACAAAGAAGATCCAAGCAATTGATTATGTAAGAGCGATTTTCCACCCAACCATAGGCACTCTATCTAGCATATACTTTTTCTCCTGAGAGGCCACCCCCAATCTGGGCTATGAGGCCACCAGGGAGAAGGAAAGACTGACAGGATTCTCTCTCTCATCCCACTACCCTCTCTGCTCTCTATACTTATCCAAAAGCTCCAACAAATCTCTACAGGGGTCTCACTAAGCCTTCACAGCCATGACACTCCTTCCAACTACCCCACACAACACAAGGAAGGCATTTCCCTTCACTAATCCACAGTTCCCTCAGGAAATCTAACACTTACAGTGCTTACTAGTGTGTGCAGTAAGAGTCCAACCTGATGTAAGCTATTGGAGAACCTCTTGCAACATTAATCCATGGCTTCTCAAGCATCCAGAAGTAGTATAACTCAATGGGTAAAGGTTCCTAGCTTTCCCAACCTCCATGTTCACCTACAACCATATATTTTCCCTTCCAAAAATGCAACTCTGTCTTCAAATTCGAATTTCTGGGTTAAAAACCGTCTGGTAATGGTCATGAACAACAATGGAAAAACTCTACGTAATATTGGAACATGCATGAGAGAATGATCAAAAGAGTGTTGACTCCAAGGATATGAGGTGAGGATGAAAATACAACTGAAATAGCTTCTAACCATAGAAGAAATAGGACTACTGACAGCTAACATAATTGTCACAATGCCCATGCTTCAATAACTACATGAAGTGAATTTTCCCACCAACCTCACATGTGCATTCAATGATTGGATTTAATAGTCGAGAGAAGGTAATTGGCTTATTTAAGACATGGCAGATTTTGGATGGGTTCTAAGGTTGAAACTTGGCAACATAGGATTTGGTTTCCCCATAGGCCCCCTTCCTCTTCCCCTCTGGTGGAATCATAGCCCCTCTAGTTCTGTTTACACAACCATCTTGGACCATTTTATTAATGTCCAACATAATATTTACATACATTTCTAATTGGTATTGTAAGCCAATCATATAGTCCAAATAAAAATATACACCTCATACATGCCTAGTCATTCACTAGTTGGGCCTTTCCCTTGAGATCCACACTAGGAATCCATACAAGCATATTTACATCATTTACATAATTTTTATTAAATACTTTCCAAGTCAAAACTGGGTTTATTACATCCTATGTAGAAGCCATCTTCTGACTCTATGATTTGAGACTTTAGATTTTCCATCCTCCTGAAATTCAACACTACAAAGGTGAAGAGACAAAGTATCAGTTAATACTGAATTAGAGAATGTTGCAAAACACCTAGGAAGTGAAGAGACAAGGTATCAGTTAATATTGAATGAAAGAATGTTGCAAAACAAACCAAAACTTTGTAATGAAGGAGCTACACGAAAATTGTTCATTCCCAATAAAACAACAATAAAAAAAAGAGCATGGTGGGCTAGTTCAAGTGGTTGAGTGATGTAATATAAGGGCCTCACTTGATGTCCCCATTGAGTTAGCTCTGTAATCAGAGCGAATGGTGTGTGGCTCCTTCGAGTGGGCCCCCTGTGATTTCTTACCATGGATGTAGCATTCCCGCTGGGGTGTTTGTGAAACACATGTGAAAAAAAAAATACTAAAAAAGAGTGCACAGTTAAATCAAAAAAGAACAATGTTTACATTAACAAATAAAAGATTTCTATTCAAAATTGAATATCATGGTTGGCCATCCTTTTGGCATAACGTCATCGGCCTTGCCTAACTATAGCTTTTCCAATAAGAGATGTTTCAGACGATCGCTCCAATCTATTGAATACCATAGTGCCAGAAGTACCATATAAAAGTTAGATAATTTATTTCTCCCGATCATTTGTTGTAAAACTAACACCATGAAAATAATTGTTAAAGATTCAAACAAAAAACAAAGTGGTCAAACAATATTAAGAAATCCGTGCTTACTTCAATATTTCTTGAACAACTTTCAGTACTTCACCGAATTTTGTCTCCACTGAAATGCCCCTAAAATGACTATGGACTTTAAGAGCACCTGTCGAGTGACCCGGCGTAACAGACTTCAATAAAGTGGCCCTTCGAGTTAGGATGTGTCTTAATAAGGGAGAATCACCTGATGATGTGCATGACTATAGTTGATAAATAAATTAATGAATTGAATTATATGTGTGGACTGGGATAATTGATTAATCAGTTCTTGCTTAAATGCTTAGCCTTGATTGGTCAAGTCAAAGTATAGTAGGACAGCTACACCCTAGCTTTGTGACTTGGGAGGACGCAACTGAGATGCGTCATAGCTTTCCGCATTTATTCTGAACTTCGGGACGAAGTTCTAAATAAGTAGGGGTGTATGTAGTGCCCCTAGACTACTGTAGACATTGAGGGCAATTGCTTAGTGACCCGACTGTTTGAAACATTAATAAAATAATCCTTTGATTTTATTTTGAGTATATTTATGATTACGATTGATTGTAAATCAATAAAATAATGATTTATGTTTGTGAGAAATGTGTGCAGCAACAGGTGAAACGGTTCACCGAAGGACACACAAAGGAATATGAAGGGTCGTAGAGTACGGGTAAATCACACACAGGGAGAGCGACGACGATGTCGAATTCCGACGAAATACCACGCTTGAGCAGATAAGCACTGATCCGCTTGCTCAAGAGGAAAGCGTGAGGGCGTACGAGGTGGGCCACGACGGAGCTGGTCACGTATGAGTTGAGGGGCGCGCAGTGAGAACGGACTCACTCCTCAGCGCCATTAGTCCCTAGATAGCGTGTAGACGGAGGATGGAAGGTAACGGCTCCTGAAATCCCTACATGAAGTTCCCGCAAGTCAAAACGGAAGGATGACGGTAGAAGGGCCCGACGGTGAGGTACCCTGCCGAGAACGGAAAGAGTGAATGCAAGGACCCAACGATGTGGTTCCAATGTAGGACCCCTCCTTTAGGGTCCCCTTGAATTGAACCTGAAACTTTAAAAACTTCATACAAACAAATTAGCCATCATAGTTATTGGAAAAATAAAATGAAAAGCGTGAATAACTTAACAAAAATAAGCAAAACTTTAACCTGTCAACCCGATCCGGTTGGTCCATTGTCACCTTCGTCTTCCGTAGGATCCCTCCAGCAAAGCTCGTTTAACCATAGGCGAAGCAACCGTTAGCTTCGCCACCCAACCATAGGCTCATGCTTTCAGTCGCATGGCCTCCCCCGAGCTTTGGGTCGTAGAGCTCACACAAGTAGTTCAGAAATTCAGCTTGGGCTTCCCTTCCCACCAGGATTTCTAAGCCAAACCCTTAGATAGCAGCAAGTCTTTGAGGTATTCGAAAATTACGACAATCGTCCAAATTATGGGCCCTTTACCCATTCCCCAAGCCTTCCTTATAAAGGAAAATCTCATGCGACACATGTCGCTTCATGCATAATTACATATTTTTAATTAATTATTTAATTAAAACACTCACCCATCCAAGTGTCAGTTTCTCTGGGAAGTGCACCAACACCCCTAAGTTTGCTCTAGTTTGTCCCCCAGATATTTTAATTAACTCCTAGCTTTTAGTTGACTAGGTGTCTAATCTTAGGATTCTATTTTGCTCCTAAATAATGATTTCTATTATTTTAAATGCTCAACAAAAATAACTATTCATGTGCAAATGCCTAAATTATTTTTATGCATTTGCTAAGTAATAATCTAGAGTTATTCTCATAAGTTTTTATGCAGTTAAATTTATCAATCAAACTCACTAGGATCACGGTGCCGCGTCGTTGGGCTCCTAGTTCCTTAATTTAATTTCTATGACATGGCACCACTCCGTCGAGTCCAGTCATCCATAGTTTCCATTCCTCGGCAAGGCACCACATCGTTGGGTCCTTGCATTCACTCTTTCCGTTCTCGGCAGGGTACCTCACCGTCGGGCCCTTCTACCGTCATCCTTCCGTTTTGACTTGCGGGAACTTCATGTAGGGATTTCAGGAGCCGTTACCTTCCATCCTCCGTCTACACGCTATCTAGGGACTAATGGCGCTGAGGAGTGAGTCCGTTCTCACTGCGCGCCCCCTCAACTCATACGTGACCAGCTCCGTCGTGGCCCACCTCGTACGCCCTCACGCTTTCCTCTTGAGCAAGCGGATCAGTGCTTATCTACTCAAGCGTGGTATTTCGTCGGAAGTCGACATCGTCATCGCTCTCCCTGTGTGTGATTTACCCGTACTCTACGACCCTTCATATTCCTTTGTGTGTCCTTCGGTGAACCGTTTCACCTGTTGCTGCACACATTTCTCACAAACATAAATCATTATTTTATTGATTTACAATCAATCGTAATCATAAATATACTCAAAATAAAATCAAAGGATTATTTTATTAATGTTTCAAACAGTCGGGTCACTAAGCAATTGCCCTCAATGTCTACAGTAGTCTAGGGGCACTACATACACCCCTACTTATTTAGAACTTCGTCCCGAAGTTCAGAATAAATGCGGAAAGCTATGACGCATCTCAGTTGCGTCCTCCCAAGTCACAAAGCTAGGGTGTAGCTGTCCTACTATACTTTGACTTGACCAATCAAGGCTAAGCATTTAAGCAAGAACTGATTAATCAATTATCCCAGTCCACACATATAATTCAATTCATTAATTTATTTATCAACTATAGTCATGCACATCATCAGGTGATTCTCCCTTATTAAGACACATCCTAACTCGAAGGGCCACTTTATTGAAGTCTGTTACGCCGGGTCACTCGACAGGTGCTCTTAAAGTCCATAGTCATTTTAGGGGCATTTCATACACCCCCCCATATATAGAACTTCGTCCCGAAGTTAATAATTTTTTTATTTTTATTTTTTGTTCTCGTTCTTTCAACGCTAGAATTATCTTAATTTCTATTCTCATCCTCATGTCATTGTATTCTATTTTTCTCCAATAGGCATGGCTATAAGCACAAGTGGTTAAATTCATTAGTTTTCTATTTCGTCCATCATGGTTCCAATACATCCTCAAGAACTCAATCGTAATTCCGCGTAATGCAAATCCAAAAATACCTTCATAATTGTCAATCCAAACTTAGACTACTTACCCTCCTAATCATCTACGAAGATCCATGACATCCACTTTAACTACAAGCCATATTGCGTCCGTAACCACACCATAGCTACCCAATCATCTTGTATAACAAAATCCAAGAAAGAATTTAAATTCATTGGCTATCCTTTCCTTCAAGACGAGAAGGTAATCATCATAAAATATTCAGTCAAATATAGATGGGTAAGATATAATCACAGTCTTTAACAAATCCAGAGAGACCCTCAAATATTTCAAAATCAATTCCCATAAGACTACTTCCAAAACCCTCTAAATGTTTTAATAATGTTGGTCCTCAAATCGATAGGTTTCCAGGTATCGAAACTTAGTGACTTGGTCGAATGTATTTAAAATTGATCTCTTAGTCCTTTCATCAGTATCATCATGTCAAGGTTAATGAGCTTATCACATCCTTACTTCATTTCTTCCTTTCTGTTGTCACCAGATTGCTTCGACAGACTCATCAAATAGTACAATGTGTTTTTTTTTTTCTCATCCTCATCGAGTTCTATCTTGTCTAGTCATATTTCGTAAACGTTCGACTATGTCGTTGGGTTTTGCTGCATTACATTCAGTTCATTGTGTTGATCAACTTCATGCTTCGTTTTACTAAAAATTGTCTTCGTTTGGTCCTTTTGCTGGACTTTCCAAGTTTCATCTTATGTGTCTATATAGTCTCATCGAGTCTTGTCTTAAGGTCTAGTCATGATTTTCATATTTGTTTCGTCAAATAATTGTGTCAAGCTCATCGTTTTGATACTCCAAAAGTCGTCTTGCTTTGGCCTTTTTGGAGAACTTCCCCACAAATTATTCGTCATTTACCATTTCCATGGTCACGTCAAGTTTGTAGTTTTTCATTTTCAGTAACATCATCGTTACGACACAAAATTAGTTTCCTTGAGTTTAGCTCCTCATGTTAGTCACACTGATATCTCGTTTTCCAAATTCCGAGTCCATCTGACCCTCTTGACAGTTTATCGAATTCTCGGTAAGCAATATACGCAATTGTGTTATTATAATCCTTTACCTAACATAAATATCGAAATGTAAAACTTCAATAATCATATATCTATTTTTTATTTATTTTTATTTCCATTTTCATAATTCATCACAATTATAAAATTGATAAAATAAGATATTATAACAAAAATCTAACATGTCTTTTCTACTTTTCCATGCTCATCGTAATTTTATAATAAATTAAATGTGGAATATTACAAGTTACTAGTATATCATGTACTAGTACCCTTGCCCTTTTCCACATTTCATCCTATTTATACATAATAAAAAAAATTAATATAATGAAAATCTAACAATGTATATATGTATCTTTTCTATTTATCTATGCTTGAAAATCTAACAATGTATATATGTATCTTTTCTATTTATCTATGCTCATCACAATGTTATAAAGAATAAAGTTGGTTATACTCAAGATTTAGTATATCACATGTATATGATTTCATTTAGATACACTTTCGATGAATCAAATCCTAGATTCTCTTAAGAGCTTAAATATATGTATTCCTATATCATTTTAATACAATGCATGACTTAAATGAGATTCGCATAATAAGTACCAATCTTTTAAAGGATTGTTTATTCTTATTCTATTCCAGAGCCATGCATAACTTAATAAGAAAATAAACATGCAAGGGACAAAAATAAGTCTATTCGAGGGTGAATACAATCTTATTCTAATTCAACAAAGTTCGAAATTTTTAATTAAGATACAAATTCAGAATATTATAAATTTGGCCTAGCTTCAACGTACATGTATACAAAGAATGACATGTATAAAATCTTATCTCAATTAAATAAAAGTGCACCACTGTGATTAAAAATTTGAAATCGGAATAATAAACAATTAATTGTTTACATTTTCTTATATTATATACCATCCCAATATATTAACTTACACATTAACTATATTTATACAGCGTTCAATTTAAAATTTATTAAAAACAAACTAAACATCGGGTTCCATTCTTTTTCAACTATGCGCTAAACAAATATAAAGAGATCTAAAAATTCAAAATGTAATTACATTAACAAATGATTAAACCAGTTGTTGGCGTGAAAGCTTAACTGTATATATATATATATAGCATTTCAAATTTAAAACTTATTTAAAATAACGCCAACATCACTTTCCATTCTTTTCAGTTGTGCGCTAAATGCCAATAACACAGATCTAGAAGTTCATTAGCAGTTACAGTAAAGATGATATAGCCAGCTGTTGGCGTGGAGGCTTTACTATACATATATGCAACAAATAAAATATAAAACTCATTTAAACTAACGCTATATATCCGATTCCTATATTACTTTCACATTCACAGAAACTTGACAAGTGTGAGGTATGACAGTATCACTCTACGGTTTGAACAGCGTGCAGGGTTCAAGAGGTTATCCCAAGAGTGCTATACGAATTAAAGCAAAAAATCAAGGAGGGTAAAGCGATTCTCTTGACACGTCTACAGCTAAGCTATCAGAATCTCAGACGTCCAACCGAAGTAATCCTTCAAGATCTGTGCAATCAAAACCCGACCCACAAATTCAGGATTTCGATACAAGACTAAAGGTGTATTGCTGGGTCGGATGGAGTACGCCTGGCAATGAACAAAGACAAAATTACAGATCTGGATGCCAATTTTTGATGGCAGACTACCCTCATAAAATATGCATATGAGGATCCTTCGAAGTGTAAAATTCCATCACACTATCATACCCATGAATATCTTTCAACATACATATATGAGATACTAAGAAAATGCTTCTAGCTTATAAATATTCAGAAAACTAGACAAATTTCATTAGCCAGTCCACTCTCGGTCTATGCTAATTAGACATAAATAAAATTGTGCAGAGCTAACTAGTTAGCCTCTGCTACTTATGGCGCACTCCTTTTGTTTAGTGATCTCCGCATAAATCCACTAGCACTCAATACTTGTGCATTCTAAGCAATAGTGCTTGTGCTAGACCATATAACACTACCATGTAACCTCAACTCTCGAGCTTAAGCCCTCGTCAATCTATAAACTGGTTATGCTTACCATTTTTCACCGTTGATCGATCATCAAAACACTTAGGAATCGTCAATTCACTGTGTGTATACCCTTCATTCAACCTCTGTGCATTAGATTAAAATTCTGCCAGCAATTCTTATGAAATACTATAGGATTTCCATCAATTAATTGGAAATTCAATCGATACGAATCATACAACCAGAATTACTTCCCAACTAGACTTAGAAAAGTCGACTTTATACACTAATAAACCTCTTTGAGCTTGAATAACAAAAATAGACCAATACATTCAGAGAATCAAAGTCTTTGTGTGCTCCAGGAACATTGATTCCGAGCTCCTCCTTTGATCTAACCTCACACATTCTCAGGCTATTCAAATCCTCTCGAACTATCCTTCAAGTTCTATGAACTGCACCAAGCTTTACAAGTTGTACCAGCCTCCCTTACAAACATAATAACTATGTTTAAATACAAATTTAGTTTTGTTACTCAGATCCACAGAAATAGGATCGAGACTTATGACTCTGCTAAGGACTCACTAATATGGGGTATGGCATTTCAGCGTTCTCAAGAAGGGCTATGGCAGAGTTAAATTCCTCCAGGTGAGCACTAGGTCGACCTAATCAGAGATCGTAGAATTTCGATGGATCTGCAATAAAACTAGGACAGGTCATGTGGAATGATCCTACGATACTGTCTTAAGCAAACAAAGTGGGACAATGGGGTATTACGAGCAGAGGTCGAATAACCAAGTAACGAAAAGGGTATTTTTAGTGACTCAAGTGTTCTTTCACGCAAAGGTTGAGAAGTTAAACCGGAGTAAGGAATATAAACGATTTGTGGTTCAAGTTTATTTTACAACCAATCTAAAAACAGAGTATAATCACAGAGCTAAAGTCAAAATGGAAGTGCAACGAATTTTTAAGTATAGACGACAGAGTATAGCGCTCACAACAGTTTCACACACATAAACACACAAAGGGGCATAGCAAGGATCGACTATGATCGGCGCTGCATGATGTAGAGTGTTTCCTTTTCGTAAGATAATACAGAGATCAGAGAAAACCGAGCAGATGCAAATAAATAAGATATCTGCGTTTCGGAATTGACAGAGATACGCAACTTGAAATCAATCCGTGTGTTATATAATAGACAGGGATCTAAGATAAAATAATAGGACTGATCTCCCCTAATAGAATTATAATGTAATCGATCAAGATTCTTCTAAACAGAGGTCTAACTAAAAGATAGTAGAGCTGATCTCCCCCAACAGAGTTATAATAAAATCGATCATAATTTAGTTAGGAGAGTTCCAAATAAAAATACTAGATCTGATCATGACTCTTAATAGATTTTGCACAGAACCTACTTTTGTAATTGATAATCCAAACAGTGAATGGAAAATTATTCTCAGAACTAATATCGCAACTCCAAGCTCTAATCTCACCGTTGATCACCGCGTTCACCAACAAATCTCAGTCAATCTGGATTTAACATTGATATGATTCGATAGAACTCATAACACACTGGCATTATGGTTAGTTATAATTAAAAACAAGAAACATGTAGATTTAATGTCCCTAATATCCCACATAGCTCGGAATCATGTATTTTGGGATTGATCACAGCGATGAATATGATGGCACTCTATCTCCATTCCATCAATCATAAATTACGATATCGGACCTGACACGAAAAACCATGTCAATAGTTTAGCAGAGCTTAGAATGGAAAGTTGGAACAAGGTTGCAAACTAAGCATTCTGAGAATTTGGCATACGCAAAAACGCCAGGCATTCGAAGTAGCACCTCAGTGATTGTTAATAATCCAACTTCATTTTATATTTTGAAAACTGAAGGATACCATTGGATTAAACAGAGATTTCTATGGCCCAAAACGGATCAGGAATCAAACTTCGGTTTAAAAAAATAAATAAATTTGGAAAGTGCCCTCAGTTCTGAAACTAATCACTGAGATCTAAAGTCAAGAGCCAATATCTGAATTCGAATATCTTTAAGAACTAACTATAAATCCAAATTATAAATCGGGAAGTGTCAAGATTGGGATTAACGCACCCTTTTAAGGAAGCAGAGGTAATTCAAAAGATGGATCTGGAGATATCGATAAGGAATCAAAATAGAGACATGAATCATAATGTCTACCCAATACATAGCTGGAGTTTTCAATCAGAGTCTATCTTAACATAGTAGATTATATCGAGGATTTAGGTAATGCCAAATATCGACAGGGTCTTAACGCCAATGGTAGTTAAACACGGTTAAACAATTTGTAGTGATCTCTGAGATCTCTAATCTTAAAACAATTACATCCTGGAGAATAAGTGTTGATAGGTAAGCAAGACTTGAACAAATATGCAGCGATCCAGGGCAGCACGGTCTTAAAGCATAAATTTTTTTTTTTTATAACCTTAGGAGTATACGGTAACCCATAAAAAGAAAAGGAATTCAATCGAAAACAGGGTTTTAAACATAGATCTGGATTCAAGACGCCCTTCCGTATTGCAATGAATGCACCCAGATCCAGGATTAGGAGGTAGTGGGGATTGGATCGTCCTTCACAAAGTATGCACATGATCACAGTAACTCTGTTTCTTACATTCACATAACACATGTAATTGATCCTATTCGCAGGGATTCGATAATATAAGTATAATAAAAGCAGGGTTTAAATCTTGGGAGAGTACATCGATTTCTGCAGTTAGATCTGGGATCGAAGCATAACAAATACATGATTTTTTTTTAAATATTAGGAAATAGAACGTTTTCAACGAGTGATTCTGGAATGTGTACCATAAAACAGACGAAGTTTAAATCTCAGAGAAGTAGATCGACATCATACAACAGATCTGGAATCGAACTACTAAGGCGAATAGAGTTTTTAAAATATCAGAATGCTATATCGGCTACAGCAACCTGAGTTTTCCCCAAATCCTGAATCAGTTGCAGGGATTCGAAATGCATATAAATAAGGCAGAGTTTTAAAAAATTACAGAGATCTCTAAATATAATTACAATCAACATTTTCAAAGTCTTCTCGCAAATTCATAATTACATATATATGTAGGGAAAACAGAGTTTATACTTTTGTCAAAAACCAGAATTCTTAACAATTCCAAATTACAATAATAACTCAACTATAGAAAAATCATAACTGAAGAATAATGAACCTGATTTAGCAGTCGAGCTGGAAGTCGGGTGGATATTGAATCTTAAACCAAGAGCTGCATGGAGACGAATATAGTAGAACATAAGAATTTCATAATAGAAAGAAATACATTTTATCCCCTAATCATTCCTTCTCTCCAGGCAGAGGCAAAATAGCAATTCCCAGAAAATACAATTTAACGCAGAGATCTAGTGATTCGTTTTCCAAATGGAAAAACAGAGATAGATCAGATTGTTTAGAAAATGGGTGTTAAAATCTGAGATGAAATAATTTCATTTTTCAAATGGCCAAAGAAGGGGTAGATTGCATTGTTCAGAAATTAATAAAAGAATACCGAGTTTTTGATCTATTCTTAACCACAACAGAAAATACTATTATTTAATTATGATTCGGTGCCCTCAAGGCTCGATTGGCTCTGATACCAAATGTAGGACCCCTCCTTTAGGGTCCCCTTGAATTGAACCTGAAACTTTAAAAACTTCATACAAACAAATTAGCCATCATAGTTATTGGAAAAATAAAATGAAAAGCGTGAATAACTTAACAAAAATAAGCAAAACTTTAACCTGTCAACCCGATCCGGTTGGTCCATTGTCACCTTCGTCTTCCGTAGGATCCCTCCAGCAAAGCTCGTTTAACCATAGGCGAAGCAACCGTTAGCTTCGCCACCCAACCATAGGCTCATGCTTTCAGTCGCATGGCCTCCCCCGAGCTCTGGGTCGTAGAGCTCACACAAGTAGTTCAGAAATTCAGCTTGGGCTTCCCTTCCCACCAGGATTTCTAAGCCAAACCCTTAGATAGCAGCAAGTCTTTGAGGTATTCGAAAATTACGACAATCATCCAAATTATGGGCCCTTTACCCATTCCCCAAGCCTTCCTTATAAAGGAAAATCTCATGCGACACATGTCACTTCATGCATAATTACATATTTTTAATTAATTATTTAATTAAAACACTCACCCATCCAAGTGTCAGTTTCTCTGGGAAGTGCACCAACACCCCTAAGTTTGCTCTAGTTTGTCCCCCAGATATTTTAATTAACTCCTAGCTTTTAGTTGACTAGGTGTCTAATCTTAGGATTCTATTTTGCTCCTAAATAATGATTTCTATTATTTTAAATGCTCAACAAAAATAACTATTCATGTGCAAATGCCTAAATTATTTTTATGCATTTGCTAAGTAATAATCTAGAGTTATTCTCATAAGTTTTTATGCAGTTAAATTTATCAATCAAACTCACTAGGATCACGGTGCCGCGTCGTTGGGCTCCTAGTTCCTTAATTTAATTTCTATGACATGGCACCACTCCGTCGAGTCCAGTCATCCATAGTTTCCATTCCTCGGCAAGGCACCACATCGTTGGGTCCTTGCATTCACTCTTTCCGTTCTCGGCAGGGTACCTCACCGTCGGGCCCTTCTACCGTCATCCTTCCATTTTGACTTGCGGGAACTTCATGTAGGGATTTCAGGAGCCGTTACCTTCCATCCTCCGTCTACACGCTATCTAGGGACTAATGGCGCTGAGGAGTGAGTCCGTTCTCACTGCGCGCCCCTCAACTCATACGTGACCAGCTCCGTCGTGGCCCACCTCGTACGCCCTCACGCTTTCCTCTTGAGCAAGCGGATCAGTGCTTATCTGCTCAAGCGTGGTATTTCGTCGGAAGTCGACATCGTCGTCGCTCTCCCTGTGTGTGATTTACCCGTACTCTACGACCCTTCATATTCCTTTGTGTGTCCTTCGGTGAACCGTTTCACCTGTTGCTGCACACATTTCTCACAAACATAAATCATTATTTTATTGATTTACAATCAATCGTAATCATAAATATACTCAAAATAAAATCAAAGGATTATTTTATTAATGTTTCAAACAGTCGGGTCACTAAGCAATTGTCCTCAATGTCTACAGTAGTCTAGGGGCACTACATCCACCACATGACCTCCAATTATAATATCATCTGAAAAAAGATGCAGCTGGCCACAGATATCCACATTTTAACCTTCTACAAATAATTTTGAACTGTTAAATGTATAAAATCAAAATCTCATTTCTTAACATTTACCACTAATTTCAATAGAGAGCTTCCTTTGCATAATATACATTACAATATCCATATCTAACTTGGATTTGGCTTGTTATTTTTGGCATAAATCCATATGTGACAAGTTTTAGATCTGATTTCTACTTTCAACAAACAAAGTGGACCTATCCCTTATAATTTGAATTCTCTAGCTTCACAATCTAGATGATTTTTTTGGAAACCCTACTTGTAGAAACTTACAATTTTACTTTGACAAGGTGGCCATACTATGAGGGGCATTTCTATGCCGTCAAAATGACCCAAGACTTATAGTTGGCCTCATCCACACCCACTTGAGGGATTTTGAAGCTAGGTCTTCACATTAATACAAGCTTGATCACCTCACTTCTTGCAACTAGACCACACACCCATGGGCTATATCAGTTGAGTATGCCCTGAATAGAGATATGGTTTCCTGTTGAAGCAAGCAGAAATTTGGTATGCCTATTTGGAACTTCTCAGTAAATTGGAAAGAAGAGTCTTTTAAGGAATTTGTTCTAGATAAGATACAACACCATAGGTAATCGTAACAGCATACAGTACAATATATCAAGCAGTATGGATATGGTTTTTAGATTCAGTGTAGCTTGAAGGTGTTACCATATAGGTCACTTTTGTCATATAATAAGCAGGGTACAACCTGTTAGGAAGATTTTTGTATGAAGGGAGCGATTGTTGTAGCAGTTTTTCCCAGCATAGTTATGATCTAATAGAAGGCCATTGTTGGAGTTATAAGTGCAGAAGGTTTACATTTCCTAAGTGTTCCATTTAAAATAAGGGGAATCATAACAGTGGGATGTTGAACATGTTATCAACTTCCATTAAATCCATTTTCCCCATAATCTAAGCGTGTTACAACAAATGCCCACATAAGTACTTCATGCAAGGCCCCACACTTTCCTTGCTCTAGCAACTCCATTTGTGTATTTAGAATCCCACTCGGAAAGTAGGAATGATTAGTGCATATCAATGACTGCTATTGAATTGCATGTTGTGTGCATACCATCAATTCTGTTCTTATCTATTTCCGAGTTAGTTTGAATTTCCATGTCTTCCACCTGAGCAAAGTGATCCTAGAAGCATAGATTTTGTTTCCATGTTGAGCAACAAAACTCCATCAAGAAATAAGTAGATATCTCTCTAACTAGGGTTTACTCATATTATGTGCATCGGTTCATTCCACGTATCCATGCTTACGAGCTTTGGAAATAAGTTACAAATGGTAAAATAGTCAAGGCACAGTTTGTTTCCTAGCTATTGCAAAAAGTAATTCAATGCAAAGTGAGTTTAGACACCTTAAAAAAAGTCTCAGACATGGATTCTTTAAAGTTCAAACAATCTAAAGACCACCAATTTATACTTCTGACTATACATATTTTCATTGACTGAGTGAAATCAGAACCCAACTTTTTACTTTATTATAAACAATCTAGATACCAGCATATTATCGCTCATTGTAGGTGTCTTCATTGACCAAGAAGAAATATCGAGTTAACTTTGCTGTCACAAGTCATCCCATGCACTTACACTTTAGTTCTTTAACTCTCCCTTCATTTAGGTAATGATAAATGATGTAAGGCCTAAAAGAACAGCTTACCATGACTAAACCCTAAATGATATGCCCTTGGGAAAGTAACAACAAACTCCCCTGCATTCTGACGAGCCTAATGAGAAAATACAGAAGGCAGTTAATACAATACTCCATGCCTTCCTCTTATGAAATGTATTCTCATAAATCTTTATAGAAAAAAACTCGTGGAAATTTATGCAGGATTCTTGACATTAAACTTTAACACTTAGATTTGAGAACCTACAATCCAACACTACTAATAATGCAATGACACAAATAAATAAACCATAAAGAGGAAGTGATGACAAGGAGCATTTGGGACTTGCAACAAGGAACACCTATAGCTGTCAATACTTCTGGTGGCATGATCGTTGCTTTCTCATCCAACACTCCAAATGCAACTACCACAAAGTGGAGATGGTAAGTAAAAATTACAATTCAGAATATAAGAATCATGTCAAATATCTAGACTAAGATGCAAAATGGATCTTCTTTTGCTTGTTATTTTCCTAGATCCATATGTTGACTTGATATTGAGTTTGCAACTGGTTATGGTAAGCTAGTTTTAAGCAATGGTATGAGAAATTCAAAAGTTATTTTATTTTTTCTTTATAAAGAAAAGATAGTTGTGGAAGTCTGTCCTGAACCATACTACCAGAGCCATGATGGCCTTGTTCCATTTCTGGATGACAAGACACAGCAATATACATAGAGAGCATAAGCATATCTTGATTGGGATCGGCTCTTTAGTTTATTAGATGCTGGTATATAATGCAATCTAATCAAAAATATTCTTTAATGGTTTTCAGTCTTTTATTGGCATTGATGATTGTGATATTTTTTGGTAAGCTTTTCGACTAGAAAGAAAGAAAGAAAGCTGTTGAATATGGGAAGTACTTTTCTAGTTATCTTTGTCATTGGGCTATTTGGGCAAACCTGAGAACTTTTACTTTTAATATATTGTATATATCCAGAGTTACCAATTGTGATATAAATATGTTTTCTAAACTTGATTTTACTATGAAGTTTGTAATTGGTTAACGAATTTTGCATCGCTGAGCAATGTTGGTTCCAGTTTTGATAGGGATATATTGTGTTTAAATTATCCAACGAGTAAAGAAAACTAATAATCTGTTATGCAAATATCTAAGTGACTTGCAAAGGCTGTGGTTATAGAAGGAAGGAAGAATGAAAATGATCTTCGGTCTTTGCATATGTATCATATCCTAGGCCCCTGGGTAACCCGAAGCCCTATACCCTAGGTCTGAAACTATAGAATACTAAATGTTTATTATACCTTAAACCTTAGACCCTCCCAATTCCTGTTATGTTCCCCCTTCAGTTTCGGGGTAACATAACCCTAGTCTATCAGGGACAAGATAACATAAGAAAATTTTACTAACATCCAACTAATGACCACAATAGTAGGTCAATGAAACTCAGGAATACATCCAGTGTAAGTAAAGAAGACTAGGAATGTGAAAACATTTCTCCTATTTATACTCTATCAAAATCTAAAAGTGTAATAGAAAAAAATATGAAGTAACTAGCTAAAAAGGACGAGAATACAATTAAATACAGAAACAAGCTTAAGCATAGTTTGGTTGTAGATAAACGGATCTATAATCATTATGAAGATCATGAATAAATAAGAATAATAAAATACATAGACCCAGACAGTATACTACTAAAGATCTCTTTTTCCATGGTAGATTATAGGGATCTCTAGTTTGAAAAAGGGATCTTTAGGGATCTCTAGTATAGTCGAATGTTAAACCTACAAAGTAAACTAACAAATCGTCCAATTTGTATTCATTATTTGACTTGTCTTGTATTGATGGACAGATAGTCAAACAAGAAATGAACCAATAATATAAACTGCCAAGAACTTTTTCATTCATAGGGACACTGCATGCCAGAAGAAGCAAATGGCAACGAAGTTGGCGAAGTAAATGATCATGTGATTGATTTATTCTATTGCAATTCTTGTAGTAAGAGTAAGTTTGAGCTAAGCAACACCCACTTGAATTTGTGTTCTGATTCCTTTTGTGGGTTGCATGCTGAAATATAAATCAGAATAGATAAGAGTATTGTTTTTTTGGATTTAGATTCATAGGATGGGTGATGTTGAGGTGTTTTAATGACTCAAGGCACTTCCATTGGCCACCAGAGTACAATCCCATAGAGGTTGAATTCGCAAACCCAATCGCATACATTTTGAGGATAGAGAAGGAAGCTAGTGTGGAATTTCCAAGATAATTCCTCTGATATCCAAAGCACCCAAAAGGGTTGTCATTACAAATATCAATTGCTATTTAGGACATTTAAAGAGCAACAAAATTAATACCCCTATGCATATTGGTGGTATAAAGGAGTTGTTTGGGATATGTCATTGAAAGCATAACACGGACTTTCAAGATAAGAGGTTTGAGAATCCTCAAAAGGGTGTGGTGGGCTTGGAAGCTAGTATACAAAGAGATGCATTGGAAGTTGAAGAGCCTAGAAATTGGTGGGATCTAATTACAAGGTCAATTAGGACCTTATCTTCAGACAAAGGGATAATTGTTTTGGTCCAGGGGGTATACGGACCAGAGAAGAGTTGGTCATCCCCGAAGGCCCCAAACAACAGACAGGGAAGGTTTTATGAAACTTTGTAAGATCATTTCTAATGATATAAAATGAGTCTAGATGTCAAGGCCTTATTTGGAAAGATTGGAAATAGTCCTACAGGAAATCCTTCTTTGAGTACAGGACCAAAGAACTTTATGATAAGACCTGTTGGTCTCCTATTTTTGACTGTCCACTACAACATTTTATAGCCAAAGTCTTATGAAACTGCATAATAATCAATTTGTTAATGTTGATTTGTACATGGTCATGCCTTTATGGAGATCAATGTTGATAGATTTTGGTAAAGTGATTTTTAAATTACTTAATTCTTACTTTACCTTGTTTTATGTATAAAATTGGGCCTTTAAGCCTCCATTCAAATACTTGGTCAACTAATGGGTCTTTGTTTCTTTCGTGCAGTGGTCTCGGCACTCCAAGGAAGATTTATGCTAGCTGAACCAGTGATTTGGGGGATTCTGTCCACAGTGGAGATGTCTCTTGGATTCACATCGCCTTCAGATGCCTATGAAGTTTATTCCGGTGCTGTTTCATGGATTTCCTTCGTTCAAGGAGCCGTTACCCTCCATTTTTAGCAGTGTATGGATCTTAAGCAATCTGGCAAAATGGCATTTCCGTCCTTGATCAGGACCCTGATTTCGGGCTCAATTTCTGAACAAACGGTTGGGAATTTTTCAAAATGGTTCGAAACCCACTTCACAAATGGCCCCATTTACCCCTAACTGCCGGCAGTTTTCAGAATTTCTCAATGAATGTGGAGAAATCCTTTCCGGAACAGACATGGTTTTGCCAGATTTGGTGTTGGCCGTTTTCGGGGTAGTTGCTCAAATCTCTGCATTCTGGGATGGATCTTGTTCATCTATCCATCTATAAATAATCCTTAGGATGGATACTCGAGGGAGGAGAAGACTGTAAAACTTTATTTTTATCAATAGATCCAGCGTTTATCTTCTTTAAAGCTTCGATTTAAGACTGGCAGGCGTTGAAGGGCAGGGCCCACCTTCAACACCGATCCTTCATACTTCAGTATTATGTATTTTGCAGTAGTAGAGTAACGTTTTTTATCCTTTGACACTGTTTTATGGAATGTTAATTGTTTTGCTCATCTGTGAATTGAAATAGAATGCATGTCTGCAGATTATTAGTTAATATCATTTGCAATTGATCTAGTCTGTTGAGTAGATTTAGAAACAGTCTGTATTTAAAACCCTCTTTAGTTTTCAGCATGGATTGATGGTTATGGTATTGGTAAGCCGTGTGATGAACTTGACTTGGATTGCTGTAGAATTGATTTCATGAAGAGAATAGATTGGATTTCACATTTCCTTTTGCTGTTAGCGTTAGAATAACTAGTGAATAGCTCCATTCTTTTGACTTTTGAGCTCACAAAATTGTAGGGTTAATGGTGGAGTTTTCAAATTAATTGAATATATTCATTCTAAAACTAGGCTTTTACTTATTAAGTTCTTTTATAGATCATCATTGTTGTAGCTGAGTGTAGACTGTTGATTGTTTTAAAAGATTGTTGTAGCTTAGTATTGTTTTGAAAGATTGCTGTAGTTTACCATTTCTTTGGAAGATTAGTATTGTTTTGGAAGACTGCTGTAGGTTGCTATAGGTTAAATTGAGTTTGACAGTAAGATAGTGGTCAGTAAATTGATTTTCTTTTCTCTAGGACAGACCTAGTAACCTTAGCATTGATTACTTAATAAAGTAATAGCTTCATCAATTACATTTTGTTTTTGGTTTGTGAGTAGACTAGAATTTCTTTAAGTTACTATTAGCATGAGCATTGAAACTACCTTGCCCGCACATATAGTGTAGCAGCTCGAAGTTTACGCACCCTGGTTGACAATTAATTGAAGGTAAATTAACTAGTGATAATTTTACCCAACATTTTGGCGCCGTTGTCGGGGAGTTGCTCCAAGGTAAGCTGGTATTTTGCTCATTTTTCTACGAATTTGTTCCGGTAGATAGGTTTCTTGTTACATTACACAACAAGGTGGAGGGGAAACGTTAAGACGCAAAGACGACTTCACTATGGGATTCCCATAGTGTAACAACCTGCCGCATCCACTTTAGTGGGTTGCCCCAAACCCTTGTTGTTTCCTTCTTGCAAGCGTGTTTGTTTTTTTTGTATGTTTGATTTATTTTGCTGCAAAAGTGTGTTTACCTTTCCTGTAAGGTGTGTTTACTTTCTTGCAATTTAATTTCATGCAAGTGTGTTTTTCTTTTTGCAAGTTTGGGTGTGTTTACTTTCTGCAATTTAATTTCAAGAGTGTTTCATTTTATGCAAGAGCAACGTGTAGTCTTGATTAGAATCATTTAAAACACATCTAAATCAAATAAAAATAAAAACTTGGGTGCTGTAAGAGCCCCAGACATTGATCCTTGTGCGAAACATGAACAAAACAACTGACAGAAATGGATACAGAAGTAACCATCAATTTGGGAAAACTTTCTCAAATCCTAGCTGCAGTTGGGAGTTCTTCTTATCAGGTAGAACACATACTGACAGCAGTTAAGAGTTTATCTACCTCTCCTGACACAACAAATGAACCAAAGTCCCAAGAGCCACAAAAAGACATTCCTTGCCAAATTGCAGAGGAAATTGACAACTTGGGTGTTACATTGGATGGAAAGCAGCTGAAAATTGAGGAGGTATCAGCAAATTCTCTATGTACTTCCGAAATCAATCAATCAGAAGAAGGGGATCTATATGATATGATGAAGGAAGGTGAGTACCACGACTACTTCGAAAGTTGGTTCCAAGAGGCAACCAGACTACAACACCATTTCCTTCTTCAACACCATTTGTTGCAGAAGCAAGTAAGTCAGTTGGTTCTCCATATCCAGGTAATCATTGCAAATGTGGATAAAGGTATATTTTTAATTTTATTTCGCACTTGGTTACATTGGAAAAATTCCTATACTTGAATAGAAATGTTTTCTTTCTTCTTAAGTAGAATAGGAAAATATGTATATAAATAAAAAAGTTGCATGTTCAGTTTAGAAATTAATGCAACTTCGTTGTTTTTCTTTCTTTTCAATAAAATGATAAGATCTTTAACCAGAATTTAGACCTTCTCTCCAGCCCATACTTTCAGAAAATTTATTATAACAGCAGCCCATAGCAAGGAAAAAATGCCAGAAGGTAATATGAAATTGTGACTGTTGTTTTTAATAATGGTTCTGTAGACATAAGACCAATTGGTGAACAGGTTGCATTTGTGGTAATGGATATTGGTTAAAGATATATCACAAACCTCTTTTTAAGCAAGAGTTCCTTCATAACATGAATCAACAATTGGAACTAGAGCTGGTAGGTGAAGGAATGACTTCTTCATCTCCCACTTCCTCATAATAACATTCAATAAAATTGTTTTTGTATATATGTACAGGAAGTTGTTTTTTTATTAGGTTTCTTTTGAAGGATGCAGATATTCTTTTCAGGTTCAGGCTGTTTTGAAAACAACAGGGAAGTCTTTTGTTATTATTTCTATTTTTCAGCCATTGATTGTACTTACAAAGGACTGTGTTAATTTGGTAATTTATGAGCTGCACTGGTAATTAGAATGTCTGTATCAGGTAAATATATGTGTGCTGTCAGGTTTTTCAGAACTGTTCTTGTTATTCATATGAGTGCTTATCTACCAGGCATTGCCTACATCAGTGCTTTAAGCTTCCAAAGTTTTTTTTTTTTTTGCTTATGAACTTATGGGTTGCTAGGACCATTTGACCTGGTTTCACACTAGATGGAGCGAGGGAATTGTTTTTAGTGATAGCTATGGGCATTATTTTTAAGTCAGGCATCATTTTGGAAAAAGGTATCCAGGACTGGGCAGTTTGGGGGTTATTATCTATTGGCTTCAATAAATATCAAATACATATATATACAGTGCAACCACTTTATGACTTTCACTTTCTACTGTTGCAAAGGTTAGTTGTTCATCTGGGCAAATTTTTACAGGCATGTACAAAGAATACTCTTCCAATTCTGGTACCATCCCACTCCTATATGGTTTTCAGAGTAGCTCCCCCACTCATCTATGCTTGAGCAAATCATAAAATTTATCTTTAAGATGAAATTGGGACAAGGGCCTCTGATAGAAAACGGGTGCAAGAGGTTAACCCGCCGGGATACTGAACAGGTCCGCTGGCAGCGGGTACCGACCTGTGGTATAAACAGACAAACCCATCAGGGTACTGAACAGGCCTGTTGGCAATGGGGCATCTGCCTGGGGAAGAAGCTTCTTAGATGTTACAGTTACCCCACCGGAGTACTGAACGGGCTCGCTGGCAGTGGGTTCTGACTCTAATATCTTCTTTAACAGCCTCATCTATACTTGTCTGTATGAACAATGTATCTATGTAAAGGTAAAAGAGAGGTCATAAGGGTGGTTAATTAAAATTTAAATAAACTCCTTGAAAAAGTCAATTGATAGCCAGTTGATAATCATCTCCAGCTGTTCTGCATTTTTGGTTACCTGGTTCTTGTAAAAAAAAAGGTTTATGCCTGATATTTTCTAAGTCCTGAACATAGCTGAGGATTTCAGTACAGTTTTTAGCACTACTCAAACTATCCTGTGTGAAGCTGGGTCAAAGAGGACCACTATCCCATTAGCTTCTGTTAGCATTCCTTTTGTCTTGTGGCCTATGTCTTGGTGGAAACAGTTCTGTATGAATGACAAGAATGAAGTTTTCATTTACGATTGTTTGAGCATTATAGTCACATAGGAGTAAGGGTGATTGATTGAAGTTTGCATTCCGATTGTTTGTTTTGTATTGTTAATGTACATTGATTTTATGACACAGTTTGGTTTCTTGTACAGCAGCAAGCTGGAAATGAGGTCATTATGCCATGAACTGTTGGGGGTCAATCAAATTTTAATCCAGTTTACTTGTTTATTAACTCATTTGAGTGGTGCATCTTGAGAAAGTTAATGGTTTAATATCACTGTGTGAGTGCATTTATTTGATATAGCACAGCCGCTGCTCAGGATGATGGTAATTACTACTATGCTGGTAATTTTTATTCATTCTTATCAACTTGAAAGCACTGCTGTATTTTACATTGGCTGAAGTACTGGATTGAATGCTGGATGAAGTGTCGGAATATAAAAAAATTTGCAAATTGACATGTTACATGGCAAAGGTAAGAAACCTGATAAAGGTAATGCACATGGCATGATTGGGTAAGTCTTAATTGCTATATATTAAGGATTATGATTATAATTAAATGCTTTTGCCATTACTACAAAAATCGATGAGCTATAACGTTGGCATTCATTTAATTGATACATCACAATTTTCCTTTTATGGTGTTAACTTGGACAATATTTCATCCTTTATTATTGATTGGCAACCTTTAATAAAAATCATAACCTTGTTTTATTGCAATTGGGGTTTTTAAGTGTTATGAGGTTAGCTATCCCATTTCAGCTAATTTATGGAGACTCCTTGATAGTTATTTCATGGCTCAATTGATTGTTGGCACTTGATGTTCCTTCTCTGATGCATTGGTGCAAAGATATAAGATATTTGATCCACATGGCCCCCCAGGTGATCTTCAAGCACGTTTTCCGGGAGCATAATTCTCTAGCAGATGGACTTTCTAAGAAGGCCCTGAATTTGGATTTGGGCCATGGTTATTTCTCTGATTTTTTGGATGGCAAGGCCATTAATGAGGGCCACTTTGTTCTATTTTAGATGCTGAGTTTCTCAGCTTTGTGCCATTAGCTTTATGATTTGTTTTGGATCGAGTCCTTCTGTTAGCAAGTTTTGCTCCTGGAACACTTGATTGTTGATCACCACAGATGTTCATCAGCATATCTGACTTTCTAAATGCGGGAATGATGAGTAAAGTCTGCAAGCTCAGACTTTAATTCTATCTTGGATGTATGAGACTTTCTTGCATAGGGACTTGCAAGATCTTTGGGTTGGGGGAGATGTTGGTCTCCTATTTTTGACTGTCCACTACAACATTTTATAGCCAAAGTCTTATGAAACTGCATAATAATCAATTTGTTAATGTTGATTTGTACATGGTCATGCCTTTATGGAGATCAATGTTGATAGATTTTGGTAAAGTGATTTTTAAATTACTTATTTCTTACTTTACCTTGTTTTATGTATAAAATTGGGCCTTTAAGCCTCCATTCAAATACTTGGTCAACTAAGGGGTCTTTGTTTCTTTCGTGCAGTGGTCTCGCCGCTCCAAGGAAGATTTATGCTAGCTGAACCAGTGATTTGGGGGATTCTGTCCACAGTGGAGATGTCTCTTGGATTCACATCGCCTTCAAATGCCTATGAAGTTTATTCCGGTGCTGTTTCATGGATTTCCTTCGTTCAAGGAGCCGTTACCCTCCATTTTTAGCAATGTATGGATCTTAAGCAATCTGGCAAAATGGCATTTCCGTCCTTGATCAGGACCCTGATTTCGGGCTCAATTTCTGAACAAACGGTTGGGAATTTTTCAAAATGGTTCGAAACCCACTTCACAAATGGCCCCATTTAACCTAACTGCCGGCAGTTTTCAGAATTTCTCAATGAATGTGGAGAAATCCTTTCCGGAACAGACATGTTTTTGCCAGATTTGGTGTTGGCCGTTTTCTGGGTAGTTGCTCAAATCTCTGCATTCTGGGATGGATCTTGTTCATCTATCCATCTATAAATAATCCTTAGGATGGATACTCGAGGGAGGAGAAGACTGTAAAACTTTATTTTTATCAATAGATCCAGCGTTTATCTTCTTTAAAGCTTCGATTGAAGACTGGCAGGCGTTGAAGGGCAGGGCCCACCTTCAACACCGATCCTTCATACTTCAGTATTATGTATTTTGCAGTAGTAGAGTAACATTTTTTATCCTTTGACACTGTTTTATGGAATGTTAATTGTTTTGCTCATCTGTGAATTGAAATAGAATGCATGTCTGCAGATTATTAGTTAATATCATTTGCAATTGATCTAGTCTGTTGAGTAGATTTAGAAACAGTCTGTATTTAAAACCCTCTTTAGTTTTCAGCATGGATTGATGGTTATGGTATTGGTAAGCCGTGTGATGAACTTGACTTGGATTGCTGTAGAATTGATTTCATGAAGAGAATAGATTGGATTTCACATTTCCTTTTGCTGTTAGCGTTAGAATAACTAGTGAATAGCTCCATTCTTTTGACTTTTGAGCTCACAAAATTGTAGGGTTAATGGTGGAGTTTTCAAATTAATTGAATATATTCATTCTAAAACTAGGCTTTTACTTATTAAGTTCTTTTATAGATCATCATTGCTGTAGCTGAGTGTAGACTGTTGATTGTTTTAAAAGATTGTTGTAGCTTAGTATTGTTTTGAAAGATTGCTGTAGTTTACCATTTCTTTGGAAGATTAGTATTGTTTTGGAAGACTGCTGTAGGTTGCTGTAGGTTAAATTGAGTTTGACAGTAAGATAGTGGTCAGTAAATTGATTTTCTTTTCTCTAGGACAGACCTAGTAACCTTAGCATTGATTACTTAATAAAGTAATAGCTTCATCAATTACATTTTGTTTTTGGTCTGTGAGTAGACTAGAATTTCTTTAAGTTACTATTAGCATGAGCATTGAAACTACCTTGCCCGCACATATAGTGTAGCAGCTCGAAGTTTACGCACCCTGGTTGACAATTAATTGAAGGTAAATTAACTAGTGATAATTTTACCCAACAAGACCCACCCCTTATTTTTCACTTGCATAGAGGCTCAATAGAAGATGGTTTGTCTAGGACAAGGAAATTAAATTAATTCAAAGATTTTAGGGAAACTGGAAATTAAGTGAATCCATGCATGATAGTCATATTGCAAATTTGCATATGAATTATAAAGAGATGTATATTTCATGTCAAAAGGTCTAATCCTGATTACATTCTGGCATTTCTTATAAACCATCAAAATTACCATAACAAATAAATTGATCTCCTTGCTGGTCAATTAAAGTAAATTTTTGACAGGATGATGAGACCCATTATTAACATGCAAAAATAGACATGATTTATGTATATAGTTGGTTCCAAAGACAATATAATCCTATTTCATAACAAAGAATATGTTTGAAGCACTTGGACACATAATGCATCATGCGAAATGTTTTTCATTTAACAATATAGGTTGCAATTAACACTGAATTGAGAAACGATGTTTTACAACCTTAAAAATTTGAATTCATACATAGGGTATCGATGCTCAAACAAACTACTCAACATATCCTAAATAACTGTTCACCCAACATATAGGCTTTTGATTCTGAGTAACTAGTTCAATTCATAAGATAACAGAGACACAATTTTCCCAAAGAATGTACCTAATGAATAAGTTGCTTAACAAGTTGATCCGGTCCATGATCTAGTTTATATTCATTTCTTAAGCCTTTTTGCATCTAAGATCAACTTTACAGTTTCTACATTGGAAATTCTGTTGCAATCTAGCTAGAGCATTCTCCAACTCTCTCATTGCACCTCAGTATTAAATTTAATTGACAAGATAATTATCGACTTGGAAAAGAGTCGAGCATTAGTTCTCATCAAACAACTCTTCTAAAAGATCATTTACTTAATTATCGACTTGGAAAAGAGTCGAGCATTAGTTCTCATCAAACAACTCTTCTAAAAGATCATTTACTTGTATGTCAAGGAACAATTCTTCGAAATCATGTTTAACTTTGTTTTTCAATAAAGGATAAGGTAGAAGCCCCTTCAGAATCACTGTATAAGGTACTCCAATGGCACATAAGGAAGCTGCCTCATTTCTTCATATAGTTTCATCCAAGATTACTCTAAATCACAACTTTTCAATACATCTCTACAGACTCCAAATGCTCACAAATCTCAATGAGAGAGGTGTGAGGCAAATTGAGGTGGTCGTCCTTATATATCAATGGTTTAGGGTGGTGGGGCAGGGTAGTTTTAGGGGTATTATATCTTTTTGTCACTTAGAAGGAAGATCCTTATTCTGGCCATGCCTAGACTAATTACGTATGGAATTCGTCGCGAAACTAGTTCAATGGTTTTAAGGTATAAACTAGCTGAACTGGCCAGTTTTGGTTTGGCTGGTTTTTAAAACATTGGTATTAACTATTGAACCATGATCCCACTAGCATTATAAATATCACTTTTACAGCTTGATGTTTATCATATTTAATTGCATAATTTTGGTCTTTTCTTTGCACACCAGAATGGTTAGTTTTCCAGGACAATAATGACCTTTATGGAGTTATTTATGTTGAAATACATTATCTATTTCTTTTGATTTAGATTAAAAATTATCATACTCTGGAAATACTAAGTAGGTTTTATTCTTTTTGACAATAATCTAATCTTGGCTATGGGTACGTGCCTATTTTTATTGGTGATGGGTAGAATCTCCTCTTTGTGTACCAAGGTCCAGAATAGTCAATTTTCTAGGACAATAATGACCTTTATATGCATTTATTTATGCTGAAAGACATGTTTGTATTTTATTTAGATTAAAAATGATCACAGATTCAAAATACTATGTAGTGTTTGTACATATTGACAAGAAACTAATATTGGTTATTAGTCAATGCCTATTGTTCCATGCTTATATTAATGAAATGTGAAACAACTCACATGGTCTTCTAAGGGTTCGCAAAATGCAAGCTTCCAACAATGTAACAAGCAAAGGGAATAGATGCACAAGAAAGGACAATGTAGATATGGAACCTTTTGTAACTGCAAATATATGTTATTTTGGTATTATTAACAATAAGTACTACTTTAGTTCGGGAATGCAACCCTATTTTGGTTGTAAATTCCATCCAAGGCTATACATGGGTGAGAGGCCGATAGCAAACATGTATCACTTGGAAGGCTGAAAAGGATTTAAAAAATAATTTACTAGTTTAATATGGGGTAATCTCTTTCTGGAGTTGATCAAATCCTGTTGTATTTTATTTCAAATCTTCCTTAAGAAGTCCCTTCTTTCTTGTGGACTGATTGACTACAATTAAAATTAAGGGCATCATTCATTCCTCTAGAAAGGAAAGGATTGTCAAGGAAGATATGGCTCCATGTTTATGGTTCGATGACTATTGTTTCATGCTTGAAATGTGAACAAGTTCACAAGACCTTTTAAGGTTTGGCAAAATGTAAGCTTCCAACAATGTATCGAGCAGCAGGAATAGATGCACAAGAAAGGATAGTGTAAATATGGATCCTTTTGTAACTGCAAAAACATGTTTTCTTTGGTATTATTAACAATATGTACTACATTAGTTTTTTATTGTACTACATTAGTTTGGGAATGCAGCCTTAATTGGGTGGTAAATTTTGTCCAATGTTATATATGGGTGAGATATATCAAACAGGTATCGCTAGGGAAAGCTAAAAAGGACATTGAAAATAAAGTACAACTTTAGTATGGGGTAATCTCTTTCTAGACTAAAACAAATCCTGTTGTATTTTGTTTTGTATCTTCCTTAAGAAGTATTTCCTTTCTAGGGGACTGATTGACCACAATTGAGATTAAGGGCATTTTCAGTCCTCTAGAAAGGAAAGAATTCTCCAGGCATATGTGGCTCCTTTGTGGCCCTATCTTGTATGTGTTTTGTTTGTTTAGTATGTTCTCAATGTAATCCCTTTATTTGCAAGATCTCAATGAAAACATGTAGTAAAGGATACATGATTACAAACCAAAATTATAAAAATTGAACGATGTCAAGTTGAATAGTATACTGAGACTACAAACCAACCAACTGGACTACATATTTTCTAACAAAAGACACAAAAATGAAGCAAAACTAGAGGACCAACCAAAGATACTAGGAAAGAAGAAATCATCATCATATTTTGGAAAGTAATATCTTTATCTTTTGTTGTGAGAAGAAATATCTTTTAGATCTCAAGTGGACAAATTTGAATATTGAGAGGACTGGAAGTTACAAAATATATCAATAAAGTGAGAGTGCACAAGGCATATCTACTTGAGTTAATGTCATAGGGAAATTCATAAGAGTAGATGCATATCTAGTGTAATAGAAGTTTTGTCTAATGAGACGTGTACTCTCATTTCCAAGCACTGATGACAAAGGATGTGTTGCTCAGCCGTTGCCTGCAGCCCGCATCATTGTAAGACATTTGTATGGGTATGTTGATGAAGTGGTGGCTGAATAAAGTTGATCTCCTATCATTTCAGGTGATCCTTATACTATGTGACATGGAATGTTATAAAGTTATTTTGTTGTGGGACCCACCCCCAAGCAATATTTTAGATCTATTGATATTTTGATGATTGTGATAGAGTTGGAATTGCAACAATTAGCATCAAAATATTGAAGAATTAGTCCTGCATTCATGAAGAAAAAGATGGGTTTGCTTCTTGAGCAATCAGAAGTTAAGGAATTCAAGAATGCAGGAATCAAGGCTATCAAAGCTAGAATCATATGTCAAGGCAGAAATGAGTCTAGCAGGCACTTGAATATCAGGATAAGCAAAAGATAAGTCCTATAGATGGACATTTGGAAAATTTACATTTGATGCCCTGATCTTGGGTAACAGTAATGAAAAGAGAAGAAAAAGGTGAGGCAATGAAAGGCCAATAGTCTGAGTCAAGGGTCATATCAAAAGATGAGGCAATTCTGAGTTGAAGGGTACAATGTGGTTCATGGTCTTTGCCAATATTCCACATCCATTCAAATTATGGAGGCACTTCTGTTAGACCCCATGAATAGAACTTCAGTATGAAGCAAATATCTGAAGCATTGGAATGTCATCAATAAATGTTTTTCATCATGAAAGAAATATCCAAGGCATTGCATTTCATTTTAGTTTAATGGTGGGTAATTGCAGTCTTTGGTACTTTGGAAAATATTTGAATGGTCATCAAATATGTTATTGATGTGTTGGAGTGAATCCAGTTTATTTGATGTTGGTGATAGTCATTTTCTTTTTCTTTTTTAAAGATGAAGTCCAATTTTTCCAATTAGGAATTATAGGATTGAAGCCTACTTTAAGGCATGTGGATCAAATCCATGCATCTATGATCTATGTTAATTCATAAAACCTTCTCAACTCTTTCTTAATAATGCAAGTGTCAGTAACACATTAAAAAGCTTCTCTTAGGAACCAAAGAAAGGATTCAGTACACAAATCTCAGAAGTTGGAAAGGCAAAATTAGATTCATAAAGATAAAACAAATAGCATAGCAACCAAGAGAATGCACCAGCATAAAACTGAAACGTGAAAAAAAAACTTTTGTAGAATACAAGGGTCCATCAAAAGACTCATGCACTAAAGGCAGAATAATTCTATTATCCAGTATCACAAAATAGCTTGACCGGCTGTTATATTTGGAAATTTGGATTTGCAGTTTTTCAAAATATCATTTTACCTCTTACCAAGGATACCTCACAAAGTCTATTGAATTTGAATCTAAAATTATGCTTCGCGTGGATCCGGTTTCATATAAAAGAAGAAATATATGTAATATCTTACACAAACCGATATCCCTCCTATTAAAGGATAATCATCTTAATTTAAAACTAAAAAACTCTGCCCTAAACTCTCTCCCTCTTTTCTCAGAATAATATCCAAGACAAGTCACTGATACATATATGACTCTATGAGATGATTATTAGTGGGGTTTGTACTAGATGGGAAACACAAATGACACTCTAATACAAAGCATCATAGGGGTCAAGCAAGGGTGTCCACTCTTGCCCCTTGTATTTGATTTTGGACATTTTATTAATGAACTAGATGATTTAATTTCAAATATGTGGTCACCTTTTATATGGGATTTCCAGTTGATAACATTGTCCTCTTATCCCTAGTTGATAATATTGTCCTCCTATCCACGGGGGCTTCACTAGAAGGCAATATAATACCACGTTCATTCATATTGCGGTATTAAATATTCATGAAAACCTAAAAATTATATTGCTTATATATTAAGGGGTAAAGCGTTTTTTTATTTAATGTAACAATACAAAAATACTTTGGTGTCTTTTTTATATGGACGGGCTGACAAATATTTGCCAAATGGAGATGGCGAGATCATGGCCGGATGAGAAATTGGGTTGAGGCAAGGCTCGGGCTTACCAATACGAAGGAAAATCGCGTCTTGAGGCATGCTTGAGGCCAGGGGGTTTCGTGGTGAAGTGGGTTTCCAGTCGATCATAGTTGAGAGACAGTGGTCATTGACAGCCAATTGTTACCAATAGCACTCAGCCAGTTGTTACCAATAGCCTTGGGAAGCTCTAAGCCTCCAGGGCTGTTATAGGACCTCGATAGGCCTTGGGGGATTGAATACCGAACCACTCGTGCCTATTACAGGCCTTGGGAGGTTTATTCATCCTCCTAGAGCTTGTTACAGGCCCTGAGGGCTTGGATACCTATCCCACAACACACTTAGTCAGCCATTGGGGAACTGCAATCTAAATGTTGTACTATGTGCATTGGCTCTAGTGACATACAAGAAGTGATATTCTATCTCTTCATTAGACCATTAGATGTTGCAAATCATAATGATATGTGGTTGAGTAATTGCATTATGGGTGAAGTAATGTGCATCCACAATATACATCGAAAGAAGCAAGGTGCATTGTATAATGCATGTGGGGTCATAAGAGGGTATCATATCAATATACTAGGTATAAATATAAAGGGGTATAAAAAAATGTTAATGAAAAAATTGATACATACAATATCTAGTGAAAATAGGGTTTTTTTAAATTGGGAAGGCATATTGGGAAGGGGTTAAAAAAAACGATTTTGGAAGGTATTTTCCAATATTTAGTGAAATTAGGGGTATTGTTTCATATGCAACGAATGAACGTGCTATGATAACGGTTTATTGGGTGAATCCCCCGTGCTCCTATCTCATAAATTTTTCAGACACCAAAAATAGTTGGACACTTTGAGATCATTTTGTTATAACCATGGCCTTCAAATCAACCTTTCAATGATAGATTGTGGCCTTCAATATATCTAGTAAACATGTATCTCATACTCTATTGTCTCCTCTAAAGGAGAAGAGGTAAAAATTGTGGCATCCTACACTAACCTTAGAGTAGTTTTCCCAGGCCAGGCCCATCTTTTAGACTGATCTTGTAGAAGAATGGATATTAACTAGAGGCATGAAGCATTGACATCTAGGTTAAGGTCCATCTATTTCACATCTTCTTTACAGTTGTGAAGTTTGGAACCCATGTTGCCAAGTTGTGTGGGTATAGGTACGGGTATGGGAATTTTTGAAACAAGTAACAAGGTTACATCAGGGACACATTAAAATCATCATTGAAATTTACATAAAATAGCAATGATTCAAATTTATTTTCATATTCGAATCATTCAAGTATTCATCAATTGACATTCAACATCAAACAATGCTTAGAAAAACTTGATCATTCTTAATAATAGCTCTAGAGTATTCCACAGGGTCTTAAAGCTTAACAAGTGGCTTAAATTACCCAATGCCATGATCTCTAAAGAATATTTTTCTATTTGTGTCAAAACAAAAATGACATAAAATTGGCCTAAGAACACTACAACAAAGAAAAAAGGGCCAATATACAGGCCTCTGCCTCAAGAATCATCTAATACACATAACTCTTCATCTTGCTAACCCTGAGGGACTCTGTGAAGAACCGAAATTTCTCCTGCCTGACCGAATAGTCCACATCAAACACCACACCCGAACCAAAAGTGGGTACACTGAATCGATAATCCTCTTGTTTGCTCAAATCGGACTCTGGGACTTTGAAGAAGTGTTGTGACACCTCGGGGCCAATGAGAAGTGTTACATTTTTTTATCAAGGGCTTGATTGTGAACACATTACCCAGCTTGGGGTACTCTTCTTTGAGCATCACAATGGGGCCTTTCAAAAACTTCATCAGACCTCCAAACCTCCAATAATGGGTCATTCATATTCAATAGTGTTTACTCAGTGTCTCCACCAACACTAGGGCCTTACATTTTAGCAAGATCTCAGTCACATTTCACCAGATATTTGGACTGTAAAATCAGACGCATTTATGTGTCAACTGAACTAGCTCCCAAAAACAATCTAGAGGAGCATCTGGGTATACTGCTTCCCTATAAGGTGCGTCTACCCAAGCAAAAGGGTTGATTACGAATCCTATAAAGATGGACAAACTCGATTCGTTTCCCAATTTGTTTAATCGGTGCCAATTGTTGGGACAAAACTTCGAAATGCAATGCCCTAAATCTCTACGCTAGTGAGCACAGTAACGAAAGTAACGAAACAACTGTCTATATTGGGAAAATACTATGAAATAAATGAATTCATTAGAAGTTTGCACATTGATAAAAATATGAATATGCAGGAAGTACTTGTTCCTAGAAAATTGTCTTTCTCCTCCTATCCTCTGGTTTTTCCCTGTCACATGCATATCTTCCCACTACTCTGCTCAATCCCGCCTCACTCACCGGCTCAACTAAAAAGGAATTGGGTCCATACATTGCAGAAAAGGAGAGGAGGAGCTAAAAAATTATGTTGCACGGCCCTCATTCTGATCAATTACGCAACGCGTTGCAATTTAAAGTGTTACTAGGACCACCTGTGAGGCATTGGCTTCAAGGAGGTGGACACGTCCAATTTTATGGGATCCCACTATTCCAATACCAACGCCATGGGTCTAACCTCGACATCCTACTACAAACAAATGTTTCATTTTTGTTCTTGTGTACGCACTTTCTCAACTCAAAGAAATTGGATCCATACATTGCACAAAATGATAGGATTTTGTTTACCATAAAATATAAAATATATTATTTGAGGTTGTTTGGTGTAATGACACTTTTTTAAATTTTTATTAAAATGATGAATTTTTCTCTTTTTCCTCAAATTCGATTTTTGACTAGTTTTGATGCCTAGGTCTTCAATTTGCTTCAAATGATCTCAAATCTTCTGAAAAAGTATATGGATGATGTTAGAACATATATATGTGTTTCACGGATACTTTTGCACCTTTAAAATATTTATGCAAGTCATCTTTCAATTCCGGCCAATGTAGGGAATTTTACTAGTAATTTCCCTTTGACTAGTATTGATCTCTAGGTCTCCAATTGGCTCCAAATGACTTCAAATCTTCAAGAAAGGTGTATGACTGATATTTGTACTTAATTATGATGTTCATGGATGATTTATGACCATTAAAAGACTTCTGCAAACTTGTTTAAGATTCTGGACAAAGAATGGAATTTAACTAGCAATTTGAGGTTCAAATTCCCCTAGGGTAAGTTTTGAAAATGGCTCTCCAAATGCCTCCAAACCCACTCGAAATTTTGAACAGAGGTAGGGGATGTCTAAGGGACATTATTTAGGTCTCTTGTGCACCATTAATCAGTTATTAAGTCTGTTCTAACCTTCTCCCAAACAACAACAAAAATCACTAATTCGACCCGTGGGGAAATGGCACCAAATCTTCTCCAAATGTAAATAAACTGAGTAAAATTACTTCAAAGGCTTACGTACTGAACATGAAACTTGCATAATACATCAATAACATTCCATTCATCAATACACCATCAGTATTTTACTTATCCATTCGAATCCATCAACATAACATTGGTTCACAACAAGGTAGTGGGGAAATGACACTGTTCTTTCATTAAAAATGAGATTTATACATTTCTACTTGGAATTTCGACCTGAAACTTTCTGGAGATGAATAACAGAGTATTTACTTCATATTCCAAAAGAAACGGGGCATGAGAAGCATCCCCAAAGAGTACAATAGCTCACCAAAAACGTCATCCCTCAAGGATCAAGAATATGCCATGAGAATTGGAAATGGTTGAAAGAGTGAGATCCACTAGAAAAAACCATGAGCTGCCCTGTAGCTTACACCTGCAAATTAAGACTCTATTAAAGCTCCAAATGAAAGGTCTGAATGGCCTTTCCAATTACCAACTTGGATGAGAATCTTTCACCCATGAAATTGGCTAAGGCAAGAAACTAGTCATCCACTAGCTCTCCCTCTTCACAAATGCAATTGCAAATTCTACAAATGATCAAAAGTTGTCATTCTTCTTTGTTCATGAATTTTATAAAATTCTAATGTCCTCCATGGGTCAAATTCCTTCCAAGAGACTCATGCCAACTCAAGTTGGGAAGAGATTCCAAAGAATGCCACTTGTACAAGATTTCCTAGTCTCCCACTTCCACCAAATCACATGTGGAAGAATATTAGCTGCCCTAACTCCCTTGAGCACCCTCTTGGAGGCTATTTTTAGCCCTGACATGTCATATATGTCATATGTCAGCCTTCAAGTCCGATTTGTGTCATATGTGTCATAGCATCTTCATCATTGTTGTCATAGAGCTAGGGAATCTAGCCCAAGTGTCTCACTAGCTCCAAATTGTCTCTTCCTCTTCCACGGGAGTTACTCTTCTTCTATATTTTGACCTTGGATGAGTCATGCCATGAATAATACCTTTTGAACTCCCCCAAGTATGTTACCATTCACCTTGAATTCGAATTGGTGAGAAAATGATGCCAAGTGTAGTTGGAAAATCTAACCATATGTGGATCCCACTTCCTCCATGTGTCTTCATGATCAAATGCCACTTTGATTTTCACTTGTATATATTTATTTAGCTTCTTTATTAAATATTTATTCCATTCTAATGTTCAAACATCTTTTATTATCTCCATTATTCCAAATCCCAAAGCTTCCACCCCAAACCTAGGAAACTAGTAATTTTTCTCCTTGGCAATTATTTGACCTTTAGCATCAATTTGATAAAATCTCATGAATATGGCCAATGAGCTTAGGCCATTGTGACCCAATGCAAAATTTGGGACATGACAAATCCTCCCTTCCCGATATTACTTGTCCTCAAGCAATTTCAAACATGGGTGTTGAAGAACTTGCTTGCTGTATAACTCTTTGAAGTTGCCATTGAATTTCCCAACCTTAAGTCTTTGAGATTCCATGAAGATTTTAGAAAGGAACCACCATGCTTGTTGCTGCACTACTCTGATTAAAATCACTTTATTAAGTGGGGAATTCATCCCCCATACTACTTGTTTCCCAAAAAATTGAAACCAATGAGACAAAAATGATCCCATGGTCTCATTACTTGTATTGCACCCCAACAATTAAGAGTTTTCTCCAACCCATACCATTAGATAAGAGGATTCCTGGATCTCAATTTCTTGTATGCATTCTTCCAAACATCATGAGTACAAAATATATATAATCAAAGTACATAACAACATAATGAAAATGTACATCAAGGAGATGCTTCATCAAAGAGTCGTGAAAATGCTTATACCTCCAAGCAAGTAGACCACCATTTTCCAAGTGCATACAATCTTCAAGTGACCCATCAAATATGATCCAATGACATAGGTTAGGGTCCTATGTCCTATAATGCTACTCCAAAAGGATGTGATATGCATCAAAATATTCAACCATATATTCCTTCATCCAAGAAGTGAATGAAGAGTCTCCACTAAAATCTGAACCAAATAATGAGTAGAAAAAACAAGGAGACTTCAAATGACTCAAAGAAGTCTCACCCATACATCCATGAATGTGAGAATCATAAAGATGTAACAAAGTATGTGGCTTCCAACAAAAATATTCTTCAATCATAAGTCTATTCACCCAAGTTTTGGATGAAGTTCCTCCAACATCAAATGAACCAAGTGTTGAGCAAGAAAAATCATGAGTCTTCAAGTGACTCAAATGCATATTATAGGTGCATCCATGTAGATTGGCATCATGCTGCTGCAAATGGAAATAAGAATGTGCTCCAACCATGTCATCATAAAAGGTAAATCTAGGAGTTCCATGCTCCTCATGTGGCACCAACAAAAAGAACCCTTTCATCCATTCTTTATTGAGACTAATGCTGCAAAACATAGAATTGTAGGATGTAGGAGAATGAACTAACTCACCAAAATGATCAAAAAATGTAGGAGTTTCAACATGGAAAGGATCCATATGGGTAGTATCATGCAGCTCCTTCAAAAATGTGAAACCTTTGTTGTAGATTAGTTCCAATGTAGAGGAATCATGCTCTTCTTTAAAAATTGTATAACCTTCATCAAGAGACAATTCAAGTTCCTCTTCCACCACATCAAGTGTTTGGATCTCTTCAAGTTCATCTTCAAACACATTAAGCACATTCAAATTCCCACATTTCTCATGATCCACCATGTCATGAGAATCCTCCAAACAATCTACCATTTGACAATCTGAAACATAGGAGGAAAAACAAGTATTTTGCAACTTTTCAAGAAGTTGCTCATTTTGAATTGTGAGCTTATAATTATCCTCATTATTCTTCAAGTATGAATCATGTAACAATTCATTAAGCTCAAAAAAATGGTTTCTATCAAAAATCAAATACATGAAATTACCTTTGATGTGGCACATTGCTCTTTGAATCTTCTCCATGACTTCAAAGAAGGATGTTTCCTCCAATGAAGTAGCTCTCCAACAAGAATTTAACACCAATGCTTGAGTGTCATAGAAAATGCTAAGGGACTTTTGGATATTGTTTTCATTCATCTTTAAGGACCCTTCAAGAAAATGAAGATCTTGCAAATGAACCTCCTCATCTTCTTCCTTCTTGCTTGGACCAACTTTATGAAGCTCAAGTGGTGATGTGGAAGTTGATCTTGCTTATTCTTCAACTGCTACAAGGTCTTCATTTTCATGCTTAGGGGAATTTTGTCTTGCAGCAATACTATCAAAAGTGATCTCTATGTCACCAAAATAGAGGTGTGAGCACCCATCAATAGGTACTCCTTCATAGTTCAAGCATCCATCAGTAGATGCTCCTTGATTCATGTCCAAGGTAGAATGTGTATTGACTTGATCTGCAATATTTTCAATAGGTTCTTCTTCATGCTCTTGTGATGTCTCTTCCTTTTGATCCTTCAAACAAGCTGATGCATTTTGCCCTTTGTTTTCCTTAGGATGAATTTTTTTGGAATCTCTTTTTAAAACAAATCCAAAAACTCTCATCCAGTAGGAAATAGATCTATTCTCTGGAGGTTCAGATATTTCACTGCTCTCTTCACTAACTCCCCATCTTCATTTTTGGACCTATTTGCAAAAATATGTTCACCATAGTACTCAAAAGACATGGCATTTTGTGTATCTTCCTTGTGCACATCAAGATATTCCTGATATTTTTGATATTGTTGGGGCAAGGTTTTATATGTTGGTCTCCATCTTTATAACTCATCCATAGCATTATCCTTTGGTGGTGTGACATACTCATATTTATCATACATAGGGTCATAATTATAATCTTCATTCCTCCTGAAATTGTAAGAAGTGTTGCATGATGGCACCTCTTCCTCAAACCATTCACATTCTGCTTCATATTGCTCATAAGCATCTGCATATTCCTCATAATAATTGTACTCATAGGATTCCTCATAATAGTGAGACATGGCTGAAAATTACTCTTCAATGTATGATATTAATTCACAGGTGCAAGGACCATGCTCTGATACCACTTGTATGACCATTTTTTAACTTTTTATTAAAATGAAACAATTTTTCTCTTTTTCCCCAAATTCGACCTTTGACTAGTTTTGATGCCTAGGTCTCCAATTTGCCCCAAATGACCTAAAATATTCTAAGAAGGTATATGGATGATGTTAGAACATAAATATGTGTTTCAGGGATGCTTTTGGACCTTTAAAATACTTCTGCAAGTCCTCTTTCAATTATGGCCAATGTAGGGAACTTTACTAATAATTTCCCTTTGACTAGTATTGGTCTCCAATTGGCTCCAAATGCCTTCAAATCTTCAAGGAAGGTGTATGAATGATATTTGTACTTGATTATGATTTTCATGGATGATTTATGACCATTAAAAGACTTCTGCAAACTTGCTTAAGATTCTGGACAAATAATGGAATTTAACTAGCAATTTGAGGTTCAAATTCCCCCAGGGTAAGTTCTGAAAATGGCTCTCCAAATGCCTCCAAACCCACTTGAAATTCTGAACAGAGGTAGGGGATGTCTAAGTTATATTATTTAGGTATCATGTGCACCATTAATCAGTTATTAAGTCTGTTCTAACCTTCTCCCAAACAACAACAAAAATCACTAATTCGACCATTGGGGAAATGGCACCAAATTTTCTCCAAATGTAAATAAACTGAGTAAAATGACTTCAAACGCTTAATTACTGAACATGAAACTTATATAATACATAAATAAAATTTCATTCATCAATAAACCATCAGTAGTTTACTTATCCATTTGAATCCATCAACATTACATTGGTTCACAACAAGGTAGTGGGGAAATGACACTGTTCTTTCATTAAAAATGAGATTTATACATTTCTACTTAGAATTTGGACCTGAAACTTTCTGGAGATGAAGAAATCAGAGTATTTAATTCATATTACAAAAGAAATGGGGCATGAGAATCTCCCCCAAAGAGTACAATAGCTCACCAAAAATGACCTCCCTCAAGGATCAAGAATATGCCATGAGAACTTGAAATAGTTGAAGGAGTGAGATGCACTAGAAGAAATGTCACGTCCCCACCCATCACACCAGCATGGGAGAGAACATGACTCTGGTTCCAGACATCTAGCCTCATATCCATTAAGTAAAACTCATTGATAAGAAGACATATACATGTGCATATTGTAATTAAACACAGCGGAATTTAAAGTCATCTACAAGCATTCATATAAAATGAAGATGGACATATGCAAATGCATAAATATTTGAAAACAAAGCAGAATTTAAATTCTATTACACATCCATCATACATTCAATATATTCATGTCATTCATCAATTAAAACAATACAAAATTAGCAAATGAGAGTACTTATCTTAAAACAAACTAGTCCCTGAGCAACTAGCTATGCATCTGCAATGTTCCACCCAACCATAGGCCAATTGTGTTTATCAATCTCTTGATACAACTTCCACCCCCGAGCTGGGCATGATTTCTACAAGGAACCAAGGAACAACATATTCACACATAGCCAAACACACACCAAAATGAGCCAAGGCAATCTGCAATTGGGTTTATCAGGCTGCTAGGAAATGGAAAGGAAGAATTGCTAAGCTAGTGAGCTCAAGCATAGAGCCATGGATACCTATACAAGATCTATCTAGCTTGGCACCCACAATGCCTACACACTCCACTCAAGGAAGTATTCCCTTCACCAATACACAGTCCCTCAGGCCATACCTTCCAATCTAGAGTGTCCAAGGTGTGCATAGAAGAGTAGCCAGCTCTCTTGATCTTCTTGAGAGGTTATTTTCCCCACTAGGTTTATCAAGCCAATTCTGTCCACTACCACTCCAAATTTCTTGCTCACAAGTTCAAACCAAAAACAGGGATGCATATAACAGCAAAAGTATAAGTGTTGGTCATGAAGAAACATTTTTACAGTGAGATGCCCAAAGATGGGGATTTCATTAGCTTCAAAAAAACGTGGGAAACTCAAAAACGAAAATGGAAGATGGGGAACAACCCTGGGAAGTCAACTCCATTTTCAGAAAAACGTCCATGGACATTCTGGGGCAAAAACGGCCTCCATAACAGCCCCAAATCGTGGTTCTCCTCTCCCAACCATTGTGCAAAACAAAAAACGAGTTCCCAGGCATGGAAAATGTAGGAGAAATGGTGAAAAACGTGATGGGGAAAGCCCAGCTAGCTCACAATGCATGAGAGGGCAAAGGCCATGGGTGAAAGATGGCGTTGGGCACCATTTCGTGGGTTTTTTCTTGCCCAAGAAGCAAAAATACGAATTTTCAGGTTGATGGCTTTCCCATGCATGAAATTGGCTTCCATACCTCTCCATTCCTAAGGCATTAACTGTCTCAACCAACTCTTTGCAGAATTTAATGATTTGGTGCATAAGCCAAAATGGGTAGTTGAGGGTTTATGGGTTTTCTCATTGACACATGGGTTAACACCATTGGCTCAAGGGTTTGAATAATTTTCCTCCCTGTTCCTTATAAAAAATCATGCCCCCATCTCTTTGTTGCATTGCATAGCTGGTTGTGGGTATTTCATTAAAATTTGTAATTACATGATGTCTTAATGTACATTGTGCCTGTCCAGCACAAGAACCATATGCACCTATTTTAATTGTTGATACATAAAACGATAAATCAATGGCGGGGCCTTGGCCTTGACCTCCTCACCATGATTTAATAGTGATATTTACATCATTTACAATTTTAATGCAATAGGGTCAAAATGGAGACGTGACATTCGCCTCCCCTTACATTAGCACTATCCTCAGTGCTCATCAAAATTGAACAAAAATGGATATGCCACTCTCATGGCATCCTCCAGCTCCCATGTAGCCTCATCGGGACCATAGTGCTTCCATTGCACTTTACATGTCTGATGGCTTGGTTCTGGAGCAATGTTACCTTCTTGTCTAGGATGCGCAATGGATCGGTTTGGAACTCTCCCTCGAGTTCCACCTAGATCACATTCCAATTAATCACATGGTTAGGATCATGTACATATTTCTTAAGCAAAGAGACATGAAAAACATTAAAAGCTCTAGTGCTAGCAGGCAATGCAAGTCTATATGCAACTGGCCCTATTCTTTCAAGCACTTCAAATGGCCCACAATATCTAGGTGATAGCTTGGCACAACTCCCAAGCTTCAAGGAACCCTTCCTTGGCCTCACTCTAAGATACACATGATCCCCAACACTGAATTCCCTATGCACCCTATGCTTTTCTGCATAGCTTTTGTGTCTATCCTAGGCTGCTTTTAAATTCTGCCTGATCTTTGCAACCTCTTGCTCCATTTCCTTAAGTAATTCTGACCCAAGTACAATTATGTTCACTGGATTGTCCCAAGTCACTGGTGTCCTACACCTTCTACCGTATAGAACCTCATATGGACTCATTCCCAATGATTCTTGCTGCCCATTGTTATATGCAAACTCTACCAGGTGTAGATAATCCTCCCACTTGGATGGTTTGTCCATTACATACATGCGAAGCATGTCTTCAAGCACCTGATTTACTCTTTCCGTTTTCCCATCTATTTGAGGATGGTATGCGGTACTAAAGTTCAACTGTGTACCCAAATCTGCAAAGAGACTTTTCCAAAAATTGGAAGTGAACTTGGTATCCCTGTCAGAAATTATTGCCTTAGGCAATCCATGTAATCGGAAAATTTCCTTCATGAAACTATTTGCAATGCCATCTGCTTTGTGCGTGGACTTAACCGGTATAAAATGTGCTTTCTTTGTT
This sequence comes from Larix kaempferi, assembly GCA_027924585.1. Classification (NCBI taxonomy): domain Eukaryota; kingdom Viridiplantae; phylum Streptophyta; class Pinopsida; order Pinales; family Pinaceae; genus Larix; species Larix kaempferi. The sequence continues at coordinate 2,337,774 of BSBM01000734.1, read as the reverse complement.
AACTTGTCCACCACAACCATGATGGAATCATGTTGTCTCACAGTCATTGGCAATCCTATAATAAAATCCATGGAAATTACTTCCCATTTCCATTTTGGAATTGACACTAGGTGCAATAAACCTACTGGGTGTTGGTGTTCAACCTTCACCTGCTGACATGTCATGCACTTAGAAATGTATTCAGCGACATCCTTCTTCATCCCTGGCCAAAAATAATATTTTCTTGTTGTAGCAATAGTATTTTGATATCCGGGGTGACCGGAGTATGGAGCTTTATGGATTTCATCCATAACAATCCTTCTCAAATCTGTCACATTTGGAATATAGGCTCTATTCTTATAGGTAAGAAGTCCATCTTCTTCCAAATGATAGCCTTCATACTTCTTTTCAAGGTCTTGATGCTGCAACTTGCCCTTTATCTGCACATATACTTCATCTTCAACCATATGGTTAACAATCTGCTGCCTCAAGTCTGGTTGGCAAGTGCTAAGCGCTGCCACATGCATTTCCTGTACTTTCCTACTGAGTGCATCTGCTACATTATTTTCCTTCCCTTTTATGTGTTTGATTTCAAAATCAAATTTACACAAAAATTCCAACCATCTAGATTTCCTAGCATTTAAAGTTGGTTGATCAAACAAGTACTTCAGACCACAACGGTCTGTCCTTAGCTCAAATTTCCTTTCCATTAAGTAATGCCTCCACATTTTTAAAGCATGTACTATGGCTGCAAGTTCTAAATCATGAGTAGCATAGTTCTTCTCATGCTCCTTCAACTTCCTCGACTCATAGCATACCACGTGGTTGTCTTGCATAAGGACTCCTCCAAGTCCTTGATTGCATGCATCGGTACATACCACAAAGTCTTTTCCTGGATCTGCAATTTTCAAAATTGGTGCACTCGTAAGAAGATTCTTCAACCGTTGGAAACTTTCCTTACATCTTGGTGACCATTCAAACTTCATCCCCTTCTTTGATCCAGGAGGATCTAAGAAGGCAAAATTTTGAAGTCCTCCAATCTTAGCAAAACTAGCACTATATCGAAGGGCTCGTCGAGACGATTCCAACGGCGTTCGTTTCACCTCAAACGGACTCCGTATGAGAAAGTTATTGCGTTCTGTTCCATAAGGTCAACAGGCAAATTTGGCAAAAAGAGGTGCCACGTGGCACCACTGACAAGGTGACACGTGGCATCCGTACTATACAAACATGATGATGTGGCACCACTCAGAGGATGACACATGGCATCCATACAGTACAGACCAATCACAAGGTGACATGTGGCATGATGACATGGCATGCTAAATGGCATGATGATGCGGTATGATGACATGGCATGCTGATGTGGCATGATGACATGGCATGATAATGTGTCATGATGATGTGGCATGATGATGTGGCATGATGACATGGCATGCTGATGTGGCATGATGATGTGGCATGGTGACATGGCATGATGAAGTGGCATGATGACTAGCATGCATGCATTTGTGCTTGAAATGAGTTTTAGGAAATTCATGCATTTACTCATGAGAAATTGTAAAATGATTAATATTTGAAGTGAGTGGAAAAATTACTCACATATTACTCATTTATTTTATTCCTTGAGTTGTTATGAAGTTAATGCATGGTTGTAACCAAAAACAAACATGCCATATTTGTAAAGAAGTTGTAACAAGTTGGTTTATGGTTGAAAAAAACCAACATGCTATTTAAAAGAAGGATTTTGGTATGTAATGGATTATTGTTGGATTTTGTAAATGTCATTATGGGGAAGTAACTAAATGTGAAAACCCATGGACATGTGGGCATGAACCATATTTTTGGTTTATGTTCTTAAAAGCCCAACCACATGGAAACCAACTTAGGGAAGTTGTAACCAAGGCCAAGATAGGCAAATTAGTTGCAACCAAAGGAATCCATGAGAGTCATGTGAAGAAGGGAAAGCCAACCTATATAAACCCATTCATTTGCCATTTCCCACTCATGCTTTGGAGTAGAGACTTTGTAGCTAAAGGAGAGAAGGGAGATTGTGTAGCTCTGCAGGAGGAAGGTACGAGTGTTTATACTCGTTTTACACCGTCTTCAGGCTTCGGAGTTGCTGGAAGCAGTCTTGTTGTGTTTTGGGCAGCGGTTCTCTTCCTGGCCATTGTCGCCAAGGTATCATTGTATCATTGCCATGTATTTTGCCTTTATGCTGAGATTATAGATCGGCCCTCCTATTGAGAAGCAGGCCCGGAGACGTAGTCCATCCTGGATGAACTCCATTATCAACTTGTTGTCTTTATGTGTGTATTGTCTATGCTGTTTGGTTCTCTTCTTATGGATTTGTGAGCTTCATTCATGCTCTTTATGCAATTCATGTTAATGTCATAGAGTAGCAAAGATCTTGTTTCCGGATCATTCTTTTGCAAAGAAGTGATCGGGTTTACAACCTTGGAGAATCTTTCAATAAACCTCCTGTAGTAACCAACAAGGCCCATAAAAGATCTCACATCTGTCACATTCCTTGGAGTTGGCCAATTCATAATGGCTTAAATCTTCTCAGGTTCCACCGATATTCCTTCGTCTAAGATAATGTGACCCAAATAATGAATTTTATCTTTATAAAAGTCACATTTGCTTAACTTTGCATACAGCTTATGCTCCCTCAGCAATTGCAATGTCATTTTCAAATGTTCTTCATGCTCTTCTTCATTCTTAGAATAGATGAGAATGTCGTCTAGAAATACAAGAATGAATTTGTCCAAATACTTGCTAAAAACACTATTCATGAGACACATAAATGTAGCTGGTGCATTTGTGAGACCAAATGGTACCACTACAAACTCATAGTGTCCATACCTTGTTCTAAAGGTTGTCTTATGAATATCTTCCTCTTTGATTCTTACCTGATGGTAACCAGACCTCAAGTCGATCTTTAAAAATACCTTTGCTCCTCTCATTTGATAAAAAAGATCGTCAATTCAAGGCAATGGGTATTTGTTCTTCACAGTGACCTTGTTCAATTGCCTGTAGTCAATACATAACCTAAGTGTTCCATCTGTCTTTTTCACAAATAGAATAGGTGCTCTCCACGAAGACACACTTAGCCTGATATATTTCTTTTCCAACAACTCTTGTAATTGCATTTTCAATTCTAGCAATTCTAGTGTACTCATCCTGTACGGTGTCTTAGACACTGGTGCTGCTCTTGGCACAAGTTCAATTGTAAAATCAATGTCTCTCTTTGGAGGAAGTCCTGGAATCTCATTAGGAAAAACATCCTCGAATTCCTGCAATACGTGATAGTCATTTAACATAGGAGTTTCATTCTCTGTTGCCTCCAAAACATGGGTTGCGTACAATTGACAACCCTTTCTACAGAACTTCTTCAGCTGCATGGTTGAAACCTGCCTAACAGAAGTCACCTTTGGAATGCCTTTTACAACCCTTGGGTTTCCTTCTTCGTCCATGCATTCAAAAGTTTTATTGTAGCAATCAAGTTTAACCCTGTGCGCTTCTAACCAATCCATTCCAATGAGAATATCATAGGAACCCAGCGGAAAAATATTCAAATTTGCATAAGTGAATAGCCCATCCATCTCTAAGGGACATTTCTCTACAATTTCACTGACTTTTCTCTTGGTTCCAGTAGCTAGTTGAACTAACCATGATTTACTATGATTTGACTTCTTAAAAGCACAAATCTCAACAATTTTAGGAGTGATATAATTGTGAGTAGATCCAGGATCAATCAAAATAGAAACAGATTACTTAGCAATCTTACCTTCAACTTCAACAACCGTTGATTGATGATCTGCCTAGCGGTCGTCTAGTGCTACATAGATTCTAGGGATTGTCCTCGCCACTTGACCCACAGTTTCAGCTCCTTGGATGTTGTGAACTTGATTTGCATTCCCATTCCGATATGGACAGTTCCTAAGCATGTGGTCTCCTCCACAACCCCAACATTGAAGTGGTTCTCTTGGCTCCTTTGGATCTCTTGGCTTGTCTCCCGTCATCCTAGTTGGCTTAGTCACAACTTGTGATGGCTGCCTTTGCTGATTTTTGGTATGAGGAGGTTTGAAACCTTTCTTCCTTTGGTCAAACTTCTCATTTTTCTTGTCCTTCCATGCCTTATGGAAATCAAGTTTGCTTTTATTTTGATCATAGCAATACTTGGCCTTCCTTATTGCCTCTTCTAGAGTTCGAGGCTCATCAAATTCAATCCTATCTTTATATGACTGAGGTAGCCCACTTAGAAAATGCTGAATTTTCACCTTATCATCTCGAATATACTTGACATACCTCAGCAGTTCCAAGAACTTGTTTGCATACTCTTCCATGGTCAATTGTCCCAATCTCAGCTCATGGAACTCTTTGATATTGTCATCATAGTACCTATTAGAGAGGTACTTCTACTTGAAGTATTTCTTGAACTTCTTCCACCCAATATTTATTTCATTGATCTTCTTCACTTGCCTGATGTGTTCTCACCATATAAATGCTCTTCCATTCAAGTTGAAGATGGCGACCCTTGCCTTCATATTTCCAGAGTAGTCTTGGACTTGGAAATACTTTCTCATCCCAAGAAGCCAAGCTTCAACTTCCTGACCAGACCTTACCTCTCCATCAAATGTAGGAGGTTTTTCCTTCTTAAATTCCCCATGTGAATTGTTCTTGTAATGCCTCTTCCTCTTATTCTTGAGAGATGAAGAGCTTGAACCCTCAATGGATTCTTCGGAGTCATATGATCCACTAGAAGAGATTTCTGGAGTATAGGTTCTGTCTCTAGAAACTCTTCTTGAGATATTGGACCTCTTGCGGGAATTTCTCTTTGAACTACTTTGAATCCCTTCTGGATTTGATGTCTGATGCCCAGAGTTTATTTGCCTTTGGATATTTTTCAAACTTTGAAACATGGCTGCATTTAACTGATTTTGTTCTTCCTGAGCTTTAATCATCCTTTCGTTATCTTCTCTACAACTTTGCAACTCCACCCTTAGGATCCTCATGGCGGTTGTAATATCTGGGGGAGTCTCTCGATTTTTTCTTCCATTGGATTATGTTTTAGCATTCTCAACATGTATGTTTTTCCCCATGGCATCTGTCTCAGGCTCATAGGGATCCTATGCATCATCCATGATGTTGATATTCTTGGCCCATGCTAAATTTTTAGTATTAAATCACAATACTATAGGATCTTTGCTGAGAGAATAACATCTACAGTATATCAATGCATGACAATCATAATATGACAAGCATCACAAGCATCACAAGCATCACAAGAATCAAAAGCATAGAGACAAGAGACACAGAGTTTCCGTGGGGAAAACCCTAAGGTGAAAAACCCCACAACTTCCTCAGAGATAGAGAGAGCAATGGATCAACCAAAATACAACCAAATAACACTGAGATAGTCTCCTAGCAGATGATCCTCCTCCTCCTCACTAGTGCGCCACTTTTCAGAGAGAGAGATAGTTACTTTTTCGAGTGAGTAAAATAGAGATCTCCTATCTCTATTTATACTCACCTTTTTGCCCAGTGACCTACTGGGGCCGATTTGTCTACTTGGATACATCCACATTATATTATATATTAATTAGGTCCGACCCCATAAGGTGGTCTAATAACCCATCGGCAAGTACACACACTTGCGACACTTGTCAATCCACATGACGACACTTCCTTATAGAGGAATAACACATCTCTTATAAGGGTACAATAAATATATATATAATACACAGATGAAATACATTCCGAAGTTACATATACATCAACACTCCCTCTTAACTAGGAAGGTATTTCTCGACACTGATCTGCTAGACAAGTCTTGGATCATCGTCATCGATGCTACTATCTCAACCAATCTCTGACTCTACTCGTCATAGGAAGTTCTACAGAGCCAGTCCTTTTTCATACTGGATGTAGGCCCACCACCTACAGGTCTTCGTCATCACTGGCCATACTGTGGAATCCTCAAGACTTATTACGTGCGTCACAAAACCTCGAAAGAGCATCCCAGGATGATACGGGTACACAACTCCGACCTGTAGGATCTCCCAGGGCGCTATTACATATGACCCCACCACAAAACCTCGAAAGAGCATCTCAGGATGTTACGGGTACACAACTCCGACCTGAAATCTCCCAGGGCACAAATTACATGTGGTCCACCACAAAACCTAACAAGAGCATCTCAGGATGTTACGGGTACACAACTTCGACCTGAAATCTCCCAGGGCACAAATTACATGTGGTCATGGCAAAACCTCGCAAGAGCATCTCAGGATGTTACGGGTACACAACTCCAACCTGAAATCTCCCAGGGCCCAAATTACATGCCATAGGACAAAACCTCGCAAGAGCATCTCAGGATGTTACAGGTACACAACTCCGACCTGAGATATCCCAGGGCGCTATTACATGTCCTCCCAGAGCAATGTTTCGAAAGAGCATCCCAGGCTGTTACAGGTACACAACTGCGACCTATAGGATCTCCCAGACATGCTCATCTGCACAACCTGATCCACGGCCATAGAGTATCAAACTGATACTCACCATACATCATCCTGATGTACTCATGATCGTCCTGATCAACATCACTGCAACGTCCTGCTGCATGTCATCTGGAGCAACATCCTGAAGCTCATCATCCATGATCATCCTGACCATCACTGCAACATCCTGCTGCATGTCATCTAGAGCAACATCCTGAAGCTCATCATCCATGATCATCCTAATCATCACTGCAACATCCTACTGCATGTCATCTGGAGCAACATCCTGAAGCTCATCATCCATGATCATCCTGATCATCAATGCATCCACCTGATGCATACCAAGTATCTACCTGATACATATCATCATACATGATCCACCTGATCATCACTGCATCCACCTGATGCATACCAAGTATCTACCTGATACATGATACATATCACCATACATGATCCACCTGATCATACAAAGTATCCACCTTATACATATACAGATACATGGTCCAAGCATCCAACATGATGCACATACATATATAAATGATCCACCTGATCATATCCAACATCCAACATGATGCGTACATACATACATAAAAATGATCCAACTGATCATATCCAGCAGAAACCAGAACATCATCTTGATGCCCATTATCCAGCGCTTACATCCACAGCCATGTGAAGGATCCTCCTTCCAACATGCTTGGAATGGATTCAACAAATGTGTCCATCACTTCTTCCTCGAAGTGTCCTCGATCTGAAGAACGCGAAGCCTCTCTCTGAAGTACTTGAACTTCACTCTGGCTAGTGGCTTCGTCAGCACATCTGCAATCTGCTCGTCCGTCGCAACATACAGAAGCTTCACATCTCCTCTCTGCACCATATCCCTGATATAGTGATACTTGATCTCTATGTGTTTCGACCTGTCATGAAACACTGCGTTCTCGGACAGCTTCACACAACTCTGGTTATCACAGAAGATACCAGTAGCCTCCAACGGGAGATCAAATAACTCAGACAGTAGCTTCCGTAGCCATACTGCCTCACAACTAGCTGAGCAGGCTGCAACATACTCTGCCTCAGCTGTACTCAGTGCTACGCAGGACTGCTTCCTGCTAAACCAAGAGATCACACCTGATCCCATACTGAAGCAACACCCAGATGTGCTCTTCCTATCTGCAGCACTGCCAGCCCAATCTGAATCAACATAACCCTGCAGGTTAAACTTTTGATTCACCTCATACCTGAGCCCATAATCCACTGTACCCTTCAGGTACCTCAGAACATGCTTTACAGCAACCAGGTGAACACTCCTCGGATCCGTCAGGAACTGGCTCAATGTGTTCACAGCAAAGCAAATGTCTGGTCTAGTGTTCGTCAGGTACATCAAGGACCCAATCATCTGACGATACATAGAGACATCAATCGGCTCAGATGAAGCATCACATAGAAGCTTCAGATTCGATGCCATAGGTGTGGCCATGACCTTGCAATCCATCATCCCGAATCTCTTCAGGATATCTACTGTGTACTTCCCTTGACCAAGGAAGATTCCACCTGCATTCTGCCACACCTCCATACCTAGGAAATAGTGCATCATTCCCAAATCTTTCATATCGAGTTCAGCTGCAAGCTTCCTCTTAGTATCTGCAATCAGTCTGTCATCTCCTGTCACAAATAGGTCATCCACATACAGGAGTAGAATCACTGGATTCCCTTCCTCAACCTTGTAGTAAAGATTGGAATCTGCTTTACTCTTGGTAAATTCCAAGCTAGATAGGAAACTGTCCATCCTACCATACCAGGTTCTGGGAGCTTGCTTCAAGCCATACAAGGCTTTCTTCAATCTGCATACATATGACTCCCTGTCAGGTCTTGGGACTGCATCCCAAACATCTTCTTCATGATCTACGGATCATGGCATTCCATTTCTTCATCCCAGATCCTGGGAACTTCAATATCTTCAATAGATATCTTTCTTGCTGGAACAAATGTTGTAGTCTTTTTGTAGGTGAAGATATACGGTCTTTCCTACAAAACAAGTTAAATTGCATGATTAGAAACATCTCATAATTTTCAGAACAAATTCTTTACACATAAAGAAATATGTCATGCAGTCATGCAGTAATCTTAGCCAATGCTTCAATACAACATTTATCCATGTTCCACAAATTTCTAGATGCCTTCCAGTCTCTACCAGAACATTGTTTAAGAGTTTGCACTACTCCCAACATGTCAGCAAAGAGGTTTCATTCTAGATAAGTAGCACTGGAATGTTGTACAGTGCCATAAGCCACTTACTCATCACATGCATATTAGTAGTATATTGTTCATTAATGCAATCATTCAAATATGCACAATACATCTCCTAAGTCTAGGAACATAAGCATAATATTATTAAACAAACAAAATAGGCAAGAAATGATAATTGAAATACTTATCTTTGTTTGTTTGTTTGGGTGGACTCCCTTTGAGTCTTTGCTTCCTGGTAGGAGCTGCTGAAGTAGCTTCTTCTACACCTTTCTGTTGTGGAATGTAGGAAGATGGTCAACTCCCTCTGAAGATCTGCATCCTTGCAGGAGCTGCTGGAGTGTGCTCCCTTTTGATCTTTGCTTCCTGGATTACCTGTCCTTATATTCATCTTTGCTGACATCAATATTCTTGAACCTAGAAAAGACCTCTTCTGGTGTCTTGTTGTCCAATATCTTGTGGGGAGTTCTGTTCTGCACATATACAACTGTTCTAACTGCTTCTGCCCATAGATGCATAGGTAGATCCTGGTCATGCAACATTGCCCTTGCTGCTTCCATGATAGTTCCGTTCTTCCTTTCTGCAACTCCATTCTGTTGAGGATTATAAGGAGCAGTCAACTCCCTCTTAATCCCTGAATCACTGCAAAGCTTCTTGAAGTCATTTGAGGTGAATTCTTCACCATTGTCAGATCTGAATGTCTTGATTTTCTTGTCAGTTTGATTCTCCATCAAGGTTTTGAATTCCTTGAATTTATCAAGCACCTCATCTTTTCCCTTCAAGAAGTATACCCAAGTCTTCCTGGAGAAGTCATCGATAAATGATACATAGTAAACATACCCACTCAGGGAGCTGGATGACATAGGGCCACATACATCTGAGTGGATGATTTCCAGGATGTCTTTTGCCTTGCTTTCACTGCTTGGGAAAGCCTTCTTAATGTTCTTACCTTTTGCACATCCTTTGCAAACACCTTCATGTTTGGTCTTGATTTCAGGAAGACCCTCTACTGCCTTGTTTGCAATTGGAAGTGCCCTATAGTGCATATGAGCAAGTCTTCTATGCCAAAGTTCACTTGGCTCCATGGATTCATGTACCATGGCATGTTCAGGTTGTCCCTTCAATTTATACAAGCCTCCCTCTTGCTCTCCAATCACTACTGCATCATCTATGGTCTTTCCCTTTGGCCACATTAGGACTTGTCCATCCACAAATGCAACCCTCATACTTTTTGCATCCAATGCAGAGATGGAGAGTAAGTTCTTCTTGAGCCCAGGTACATAAAGTACTTCTTTCATCTTCAATGATTTTCCAGAATCTAGGTTGTAGGAGGCTTCACCACTTCCTTTGATTGGGTATTGATAATCATCCCCAAGTTTCACCTTATGGGGTGATTCATGTTCAGATAGGTTCACAAAGGATTCTTTAAACCCAGTCATGTGTTTGGAAGCCCCACTATCAATCAACTAATCATTACATCCATGGGAGATGGTACCTGTAAGAGCAGAAATTAGAACATATTCTTCTTCACTTGATGAGTCATCATCACTACTACTTTCTGCCCTAGCCTTCTTCTTTGGAGGTTCATCATCTTTGGTAGCATGAGCATGAAACCTTCTTTTGCTTCCCTTCTTCTTCTTACTGGAGTTGTTGTTATTATCCCTTTTGTTCTTGGGAAAATCTGAAGCAAAGTGACCCTTCTCATTGCATGTGAAGCATCTTAGGTCCTTCTTACTCTTTTGATGGAATCTTTTGTGGTGAGAGTGATCCTTCTTGGTTTTGCTTGCCTTGGTGTGAGCTGCAAGAGCTTGATCTTCTCCTCCCATCTTTTCCTCATGAGCTATGAGTCTAGATTCTTCTTGAGAGCATTCTTCCCTCAATCTATTGAAGGAGATCAATTTCTTCCTTGCACAAATTCCTTGAATAAAGGAATCCCATGACCTGGGTAGGCCATTCAGAGTGGTCATCACCACTTCACCATTCTCCACCATTTCATCCACTGCTTCTAGTTGTTCCTTGATCTGGGAGACCCTTGAAAAGTAAGATTGAATGGTTTCTCCATTCTGAAACTTCACTGCTTTCAATTGGTTCTGCAGGGTCATCTTCCGATTTATGTTCTTTCCTTCAAATAGCTTGGTCAAGGATTCAAACATCTCTTTGGGTGTCTTAAGAGAAGACACATGAGGTATGAGATGGTCTTTGATAGAATCAACAATGATTCTCTTTTCCTTGACCAAGTTCTTCTTGTGCAATGCCTTGGCTTCTTCATCCTCTGGGATAGGGATGTCTTCTTTCACATATGAGTCCAACTCATTCTCTTCCAGGATTAACCCAATCCTATACTTCCAGGCTCGGAAGTTGTCAGCCCCTTCAAGCTTATCCTCAAGATTAGTGTGGAGAGACATCTTTAAGAGTACTTCAAATGGAAATAGAAAAGGTTTAGTACTTACCACTTGAAGTGCTGAAAACTGGATCTGGTCCCGGATTAGGGTTTGTCAGAGAAACCCTAAAAATTCAAAATGTGAATTTCAAAATTCCGAAAGGATAGAAAGATGCACCTTGGAGAGCTGATCAGCCTAGTACATTCAGAATTTGAGATCAGCAAAGTCTTGCCCTTCAAAATTGCCTTTTTGTCCTCCCGGGTTCACTAGAGAGAGCCCTGAATTAGGGTTTGAGTTTCCCGGAGATCTACCAAGCCAAAAATCTCGATCCAAATCTCTAACCTTCGATTTTTGCAAGGAGCTTCCAGCTGTGTCTTCAGTTTCCAGAAATTCCTATTTTTGTGGAAACCCTAATTTTTAGGGCCAAATCTGAAAATGCTCAGAACTGAATTCTGATTGGACAGATAGATGCGCCTTGATGAGTAGATCCAATCTATTATACTGAATTGCAAAAATCCGTGGAGAGAAACCCAATAAACAAGGAATACAAACTTCCGTCACTGCAAAATGTCTTCTTCTCAGTTAAGCTCTGATACCATGTTAAGTTTTTAGTATTAAATCACAATACTATAGGATCTTTGCTGAGAGAATAACATCTACAGTATATCAATGCATGACAATCATAATATGACAAGCATCACAAGCATCACAAGAATCAAAAGCATAGAGACAAGAGACACAGAGTTTCCGTGGGGAAAACCCTAAGGTGAAAAACCCCACAACTTCCTCAGAGATAGAGAGAGCAATGGATCAACCAAAATACAACCAAATAACACTGAGATAGTCTCCTAGCAGATGATCCTCCTCCTCCTCACTAGTGCGCCACTTTTCAGAGAGAGAGATAGTTACTTTTTCGAGTGAGTAAAATAGAGATCTCCTATCTCTATTTATACTCACCTTTTTGCCCAGTGACCTACTGGGGCCGACTTGTCTACTTGGATACATCCACATTATATTATATATTAATTAGGGCCGACCCCATAAGGTGGTCTAATAACCCATCGGCAAGTACACACACTTGCGACACTTGTCAATCCACATGACGACACTTCCTTATAGAGGAATAACACATCTCTTATAAGGGTACAATAAATATATATATAATACACAGATGAAATACATTCCGAAGTTACATATACATCAACAGCCCAACCAAGACTAGAACTTTCCAACTACACTTATCTGGAATGCTGCTTTGATGTGACTATAATTCTGCAAAATGTGTTTATAAGCACAACTATTAGCTTCATTATAATACTATAAATTATTTGCATGTATGTGGAAAATCCCATATTGACAACTTTGTCCAATCATAGACTTTCCCGGCTAGCGCAAATGTTAAGGCTAAAATGGCCGCCATCGTCGTGGAGATTAAGATTATAATTACCGCCGCACACCGCGCATGACGCAGATTTTATCCTTAAAATTGTCGTGGGTGTTAAGATTATTTTTGCCACCGCGCAAAAAGTTGGCCTAACTTTTGCCACCGTGAGCGCAGAAAGTTGGCCTAACTTTCGTTGTCGTGCACGTAGAAAGTTGGCCTAACTTTCGCCGCCGCGCACTGCACCGCGCAAAAAAGTTGGCCTAACTTTCGCCGCCGCGCGCGCAGAAAGTTGGCCTAACTTTTGCCGCCGCGCGCGCAGAAAGTTGGCCTAACTTTTGCCACCGCGCGCTCTCGTAGAAAGTTGGCCTAACTTTCACCGCTGCGCGCGCAGAAAGTTGGCCTAACTTTCACTGTTGTGCGTGCAGAAAAAGTTGGCCTAACCTTCGCCGCCGCGCGCGCAGAAACTCAAAAAACAATTAGAAAAATTTTGCAAAATTTTCAAAGACAGTTAGAGTTCTCTTCTTGAAATATGTCCTTTGTTTCCTTACAGAGGTGAGCTACTTACATATCCTAGTTCACATATAGCAGAATAGTGAAAGGATGCCAAGAACTTGCATCTCTGAAAAGGGATTTTCTTTTCATTTCAAATTCAACAATCCAACCAATGGATTCACAATCAATCTTCAAGCACCCAACAAGCATGGGCAAGGAAAAATCATGAGCATAAGGGCATGATTCGCAAGCTTTCCTCGCTTTCGAAAACCATCAATCGGCCACATAAATGTTGGTTCATTGTAATTAACAAACATCATTAAGATATGGGGCTGTAACAACCAACTGTTTAGGCTTTCAATCATGAAATTAACACACAAAAACTCATACCAGCCATGCCCAACATTCAATTTCATGCATTCAAAGCATCATGGACATCTAAGGGACAAGGAGTCACAATTAATCAAGGCCTCAAGCACATGATGCATTATCTCATATGCACAACATTTAGCAACAAATAACAACCAACACACAACAACATGCTCCATGCACAACACACAAAATCATTTTTTTCCTAATTTGTTGTGTGGATGTCGACCCAACAGCCTCAGTGTTGTAACCATGGGCTCTAATACCAATCTGTCATGTCCCCACCCAACACACCAGATGGGAGAGAACATGACTCTGGTTCCGGACATCTAGCCTCATATCCATTAAGTAAAACTCATTGATAAGAAGACATATACATCTGCATATTGTAATTAAACACAACGGAATTTAGAGTCATCTACAAGCATTCATATAAAATGAAGATGGACATATGCAAATGCATAAATATTTGAAAACACAACATAATTTAAATTCTATTACACATCCATCATACATTCAAGATATTCATGTCATTCATCAATTAAAACAATACAGAATTAGCAAATGAGAGTACTTATCTTAAAACAAAGTAGTCCCTGAGAAACTAGCTATGCATCTGCAATGTTCCACCCAACCATAGGCCAATTGTGCTTATCAATCTCTTGATACAACTTCCACTCCCGAGCTGGGCATGATTTCTACAAGGAACCAGGGAACAACATATTCACACATAGCCAAACACACACCAAAATGAGCCAAGGAAATCTGCAATTGGGTTTATCAGGCTGCTAGGAAATGGAAAGGAAGAATTGCTAAGCTAGTGAGCTCAAGCACAGAGCCATGGATACCTCTACAAGATCTATCTAGCTTGGCACCCACAATGCCTACACACCCCACTCAAGGAAGTATTCCCTTCACCAATACAAAGTCCCTCAGGCCATACCTTCCAATCTAGAGTGTCCAAGGTGTGCATAGAAGATAGCCATCTCTCTTGATCTTCTTGAGAGGGTATTTTCCCCACTAAGTTTATCAAGCCAATTTTGTCTACTACCACTCCAAATTTCTTGCTCACAGGTTCAAACCAAAAAAAGGGATGCATATAACAGCAAAAGTATATGTGTTGGGCATGAAGAAACGCTTTTACAGTGAGATGATGCCCAAAGATGGGGTTTTCATTAGCTTCAGAAAAACGTGGGAAACTCAAAAACGAAAATGGAAGATGGGGAACAACCTTGGGAAGCCAAATCCATTTTCAAAAAACATCCATGGACATTCTGGGGAAAAAACGGCCTCCATAATAGCCCCAAATCGTGGTTCTCCTCTCCCAGCCATTGTGCAAAATAGAAAACGAGTTCCCAGGCATGAAAAATGCAGGAGAAATGGTGAAAAACGTGACGGGAAAGCCCAACTAGCTCAGACCGTGTGAGAGGGAAAATGCCATGGGTGAAAGATGCATTTGGGAACCATTTTGTGGGTGTTTTCTTTCCCAATAAGCAAAAATACGAATTTCCAGGTTGATGGCTTGCCCATGCATGAAATTGGCTTCCATACCTCTCCATTCCCAAGGCATTAACTGCCTCAACCAACTCTTGGAAGAATTTAATGATTGGGTGCATAAGTCAAAATGGGTAGTTGAGGGTTTATGGGTTTTCTCATTGACACATGGGTTAACACCATTGGCTCAAGGGTTTGAATAATTTCCCTCCCTGTTCCTTATAAAAAATCATGCCCCCATCTCTTTGTTGCATTGCATAGCTGGTTGTGGGTATTTCATTAAAATTTTAATTACATGATGTCTTAATGTACATTGTGCATGTCCAGCACAAGAACCATATGCACCGATTTTAATTGTTGATACATAAAATGATAAATCGATGGAGGGGCCTTGGCCTTGAGCTCCTCACCATGATTTAACAACGATATTTACATCATTTACAATTTTAATGCAATAGGGTCAAAATGGGGACGTGACAAGAAACCATGAGCTTCCCTGTAGCTTACACTTGCAAATTAAGACTCCATTAAAGCTTCAAATGAAAGGTCTGAATGGCCTTTCCAATTACCAACTTGGATGGGAATCGTTCACCCTCGAAATTGGCTAAGACAAGAAACTAGTCATCCACTAGCTCTCCTTCTTCACAAATGCAATTGCAAATTCTACAAATGATCAAAAGCTGTCATTCTTTTTTTTTCTGACTTTAATAAACTTCTAGTGTCCTCCATGGGTCTAATTCCTTCCAAGAGACTCATGCCAACTCAAGTTGGGAAGGGATTCCAAAGAATGCCACTTGTACAACAATTCCTAGTCTCCCACTTCCATCAAATCACATGTGGAAGAATCTTAGCTGCCCTAACTCCCTTGAGCGCCCTCTTGGAGGCTTTTTTTAGCCCTAACATGTCATATATGTCATATGTCAGCCTTCAGGTCTGATTTGTGTCATAGGTGTCATAGAATCTTCATCATTGTTGTCATAGAGATAGGGAATCTAGCCCAAGTGTCTCACTAGCTCCAAATTGCCTCTTCCTCTTCCATGTGAGTTACTCTTCCTCTATATTTCGACCTTGGATGAGTCATGCCATGAACAATACCTTTTGAACTTCACCAAGTATGTTAGAATTCACCTTGAATTCAAATTGGTGAGAAAATGATGCCAAGTGTAGTGGGGAAATCTAGCCATATGTGGGTCCCTCTTCCTCCGTGTGTCTTCATGATCAAATGCCACTTTGATTTTCACTTGTATATATTTATTTAGCTCATTTATTAAATATATATTCCATTCTAATGTTCAAACATCATTTATTATCCCCATTATTCCAAATCCCAAAGCTTCCACCCCAAACCTAGGAAACTAGTAATTTTCCTCCTTGGCAATTATTTGACCTTTAGCATCAAATTGATAAACTCTCATGAATATGGCCAATGGGCTTAGGCCATTGTGACCCAATGCAAAATTTGGGACATGACATTTGGAAATTGCTTCTTTTGTCAATGAAGACCACAGGAGGGAGATTCTTGGAGGATCCACATCCCAATAGGGTTGATACAAGTTTTGCAAGTATTATGGTTCCTCATTATGGTTCCTATGAGAAGGTGATCCAAATTTACATGAGAATGAAATGAAAGAATAGATATAAAACCACATACACGGATATATTGCAAGGAACACAGTGATATAGTAAACTCAAAATCTATTAAATGGCGGAAATAGAACAGAATGTAAAATAAAGCAACTAGAATGGTGGTAGCTTATCTCTAAGAAGAGATGTGATGACTACGCTCATTCATAGCAAACTGAATACAAAAAAAGAGGCCGAAAGGGCCTATTTATCATAAGCATGAGGTAATTAAGCCTAAACATCCAAAACACTAACCCTAGGAGATGAACTGTCATAAAGTTTGTGGCCCCAAGGTGGTTAGTTGAGCAGTCAACTTCTGAGGGTCATAACTTTTGCATAAAATCTATGTTTGGGGTGTTCGATATACTATTGGAAATATCTAGACAAGTACAAGAGTGAATTGGGCTATATGAGAGTCTATGTCTACTATATGAGTTGATGCAGGCCCCCAAAAAACATCATTTAGGGCCTCAAAACAACCTCGGAAGTTCAGGACGCAAAAAACCGTAGAAACATTACTAGAAAAATGCCAAAATGGAAAATTGTTTTGAGCTAGTAGAATAGGTGGGTGGCCACTGATATCCATATGGACTAGTCCCCCCCCTTTAGGAAGCAAGGGTATCCATTGTTAGAATATTAAAAACCCATTCATACCCAATCCATACTTAGGATACATTATATTAGTCATTTTGATTAATTTCCTAGGTGTTGACTAGGTAGTTGGCCAATATTTTGTCTTTTAGTGGACCATAAGCCATCCTAAGTCACTAGGGTACACTTCTAAATATCATGGATAATATTTCCTAATATTCTGTGATATTTTATTCCATTCCTGGATTAGAAGGGCGTTATCCTACTTTTTATTAGTTTTTATGATTTTGGTGAAAAGATAAAAGCTAGTTGACTTGTATTTAGCAGTTTTTTGGCCAACTTGCCCTCCATGATGTTTCCTCTTTATGAAAGATTTCATTAGGATTATTTTCCATCATACATCACCATCCAACTCAGAATTTACCAAATCATGAGCCTAGAGGTGATTTGGAAAGTGTTTTTTGCACCTAAGGGGTTTTTTCATTTTTTTAGTAAGCCTGCTTTTGTGAGGATTTTGAATGCCTTCTTTGGATTTCAAATATCTAATGTAATTATATATTTGAGAAGCCATTACATTGCCCAAGTTTGGATGATGTAGACTTATTCAGTAGAGTTTTACTGTTTGCATCAAATTCATGACTGTTTAATGTGTTATTTGACTAGCTTTTGCAAGGCAATTTGTGAGAGTAATTGTTTGCTTGTGAAGATCATTCTGTGTTCTTGATTTTCACATTGTATTAGAGAATACAAGATGTAGTATTCTCCTCCTTTTTTCCTGCAGGATCAAACCCGTCTCATAGAGGGCGCAATTCAGTCTCCCATAGGGCACAATTCTGCATCTCAAGGGTGCAACCAAACTTGACAGGGGCGCAATTCAGAGCAGCCATGGATCAGTCACAAAAAATCATGCTCACTCCATTTAAATACTTTGATTGGAAGGCACAGCCGGAGATCTTTTTGAGTAGTAAAGGCCTCTATAGGGTGACTATGGCTACTGAAACTGATCCTACTGCACTCATAGAGAAGGAAAAGTGGCATAACATAAGAGATGAGGCTTATAGTCTCTTTTGTTTCAGCACATCCAGGGATCTTCTTTTCCATCTAGATGGTCTTACCACTCCTAATGAGGTTTGGGTCAAGATTCAAACTTTATTTGGAAAGACTAATGAATTGAGGGGCCACCAACTAGATAATGAACTAGTTTCACTGAGTCCAAGCAATTTCGAGACCCTCCAAGACTTTTTCTTTAAGTTTAAAGCTCTTGTTCTTCAATTAAAGTAGTGTGGAATTGATAAGAAATATGAGAAATTGATCTTGGTCATCCTCTCAAAACTTGGCCCTGATTACTTAGTCTTTGTTTTGCCTTCCATGCTACAAAAATCATTGTTCGAAATTGGAGCATGCCTTCACTAGAAGAATTCATGGAATCACTCACTCATGAGCAAGACAAGTTGGTCTTGATGGGAACAATAAAAAATCCATCAAAGGACCATGCTTTGACTGTTGTAGATTCAAAGAATTAAAAAAGCAAGAAGAAGGCCAACTCAAAAAATCCACGAGATCAGAATAAAGATAAGCAAAAAGATCAAGATGATTCCTCCAACTCCAATAAGAATCCACAGAAGAAGAAATAGAAGTACAAGTGCGCATACTGCAATAAGGGATTTCATCCTAAGAGCTCCTGCATGAAGAAGACCATTGATCAAATGGCTCACCTCCTTGAGAAAGCCAATATCCCTCTTGCAAATGACACAAAGAAGAAGGAAGGAGGATCAAAATCTGAAGACAAGGAGAGAGTACATGCTTTGATGGAAAGCACATCCAAATATTCCTCTTTCATCCTAGATTCAGGAGATTCAAGGCATATGGTATCCACAAAAGAATCTTTTTCCTCTCTTGATTCTTCTGGTGGTCCAACAATTGTGTTGGGTGACAATCCTAAAACTAATTGCAAAGGTAAAGGAAGTATTGATCTGGATCATGGTTCTTTCACTAATGTGTTGTATGTCCCAGGCCTTGCTGCTAACCTCTTGTCAGTTTATCAGATGACTCACATTGGGTCTCCCAAAAATGTTTTCTCCACACCTAATGATGTGGAAATTTCTGATATTTCCACGGGTAGAGTTATTTCCTTAGGTATTGTTGATCATAGCTCTAAAGTTTACAAGTTTTCTCACTTTATTCCTTTCTCATCGGCTTTTCCTCTCCTCACTCATTCCAATGAAGCAAGCAAAATGTGGCATGATAGATTTGGTCACCTTAATTACAAATACCTTTCTCAATTTCATGAGAAGAATATAGTCATATGGATTCCCAATATCAAGTTTTCTAAAGGAGTCTGTCAAAGTTGTATCCTAGGAAAACACCTTGAGCATAAGTTTGAGAGAGCCAAGTCTAAGAGAACCTATGCACCCCTTGAGCTCATTCACAATGATATATCGGGTCCATTTCCCCATGTGTCTTTGAACAATGAAAAATACATCCTAACCTTCATATATGACTTTTTCCAGATATTGTTGGGTCTTTTTCCTTCAATTAAAGGGTGAAGTGTTTGGTTGTTTCAAGATTTTCAAAGCCTCGGTTGAGACCCAACCTGGTAGGAATATCAAATTCCTCATATATGATAATGGTGTGGATTACATCAAATCTTATTTTCAAAAACTCTCTGCTACTGCTGGAATTCAAATGCAACACATTGTTCCTTACACACCTCAGCAGAATGGTGTTGCTTAGAGGAAGAACAAATCTCTCAAAGAGATTGATACATGCATGATTGAAGCTAAGTATTTGTCTCCAAGATTTTGGGATGAAGCAATAAACTATGCATCCTACATACAGAACATAGTGCCTTATAAAGCATTGAAAGGAATCACTCCTTTTGAAGCTTGGATTGGGCACAAACCTGATGTCCTCTCATTTCATGATTCTTAGCTCCAAGGCTTGGGATAGAATTCCACTTGAGAAGAGGAGGGCCTTGCAGCCCCAAATCCAACCATGCATATTTGTTGGCTATTCAGAAGAATACAAGGGTTATAAGTTGTTGAACATGAGCACTTAAAAAGCATTCATTGAGAGAATTGTTCAATTCAAAGAAGAACCCTTGCAACTAGTGGAAATTGGAGAATCCTATGAACCACCACCTGTCAAAGTAAGTGAAGGTTCACATGAAAGTTATGATTCTGATATTTATGATTATGAATACCATATGATTGTAGATAAAAACTCCCCTACAAGACCTAAGTGGGCTACTAAGACTCTTAAAGAAGTTGGTGAACTAGTGGGGAATCCACAAGATCCTAGGAGGACTAGATCTCAGTTTGAGAATGCTCTTTATGTCCATGATCCTTTCCTACCTGAGAATTTTTTTTTATGGTTGAGTCTGATCCTCAATCATATGGAGAAGCCTCACATGACCCAATATGGCAGGATTCCATGGATGAGGAGTTTCATTCTCTTCACAAGAATGGGACATGGGAGCTAGTCAAGCTTCCACTGAGCAGAAAATTGGTAAAGTGTAAGTGGATCTTCAGAACCAAATTTGATGTTGATGATGCAGCAGTGAAGTAAAATTCAAGGCTTGTGGAAAATTTATTCTCCAAATTCAATGGCCTTGAATACAATGAGACCTTTGCACTAGTTGCAAAGATGGATTCGATTAGACTAGTCCTGACAATTTCTGCATCCAAGCGTTGGAAGTGCATCACATGGATGTTAAGAGTGCTTTTATCCATGGGGATATTAAGCATGATATATATATATATTCAATATCTAGAGGGATATATTTCTTATCCTAACATTGTGTGCAGGTTGAAGAAGTACTTATATGGGCTTAAGCAAGCTCCTAGAGCTTGGTGTGCCAAGATGGACAACTTTCTCTTGTCACAATCTTCCAGTAGATGCAAGTATGATCTGAATGTGTACATGAATCTAACTAATGGTTCAATTTTGATTATTTTGTTATATGTTAATGACATACTAATCACAGGTAGATCCATTGATGAGATAGCTTCATTGAAGACCTCCTTGCATCAATATTTTACCATGACTGACTTGGGATTACTTAAACAATTTTTGGGGCTTAAGATTTATCAATCCAAATCTGGAATTAAAGTATCTCAATCAAAGTAGTAATTAGACATGCTAAATAATTTCAATATGGCTGAATGAAAGCCTGCAAAGACTCCCTTCCTTTCAGGAGTCGGACTTGAAGAAGAAGATTCTACACCTTTGGTGAACAACACCTTGTATATGCAGCTAGTTGGAAGCTTGTTGTAATTGACTCATACTTGACATGATATTTCATTTTTTGTGAGTCTGGCATCAAGATACATGGATTAGCCACATGAGATTCAATTGAGGGATGCAAAAAGAATATTGCATTATGTGCAAGGCACCAAGTCTGATGGGATTCACTATGTTGTAGATTCTAGCTAGATCTTCTTGCTTTTACTGATTCAGATTGGGGTGGTGATAGCCTAGATCGAAAATCCACTTCCATATATTTTTTCATGCTTGGAAGAGGACCTATTTTCTGGTCAAGCAAAAAGCAAAGTGCCATTGCACTCTATTCAGCAGAGTCTGAGTATAGAGGAGTAGTGAATGTTGCAACTCAGTGTGTGTGGTTACAAGGTATACTTTCAAAGTTTGGGATTTCCTTTAGCACTCCCACAGTCATATTTTGTGGAAATCAAAGTTCTATAAGTATCTTAACTGATCCAATACAGAGGAAAAGAGCCAAGCATATAGAGAATCATATGCACTACATCATAAATCTAGTGCATGATCACATCATTCATCTGCTGAGCAAATTGCAGATATATTCACCAAATATTTTTCATAGAACAATTTCATCCATCTGAGATCACTGCTAGGGATGGGTGAACATGTGGTGAAGTGAAGGATTGATAAAAAAATCTTCAATGTTGTTCATGTCCATGTTTTGAAAGGAGATTTTTCCCATGAGGTTTTCCTTCTTTCCTTGTTTTGTGGACAAGGTAGTATGTAAAAAGGGTGACCATGGCAAGTTGTTTGGCCCTATATTTATGATATTACACATAAATTCAGGCTTAAGGGGGGTGGTTAGAATATTAAAAACCCATTCATACCCATTCCATACTTAGGATACATTATATTAGTCATTTTGATTAATTTCCTAGGTATTGACTAGGTAGTTGGCCAATATTTTGTCTTTAAGTGGACCACAAGCCATCATGAGTCACTAGGGTGAACTTTTGAGTATCCTAGATAATATTTCTTGGGATTCTGTGATATTTTATTCCATTCCTAGATTAGAAGGACGCTATCCTTTTTTTTACTACTTTTTATTGATTTTGGTGAAATGGTAAAAGCTAGTTGACATGGATTTAGCCCTTTTTTGGCAAAATCACTCTCCATGACATTTACTCTTTATGAAATATGTCATTAGGATTATTTTCCATCATAAATCACCATCCAACTCATAATTTACCAATTCGTGAACCTTAGAGGTGATTTGGAAAGTGTTTTTTGCACCTAAGGGGGTTTTCCATCTTTTTAGTAAGCATGCTTTCGTGAGGATTTTGAATGCCTTATTTGGATTTCAAATATTTGATGTAATTATATATTTGAGAAGCCATTACATTTACCAATTTTGGCTGATGTAGACTTATTCAATAGAGTTTTACTGTTTGCATCATATTCATGAATGTTTAATGTGTTCTTTGACTAGTTTTTGCAAGGCAACTTGTGAGAGTAATTGTTTGCTTGTGAAGATCCTTTTGTGTTATTGATTTTCAAATCCATTACATTGAGTTCCCCCATCATATGGGGAAACTCATGTTGAACTTGACTCCTGGTGATCCACTTTCCTTGGTGGAGTAGTTTCCCTGCTTTGGTAACCCAATATAGTTGGATCTTCTACTAACATGTGTCCTTAACTTGTGTGTCCATGATACAATCATTGGTTTCATGTTCCATGCATCTAGGGTTAATATCTATAGATTTCAACTGATATTACACCTCCGATGTGTTCAGAAATGGATTAAAATATGGGCGAAGGATCTCCACATTAAATATTGGGTGCAAGACAAGGAATGGAGGTATGCTTAATTTGAAGGCATTCTCACTTACTTCCTTAGTGATGGTGTACAACCCATATCAAATTGAAAAAAGAATTTTACCTCGGTCCTGTGAACCTCTCTTTCTGCAAATGCAACCTAACCTTATCACCCTCCTGGAACTTGTGTAGAACCCGATGCTAGTCATGCCGTTGCTTGTACTTGGTATTAGATTTTTCCAAAATGTTATGGACCTATTGGAGGATGTGCTGGATTTGTTCAACAAATATGGTGGCCTTATCATCCTAAGTTTTAAAATGGGCATATTCCTCCTATGTGGATGCAATGGACAAAGCTACATCAATCGGAGCCAATGGTTGGAACCCTAGGCACACCTGAAAATGGTTGTGGTCAGTAGAGCTATGAAGAGATATATTATAACTATGTTGAACATATGGAATAATCTCATCCCATGTGCAGGGATGCTTAGAATTGTACATTCTCAGAATATGCACAATAATCTGGTTGAATACCTCTATCTAACCATCTGTCTAGAGGTGGAAGGCACTCGATTTTGTGAGCTTGGTATCCATCAATGACCATAGGCGTCACCAGAAGGTGCTTAGGAACCCGTTGTACTGATCTAAAGTGATAGTCTGTGATATCCCAAAATGAACCCAAACATGCTTGAAGAAGATCTTAGTAGTGGGTTCGATGGAGATGATCTTCTTACAAGCTATCAAAATGGCCATCTTAAAGAAGCAAACCACAACCACAAACACACTGCCATACCATGCTTGGTTGAAGGTAGTCCTAACCTGTGATCCATGGAGATGGACTCCCATGGCCCATTAGGAGTAGGTAGATGGGTATACAACCATGCTTCTTAATGGAAGGTTTCACAATGGTGCAAGCAATACATGATATGATATATCTGCCAACATCTCGTTGGATATTGGGCCAATAAAAATAATTCTACAATACCACCACAATATTTTCAGTGCCAAAGTGCCCTTCCACCAAACTTTAATGCACTTCCCAAATCATCTTTGCACGCTCTCTTGAAGGAACACATAGATGGCCTAGGTGGCATATCAATCCTTCCTGGAAATGAAAGTGTGCCACTAGTGTGCCTGCACATAGTGCTTGATAGGTGGGAGTGAATTCAGGATCATTGTCATATAGTTGAGGCCACCCGGAGGTCTCATGGACATAAAAGTTGAGAACCATGGTCAATGTTTCTACTGGAGTTTGACTAAGGCAATCCGTAACTCAATTGGTGCTTCCCTTATTATATTTAATGTTCAAGTGGAATTATTGCAAGTATGTGGACCACTTTTGGTGGCGATCATTATATAACTTTCCTTATGTTTGCATGAACTGCAGGGTCTTGTGATCAGTGTGGATGATCCTCTCTTTTCCTAGGATGTAATGCTTCCATTGGCGGTAGGCTTAGGGAATGGAATACATTTCCTTGTCATAGGTGGGTTACTTGTAGACTGCGTCTGAAAGCATCTCACTGTGATACAACATTGGATGGCCATGCTGAGTGAGGACTGCACCAACAGCATAGTCCAAAGCATCTATTTCAATTTCAAAGGGTTATTGCACATATGGTAAGGTAAGGATGGGCGTTGAACATAAGAATTACTTTAGTTTCTCAAATTCCTTTTGTTGTGGATTAGACCAAACAAGATTCACCTTAGACCCCCCTTTGGTCACCTAGCTAAGGGCCGAAGCAATATTAGAGAATCCCAACACAAACCTGCGATAGAATTTGGCAAGTCCCAGGAAGCTGTGAAGCTTTGTGAGAGTTATTGGGGTTGGCCAGTCAAGAATGGATTGGATATTGGTCAGATCTACATGCACACTATGTTCATCCATGATGTATCCCATATACTAAATCCTCTCCATGCCAAATGATCACTTCTCTAGATTGGCATATAACTTGTGTTGTTTCAAGGTGTTGAGGACCTGATGGATATGCTACAAATGTTCTTCCCACTTTCTGTTGTAGATGAAGATATCATCTAGATATACGAACACAAAATAATTGGTGAATGGACAGAGAATACCGTCCATCATCCTCATGAAATGTTTTGGACAATTAGTCAAGTTGAAAGGCATGACCAACCACTTGAAAAGGCCTTCCTGGGATTTGGAGGTTGTCATGCAGACATTGTTATGATCAATTGGCACCTGATGATTACTGGAATTTAGATCAATCTTACTGAAATATTTGGTACCCTTGAGCTAGTCAATAAGTTCATCGATCTAGGGAATAGGATACCGATTCCAAACTATGATTTTTTTTAGAGCTTTGTAATCAATACAGAGTCAACATGTCCCATATTTCTTCTGTACCAACAAAATTGGACTCCCATAAGGTGAGGAGTTGGGTCGAATATTCCCTTTCTGGATTAATTCTTGAATCTGATGTTTGATTTATTCATTTTTCATGAGGGAACGCCTATATACCGACCTGTTAGGTAAGGGTGCCTGAGGTATCAAATCAATGGAATGCTTGACTTGACAATGTACTGGCACCCTAGCGGGTGTGGTGAAGATGTCTTTGTATGCTTCCATGATCTTATCCACCTATTTATGTTGTGTAGAGGCAGTGGAAGTTGTTGTGATCTTTCGCTCACCCTCAGAATGAATCATGAAGAGGAAAAATTTCCCAGTCTAGGAGATTACCTTCTTGCACTGCTTAGTTGTAACGAGAGACACTATAGTGGTGGGAATTGTCTCTATTATTCTGTAGAGTTGCTTTCCCAAAGTAACAATGACACTATGAGGCCTAGATTCATACACAGGATGACGTTTCCACATATATGGTTGTCCTAAAAGAACATCACAAAATTCAAGTGGGGAAACGTCACACATTGCCTCATCTTTCAAGGGAATTATGTCATAGGGTAGGCATCATTGTTGACCGACGAGGACGTCCCATCCCTCGCTAAGCCACCCCATGTTGTAGGGTTTATGGTGTGGTGTCATTGGGTGTGGTTTTTAGACTTATGTTAGAGAAACGTGTCGCTCGATTCATATAAGACTTAAAGAGCACAGTGTGGACATAACATTTGATCGTCATAAGAAGTTGTAATCTATGGGATTATAGGGGGTTACCAATAGTACATCATGCACATGATATAAAAAGATACACATATAATATCATACACACATAATGAGAGTGAGAGAAACAAAGTAGTAGGGACCAAAGGAACAAGGATCTTTATTATCTCAATCAAGTCAAGTATGTACAAAAGTAGCACTCTTTATCTTCTATCCCACCAACCTATTTATATAGGTTACAAAGTAGTTAATTATTTATAACTGTCTACTTGGTTGGCTAACTTCCCAGCCAACTGGACCGATTTGACTATGGTCAGTTAGGAGGACCTAGTCGATGGGTCGACTAGGCTCCTACAACATCTCCCCCACCAACAAGAATTTTCTTCGTCCCGAAGAGAATTGATATATGTATGAGTACATAACTTGTTACAAAATGATACATAAGGACTTGTACACAAATTCTATAGTTTTTGTACACTGGATGTGGTTCCCAACGGATCTTCTTCAACACAAGATTCTACAATTTCTCCAGCCAATATGGATAGTCTTCCTTGGAAATGTTCCCAAGTATGTAGGATCGACTGTATGTAAAGGCTGACAACGATGAGTTTAGACAAACTTGCAAGTTTCTCTGTTACTAAAATACTTTTGATATTCTATAGGTCAAGTCCCAATTTGTGATGTTGTGTTATGGTAGCTTGCGATATTCGGTCTATCTGGTCTTTTAGGTGGTCAAATTCTCTTTGTGCTGAACTGGCCTACTTCATCCATTGATCTTCTTTATTTTGGAGGTCAACGAGGAATTTTTGTTCCATGTTCAGTTGATTGTCTAGAAGTGCTAAAGTTGTTGAGTTTGATATGGCCTTCTGCTTGTATATTTTTGTAATATTACTCTATGTATTCCCCATATCTACAAAAAAATTCCCATAGTAGGAGTACCATTTGTTCAATACTTGTGTTGACTGGTTGACATAGATAATTTTAGGGGCCAAATTTAGTCCATGGGATAAACTAAGGGGGTTGCAAAAATTTAGTTGGCTATTTTCTTATATGGAAAGGGTTTTTTCAACTAAAATATATTCGTCCAATATTTATTAGAAAAAAATAAATAAAAAACGAATAGCCTCCCATATATTAATAAGGAAAATGAAAAAAACTAATTTATCCCTAGCAAAATCTCCCTCCAATCTATCTTTTGCCCCTGATTTCTAGAGAAATTCTAGTGAAATCATTATTTCGGCCCCAATTTTAAGTAATCGATACTTTCAGGGTTTTTTTCGTCCTCCATTTTCCCTGTAATTCAGGCATATGATTGCATTCACCTAGATTTTTGGTAAATATT
Organism: Larix kaempferi; assembly: GCA_027924585.1. NCBI lineage: Eukaryota > Viridiplantae > Streptophyta > Pinopsida > Pinales > Pinaceae > Larix > Larix kaempferi. Next base: position 2,310,262 of record BSBM01000734.1, on the reverse strand, counting down.
ATGTTGATACCTTCTTTGAGCCCTCGATTTTTAGTACTGGAGGGAAAATTGGGGGCAATTTTGTCCTATAGAAAGGCTACAGTGATTCATGGTTCACCCACATCGGATTTCACTTGCAAGGTGAAGGTTCTGATTTATGCAATTTCACTTTTCATTCTTAGTTTTCTTGACATTTTAATCTTTGTGCAAGATCTCCATTAAAAAAAGCTTAGGTATTGAAGGGGCACGTTAGGCATGCAAGTTATCAGAGAATACTGACTTTGTCAAATTCTATATGTGTCACAGGTGGATCTATATTACTAGAGCAAGCTTCACTTAGAATTTACCAAACATAAACAGGAAAATAGAAGAAATATGAAGAAACTATTAAGTAGAACACAAGAGAAAAACACTCATGTGGATTGATCTTCCATTGCATTATTATTCAACAACATTTGTATAATATATATATGCTCTCAAGAGACAAAATCGAGAGGCTTAGTGGCAAGTTGAGTAGCTCACAATAATAAGGCTTACATTGGACCAATTCACACATCAATGACATGAGGCCAAGTGTAACTCATAGATTGGACCATAATGAAGTTTAATGAACATAGATGGACCATGAGGAGGTTAGGCTAGTCAAAATAGTGTGAAAGGTACCATTATGAGGGCGCATGGGGTGAGTAGTTGGCTAAGTAGTGGTTGTCAATGCACAAGTTGACCAAATCCTCAAGAGGGCGCACTCCATCTCCTTAAAACAAGGAAATGAAATAACTCCTACAAAAATGCAAGGTAGTGGGGCACATTGACTCCTAAAATGATGGAAATGAGTGGATAAGTGGAAAAACAAGGCTTCATGTATATATCACTAGTCTAAGGTGGTCAAATGTGGACAAACTATGGTCCAAGACACCAGACTAGGCACTAGAAGGCCAAATAACACTAGGTAGAACAACATGAAGGTCCATGGCATGTATATGATGGTGATATTGTTCTAACACCCCCCCTTAATCCAAAATGGTAGTGAGCAAAAAAAATAGGGCTGAAGCAACAAAGGCTTATGGTCACCCTTTACATTATTAATCCATGTAAAACGAGGAAAGAGGCAAAACCACTTGGGGAAAATCCTCCCTAAAAAATGGACATGAAAGAGAAACCAAAAATTATATACTCTCCAAACTAAATGAATATGTCTGGAGGAATATTCTTCTTGGGAAGAAGTGGAATGTGCTGAACTAGATCAGAAACATGTACAACTGCATGATGGAAACTGAATCCATGTAGAACAATTGAAACATATTGATAGTAGAGTGAATGCATGTGCTCTTCAAACTTGAACTTCGAACCAACTAGGGTGCTAGGTACAAAAGAGACTTGAGATGCTTGAGAATAAGTGACCCCAATTGAATCATAAGTCTCATGAAGCATCAAATTCGAACTAAGAGAATTGTAATCAGCTCCAAGAAAGAGGAACAAGAGTCCCAAGTGCGCAATTCTAATGAAAAAAGCTTCTCCATATTCAAGTGAACTTAAATAAATTCCGCTAGTCATGGTGTAGGAATACATAGGAAGCAAAAGAGTCTGAAGAAATGATATATATTCACTTGAATTCCAAACTTCTCCTTGACCATCTTTCAAACCAATACTCTCATGTGAAGAAAGAAACTCTTCTAGAGAAGGCTCATTATGATCACCAACCGGAAACCCATCTTCAACATTCGTAATAGAACACATAGAGGAGAAAGAAGTGGAATGGAGAGGCATCTCTTCAACAGTATTAATGGAAACATCTCACATGTCATCTTCATGGAAAACAAAGGAAGAAAGTTGAGCTGGATCATTTGTTGAAACTATATCTTCTTCTTCTTCTTCTTCTTCAATTTGAACAACTTCTTGAGAAATGCATGAGGACGATACCTTTCGAGGGAGAGCACATGAGGAGGTGTCCATTTTATTTCTCTCCATATAGATAATATCTTCTTTATGCATGCCAAGAGCTCTATCTATATTTCTCCAAAGCTCAAATGGATACTCAACAGAATCAATGAGATAATGCATTCTAGGATGTATAGCCAAACACATAATTCCATATGCTCTATCACAGTCATTGAGCCAATCACACTTCTCCTCATAATATCCCGTCTCGCTCACAACACCAATGGACACACCAAAGAGACACTTTCTCTTGAGATATGGACACATCTTTCCTTTCGACACAAAATAATTGAATGGAGAGAGGAGAGGAACTGATTCCGAATCCATGAAGTTGTTGTAGGCACCTGCAAAACACACACTTGGAAATCTATTTCTGAAGCAAGAATAGGATCCCATGTGGCGCTCTGATACCATGTCAAATTCTATATGAGTCACAGGTCGATCTAGATTACTATAGCAAGCTTCACTTAGAATTTACCAAACATAGACAGGAAAATAGAAGAAATATGAAGAAAATATTAAGTAGAACACAAGAGAGAAACACTCATGTGGATTGATCTTCCATTGAATGATTATTCAACAACATGTGTATAATATATAGATTCTCTCAAGAGACAAAATCGAGAGGCTTAGTGGCAAGTTGAGTAGCTCACAATAATGAGGCTTAGATTGGACCAATTCACACATCAAGGACATGAGGTCAAGTGTAACTCATAGATTGGGCCATAATGAGGTTCAATGAACATAGATAGACCATGAGGAGGTTAGGCTATTCAAAATAGTGTGAAAGGTACCATTATGAGGGTGCATGGGTGATTAGTTGGCTAAGTAGTGGCCATTAATGCACAAGTTGACCAAATCCTCAAGAGGGTGCACTCCATCTCCTTAAAACAAGGAAATGAAATAACTCCCACATAAATGCAAGGTAGTGGGGTGCATTGACTCCTAAAATGATGGAAATAATTGGATAAGTGGACAAACAAGGCTTCATGGATATATCACTAGTCTAGGGTGGTCAAATGTGGACAAACTATGGTCTAAGACACTAGACTAGGCACTAGAAGGCCAAATAACACTAGGTAGAACAACATGAAGGTCCATGGCATGTATATGATGGTGATATTGTTCTAACATACTTGAATCCTACTTTTTATCCAATAATTAATGCAATATTATTTTTATATGTTTTTTATCTGCAACTATTATACTGTAAATTTTCCTTTTATCATAGATGCTTTTTTAAGACATGTTGAATTCTATGGCACTCTTGATTCTTATGTCTCATTCATTGTTGTTAGGGTTTTAGTCTATCCTGGGATTATTGGTTTTGTGAAATCATTATAGAGCTAGGAAGATATGATTTATTTTATGCCTTGTTGTGTTTAAAACATTGATTCATATGTATACATTGTTAGTGGCTACTACTCTTGATGGAGAGATGCCACATGGTTTTTATATATTCAAACTAAATTTGACCCAATTGTTTAAAATGTGCTTTTATTATGATCTTGCTTTGCAATTATTATTGGATATGATGCATTCATGAGAGTGTGTATGTTCATATTTTTTGTCTATTATTGTTGATGTTTGGGACATCTGTAATATTAATGAATGCACACTTATTATAGTGGTGGTGCTATAGTGGAATGATCATTATTTTGGCATTGTCTTCCTATAGAGTTGTCCAAAGTGTTCTGGTATATTATTTTATTTGTATTGATAAGTTCGTGATTGGTATTTTTTTTATTTGTATTGCCAAGTTTGTTAATTTTATCTATAACCTAAATTTGTTGGGTTTGGTATTTGTTTTACGGTATTTTGTTTTTTGTAAGGGTAATTCATAAGTAAAAATTTTCTTAGTGGTTTGTTTTGATGTGTAATTGCTATCATCATCCAGAAATGGATTTGATTATGTATGATGAATATATGATTTAGTTGGAATACAATACTTCATTTCCATCATGATTATATATAATATGTACAGGGCATGTTTGACCTAAGATGTAGACATGCCATTATTTGATATCTTGTCTTTTGCATTCAATGAGGGTGCTAAAATAGTTTTACCACATTTTGCATGATTTCGAAAATTTCAAGGACATGGATATAGACACCACCTTAGTTTATATGAGAAAAAGTAGTCTTTAATGGATTAGTTCTAATGATATGTGTGATGACGCATTAATGTGTTTTCTATTCTTGTTAGTGTATGTTCTTATTTCTAATAACCATTGCAAGTTTCTAACTAACTCTAATAATTCTAAATCAAATGACATCATTCATATTTTGATTGTCAACAAAAGAAAGGAAAAAGTGGCATTTGTATCTATAAAAAAATTAGGCTATTTTTTTCATATAGGGTAGCTTAAAAATGGGATATTTGGAAAACAAGCTAATTGGGAATTCATACACTATATTAAGGTTGTGGATCTTGATAAGACTCCACATTGTAAAAATGGTTTGTGGGCGCCGTAATCACTCCATAGTGTTAAGTGTTCAATTCTATCAGTTTGTTGGTCTGTCAAGATTTGGGTCCCCACGTGTTCGTTGGACCATTAAGTGACAAGATAACAAGTGGAGTCCCCACTTTTCCTTAATCTAGTTAGTGCAGTTGTGTTTCACCGACACCTTCAATTGTAAGTGACCAAACGCTACTTATGAAATGTATAAAAAAATCCCTCCTCTCCTCATTCATGCATTTGTTCATTCGAGAGTCTAGTAGTCGAAAGAGTCTAGAGTTGAGCTCTGGTATATGCTCTTCTATTGCACTACCTTATTAATCTACAAAATCAAAATGCAATTCTTCCTAGCAAAAGATTCACCAAGATGTTACAAGGTTTTATAATTTGATGAAAGATTCACCAAGATTTTACAATATCTTATAATTCAGTGAAATATTCACCAAGATTTTGCAAGATTCCATAATAGAATGAAAGATTATCCAAAAAACTATATATATATATTATATTACTGATAAAATAACCTTCAAATTTTCCTATAAATAAGGGAGGTTCTCCCATTTATTATGCATAAAAATTTGGAGGGGGTTCTTAAAATTATCCCTACTCGTTGGCCTGTACTTGGTATTCCTTTAGTTAATTGTTTTTATGTACAAATAATTTATACTGATAAGTTAATAAAATTGCATCCTCCTGCTCATTTTCCTAGTTCTTTGGTTGACGACGTCTTGCAAAAATGAGAAGACAGAACTGAAGAGGCTGGAAATCTAGTCAAGGGTATTCCATTCTTTTGGTGCTTCAGTCATCAACATTACTTGAGAAACTAAGTCAGAACTTTGCTTTATTTAATACTTGCTTCTACTCCTCCTGAATACTTTTCAGCTTCTTTCTATCATCCGACGATTGCTTCTATTTTTCTTTATTTGCAATTTTAATAAAATCACCCAACTCTTAATCTAAGGATCGAGTCGGATCGAAAAATACTTTGGCAGCTAAAGTATCAGTCATTTCCTTGACTGCTACTGTGAGTATGGGGTATTGCTTCTTCTTATTCTTTCTATTTTTTTCGATGATCCTCCTAGTGCTTGTAGCTACTGGGGATGAATCAGAGCAGTGGAACCTAGGGTTGAAATTGATGGGGTATATATATATGATGGGGTTACCAATAGTACATCATGCATATGATATAAAAATATACACATATAAGATCATACACACATAATGAGAGTAAGACAAACAAAGTAGTAGGGACCAAAGGAACAAGGATCTTTATTATTGCAATCAAGCCAAGCATGTACAAAAGTAGCACTCTTTATCTTCTGGGCCACTGGCCTATTTATATAGATTACAAAGTATTTAATCAATTATAACTATCTACTTGGTCGGCTAATTAATCGACCGACTAGATTGACCCGAATATGGCCGGTTGGGAGGACCTAGTCAATGGGTCAACTAGGCTCCTCCAACAGAAGTCCACTTTACTTGACCATGCCCACAACTTGAAGCACCACATTTGTATTGAATATGCCAAGCTAATCACGATAGAAGATCATTATAAGAGGAGAAAAATATGTGAATATATTGAAATAGAAAATATTCCCAGTAATTTGAATAGATATGACGGCCTAAAACTAGGCGAATGTTGGCGCTCTGTCATCCATATCCTTAAAATTAAAAATCAAAATAAAATTGATAATATAAACATTAATAATGATACAAATTCAAATAAAATTTTATATACAAATAACATTAGGAACTCTAATAACTTAAATTCTAATACAAATAGTAATAAAAATAGAAAAAATAAACACTAACAATAGTCAACATTCTAATAATAAGCAAACGCAAAACACGATCTTAAATTCAAAAAAATAATATTAATTCAAACAACTATACATCTAGAGATATTAATAATAATATTAATTTAAATACTAAAAACAAAAAATAATGAATAATAAGAAACCCTAATATCATTATAAATGTCCACCTTAAAGAATTAATAATAAACTCTTTAAATCTATATTTAATATCGTTATTTTTGGATTTTTTTTGTCGAGTTACTTTTCTCCTGATGATGATGCCAAATTGAGGCTCGAAAAGTCAAAATAAGAAATCCCCTCAACGCAATTTCCACTTGTGAAAGTAAATCTCTTTGCTTAGACACTATGAATAGCATAATATAACTAAGTTTTAAATTTTCAATTAAAATTTTACGATAATGATGATGATGATGATGTTAATTTTTTATCTTATTACAGAATTATAATAGTGCTTGAAATAAAATGAATAATCAACAAGCATAAGCATTCACATGAGACACAGTGTTTACCCTAAGGAAACCCTCTAGTACTTGAGGGAGAAAACCCCAACAAAATCTTCCTTAGAATATTGATAGATACCAAAGAATGTCTTTTCAATGAGCATATTACATCAAGCACCCCTGGTGCATTGTCAGAGAGAAATACCAAGCACTCCTAGTGAAATTCCAGAGCAATAGAGAATATGGAAGAATAGAACTCAGAATAATATCCTTCACAAATAAAAGCACATTTCCTTCAAGAGAGAGGAGAATTCACTCTCACACTGAATTCATCAATCATGTATAACATATATATATATCATGCTTCAGCTTCTATTTCTATCTTCCGACTTCAGGATGAACTCGCCCTTCATCTGGATGCTAGGTCACTTAGTTAGGAGGCTAACTCAAGTGTCATCATGCAAGTGTCGTAACTTAAGTGTCGTCTTTTAGTTTAACTCAAGTGTTGACATGCAAAACACTTCAGTTAACTATATATTCTTGATTAACACTTAGTTAACTCTTTTAACTGAATTCCTTCTTGATAACATTACTGAAGTGAACAATTCGAATTCTCCTTTAATTAATTGAATTCTTTCTTATTATCATCACTAAAGTTTGGCAATTTTAGTTCTCTCTTATTTAAATGAATTATTTATCATTACTAAGAAAATCGAGTACTATCTTATCTTCTCACATCTTATATTTATCTCTTGTCTTATCTAGATGGTCCACATGTGCCAACTTTAATTTATCTATCATATCAAATACATTAAGGATATTTTTCCAATGATGTGATCATCTTGTTCTACTATCGTTCCAAGTGGTCATATGCTAAAATAATTCACTCTAGAGGTGGATAGTATCTAGATGAGACTTAATATCTCAACCATGGTTAGTAGTACATCACACACCATTCATGCTTCGACATGCAAAGCATTACCTCAACACATGAGGCACCACCTCAACATATGCGGATTTGTCTTGACACACAAGACCTTAGCCTTGACAAGCAATACTGTACAACATCATCACTTTGACATACAAAGCAATTACCTCAACACATGAGGATTAATATTTACACATAAGGCTTAGTCATTCTTGAGTCCAATTCAAGAATATACTCCAAGTTTCCTGATTCCAGCTCAGGCTCCCTAAGGCGCTACCTCAACACATGAGGCTCAATCTTGGCACACAATATTGACTTGGAGAATGACTTGTGATGTTGTAACTTTAACACTCCCTCTCAGTGAGGGAGGCATTATCTACCATACCAAGGTTTTCTCAGAAGTACCTATGCTTCGTCAAGGACAGAGGCTTGGTCAACATATCTACTATATGCTCATCAGTAGCAATGTACTGAATTCTTATGACACCTATCTGGACCATGTCTCTGATGTAGTGGTATTTCATCTCAATGTTCTTCAATTTGTCATGAAACACAAGGTTTTATGAGAGCTTAATGCAGCTCTAATTGTTAGAGAGAATGAAATTAGTCTCAAGCTTCTCACCGAAAAACCTAACAAGTAGCTTCCTAAGCCACACATCTTCTCGGCAGGCGGTACTAGCTACAATATACTATGCTTTTGTAGCAATTTGGGCTATGGATCCCTACTTCCTGCTGGACCAAGATAGCATAGTTGATCCCAAGCTAAAAAAAAATCCATATGTACTCTTTCGGTCCACAATACTACCATCCAAGTCAAATTGAACATAACCAAGTAGCATGACTCCTCCACTAGAAGCATATCTGAGTCCATAAGCAATAGTACCTCAAATGTATCTAAGCACATTCTTGGAAGCAACCCAATGTCTATCTCTTGGATCAAACATGAACTAACTCAAGATACTCATTGCATAACATATGTCTAGTCTACTATGTATCAAATACATCAAGGAACCAATGAGTTGTCTATACATGGTAGGATCCACTAGATCCGATCTGGAATCTGATTCATGTAGTTTCTTCAAATTAGAAACCATTGGTGTAGACATGGATTTACAATCCATCATACCAAACTTATGCAACACATGAACTGTGTACTGTCCTTGTGAAATAAATATCTCATCTTTCCTTTGCCAAAATTCCATACCAAGAAAGTAGTGCATAAGACCCAAGTCTTTCATTTCGAACTCAAAAGTGAGCTCCCTCTTGCACCGAGTTATCTGTTGTTCCTCTCCAATAAGGAACAAGTCATCAACATAGAGAACCAATATTAGTGGTTGGTTCTTCAATACCTTGAAGTACAAGTTGGGATTAGCTTCACTTTTGGAGAAGCCCAAGCTCTAAATATAGCTATCAATCCTTGAATACCAATCACTCGGTGCCTGATTAATCCCATACAAAACTTTCTTGAGTTTGCATACATGGGACTCTTTCCCATGAACTACAAACCCCTCATCTTGTTGTATATAAATGTATTCCTCAACTTCACCATTGAGAAAGGCAGTGTTCACATCCATCTGGTGAAGCTTCCACCCTAAGACCGATGCAAGTGAAATCATGGCTCAAATAGTAGTGTACCTGGCCACAGGAGAAAATGTCTCATCATAGTCTATTCCTTCTTTCTATGAGAAACCACGAGCCACAAATATTTATTTATATTTTTCAATATTGCCATCAGCTACATGTTTGATTTTATAAAACCACTTGAAAGTTACTATTGACTTCCCTTTAGTTTTAGGAACCACTTCCCACACATCATTCTTCATGATGGATTTGTACTCTTCCACCATGGCATATTTCCATACATGTTTCTTAGAAACCTATTCATATGTGATGGGATCTGAATCACTAATGCGACCCATCTGTGCTACATATGTTGAAAATATTTATGGTCTCTTTCACTCTCTGGATGAGCCTAATGGTGCTCCATGTTTTTCTACCTCTTGCAGAATGTATCGACACCAGAAAGGTATCCTCTTAGAAGGAGGTTCATCAAGTGATCTTTATACCAGTTCTGCTGGATCCTCAGGATCAAGTATATCTAAGGAATCTTTTGTCTTCTCCCTCTCAATCTCTAAAAGAGGAGAACCAGAACCTGGATCCTCCATCATGGGAGTCTCATTCTCCTCCATATCTAAATCACATTGAAGTTCTTTAGAGCGCTTGAGGGCATCCTCTTCATGAAATGTTACATCTATGTTGAATTCAATGTGCCTTTGACCTGGAACATAAATGCTATAAGCTTTGGAGGATTCACTATATCCAACAAATGTGCCTTTCTTTTTGGATGGCTCCATATTTGTCCTCTTCTCTTTTGGCACATGAATGTAGACAAGACAACCAAGAATATTCAAGTGTCGAACATCTGGTTTTCCACTAGTGAAAACTTCTTCAGGTGTCTTTTATTCTAGGATAGCATGCGTGCTTATGTTCTGTATATAAACATCAGTGCTGGAGGATTCTACCCTTAAGGAGGTGCGGAGATATTTATCACACATCATATCTTTTGCAGCCTCACAAATTGTTCTGTTCTTTCTTTCAGCAACCCCATTCTGCTGGGGGTTTAAGGTACAATCAGTTATCCTTTTATCCTTGCCTCTCGACATAATTCGTTAAAGTCATGAGACTCGAAATCTCCTCCATTATTAGATCTCAAAGAATGAATTTGCTTTCTATTCTGATTCTCAACCAATGCTTTAAACTCTTGAAACTTGTTGAAATATTCACTCTTTTCCTTCAGAAAACAGATCCATGACTTGTGAGAGAACTCATCTATGAAAATCACATAGTACAGATAACCACTTGAGGATGGTGCAAATGTGGGACCACATAGATCTTAATGGATCAAGTCTAGGATCCCTTTAGATATTTTAGTACTATTTGGAAATATTTTCTTGATGTTCTTACGAGAATGCTCAAATTGAAATGCAGACATACCTTTTACCATCTTCTGTAATCCAGGTAGTGCTTTGAAATGAAGATGACCAAGCCACCTATGCCATAGTTTAAAAGTACTAATGGTGTCATGGATCATGCCTTTAATGAACTTTCCAGGAACTTTGTAGAGACCTCCCTTTCTAACTCCAATCATAGTTGTAGAATTGAAGTCTGAATTCTTAGGCCACAAGAGTGCTTTGTTGTCCATAAATATTAATCTAAAACCTTTATCTTCTAGAACTGAAATAGACAAGAGGTTTTTCTTCAAACCAAGAACACGCAAAATATCATCAAAATGGAGTACATCATCTGAATTTAACTTAAAGGAAGTGGATCCAACTCCTTGGATCGAATATGTGGTATTATCTCCAAGCTCCACCTGACAGAAGAACTTATTTTCCTTCATATATGAGATAGTGCTCCTAAATCCATTCATGTGCTTGGATGCACCACTATCCACTAGCCATGTCTCGGCACTAGTGGTGATGGATCTAGATAGGGCTGAGACAAGATAGTACTCCTTCCTTGTCTCCTGATCATCGAAAGAATTCTTTCTTGTAGGTTCATCTTTAGTAGCAGTAGAAGCACGAAACTTATCCTTGAACTTTCCTCTTTGCTTTGCATGGTAGTCTCTTGCAAAATGGCCCTTATTGTAATTGAAACATTTAACTTTAGATTTATCAAAGTTCTTATTGTAATCATTTTCCTTTTGATTAGGAAATGTCTTATGAGAAAAGGATTTGTTTCCTCTCTTCATATGTGTCGCAAGAGCAATGTTCTCTTCTTTGGAGGAAGTATATTTGCTCTGGATATGCTCTTCTTCTTGTAGGAAATCATGCCACGGTATTTCAAATTTTGGCTTCAATTCTCAACCATTTACTGTAGCCAAGAATGTCTCCCATGAATATGGAATGCCATCGACATCAGTCTGTATGATATCATCATAAAAAACCATTACACCAATGCTCATGAGTTGATCTCTTACTTCATAGATCTTTGTGAAGAAGGAAGCAACCATTTCGTCCTTCTCCATCTTCAGATTCCAAATTTTGTTCTTCAATGCTCTCTTCTGACTGGGATCCTTCTTCTCATAAATATTTGTCAAGTGTTGAAGCATTCCTTTGCGGTCCTAAATGGAGTAATCACTGGCATCAAGTTGTCTTTCACATAATCATAAATGATTCTCTTTGCTTTGGTTTGATTCTTCTTGAAATTAGTGCACGCTGCATTAGTAGTAGGATCTTCAACAACACTAGATACGTAGCCATCCATATCATGCTCTTCCAGGACATTCAAAATCCTATCCTTCCAAATATTGAAGTTCAAAGTTCCTTCAAGTTGGTCTTCCGATTCTACTGATATTGAAGCCATTATTGTTCAAGTACTATGCTAAACTTTTGTCACTTAATATCAACATAGGCTCAAGCTTAACTGCAAAACTTATCTCATTCACACCTTGAGATATGATACCATGTTAATTTTTTATCTTAATGTGGAATTATAATAGTACTTGAAATAAAATGAAAAATCAACAAGCATAAGCATTCACATGAGACACAGTATTTACCCTAGGGAAACCCTCTAGTACTTGAGGGAGAAAACCCCATCAAAATATTCCTTAGAATATTGATAGATAGTAGAGAATGTATTTTCAATGAGCAGGTTATATCAAGCACCCCTTGTGCATTATCAGAGAGAAATAACAATCAACCCTGGTGCAATATCAGAGCAAAGGATAAGATGGAAGAATAGAACTCAGAATAATATCTTGCAAAAACAAAAGTGCATTTCCTTCAAGAGAGAAGAGAATTTACTCTCACACTAAATTCATCAATCATATATATATATATATATATATATATATATATCATTATTCCCATGCTTTGGCTTCTATTTTTATCTTCTGACTTCAGGATGAATTCACCCTTCATATTTATGCTAGGTCACTTAGTTAGGAGGCTAACTCAAGTGTTGTATTTTAGTTCAACTTAAGTGTCGTCTTTTAGTTTAACTCAATTGTTGACATGCAAAACACTTTAGTTAACTAGATCTTATTTATTAACACTTAGTTAACTCTTTTAACTAAAGTCCTTCTTGATAACATCACTAAAGTGAACAATTTGAATTCTCCTTTAATTAACTGAAGTCTTTCTTGTTAACATCATTGAAGTTTGGAAATTTGAGTTCTCTCTCATTGAAGTGAAGTCTTTATCATTACTAAGCAAATGGAGTTCTCTCTTATCTTATCACATCTTATCTTTATCTCGTGTCTTATCTGCATGGTCCACGTGTGCAACTTTAATTTATCTATAATATCAAATATACTAAGGATATTTTTCCAATGACGTGATCATCTTGTTTTACTATCATTCCAAGTGGTCACATGTTAAAGTAATTCACTCTAGAGGTGGCCAATCTCTAGAGGAGACTTAATAGCTCAACCATGGTTAGTAGTACATAAAACAGAATTCATGCTTTGACATGCAAAGAATTAACTCAACACATGAGGATCTGTCTTGACACACAAGACCTTAGCCTTTATAAGCAAGATTGTACAACATCATCACTTTGACATGCGAAGCACTTACCTCAACAAATGAGGCTTAACATTTACACATAATTCTTAGTTATTATTGAGTCCAACTTAAGAATCTAATCCAAGTTTCTTGAGTCCAACTCAAGATCCCTAAGGCACTACCTTGACACACAAAACTCAATCTCGGTGCACAATATTGACTTAACTAGAATGACTCATGATGATGTAACTTTAATAGATGATGATGATGATAGTTATTAACATCCCATGTTGGCGCATGGGAAAACCCAAGGTTCAACATAAATCACACCAACAAAACCCTAGGAAGCAGCCCTTTTGTCATCACCTGTAAGTAGATGACGTCTCACCCGAGGTATCAAAAAGGATTGGAAGAACCAAGTCTTTGAAGGGCTGAAGGAATGTGTACATACGTTCAACAGATATACTATTCATTCACTTACTGTGTAGCATAACATAACTTTCACCATAACAAAAATAACATTTATGATAGTATAATATTATATCAACCATGTGTGACAAACATAAGCATTCATCGCATTTAACACAAGCACATAATACTGCAACTATAGTTCCACATTATCAATAGGAGGATCTTACATATCCTATGCAATGCGCATCAATACTTTATTCAGTCTTCAACCACCCAACATTACACAACAACAGAATGACAAGACAATAACTACTATCTGGAAACAACCACTAGCCCTTTACCCTTATATTTCCTACATATTTATACATCAAAACATGGGCGGAGCTCATTATAAAGTGGACACAACTCCTAACTAACTTCTAAATAACTTATGCCTTCTGCGTGGTTTTGGTCCAATTGTTGAGTTGTTCTGTGGTCCATCTCTAGTGCACGACATCTAAGACATGTCAAAAACCTGCTCCAACAGGCCCCCAACACTCACCTGTTGCTCATCTCAAGCAACTTCGATTGTTGTGTTGTCCTTATTAATGCTTAAAAATCGCACACATGTGATGTTTTGGTGATTCATCCAGTACAACTTCATCAACATAAAAATTCATCTCACCAAAGGCATCCTCAATAGATCCAGAACATAGCATGAGTCCACAAGTTCCAAAAAATAGTCAAAACAAGGGGTAGCGCAGGTATTACACAATTGACCCACGCTATAGTGCAGGTTACCTGAACAATGCCCATGCTACACCTGTGTGGCTTTTCCTTCGATAGACACACTACTATAAAAATGACAAGACCACTCACGCCCAGCGGCGCATTAAAGACTCAATCCTCCCTAAGGATTAGAATTCGGATCCTCACACACTTGGGGGCATTAATCAACATTGGAACAAGTTCATGAAGGAGGAGAGTTCACATTTGGATCTAGTTGTTTGATGGCCACCTATTGGCCTATAAAAGGAATCCATTGGCATGCATTTGGTAGAGAGACATTAGAGCAAGGTTATGTTGCTAGATTTGAGTTAAAGCTTCCTCATATCCCACCATTTCCTACCATTATGAGCATTCCCAAGCTTGCTTGCCACCTACCATCAAAGGGAAAGTGTTTATCTCCATTGTTATTCCATCTACTTAGCATTTAGTTTGGACAAGAAAGGCCTCCCTAAGGGAGATTTTTAGATTCCCTTGAATCCTTCATCTCCTAGGTTTTGAACAACTATTCCATTGGGAAATACAAGAGTGGTTTAGCATATCTTTGTTTTTTGTTGGAGTTTGAATCTTTCCCCCATCTCTTTCATTTTATTTTCATCAATATTTTTATGTTTGGATGTGAACTACGCTAACAATATTTTGCAGGATCACTTAGAGGAATACAAACCACCAAAAATGGGCTCCAAGAATTGAGGCCTTGCAACAACCTACAAGGATTATCCCCTCACCAAGTGGAAAATTGCACTTGTGCAGTTTTTTGCATAACAGTTCTAATGGCGACCATAATTATTTTTGTTCATTTCCTTTTAGACTAGGTTGTTTTATGCTAAGTAGCTAATTCTGGGTATTTTTCACTTGCAGGAGATCAGGTATTCCACCTCTTGCTTCCATAATTTGTACCCATTATGGCCCCATTTATTTTTACGCAGTCACGCAGTTCCCTGCGTCTCTGCCACGCTGATAGCGTTGAATCGACTCGAACAGTCGTTCGCATAGCGCACGTTACCAGTGTCAGACCCACGCTACACTGCTCATTGCACCCGCGTGGAAGGTTACTGTATTACCCGTGCTACAACGCGTCTATTTTGTATTAACCCTCGTGTTCCATGTGGTAGAGTCTGGTTTAGCCACGCTATTATTGATTATTTGCTTTTTATCTACATAGCTTAGTTTGGCAACCCAATTGATGCTTACTAGTGAACTTAAATTAAAGTTAATTCACCCAATATCTTAATTTTTTAGTAATTAGTGCACCTAGACCAGTATTAGGAATTAAAGAGTACATCTCTCTCAAAACTTAACTAGGTAACCAACCTTGAGGCTTTCAACGGACCTCATTGTTGTCACTAGTATTCAATACCATTTCTTGTTTATGTGTCAATCGACATGTTGTTTTTAGTAGTATTTCTAGTGTATAAAAGACTTTTTGCAGACAAGCAAGGATCTAAAGACACTTTTTTCCTGAAGTATGCTCTTCACCTCGCACTTCATGTGAGCTTGGTGAATAAAAAAAAGGGTGAGAAGTGTGAAATACCTCCATTGCACACTTGTCTATTAGTTAGAATAATTTGATTTTGCAAAGCACCATGAGCATCTCTTCGAGTTAAAAGCACATGTTGCTTGATATACTCTTTTAGTTAATTTTTGAACATAATCGTTTGTTTTTTTCTTTTATCATATGTGTTTGCTCCAATAGCACACAATTAGAGACCTAAAAACTCTTCCAATCCAAGTATGCTCTTCACCAAGCACTTCATGTGAGCTTGGTGAATCAGAAAGGTAGGAATTGTGAAATACCCCTCTTACACTCCATAAGTGAAACATTCAAACCCCTTAAAATAAACATTGTAATTGTCTTAACCAACTAAAATCCTCCACAGAAGGTCACAAAACATTATTTTAGTTACGTAGGATTGATTGGGATAGGCATCCATTAATTCTCACCAATCTAGTTTCATTAGTCATATTTTGAAACATAGCATTGTTGTCTCATAAGGTACTTATAAAATCCTGCTATAAGCAAGTGTTAAAAGAAAACCTAGATCAGAAGTACACCATGAACAAGGAGGTGAACACCGAGGTATAGTTGCCCCGATATCCCCTACAAGCCACTCATCTTGTTGTAGGGAGACGACACTATACCATGCAGGTCGAACCATTGATCCACACTTGACGCAAGGTATCTTAGTGGCCCAACTTAGGATATCACCCAGGATCAATTGTGAGTGCAATTGACTCTTTATGTTAGTTATTGACGTTGGAAGGTGTTTCCAAGTCTTCTTTATTGGATCATTTTCCCCATCATCGATAGAAATAGCTCTTTGTTACCTCCACTAGTCGATTGGTGAGTGGATACCATTACCACCATCAATTACGCTTTTGGGAGGCTCGGTTACATTTGAGAGGAAGGACGTTAGGTCTTCTAGGGAATTTACATTGATTTTATTTTTTAACTACAAGTCCACTAAACTTGTAATAAAAAGAACCTACATGTGGGGACTAATGCATTAAAACCGATATTGCACATATCACTCACTTATCGCACCATTTTGCATCTGTTGTGGTTGGCGTATTTTTGCATTTGTTCAATTGTGTTTATTCCACTATCACTCTCATATTGACAAAAATCCTTCACCATTGAGGAACAAAACAACATCATAAGACAGTCTCGTAGACTGCAAGGCCTATACCCTCTCTCAAGGACACCTTCCCCCATATCGCACACAGAGGGATTTCAAGTCAAGGTCATTCCCAATCCGCATTGATAGGATGATTTGGTCGATGCCACGTCTTGCTAGGTACATTTTATCCCCTTGGAGAATCTATTAATTACACCACTTCTCCACCCCATCAGAAGTAGTACCCCGCTGGATTCTCCCCAAGGAGATCCTTCGGATCCCTTTGACCCATCCTCTCTCATAGGAGGTCAACCATTGTTTACAACATCACCTGGGTGACTCTCCCCCTCATGGAAATCACATCCCAAACATAATAGAAAGACCCGTCGTCCCTACCTTACCATTTATGGCTATTTTAAATCTACATGATTTGGCCAAACTGACAAATTACCCCATTGCTCATGATGCGACATGTCCAGCTACGCTAGACAAGCTTCCTTGCTATATTCCAAAATTAAAAGGAAAACGGGGATATGATCCCGCCAACCACATTATGTCTTTCCACTTGTGTTGTGCATCTAACAACATAGTGGATGACCCCGTGAGGCTTCGCCTCTTCGAGTGTACCCTCAGTAGAACAACAACGAAATGGTACGTAAACCTAGAAAGTGGAACCCATTCCACATTTCCGACATTGTCCACTGCATTTCTTATGTACTTTCCACTTCCAATCTGACATGATCTAGGCCTCAAAATTCTCACTGAGTTTTGTCAAAATAGATCCACCCACGTCGCGAACCACATCAACGAGTGGTGTAGATGCCACACAATATGCAAGATCAAAATACAACCTCCCTTTTTGTTGGATTGGTTTATCAAATCTCTCCAACCCGCCATAGCTAAAGATGTTTCCACCTCCATGCCACAAAGCGAGGAAGAGGCTATTTTGAAAGCACAACATTTCGACCTCATATATGCACATTTTGGATATCTTTACACAATCTTCCCTGATGCCCCACGAGATCGGTCGTTAGATCCTACACCTTCGGGCTCATCACATTCAGCAAATGGGATTATTGGGTCCATTTCCCATTTAGGAAAGGTTCCTCCCGCTACATCAGTACCATTCAACATGGTTTTATATTACCCATCCATGCCACATGCGTCGATACCCCCTACACTGGTACCAACACCATCAGTTCTTCAATTACAGTATGTACCATATATTCCTACATACCCAAACATTAGCAAAACAATGACGATTCCTACACCGCCATTGGTGCCACTCCCTCCTACATCCATCTCTTATGGAGCGCAAATGACATTTATCCCACCACTGGGATATAATCTGTATTACCCTTTCCCATGCCCAACTGGCCAGTAACATTTCCCCCACATTGGGGTTAACCTAGTTTAACCTACTTATGTTCAACAAGACCAGCAATTTGAGAAATTGAATGCCACAAAACCCCAGAATCCACAAATTTAGGGGAAGAAGAAAGGTAAGAACAACAAAAATCAGAATCCAGGGAAAGGAGGCAATCCCCCCCTAGAAAACCAGAACACGGGTGATCCAAATGCGGGGACTAACAATCCCCCTAAACAAGGGAAGAATACTTCCCTGAGAACCAATTATTGCTACTCCATTTGGGTTGATTATGGTCATTACACACATCATTGTCCTCTTATCCCCAACAGTCAACAGTTAGTGGAAGCTAAAAATAATATGGTGACGAACCCTCCTCAGGAACTGAATCCTCCCCAACCAAAAACAACAGTGTTACATCAACCCTTTGCCAATCAAGGGGCAGTTACACAAGAACAAGATCCTCACCCACCCGGCGATGACTCTTTCCAAAATATCTATACGCTGGATATAAACCTTCAGACATGAGCTAAGGGTTATGATGGGCCTTCCATCCCCTGAGTGGAATATGTTTCTATCCCCTCGGAGGGGCCTCTACAAATACCACGCCCGAATACCAAAAAAATCCCACAGATTCTGAAATATCCACTCAAGCGTACCCTTAGTAACCCCCACATGAAAGATACCCACAATTATAGTATTGTGGATGACTTGGCTCAGTCCCTTGTGGCTATGTTCACATTGGAAGTTCTACAGTCTTTCCCAACATAGAGAAAGGCATTACTCAATGCACTCGGTGTTGTCGACCCTTCTGACTCGAACCTCATGACCTTTGATGTTGACAAAGGTGATTTGCGACTACCATCATCAGTCGCATTTCAAGTTCCAGTCACGGTTAAAAACGTCATGATCCATCGTTGTATCATCGACGAAGGCGGATCCACTTGTGTTATGTCCGCAAAAGTATGGAAACTATTAGGATCCCTCAAGTTGGTCCCCTCATCTATCACTCTTTGGGCATATGATAGGGTACCATCCCAACCAAGAGGATTGTACCAAAATGTCCCCATAGAGCTTGGGGGCAAGATGGTTATGATCGATATCGAAGTAATCGATGCTGAGCTCGACTACAACATCCTCTTGGGGTGTAGTTACATGTACGCCATGAAGGCGATAGCCTCCCCAGTATTTCGTATCATGATGTTTCCCTTAAATGGGAAGATAGTTACCCTCGACTAGCTTAACTACTATGACCCTAATACCACAAGCAATCCCAACAATGTCCTACCCACTATATTGGGAGATGATCAATCGTATGTTGAAATTTCCTCGATATGTACAAGGACTCCAATTTGTTAGGAGCATATTCAGGACCACCACTAAATATCCCTACATCTACCGATGGCCTAATGTGCACAATTTTCACCACTGAAAATGGAGTCGCCTCCACCTCAACATCATCATCAACACTACTACTGAGTCATGGCATTGAACAAACATTGATTCCATTGGTACCACATATTTTCAAATCCCATTCTTGTATCCTCCCATAGGTGTACAAAGGATGCTAGTTATGGCTCAGTTAAATCTACCTGGGATAACTTTGGGGATCTTGTTGTGGTACCTTACACCACCCTTCCCTGGTACCTTACACCACCCTTCCCAGAGATGGCTTCCAAACCAGTCGCCCATTTTGATTTTGTTCCTATTTCAGCTAGTAAGGCTACAAATATAGTAACACGTCCAATTACGATAGCCCAGCCTATGACATCCGCAATTACCCCACAATTGGTTGTCGCTAAAACTGTCAATGGGGGAACCAAACAACCCAGTTTGAAAGGTTCCCTATTACCAACCCCGACATCTAATTCAGTAGAAACCATGAAGCCTAAAGTAGGGGGAATCAACCATCAAGATTTGAAAGCCCCAGTAATGATCAATACTCCTAATCAAAGGGTCACACTGCCGTGTTCTCTTTGCGGGAAAAAAGGCCACACAACAAACCTATGTCCCACTCTACTAGAGCTAAGGAATTTTATTCGCACCCCCATTAGCATCACTCACACTCCATCATCGGTAAAAGGGGGCACACCTCCATCTCCCATAACTAAGTCCAAAACATTGCGTACGAATCACGCATGTTCCATATGCTCTCAATGTAGGCACTATACACATGTTAGGCCCAGGTTAGGACAAAGTTTTGGAGACACCTTTTTGAAAAGCAGGGAAAGATGAGATGAGTGCAGCTCAGAAATATAATTTTGTCTAAGTGTTGAAGATGTTGCGGAGCTGTGCGCAGCATCCAAGTTTTGATCAGGCTGTGAAGCTGTGCACAACATCTGAATTTTGGAAGCACCGCGAAGACTGGCGCTACGAGGAGGAAGTGCTGCGAAGCAATCAGGACACGTGGAGCTGGCAAAGCAAAGTGCTGGACAAGAATCAGGTGCAGGTATCGGATGAACCAGTAATGGTCTAATTTTGGAAATATGCTCTAGGAGTGTCGAGCGGCAGGCACGAGCAAATCAAGAAGGCGGCCAATGCATGAGTTTGTTGAGGAAAGCGACGTCCTGGCACGCCTGGTAGGAGAAACTGTTAGAGATGAACGGTTTAGAGAAAGCGACATGTTGGCATGCGTGCGACAGGAAGGCCGGTAGAAACAAAATGAAGATGTGGAGAACCGCCACGGTGAAGCAGACGCTACCAGGAGCCAGCAAGCCGGTTTAGGGAAACCGGCGTAGTTTTGTAAACCCTAAGGATTTTTGGGTTTAGGTCTTTGGATTTGTAAAGACATGACCTTAAAGGCATGATCTATTTAAGAAGACAATTTTGTACGGGATGGGGTTACAGTGAGTTGGGTCATGACTTTTTGTATTGTAAAATCTATCTGAGCTAAAAAGATTGTAAAGGCTCTACAGCTGTGTGTGCAGAGATCTATCTGAGAGGAAGGAGAGTCTGCAACTGAGTGCCCAGACTAAGAATGGTTGTCCCCATCCCTTTTTAAAGAAATATATTACCAACCATTCTTGTGGACGTAGCTTCCCACTCGGGGGAGTGAACCACGTTAATTCTTGCGTTGTGTGATTGTGTTTATGAATGAATGATTACTTATGCTTTTTGTCAAATGAATGTCTAGATGTTTCCTTGCATACTGTATGAGAGAGATTTTATATGCATTTGCCATTAGAGAGGTATGGAAATGATATGTTAAGTTTCGCATGGATAGTTGAATGGTGAACATTTAGTCTTGTGTATGAAGGCAGTAATTCAGTTATTTGGTTAAGTATTTACTTATAAGCAGTAAAGGAACGTATAACCGAGATTAGATCAGTCATCTGTGTTTAAATCTTAACATCTTGAGCCAATGAATGAATTTAAAGAGAATAGCCAGTTAAGCACCTGAACGAATGGATGAGTGATATTCGTTTCAGTGCCTTAAGTGTCTTCTAGTTAGCCCAAGTCTAGAACGAAGTTGCATTATTCATAGCTTCAGGAGAAGCCTCGCAGTAGAAGAACAGAGTGGTGCGGATTGCAGCGTTACCTATCGCTACGCAGTCTCACCCCGCAGCATGTATCTCCCTAGTTGTGTTGTGCAGTACGTCCGTCCAAGCAACTTATCACTTACTGTGGAAATCTGATTCCGCAGTACCCCATAGATACACCTCGGGTGAGACCTCAACTTGCTCGCAGGTTGTTTCCGAATGGGCCGATGCGAAGGGGTTTTGTTGGTCAAAGGGAAGCCATGAAGAACCTGGGTCTTATAGAAAACCTTTGGGTCAGTTATAGCCAACAAATGGTTCCGTTGCCACGCTAGAATCCGTGATAAGTTGCAAACGTGATGAGTGAAGAATAATACCAGTTCCTGGAAGGATTTGACAACTGGCATCCTGAAAAGACAGAAATCCAAGCTTGGTGGGACAAGAACAAAAGAGACTTTGCAAGGAAAGAGAATAGACATCCATGTCTATCTAACACATAGTGGTCGGATAGATATCTATGGGAAGATATCCATGAGATTTTCTGGGCATCATTTCCGAACGAGCTGCACACGTGGATCTCGCGGCTCGCAGAAAAGAAAACCTGTTTTCAAGGAGGAGTTCCTACAGAGTGGACTCCTGAGCTCACAGCACATCTCAAAGCAATAGACAACCCATTGACACACCCATTTGATTTTTGGGTTGATCATATGTTAGAAGGCTTCGTAACAGAATTTGCTGTAGACACACTCAAATCCTACAGCCAAGCAGAAGCATATTTTTTCAGAGGATTCCAAGATAAGCTATTGAACAATCTCAGTCTCTACATTAAGATGTTGTTAGCTGAGAAAGGTGTTTTAAGAATGCAGTAATATTCTTAAGTTTGTCATGGTAAACAGTATATTTAGTGATTCGGACGAAGAAACACATAATCTTAGAAGTGGTAAGAGATATAAATTTAATAAGAATCTTGGAGGCCCTGGACTCCATATTGATACTGAGATCCCGTGTAACATTGACAATGAAGCCGCACCACCATTTACCCCTAAGAACCCACTGGTTGTAGAGAACGTACCACCATTATCTCAAAACCCACCCGCTACGCAGCCCACCCCGCAGAATACTCAGCCCAATCCATCTCTCCCGATAGTCCCATTTGTTTTCACTGCGCAGAGCCCTTTACAGCAGTTGCGCATTAATTCGAGATCTCCACCACCTAGTAGCACAATGGAAAACACGGATATGAAGCTACCAATATTAAAAAGAACTAGCCTAGAAGACCCTGACCAACATTGGTTTCCTTGTGAAGCCGTATGGAGTGTAAGACAAATCTAGGATGATGCTGTGAAGAGAGCACAACTCATCACCACTTTCAGAGACAGAGCATTACATTGGTTTATGAAGTACTCAACCACACAACCGCGAACTCTTGCAGAAATTAAAGTTGCGCTCATGGCTGAGTTCAAGAAACCTAAATCTGAATCTCAGTGTATAACCGAATTAAAGGAAATAAAGCAGAAACCGACTGAAATGGTTTAGGAGTTTGATCAGAAGTTCAAGACCCTATTAGACCAAGTAAGCTTTGTTATAGCTCCGGCACAGCACAAGGAATGGTTCATTGTTGCGATGTTTCCCCATATAAGATTAACATTGATGCAGCAGAAGGTTGAGTCGCAGGCAGAGGCCCTGGAGATCGCAATGAAACTAGAAGCTTCACCGATTGGTGAGACTAGTTCTGGAATGTCTCAGATCTAGAACCAGTTGACCACCTTGACACTAGAACTGCAAAGCATGAAGAATGGCAAAGAACAAAGGTATGAACCTAGACATGAGGTCTGGTGTACAGGTTGTAAAGGAGAAGGATATGACCGGGAGCATTGCCCGTTATTCCGTGACTATCTTAATAGTGGTGCACCCAACCCATTAAATCAGAATCAGGCCCCATGGTGTGAAATCTGTATAACCATAGGACACAGACTTGAAGACTGCTACCTTATACAGAAATATGTGAAAACACCTAAAAATTTATACTGCAATTTCTGTAAATCAGTTGGACATGATGAATCCAACTGTCGTGCATATGAACTAATGAATGAAAGAAACGAGATATGGACTCAATGAGAGGCGCTGGCTTGTACTATGTACAAGAAGATACCTAGCCAAAACAAGAGAATGCACAATATGACCAAGGAGGATACAGAGGTCGTGGTGCTGGATACCGCGGTAGAGGAAGAAATACTGGCCCGGCGCAAGGGAGAGACCGCGGCCAGGTCATTTGTTATAATTGTGGCTAGCCAGGTCACGTATCTAGACATTGTGTTAACCCATGCACTACGTGCAATTATTGTAAATCATTTGAGCATGTTATTGAAGATTGCCTAGTGCTAGAGGTGGAAATGCAGAAAAGAAGATGGACGGATATGCCAAACACGAACATCCAGTGGATCGCAGTAGAGAAAAGACAAGTAGACCCGAGAATCAATGTGGTCACGTGCAGTGGTGCTCAGACAGGAAGCGATAGGGGAGAAGAAGCTTCCACGTCAGGGGAGTCTCACACAAAGCAGTCTCCTCTGGAGACAGTATGGATAAGGAAAGCTCCGGGAAAAATACCTACTCTCGACCTACAAAAGAACAAGGAAGTATTTATCGACGCACGGGATAGCTTCAGGGAGCCAACAACAGAAACAGAGAGGATCCCGTTGCGCAGTCAAGCACCGCATGTTGAAGACATGCCAATGGCCTATGACGAAACAAGCACCACGACGAATGTCAACACCTCCATTGTGCAGTTCCTGCGAAGCTACATGAAGCTACTTAAAAGTGAAAATTCCATAGTTGAGCTGCAGAAGCTCATAAACCAGTATGAGCCGCAGACTGGAACAAAGACTTTTGATAGCGCAGTACATCACATAAGGAAGCATAAAAGAACAGGACGAGAAATGAGGTGTACCGCGTAGATTGGAGATTTTGAAATGGATGAAGTCATCCTTGATCTGGGATCAGAAGTAAATGTCTTAACTAAGCAGACATGGCAGCAGATGGGTTGGCCAAAGTTGTCATGGTCACCTATCCAGTTAAGAATGGCTAACCAAGAGAAAGTCATACCTTTTGGACGGTTAGATGACGTAATAGTCGACATCGATGGAGTCCAAAGTCATACAGACTTTGAAGTTATCGAGATCGTGGATGATAGTCAGCCTTTTCCTGCACTGTTAGAAATTGACTAGGCTATGGATAACTTGGCTGTTATCAACTTAAAGACAATGAAGATGATATTTGAGGGAAAGCATCTTAGGTTCATCGCACCGTTGGATCTTGCAGATGGTGACAGATACAGCGAGCCGATTTAGGAGGAATCCAAGGCTCAAGACTTAGACAAACTATACCAGCTCACAGCGAACCAAGAAGATTACATTAATCCTACCGCAGATGGCACACTCAGTTGGAGATGTGATAGCTCCTGTGTCTCTGATTCGGAGGCAAAGCTGGAAAATTGGCAAATCCGGATGCATGAAGTATCAGCAAGAAGGTGCGCGCAGGTTACGAAATCACTGCGCTGGATCGGGAAAGAGGTAAGTCCTATTCCCACATATGATGGTTCTGCTAATGTTTATACTTTCATCCAAGAATACATTGTAGCTATTGCAGATGAGCACAGATTACCAACATTGGATATGGCACTATGTGACACACACACCAGATGGTGGAATGCGCACAAGTAGACATTGACCACTTGGGATCAATGCAGAATTAAGATGCAGATTCGGTTTGCTGAAAAGGTTACCTTACCCTTTGAAAAGTTCAATGGATAGATAGATCCTAGTCAGCATATTGAAGTTTGTTCGCAGGCATGGCTGGAAAGGCCACGTGAAGAATGGGTACACCTGTTCGTGCATACCCTGGAGGATGACATTCCAAAGAAATGGTACCTAGACCTGAAGTTGCGCAGAGAAACCACTGATTGGGAAATGTTGACTGCCAACTTCCAGAAGGACTTCAGCTTTGAGGACAAAAACTTGTTGATCCATGAGGCATTGCAAATAATTAAGGAGCACATATTCAGGAAAGACTGTCCTCATATAAATATGACATTGGAGGAATTCTTCAGGGCAGATACCTTTCCTGTGAACCTACAGTCGGAATGGAAGGAACATGAAGAACACCTTATCGAGTGTTACAACCTAGCTGAAGACATTAATGATAGAAATGAAGATGATGATGACGATCCACGCAATATAAACATACCAGAGTCGGAGGGTGCGCACGACATAGAAGGACCTCCATTAGAAATCTCAGATATGAGCAGACCAGTAAAAACACATAAGGTGAATATTGGCACAAAAGAAGAACCGAAGTTTGCAGCAATCAGAGATTATTGGGACGATCAGACTGTTGCAGAGATTGCAGATACTTTACATGAGTATCGGGAGCTGTTTCCAACAAAATTTACAGAAATGAAAGGAATTCTGGGAGACCTAGGAGTCATGAAAATACCTTTGAATCCAGGCGCAAATCCTGTAAAGCAAAGGCTGTACAGACTAAACCCACGCTACAAGGAAGAGTGCACGTAGAGCTAGATAAGATGCTTGAAGCAGGAATCATTGAACCTGTTGAGGAATCAGAATGGATTAGTCCCATGGTCATTCAAGACAAGAAAACAAAAGGTGAGATCAAGATTTGTGTGGATCTCAGAAAACTGAACGATGCTTCCATGCACAATCCATTCCCTACCCCTTTCATAGATGAAGTGATTGATAATGTTGGAGGGAATGAGGCCTATTCTTTTAATGATGGTTTTTCCGGGTATCATCAGATCAGGATTGATCTCGCAGATAAGCATAAGATGACTTTTGCTATGGAATGGGGGTCATTCCAGTATATAGTAATGCCTTTTGGCGTGAAGAACGCACCTGCCATATTCTCCAGAGTGGTTGTCGCAACATTTAAAGAGTTTATGCATAAGTTTCTAGAAGCCTATTTTGATGATTGGACTGTGTTTATTCTATTAAAGAACCATTGTGCGAAGCTCAAAATGATGCTTGAAAATTGTCGACGGCATCAGACCTCTTTAAATCTAAAGAAGTGTATTTTTTTTGTTCCTTATGGCGTCCTACTTGGACACATTGTTTGTAAGCAAGGACTAATGGTGGACCCTGTGAAGATTTCCATTATTGTGAACTTACCAACACCAAATTCAGTCAAGATGTTGCATTCTACCTTAGGTCATACTGGATACTATAGGAAATTCATAAAGGGTTATGCGTAGATAACCGCACCAATGGAAAAGATGCTAAAGAAAGACGCATCGGTCATCTGGAACGCGCAATGCGAACAAGGTTTTGATACATTAAAGGAAAAGATGGCGACCACACCAATTCTAGTTTTTCCAAATTGGACGAAGCCATTTCATGTCCATGTTGACGCATCATGCATTGCATTGGGAATTGTATTAGCTCAACCGGGGGAAGGAGGTATTGACCACCCCATTGCATTCTTGAGAAGGAAGCTCTCAACAACAGAGAAGAACTATACTACTATCGAGAGGGAAGGCCTTGCAATGGTATATTCCCTACAGAAATTTAGGTATTACTTGCTTGGCGTGCACTTCCTTATGTTCACTGACCATTCTACATTGAAATATTTGGTCAATAAGCCAGTGTTAGGGGGGCGCATATGCAAATGGCTGTTGCTATTCCAGGAGTATGATTTTGAGATTGTTGTTAAGCCAGGTAGACTAAACTTGGGACCTAATCATCTGTCAAGGATTGAGTCAAGAGAAGAGCCGACGAACAATGAATACAGTCTTCCTGATGCACAGCTATTCGCTATACAGGTTGTCGATGATTATTATGAGGATATCATTAATTTTTTGAAAACAAGGCTGGCACCACAGGAATTATTTGTCCAGCAGAAGAAACAGCTAGTGGTGCGCGCTGCAGACTTCACTATAATTGCAGGTCAGTTATACAAACTTGGGCCGGATGAAGTCCTGCGCAGATGCGTACTAGATCATGAGAAACCATTTATTCTAGTAGATGCACATTCAGGGATCGCGGGAGGTCACTATGCAGGAAGGGATACCCTGCAGAATATATTGCATGCAGGGCTATGGTGCACCATGATCCACAAAGATTCCAAAGAATATTGCAGGAACTACGATGTATGTTAGAGGATAGGGAAACCTTCGCGAAGGAATGAGATGCCATTGAATCCTCAATTGACCTTGCAGGCATTTGAGAAATGGGTAATTGATTTTGTGGGTCCTATAAACCCACCAGGAAAAAGAACTGGTGCGATGTATATTATTATTTCTACTGACTACCTCACCAGAAGGGCAGAAGCAAAACCAGTAAAGGACTGCAGTGCCAGTACTGCTGCGCAGTTCATTTTTGAAGAAATATTATCAAGATTTGGCTGTCCGAAGATTTTGATGAATGACCAAGGTACTCATTTTTTGAACAAGACCATTGAGGCACTTACAGAGGAATTCCACATTCATCATCAGTGTAGTACTCCATATCATCCACATGCGAATGGCACTGTTGAGGCTTTCAATAAAATACTGGAGAACGCATTGACTAAGGTCTGCAATGTAAATAGAGATGATTGGGATCTGCGCGTTTCATCTGTGTTATGGGCATACAGGACTACATGCAAGAAATTGACAGGACATACACCTTTTCAGTTGGCTTATGGGCAGGAAGCTATAATGCCAATGGAGTATATTGTCCCTAGTTTAAGGATCGCTGCGTTCATAGGGATGGAAGACCGCGCAGCATTAGAAGAAAGGTTGCTACACCTTGTTGGGTTGGAGGAAGATCGCTTCATTGCTGGCTTCCACCAGCAAGCTCAGAAAGACCGTGAGAAAGCTTGGCATGATCGCCATATAAAGAACAAGTGCTTTTAGGTAGGTGTCCTAGTCCTCCTGTATGATAGCAAATTCATGAAGTTTCCTGGTAAATTTAAGATGCATTGGCTTGGTCCATATACTGTAATACATGTTACTAACACTGGTGTAGTCCAAATAGCCAATTTAGCTGGTGATACTCTACCAACTTTGATAAATGGGAGTAGGCTAAAGCTGTATCATGATAGCCCTGCTTCGTAGAATCTTGAATGATAAGCAAAGAAAGAGATTTCCAAGTGTCAGGTACAGTTGAAATTGGACACTGGAAATGTAAAGAAGTCTGCACATGAATGTTAAGTAGAACAATGTGTGTACCGTGCAGCATTGCTGAAGCTGAGTGGAAGGAAAAAAAAGAAGTAAGAAAAGAAAAAGGAACCGCGTAGTTGGAAAATCTTGGTACTGCAAAGTAATTGCGTAGGATCTCAGATGGCTTGCTGCGCAGCTCAGCACAACACTCAGAAAAATAGCAGTTACACTACCGTTGAAAAAAAATAGACGTTATGTGACCATTGCAAGCACTCACTTCAGCATTTAACGAAAAAATAGTCGTTCTGAACATGCTGACGACAAAAGAGACCGAAGGAGTCGTTCAAATTGGCCAACGGACACCACATTAAATGCTCATCTAGCTATTGGAAGGTGCGGGGAGGAATTAGATGCGCCTATAAATAACCCCGCATAAGGACTCGCAGGCATTACCAAACACTTAGAATTTTTATGCGTTTGCTCCTATGCTAGCAACCCTTAGTCATCTCTCATAAACAATTGCCTACTCTTGCCAGTGAATGTCCAAATCACCAGATAGAGAAGAAGAGCTTACACTTCAAGAAGCAATCCAAGTCTTTCAGCATGGGGGAATTGCAGAGTTAATGAAAACCCCTGCCAAGAAGGTTGTAACAGAACAAGGCCAAGGATCTCGTAGATCACCTCGCCATACTCCAATCATGTAGGACAAAGCGAAAGACGTAACAACACCATGAAGCAAGATTTTAAAGATGGGCCAGATGGCGCAAAGATTTCCGACCGCTCAGAAGGAACCCTTTAAGCTGACACCAGAGTATATATCACCACAGGCGTTGGATGCCCCAGTCTTTAAATTGGTCAAGAGTGCTAAATATGAAATCCCATTGTCGCCCATATCAAAACATGTAGAGGTTGCCAAGAACCTGCTCGGAAAGATCCCAGACTGTAAGTGGGAAGCTTTTGACCTCCTAGGCGTGCAAAAGGAAGAGCCCCACGCGCCTAAGTACCCATAGTTCCAGCCTGACCAGTACATGTGTTGGAAGAAAGATGCCAAGGGCACATTTAACTTAGTTGTCGAAAGCTGGCTAACACCGGTAGTTCAGTCAGGATTGATGAACCTCCTCAGATTGCCACACTTTGATCGCTCGTCGGAAGTTAATGTCGTGGTTCGCACGCTGATGGCGCGAATCCACCAGGGATATCTGTGGCTCGACAGAAATGTCGATATAAACATTGATTTGATCCACTGCATTACCAGGTTAAGAAAACACGGTAAGGATCCCAAGTAGTTCTTCCAAGGGAAGAGCAAGGAAAAAGAAGTTGTTGAGAAAATGAAGAAAAGCCATGCATTGGTGAAAGGGAAAAGAGGTTTTCCCACAAAAGAAATTGAGGACAAAGCGACAAAATTTGTAACCCAGCTTCTCATAGGAAAAATCATCAGAATAGCTAGGCCTCCGGAGGTGCCTACGGGCGTAGTGCTACTTGGTACTGTAGAGGCTGAAGGCACCGAGTTTAATTGGTGTTAGTATCTTCTTAATGAGTTCTTGGATGAACTTAATGATACCTAGGAAAACGGTGGATAGTTCCACTTCACATGGTTGATCATCCTTATCGCCTTTTCCGGATGGAAGGAGCTGAAGGACTATGTGGGTGTCATTACACATACCAACGATCCTAGAGGGTTCCGTTATGCCAACCTCTGGGAAAACATCAAAGCAGAACGACAACACGCCACAACTGAAGTTTTCTATCAGTATTACACTCAGCTGGACGATGTGATCGCCGCTACAGCTCGCATCACAAAGCAGGTAATGTCGAAGTACATCCGTATTCTTGATTTTCAGGCTGACATGCGATGTATTTTCATTTCACCCAAGGAAAAGATGAAGAAGCCAAAATGGTTCTCGGGTAACTACCATATGTATGAGGAGGACATTGAATCCCTCATGAAGGACTAGCCCACCAACTTCCGTGTTGAAGTCATGGATGTTGAGACAGACTCTGATGAAGACGAGCCAATCCCGCTGTCATGCCCGATTGTTGAATAAACAGGAAAGAAAAAAGATCCTGAGACCTCGCAGAAGTCTAAGGCGTGCAAGAAGATGAAGGCCATAAAGACTCAACCTGAGACAGTACTGAAGGAAGATGACTTTGACATAATAGAAAAAAGGGTCTCAGAACAGATGCAGGAGCTCATGATCGACAAAGACAAAAAGGATCAGGTCATCTAGGATGATCTGCAAAAGACCAGGCTCGCACTGCAAGGTCTCATGAAGAAAATGGACGATGTCTAGAAGAGCCTAACCTTGCCGCAAGGAGCATCAGCTGAAGGGAGGTCGGTCGGAACCTCGCAGCAAATGCCGTCACAGCTAGCCATAACGCTTCCGTGAAAGACCAGGATTTTCCATGTGGACCCATTGGCTATTGCATTTCCAATGGCAGAACAGATTGTCCTAGACACAAAGGGAGTTGAGCGGGTAGAGCTCGACTTGGCCAAAATCCCCTTACCAGGATTGCACTTCATCCACACGCAGATAGTCGAGGAGATGCATGAACGAACGGTAGAGTCGATGAAGTCACAAGTGGAGCTCACCGCAGCAAATAGACAGCTCGAGTTGCAAGTAGAAATGCAGCTATGAAATGAATAGGACCACCGACAAAACTTGGAGACTACCATATCTAATTTTGCGAAGGATATTGAAGGTATAGAACTCTAGGATGATCCTTCAGACACAGTTCTGAGGAACGGAGATAAGGTGAGATCCTTGAAGTCGGAGATGCAAGATAAAGAGATTTTTTATGAGGCCGATATTGCCACGTTGAAGGCAAAAATGAATAAGCATACGACATTAACTAAGTAGCATTTAAGAGAGCAAGCCGTCAGTGCCGCCGCGCAAAACATAACGAGTGGCATGGCTCAGTGCCAAGATCTATTGGAAAAAGTTTCAAAGGAATTCACTGCCCTTGTACAGGATCAGGGGCTTCTACAGGTAAAGATTGCAGTAAAGGAAAAGCAGACCGCGCTAGACAAGTTGGACGTAGAGCTCAAGACTCTGCCACCCAGGGAGAGGCTGTCCAGGTATAAGGAAGTATCAGGCTTGAAGAATCAAGTCCAGGAATTAAGAGAGAAAGAGACTGAGATGGACAATTAGTCACAGCAACTCCTGGAGGATACTACAGCAGTGTCGCAGCAGATAGAAGACAAGCTGAAGGAACTGTGCGACAACCAGGAATAGGTACAAGGACAGATTGGAGAAGAGATAAACCCAGCACTGCTTGAGACAGTACAACAAATTGAACAAGATACTAGAGAAGCAGTAGAGCAGTTTTTCGGTACATATAACGAGTTCACGGCCAAGTTAGTTCCATCGGTCGTAGAGCAGAGTGAGACGACCGAAGCAGCAAGTGGCTCGGGGACGAGCCACATGTAAGTGTTAGGGGCATGTTGGGCCCAGGTTGCGACAAAGTTTTGGAGACACCTTTTTTATAAGCAGGGAAATCTGAGCTGAGCGCAGCTCAGAAATATAATTTTGTCTAAGTGTTGAAGATGTTGCGGAGCTATGCGCAACATCCAAGTTTTGATCAGGCTGCGAAGCTGTGTGCAGCATCCAAATTTTGGAAGCACCGCGAAGACCAGCACTGTGAGGAGGCAGTGCTGCGAAGCAATCAGGACACGTGGAGCCAGCAAAGCAGAGTACTGGACAAGAATTAGGTGCAGGTATCGGATGGACCAGTAATGGCCTAATTTTGGAAAGATGCTCCAGGAGTGCCGAGCAGTGGGCACGAGCAAATCAGGCAGGCGGCCAATGCACGAGTTTGTTGAGGAAAGCGACATCTTGGCACGCCTGGTGGGTGAAACCATTAGAGATGAACGGTTTAGAGAAAGTGACCTGTTGGCACGCGTACGACAGGAAGGCCGGTAGTGACAAAATGAAGATGTGGAGAACCGCCACAGTGAAGCAGATGCTAGCAGGAGCCAGCAAGTCAGTTTAGGGAAACCGACGTAGTTTTGTAAACCCTAAGGGTTTTGGGGTTTAGGTCTTCGGCTTTGTAAAGACATGACCTTAGAAGCATGATCTATTTAAGAAGACAATTTTGTATGGGATGGGGTTACAGTGAGTTGGGTCATGACTTTTTGTATTGTAAAATCTATCTAAGCTAAAAAGATTGTAAAGGCTCTGCAGCTGTGTGCACAGAGATCTATCTGAGAGGAAGGAGAGTCTGCAGCTGAGTGTACAGACTAAGAATGGTTGTCCCCATCCCTTTTTAAAGAAATATATTACCAACCATTCTTGTGGACGTAGCTTCCCACTCGGGGAAGTGAACCACGTTAATTCTTGCGTTGTGTGATTGTGTTGATGAATGAATGATTACTTATGTTTTCTGTCAAATGAATGTCTAGATGTTTCCTTGCATACTGTATGAGAGAGATTTTATATGCATTTTCCATTAGAGAGGTATGGAAATGATATGTTAAGTTTCGCATGGATAGTTGAATGGTGAACATTTAGTATTGTGTATGAAGGTAGTAATTCATTCATTTGGTTAAGTATTTTCTTATACGCAGTAAAGGAACGTATAATAGTGGATTAGATCAGTCGTCTGTGTTCAAATCTTAACATCTTGAGCCAATGAATGAATGTAAAGAGAATAGTCAGTTAAGCACCTGAACGAATGGATGAGTGATATTCATTTCAGTGCCTTAAGTGTCTTCTAGTTAGCCCAAGTCTAGAACGAAGTTGCATTATTCGCAGCTTCAGGAGAAGCCTTGCAGTAGAAGAACAGAGTGGTGCGGACTGCAGCGTTACCCATTACTGCGTAGTCTCACCTCGTAGCACATATCTCCCCAGTTGTGTTGTGCAGTATGTCCGTCCAAGCAACTTATCACTTACTGTGGAAATCTGATTCCGCAGTACCCCATAGATACACCTCGGGTGAGACCTAAACCTGCTCGCAGGTTGTTTTCGAAAGGGCCGGTGCGAAGGGGTTTTGTTGGTCAAAGGGAAACCGCGAAGAACCTGGGTCTTATAGAAAACCTCTGGGTGAATTATAGCCAATAACACATTATTGCGCTAACCTCCCCCACTATAAGGAGGCCTTGGAAACTATTCGCCTCATCGAACTCTTACAAGTTACCTCACCTCCCTCATATCCATAAGAGGCTTCTATTAGCATGGGTACTATAGTCATCCTGACTAGTCCCTCCCCACAGTGGGTCAATTCCATACCCGACCAATAGTCGCCGCGACATCCACAAATCCCGACCATTGTTTTAAATAATATGAACCCGACCTGACCATGTTGCTCATGCAACTTAATTTCTCACCACTCGTTCCAATTCCCTCTTATCTCCACATTTCACACTTTTCGGGAAACCCAAATCCGATTAGCTGATAACCTTACCCCATGTGGAACCACCCTCCCTACAATAATTGAAGAGGATATCGAACCAATAGAGCACAATGGGAACAACAACATGTCACATTCATCAGATACCGCGACAGAACTTGATCCCCCATCACCAATTTCCCATTAGGTTCTAGACCCCTGAATATTCCCTCAAGATGAAATCCTAGCTCCCACCACAGCCATCTGTGAGTATCTTGACATCTTGGATCTCAATTCGATTTCTCCTTCTTCGTAGACTAAAGAACCTGGGTCTTCTGATGAGGATATAATAGAAGAATACATCTTCAACACATATGAGGAGATAATCTAGGCCATGAACGCTACTGAACCCCCATGGGACTCTTTCCATAATAGGGCCTTAGCAGCAAGCAGCCAAGAACCACACACACTCCCCACCATACAACAATACACCATCGAGTCAAAAGAATTTTTACCCCCCAGTCACATCAATTGGTTTAAAAATCCTATCCCCACCCCATATGCATTCGAAGACGGTAACCTTGCCAATATATCCCCTACCAATATATCCCCTACCATATAAGTTTATATTTATGTGACACCATGAGTTGTTGAAAACATCTCTAGCGGGGCTTCCTGCTCACCGCAAGAAATTACTAATTTCACCGCTCTATTTAAAGAGTTATGTTGGTTGTGTAGCCTGATATTCCTTATTCATAGGTCGTGTTTCATTTGTGTTTAGATCCCAGCCCATGACAGGGGGTTTGGGGGGCTTTCCCCCCAAAATAGTCGCCTTGGAGGGTCCAGGGGGGGAAGCGACTAGTTTGGGATCCCCCCCCTAGAGGGGGTTCGGGGGCAACGCTCCCCTAGTGAAACTTTCAGAAAAAATGCCTTGTAAAATGTTGTAATTTCATAGTCATGATTTGGTTGATAATGGGTGATTTATAGGCCCATGGTATTGGATCTCCCATAGTATTTTCCCATGGTAATCCCTCTTTAAAAGGAAGGCATTGTAATATGGTTGTGTATTGTAGCATTGTAAATATCTCTATGATTGTGTGAGAGATATTGTGACAGACTGAAGAGGAAGTTGCAGCGGATGTGCTGTAGGTTGTATCCCTTCATTTTTTGGATGATATAATAATAAGTATTGGAAATTTCTATGTGGATGTAGACCATCTTGGGTGAACCACATTATATTGGTGTCCCTCTTATATTGTGTTTATTTGTTTTGTATTTTCATCTTGTTTATTTCTATTGCTTTGCGATCCTGTTTTTCTATCACGTTCTACGACGTATTTGCATGGTCCTATGAAGAAATGGAAGGTATTGAACCAACAATTGTCGAACATCACATTGACACTTGGCCCGATGCCATTCCCATCTAATAGAAATAGCATGTGGTCGACCCTTCTAAGGCCCCCGCAATCAAAGCTGAGGTCGAAAAACTCTTGCAAGATGTATTTATTTTTCCCATCACTTACACATCATGGGTGTCTAACCCCATCCTAGTTAACAAAAAGCAGGGAACTATTCGTGTCTGTATCAATTTCTAAGTCCTCAATTTAGCCTGCCCCAAGGATAATTTTCCCACACCATTCATCGACCAAATCATCAACTCATGTGCCGGTAGTGAAATGTCGTCCTTCATGAATGGATTCTTCGTATATAACCAAATACAGATCAGCCCCCAGGATTAGTATAAAACTCCATTTACGGCACCATGGGACACCTTTGCTTACAAAGTCATGCCATTCGTTATGAAAGCCGTCGGTGCCACTTTCCAACGAGCAATGGCATATTTTTTTAAGGACTTGGCTCACATCATCCTCGCCTTTTTAAATGACCTCACAGCCAAGTCCAAAAAATCATGGGATCACCTTCAAGACCTTCGTACCATCTTCACAAGATGTTGCAAGTATAATATACGCTTGAACGCCCTCAAGTATGTATTTTGCATCACCGCTAGTCGCCTCTTAGGATTCATTGTTTCCAAATGATGGTATCACCGTTGACCCCTCCAAGGTTCAGGCATCTTGGAATTACCGGTACCAAAAACACGACACCAATTGCAGAGTTTCCAAGGTAAGGACAACTTTCTTCGTCGTTTTGTTCCCGATTATGCCACTCAGGCCCATCGATTTTTATGGCTTCTCAGAAAATATATACCATTTAAGTGGGATGACTATGCCCAAACTGCCTTTGATTCCCTTAAACAAGCATTGTCATCAACCCCCTCATCTCTCCTCCAAACTTTAACAAATATTTCATCTTGTACATCTCTGTGTCATATTCTGTTGTAGCCAACATACTAGTCCAACCTTCCACAAACCATCAGGAACATGTCATATATTATGTCAGCAAAACTCTCGCTGGACCTACACTCAACTACACCCATGACGAGAAGATTTCCCTTGCAGTCATCCTTTCTGTACAGAAACTCCACCACTATATTCTGCTTTGAAAAACAACCATCTTCATTAATTCCAACCCTATGCGATACATACTTACCTGTAGGATTATCAATAGTAAGTTTGCACGGTGGATCATTATTTTACAAGAATTCAACCTCAAGTTTGTGATTCCTAAAAGAAATAAATCCATGGCCTTAGTCGAACTCATTATAGATCTTCCCTCCACCACCACCATCGAATCTGTCCAGGACCATCTACCCAATGAGCACCTCTTTCTCATTAAAACTGAAGATTCTTGGTATGGTGATATCCTTATTTATCTCCATACCCAGTAATTTGATCCCCACTTATCCCGCAATAAACATCGGAAAATCCGCCACCAAGAACTTTGATACCTCCTCATTGGAGACGTCCTATATCGTCGTGGCACCAACACTATTCTTCGACGATGTCTAACTCATGAAGAATTTGAAAAAGTTCTCAATGATTTCCATAGCAGTGCATGTGGTGGCCACCTCTCCATATTAGCCACCGCCCAAAAAATATTACGAACAGGGTATTTTCGTCCCTTTGTATTGAAATATTGTGTTTGCATCGTCAAAAGGTGCGCCAATTGTCAGGTCTTTTCCTACAAAACACGGTCTCCCCCTGCACCCCTCCATCCAGTCATCACTGCGGGCCCATTCTGCAAATGGGAAATTGATTTTATGGAATGTCGTCCGGCATCATCCCAAGGTCACCACCATATCATCATCGCCATGGAATACTTCACCAAATGGGCCAAAGCGATTCCCACATTTGATTGTAAAGAAATAACCATTGTCTTCAACCATGTCATCTCCCTCTTTGGCATTCCCAAGCAACTTGTCTCTGACAATGGAAGACATTTCTGCAATGAAACGTTTGAGGAACAATCATGGCTATTAGGATTTAAACACGAATTTTCAACCGCTTACTACCCTCAGGAAAACGGTCAAGTTGAAGTTGTTAACAAAATCCTCAAAACTATGCTCCAACACACAGTGGATTAAAAAAAAACCAATTGGAACCACATACTCTTTCCAACCCTATGGGATTACCGCACTTTCGTCAAGACTGCCACAGGTTTTACCCCATTTCACCTTGTACATGGAGTAGAATCTGCCCTCCCAATCGAGTGTCAAATCCATACCCTCCAATCCATCATCGAGTTGCTACTAGATACCCCTACTCTAGAACAACGCCTATTCACTTTGGAACACCTTGATGAGGAAAGGCGTGAATCTCTTCAACAAAATGAATCCATGAAGGTACGCTCCAAGGAACACTACGATTGACAAGTGCGACCACGCACCTTCACCGAAGGTACACCAAAGGTGACTTTGTTCTTTTTTTTAATGCCAAGAAAGACAGTAAACCGGGACCTAGGAAATTTGTATCTAAATGGACATGCCCTTATGTCGTTAAGCATTGTCTCCCAAAAGGATCCTATATCTTAACCGACCATGATGTTGGGTATGTGTTGTATGTTGATGTATTTGTAACTTCAGAATGTATTTCACATATGTATATTGTACTCCTATAGAGATGGTATTATTCCTCTATACGGAAGTGTCGTCATTTGTATTGACAAGTGTCGCAAGTGTCACAACTTGCATGTGATGGGTTATTAGACCACCAAGTGTGGGGTCGGCCCTGAGTTAAGTTAACCATGGGTTATTAGACTGTCTTAGACAAGTCGGCCCTTCTAGTTTATTAGGCAAGTCAAGTCATGTATAAATAGAGTGTGGGAGGCACTCTATTTGATCATTCACTTATACACTCATTGGAGAGTGGCGCACAAGTGAGAGAGGAGAAGTTGCTAGGATAACTATCTCTTGTACTTGGGTTGTACCATTACTCTTTCTATATTTGAGGAAGTTATTGGGGTTTTTCACCTTATTGGTTTTCCCCAAGGAAACTCTGTGTGTCTATTGTTTCGTGTGATTGATATGCTGTACATGTTATTCTCTCAGATAAGATCCTAGATCATATTGAATTGTTGCTTAAAATCTAACATGGTATCAGAGCTAACCTGAGAAGAAGACACTCTGTAGTTGCAGAAGCTAGGGATTCTTGTTTTTTGGGTTTCTCTCCACATATCTTGAAAGGAAGGAGGCTATATTGACTCTCCTCAGCAAGGCCGATCTTTCTATCCAATCAGAATTCAATTCTAAGCACTTTCAGTTTTTGCCCTAAAAATTAGTGTTTATGCAAAAATTGGAATTTCTTAAATCTCAAACCATAGCTCGAAGCTCCTCTGAAAAATCGAAGTTTGGAGCTTTGGATCAAACTTTTTGGTTGGGTGAAGCTCTAGGAAACTCAAACCCTAATTTAGGGTCCTCCCTAGTGAATCCGGAAATCAAAAAGGCAATTTTGAGGGGTGAAACTTTGTAGTTTTCAAATTCTGAGTATACCAGCTTGATCAGCTCATCAAGGTGCATTTTTCTATCCTTTCAGAAGTTTGAAATTCAAAGTTTGAATTTTTAGGGTTTCTCTGACAAACGCTAATCCAGCACCAGATCCAGTTTTTAGCAAATCAAGTGGTAAGACCTAAATCTTTTCTATTTCCATTTGAAGTACTCTTTAAGATGTCTCACCACACCAAGCTTGAGGATAAGCTTGAAGGGGTTGATAACTTCCGAGCATGGAAGTATAGGATTGGGTTAATCCTCAAAGAAATTGAATTTGACACTTACATAAGTGAAGAGGTCCCTGTCCTAGAGGGAGAAGAGGCTAAGGCCTTACACAAGAAGAACTTGGTCAAGGCAAAGAGGATCATTGTTGATTCTATCAAGGACCATCTCATACCACATGTGTCATCTCTGAAGACACCTAAGGAGATGTTTGATTCCTTGACCAAGCTATTTGAAGGAAAGAATATAAATCGAAAAATGACCTTGAGGAATCAACTGAAGAATATCAAGATCTAGAATGTGGAGACCATGCAGTCTTATTTCTCAAATAAAAGAACAACTCGAAGCTGTGGGAGAAGATATAGAGAATGGAGAAGTGGTAATGACCACTCTTAATGGCCTTCCTTGGTCATGGAATTCCTTCATCCAAGGAATTTGTGCTAGGAAGAAACTTATCTCATTCAGTATAAGGCTATGGGAAGAATGTTCACAGGAAGAAGCTCAGATTATAGCTCGAGAAGAGAAGATGGGGAATGGATACCAAGCTCTCACATCACACTCCAAGAGGCATGGTGACAAGAAGACTCACCACCATGATAAGAAAGAAAGACATCACCATCAGAAGGGTGATTTCAAACCTCAAAGAAACATGTCCTATGTTCGTTGCTATACTTGTGATGAAAGGGGACACATTTCCAAAAATTGTCCTAGGAACAAAAAGAAGAACAACAAGAAAAGACATCATGTTCATACTACTGAGGATGATGAACCTCCTAGGAAGAATGCTAGAGAAGAAAGTGAAGACTCTTCAAGTAATGAAGAGTATGTTTTAATTTCTGCTCTCACTGGTACCATTACTCATGGGAGCAATGATTGGCTTATAGAGAGTGGGGCTTCCAAACATATGACAGTATTCAAGGAATCCTTTATAAATCTATCTGAACATGAATCACCCCACAAGGTGAAACTTGGGGATGACTACTAGTATCCCATAAAAGGAAGTGGTGAAGCCTCCTATAAGCTAGACTCTTGAATGTCTATGAAAATGAAAGATGTACTATATGTTCCAGGTCTCAAGAAGAACCTACTCTCCATATCTGCGTTGGATGCAAAAGGCATGAGGGTTGCATTTGTAGATGGCCAAGTCCTAATGTGGCCAAAGGGTAAAAGTATAGATGATGCAGTGGTGATTGGAGAGCAAGAGGGAGGTTTATACAAACTCAGTAGAGCCAAGTGAACTTTGGCATAGAAGGCTTGCACACACATGTGCACTATAGAGCACTACCAATTGCAATCAAAGAAGTAGAAGGTCTTCCTGAAATCTAGTCAAAGTATGAAGATGGTTGCAAAGGATGTGCAAAAGCAAAGAACACAAAGAAGGAATTTGCAAGCAAGAAAGGAAAAAGGAATTATCCACTCCGATGTATACAGTCCGATGTCATCCATTTCTCTGAGTGGGTATGTATACTATGGTTCTTTCATTAATGATTTCTCTAGGAAGACTTGGATTTATTTCTTGAAGAACACAGATGAAGTATTAAGCAAATTCAAGGAATTCAAAGCCTTGATAGAAAACCACACTGAAAAGAAGATCAAGACCTTTAGATTCGACAATGGTGGAGAATTCACTTCAGCGGACTTCAAGAAGCTATGCAGTGATTCAGGGATTAAGAGGGAGTTGACCACTCCTTACAATCCACATCAAAATGGAGTTGCAGAAAGGAAGCAAAGATTGAGAAGGAGTCTACCCAACAAACAAACAAAGATAAGTATTTTGAATTGTCATTTCTTGTATATTCTGATTGTTTAAATAATGTTGTTCAATGATGTATATACTTATGTTCCTAGACTTAGGTTGTGTATTATGCATATTAGAATAATTGCATTAATGAACAGTATACTACTAATATGCATGTGATGGGTAAGTGGCCTATGGCACTGTACAACATTCCATTGCTACTTATCTAGAATGAAACCTCTTTGCTGACATGTTAGGAGTAGTGCAAACTCTTAACAATGTTCTGGTAGAGATGGAAGGAATCTAGAAAGTTACGGGATATGGATGAATATTGTATTGAAGCATTGGCTAAGATAATTGCATGACTGTATCACATATATATTTTTATGTGTAAGATTTTGTTCTGAAAAACTATGAGAAGTTTCTAATCATGCAATTGAATTTGACTTGTAGGAAAGATAATGTACAATCACCTACAAAAGAAGGACTACAACATTTGTTCCAGCAACGAAGCTATCTATTGAAGATATTGAAGTTCCCAGGATCCGGGATGAAGTAATGGAAGAATGCCATGATCAAGGAATACTAATCGATCATGAAGAATGATGTTTGGGATGTGGTTCCAAGACCAGATGGGAAGTCTGTTGTGGCTTCCAAGTGGATCTATAAGATCAAGCATGCTGCAAATGATAGCATAGAGAAATATAAAGCAAGGTTTGTAGCTCGTGGCTTCTCCCAAAAAGAAGGGATTGATTATGAAGATACTTTTTCTCTTGTGGCCAGATACACTTCCTTTAGATCAATACCTTCTCTAGTTGCAGTAATGAAATGGACGGTACACCAAATGGATGTCAAGACAACTTTCTTGAATGGTGTAGTTGAAGAGGAAGTTTATGTGGAGCAACCACTCGGGTTTGGGACACATGACAGAAGGACTCATGTGTGCAAACTGAAGAAATCCATGTATGGTTTGAAACAGGCACCCAGGACTTGGTATGGCAGGATAGATGGCTTCCTATCTAGTTTGGGCTTTACTAAGAGTAAAGTGGACTCCAACCTTTACTACAAGGTTGAGGAAGGCAATCCAGTGATACTACTTAGGTATGTGGATGACTTGTTTGTTACAGGTGAGGATAGATTGATTTTCGATATGAAGAGGAAGCTTGCTGTCGAGTTCGAGATGAAGGACTTGGGTATGATGCACTACTTTCTAGGTATGGAGGTGTGGCAAAGCACAAATGGAATCTTCCTTGGACAAGGGAAGTATGCAGTAGAGATCCTGAAGAGGTTCGGGATGATGGACTGCAAGGCCATGGCCACACCTATGGAATTGAACTTGAAGCTTTAGTGTGATGCTTCATCTGAGCCGGTCGATGCCACGATGTATCGTCAGATGATTGGGTCCTTAATGTACCTGACGAATACGAGACCAGATATCTGCTTTGTGGTCAACACCTTGAGCCAGTACTTAACAGATTCGAGACATGTTCACCTGATAGCTGCAAAGCATATTCTGAGGTACCTGAAGGGTATAGTTGACTATGGGCTCAAGTATGATGCGAATCAAAAGTTTAACCTAGAGGGTTATGTTGATTCAGATTGGGAAGGCAGTTCCATTGATCGGAAGAGCACTTCAGGGTGCTTCTTCAGTATGGGATCCTGTATGATCTCTTGGTTTAGTAGGAAGCAATCCTGTGTGGCACTGAGTACAGCTAAAGCAGAGTATGTCGTAGCTTGTTCGGTTAGTTGTGAGGCAGTATGGCTTAGGAAGCTACTATCTGATTTGTTTGATCTCCAGCTGAGTGCTACTTGTATATATTGCGACAACCAGAGTTGTGTGAAGTTGTCGGAGAACCTAGTGTTCCATGACAAGTTGAAGCACATTGAGATCAAGTTCCACTATATCAGGGATATGGTGCAGAGAGGAGCAGTGAAGCTCCTGTATGTTGTGACGAACGAGCAGATAACCAATGTGTTGACCAAGCCGCTGGCCAGAGTGAAGTTTGAGTACTTCAGAGAGAGGCTTGGTGTACTTAAGATCGAGATTCCTTCCAAGGGGAAGTGATGAGTCGGGAGACATAGATGCACATGAGCCATTCTCACATGGTGGTAGGTGTGTCCTCCCATGGTGCAGATATAAGGGATGGGGCCATTCCGACATGGTTGAAGTGTGTCTTCCCATTTTCGTTGATGTAAGAGTTGTGCCATTCGAG
This sequence comes from Larix kaempferi, assembly GCA_027924585.1. NCBI lineage: Eukaryota > Viridiplantae > Streptophyta > Pinopsida > Pinales > Pinaceae > Larix > Larix kaempferi. Next base: position 2,267,019 of record BSBM01000734.1, on the reverse strand, counting down.
CATGGTTGAAGTGTGTCTTCCCATGGATGTGATATAAGTGCTGTGCCATTCCTAGAATGGTTGAAGTGTGTCTTCACATGGATGTGATATAAGTGTTGTGCCATTCTTAGCATGGTTGAAGTGTGTCTTCCCATGGCTATGGACATAAGTGCGATGCCATTCTCGCATGGTTGAAGTGTGTTTTCCCATGGTGTAGATATAAGCGCTGATCCTTTCACAGATGGTTGAGGTGTGTCTTCCCATGCCGGTGAGTGTAAGTGCTATATGATGTGCATCTGGGGTGTGCTCCGTGGACTATGAGGTGATCTGAAGATGATGATGCAGTGACAGTAGGGTACACAGGTTTTGCATAGGCATATAATCAGTCCTGAGATGCTCTGCAGGTTTTGCGGTGGCATATGATCAGTCCTGAGAGATCTTGCAGGTTTTGCAGAGGCAGTGTAATCAGTCCTGAGGTGTACCTACTTGATGGCTTGCTTGCAAAGATGCTAAAGACCTACATGGAGGTTAGGCATACATCCAGCATGAAAAAGGGTTGGCTCTGTAGAACTTCCTATGACAAGTAGAATATATATTGATTGAGATAGCAGCAGTAGTAATGATGACGATGATCCAGAGAAGAAGACTTGTGCTAGCATATATGTGTCGAGAAATACCTTCCTAGTTAAGAGGGAGTGTTGATGTATTTGTAACTTCGGAATGTATTTCACATATGTATATTGTACTCCTATAGAGATGGTATTATTCCTCTATACGGAAGTGTCGTCATTTTATTAGGAACCCGTGTCAACCCTTCTCTTTACTATGTTAGCATATTGTTGTTGGACGCATATGCTTTGTAAGTCGTCCCGCAGTATTTGTTGATCCATAGTTTATATTAGCCCATAGTATTGACCCATAGTATTGGATGCATATGCTTTGTAAGTCATCCCGTAGTATTATATGTCCCATGGTTTTGACTCATAGTATTGGGCATAGACTTAGTATATAAGTGTGTGTTGAGGTCATTGAAGGCACCATGAAGTTAATTGTATTGAGCTTGCTCAAAGGAGTTTGCCCCCTCGAAGTGGCCCGTGATCAATATAAAAGTGATTCTGATTTCTATTATTTCTGATATCTCGTGTATTTGCATTAATTAATTATTGCAGGTTCTTCACATTTGGTATCAAAGCACTTTCTTAGGCTCGTTGGGTGGAATTTCTGCCAATTTTTTTTTTCGCGCTATTGCAAGTTCGGATCTGGGGATAACCCCTATCCGCTTAACTGTGGGAAGTACTTGGGTATAATCCCTAAAAATCATTGTGAGGAGTACCATAGGAACCCCAAAGTAGCTGGCCCATTGAGAGGACCTGCCAGCAAAAAGGGTAATGACCCCTACCTGATTGACTAGTTCCCACCCGTGAGATAAAACAAGAGCTATCGTTTGTGGCAAAGTGATTATTAGTTTTACCAGAGCCATAGAGTGAGGGGTGCTACCCCAATACGCAAGCCGTCAAATAACATTGGTGGCCAAGTGAATCCCCTGAACCGATAGGAAGCCGCACATACCTGCGGTCCATATCTATTTTCAGTTGAAATGTTGTCGATCACATCCACTCTAGATCCAACCATTTTAGATCTATTCTGAAAGTCGTTCCAGATCCAGTTGTCATTTCAGATCCAGCTGTTTTTTATCTCTTTCACACCGTTGCAGATCCATTTGTTGCGGAGATCCATTTGTTGCGGATCCATTCCATGCGGCTGTTGTTGATCCATTTCTGAAGAAAAAAAAAAAAAAAAAAAAAAAAAAAAAAAAAAAAAAAAAAAAAAAAATGAAAAATGGAGGAAGCACTTGCAGCCATCCAAACCAAACTCCAAGATCTAGATGAAAAATTTCTCAGCCTCCATCTTCAACATTCAGCCATGAAAAATAACCGACAGCCAGAATATTTTGTAGCCACTGAGTTCTCTTCCTCCAGCAATTTTCATGGGCCGAAGCTTGATTTTCCTCGCTTCAATGGTACTGATCCGACTGGATGGATATACCGCGCAGAACAATATTTCAGTCTGCATAATACTTTTGATGTCTAGAAAGTTCCACTTGCATCCTTTCATTTGGAACAGGAAGCCCTTCAATGGTACTGTTGGTACATCAAAGCTCATCCCGAGCCAAACTGGACAGATTTTTGCCAACTCCTTTTGCCATGATTTGGTCCTAGTGCTTTTGATTTCACAGGAGCACTCACTAAACTTCACCAAACTGGCACAGTGAGAGAGTATTAGACAGAATTTGAGAAACTTGCCAATCACACAGAAGGATTGTCTGATGAATTTTACAAGAGTTGTTTTATCAATGATCTTAAGGATGAAATCCGGTTAGAGGTTAAAATGTTCTGTCCCAATACAATGATGGAAGTCCTAGGATTGGCTAAGTTGGCAGAAGACAAGATTGCATCCCAAAAATGCTCCAAACCCACTTTTGTTCCCTTCCGAAATATGGGTTCTAAATGACCTCCCATCCCGCCAGCTCCTAGACCAACTCCTATCAAGCATTTGTCTGAAACCGAGATGCAGGCATGCCGAGAAAAAGGGCTTTGTTATAATTGTGATGAGAAATTCACTCAGGGACATAGATGTGTTCAACAAAAGCTCTATCTCTTGGATGTGGATTCTTTTCCTGCCTCTGAACTTGGTGAAGAAGCTCCAGATACAGTAGATGATCAGGTCGACATTCAGCACTCGCCTGTTGACACCCCATCTCAGGATGACCCACCCGCGATCTCTCTCCATGCTGTAACCGGTGTCACAACCCCACAAACAATGCAAGTCAAGGGATACTTCAAAAATTTCCCTCTTACCATACTCATTGATTCTGGTAGCACTCATAACTTCATTGACCCTCGGATTGCCAAACAGGCTGATTGTTTTGTCCATCCTTGCTCCAACTTTGAAGTCATGGTTTCCAATGGGGGCACCTTACCTTGCAAGGGGAAGTGTCACAATGTGCGTATCTCTATGGAAGATTATAACCTACGCTCTGACATGTTTTCCTTGTCCTTAGGCAGATGTGATGTGGTTTTGGGCGTTCAATGGTTACGCACACTTGGCCCTATCTTATGGCATTTTGCTGAACTTTGGATGCATTTTTCAGTCAATGGGGCACAACACAAATTAATGGGCTTACAACCAGGGTCTCTCTGCATCATCAGTTCACATCGCCTGGAAAAAATCCTTAAGAAGAATTCACATGGTGTCATCGCTCAGCTCCATTCCATTCAGATGCACCCATCAATGGTCTCCACTACTTCCTTGGATAGATATGCAGGTGTCTTTGCTGAACCAATGAGCTTGCCACCTTCAAGAGACCTTTTTGGTAAGAATTTAGTCGCATCTACCTCTCTACAGGAAATGATGGCTATTTTGCATGTAGTACAGAAGTGGCAGCCATACCTATTAGGGAATTATTTCTGCATCAAGACTGATCTCCAGAGTCTGGAATTTTTTTTGGAACAATGGGTCTCCTCCCCAACACACCTGAAATGGGTTATCCAACTCATGGGTTATCCCTATGCGATCACTTACCAGAAGGGTAAGGATAATATGGTGGCAGATGCTCCTTCTCGCACAATTGATGACCCAGTTTCTCTTACAGCTCTTTCTCTGCATGTTCCAAATTGGTTGCAATATGTTCAACAGGGCTATCTCTTCTATGAAATTCATGCTTCTTCATCAGTAGGGCACTCTAGGTTCTTCAAAATATATGACTGGGAACAACGTAACTTCTTTTGGCAGGGACTGAAAATGACAATTCAACAGATGGTGGCTGACTGTGATACTTTCCAGGTCAATAAGGGTGAAACGAAACTCCTTTCAGGATTGCTCAAACCCTTGCCCATCCCTACACAGCTTTGGTCAACTATTTCTATGGATTTCCTAGCAGCGCCCTAGTGGTACAATACCACATCTCAAAGGACACCATATGAAGCAGTCTATGGACAGACACCGCCAGTTCTTCTTCCATACACCCTTAGCAGTTCCCTAGTTCAGGAAATTGACTCAGTTCTTCGAAACCACGATCAGATTCTTCTCATTTTGCAGGACAATCTTCACATGGCCAGAATTTGCCTGAAACAACAAGCCATTCAGCACCATTCTGAGCACATTTTCCACACAGCTGATAGGGTTCTTATTCATCTACATCCTTCCAAGCAATCCTACCTGACACTCCAAAGGAGTCAGTGGCCCGAAATGTAACCCGAGGATGCTACCGGGGAACCACTCCTTCATATTCTACAGCAATTTCTCCAACCGAAGCTTTGAGGACAAAGATTTTTCTAAGGGAGAGGGGATGTTAGGAACCCGTGTCAACCCTTCTCTTTACTATGTTAGTATATTGTTGTTGGACGCATATGCTTTGTAAGTCGTCCCGTAGTATTTGTTGATCCATAGTTTATATTAGCCCATAGTATTGACCCATAGTATTGGACGCATATGCTTTGTAAGTCGTCCCATAGTATTATATGTCCCATGGTTTTGACTCATAGTATTGGGCATAGACTTAGTATATAAGTCTGTGTTGAGGTCATTGGAGGCACCATGATGTTAATTGTATTGAGCTTGCTCAAAGGAGGTTGCCCCCTCGAAGTGGCCCGTGATCAATATAAAAGTGATTCTAAGTTCTATTATTTCTGATATCTTGTGTATTTGCATTAATTAATTATTGCAGGTTCTTCACACATTTGTATTGACAAGTGTCGCAAGTGTCACAACTTGCATGTGATGGGTTATTAGACCACCAAGTGTGGGGTCGTCCCTGAGTTAAGTTAACCATGGGTTATTAGACTGTCTCAGACAAGTCGGCCCTACTAGTTTATTAGGCAAGTCAATTCATGTATAAATAGAGTGCGGGAGGCACTCTATTTTATCATTCACTTATACACTCATTGGAGAGTGGGGCACAAGTGAGAGAGGAGAAGCTGCTAGGAGAACTATCTCTTATACTTGGGTTGTATGATTGCTCTTTCTATATCTGAGGAAGTTATTGGGGTTTTTCACCTTATTGGTTTCCCCCAAGGAAACTCTGTGTGTCTATTGTTTCTTGTGATTGATATGTTGTACATGTTATTCTCTCAAATAAGATCCTAGATCATATTGAATTGTTGCTTTGTATATGTATGGGGGGGGGCTGCGCATGTCAGCGGTGCACTTGACGATCCCTCGGGCACCTTAAAAATATGTAATTTAATCCTGGTTAAGGGATTGGGGTCTATTTTCTAATCCAAGGTAATAGATTAGGGTATTGGATGTTGTGGAATACCTATATTGTATTGTGATTGATTCATAATGAGAAGTGAAAATAAGAGGTGCGACTCTAAGTTTTGCTTGTTTTCCCAGTTAAGGGTTTCCAAGGTAAATATATGTGTATTATGTGTGAATGATGTGGTGTAATATTTTTTTTTCTTAAAATAATTGGCATGTTTTGCTTCTCTACACATGTTTAAAACTTACATGTGGTATCAAAGATCGATTATTTGGCTTCAGGGGTACGCCTCTATTGTTGAGGGTTTGACGCGATTGATAGATCTTGGGTCTGTGATCAACCTGGTTTCAGTGGGAGCTTTGCAGCTTTGATTTGTGCATTGAAAGAGAATGGCGAGCAGTTCAAGAATTGAGATCGAGAAATTTAACTACCAGAACTTTGAGCTATGGAAGCTCAAAATGAAGGATCTTCTTGTAGATCGGGAACATTGGATTGTCGTGGATACGGGTACACCACCCACTAGAACATCGAAATAATATTGGGAGAGATTAGATAGAAGAGCGAGGAGTACAATCTGACTATGCTTATTGGACTCTGTGTTGTTGAACGTATCTGGAGAAGAGACTGCAGTAAAGATTTGGGAAAAATTCAGAAATTTGTATCAATCAAAATCCCTTGTAAACAAGTTGTTTCTACAAAATAAATTGTATCACCTTAGAATGGATGATAATGACACAGTGAAAAAGCATCTGAATGTCTACAATACTCTGGTAAGTCAAATAACCTCTATTGGCATTAAAATGGCTAAAGAAGATAAATGTATTACATTATTGTGTTCCTTGCCAGATTCCTCGGACAAGCTAATTGTAGCAATAGGGAGTGCTAATCAAGCGACTTTAAAATTTGATTAAATAGTAGCATCCTTTCTATCAGAAGAGATGAGGCAGAAAACCATGGATACTCATAGCATGGATTCCTTTTCTGTGAGAGTTAGCCCCCAAGAGAGAGACAAAAATAAGGGATCTAGGGGGAGATCTAAATTTAAGGGTAGATCTAAATCCCCAGGAAAATTTACAAGCAAGTGTTGGAAATGCGGTAAAGCTGGGAACTATTAAAAAGATTTTAGATCTAAAAATGTTGAGAAAGGAAAGGGATCTGGGGATACCTCTACCACAGAGGCGAAGACTTCCTTAGAAGAAGGAGGGGATATGTACCTAGCTTCCACTGGTAATAATTCAGAATGTGATATATGGTTGATTGACTCAGATGCATCATGTCATATGTAGGGTATTTTTTAAGGATTCTAATGTTACACTTAAGTATAGTATTCTAGGCGATTATTTTGGATTGGAAAAAGCATAGTGTTGTTCGGGAATTCTACCCTATAGCAAGGAGAGGGACACTACCAACTTTTGGGGTGACAGGTAAATACATTAATCATATCACATAGGATTCTACAAAAGGAAATAGATCAAGGTTCTTGAAGGCGTACCTTATTAACAATGTTCGATCCTAGCTTTCGCTTGCTCCTTCGATCGATCCTCCACTTGATCTTCCGCTTGATGAACCTGTGATACAAAAGATACCTTCCTCAACGTATCTTGACTGATATAACAATGATGAAATTAAAATACAATTTAGACATCAAATACAATCAAGCATTTAATCCAAACAAATATGCAATCCATTAGACATTTGATTGGGACGGGAAGGGTATTTCAACCTTTATTGTCAAAAGCAAATAATCAGTACAATTATACCTGATCATTCAGAGTGCTTGTGCAACCAGATCCTGGGCTCTTGCTCTTCACACTAACTTTGGAATTCCTCCAGCATAACAACCCTTAATGCATAGTTTCTCCTCCCCTCTCTCATCTATCCCCCTTGTATTTATGGGACAAGGTAGGCAGTTTGGATCGAGAGGTAGTTTAATTGGGAAGTTGGGGAAGTTGCAAAACCAACTTCAACTAATCCCAATTTGTCAAATTAATATATTTTTTATTACATTTTAAGATGTACGCGATTTTTCTTAAGTGGAGTAGCACACAATATGCAACTTTCATACTTACAACCAGTGTTTGCAAGGTTTTTGAGGGTGTATGCTAGTCTACTGAAGCAGAGTTGCATATTTCAGTAGGTAAATGCTAGTCTACTGAAGCAGAGTTGCATATTTCAGTAGGTGAACGCTAGTCTACTGAAGCAGAGTTGCATATTTTAGCAGGTGAACGCTAGTCTTATGCCTGTAGGGTAGCGTTCATGTCAAAATGTAGGTAAAAACAATGTTTTTTCTGCTACAGAGGGGTAAGTCTAGTCCATACATCACCTAGGTTAATCTAGCTCTTCAATCCAAGTTGTCCTTTTGTGTGATCGACAGCTTAATGTGATCACGGACGAAGAAGTGCATATTTAACCTATAACACATAGATATAGATAGGTAGGTAGATATTAAATACAAAACCTACAATTTACTAATATAATGTGTAAATTTTGGTGAATATTATGATAAAAAAACATATTTTATGCAAATATAGGCGATATTAGAGACTAAAAATGACCAAATATCGAAACAAAAAAAAAATAAACTAAAAAAATAGCCAATTGGCGAAATTTCGCCCCTAAAAATTACCTTGGTCATATGGCCCCTCATAGGGAGTGGTTCTATGAATATGAAAAGTACAATGGAGGCTATGTGTTCTTGGGAGTTTACTCACCAACCACTATCATTGGGTGTGGTAGAGTTAAGTTGAAACTCAAGGATGGAAGGATTAGAACTCTCCCTAGAGTACTACACATTCCAAATCTAGCGAGAAACTTGGTATCTATCGGAAAGATGGATATTGAAGGTGTAAAGACTGTGTGTGGAGATTGTGGTTGAAAAATGGTTCGAGGATCAATGGTATTGATGAGGGGAGTTCGGTATGGAACTCTATACAAACTATTGGGAAGAACCATCATTGGTGAATGTTACAGCTCTATTGTTCCTAAGGAAGATGATATAGAAGACAGAACCCTGACTGCATCAGGAGGAAAGACAATGCTATTGGATAAAATTTTGGGGCATATCAGAGAAAAGGGCCTTTGATCATTACAAGGTAAAAGTATGGTTAAAGGTATGACTGATTGCACTCTAGATTTTGATTTCTGTGAACATTGCATATATGGAAAACATAATCAAGATTTGAATTTGGTGCTACAAGAGCAAAGGGAATTTTAGAGTTAATACACAGTGATGTGTTTGGACTTGTTCATGTGCCATCACTAGGTATATATGTGTATTATGTTTGATTTATAGATAATTTAGCAAAGAAAACATGGATATATTTCCTTCGAAATAAATTTGAAGTATTTTCTAAGTTTAAAGAATTTAAGGCTCTTGTAGAGAATCAAACAGAAAAGAAAATAAAGGTGTTGAGGACATATCATAGTGGAGAGTTCTGTGGGAATGAATTTGAGGAATTATGTAAGAAGTGTGGTATAGCAAGGCATAATACTACTCCATACATGCCTCAACAGAATGGAGTTGCTGAAAGGATGAATAGGATGTTGATTGAAAAGGTAAGGAGCATGCTAACGAGTACCGAGATAGGACAAGAATTATGGGTAGAAGCAGTGGAGACAACATGTTACTTGGTAAATCGATCACCCACATCAACATTAGTTAACAAAACTCCACAAGAGGTATGGACTAGTAAGAAACCCTCTATTAAACATCTGAATTTTTTTGGTTGTGATGCATATGTACATGTTCCAAAGGATAAAAGGACGAAGCTAGACAATAAAGCTGAAAATGTATCTTTATTGGTTATAAATATTGTATGAAAGGTTATAAGCTTTGGAATCCTATAGCTAAGAAGACTATTTGTTAAATTTTCAGAATTTACTTCAATCTGATCTAGGATCTTAACTGAGAGAACAACATGTACAGCATATCTACAGCATATCAATCATGGAGACAATAATGCAAGCACACAAGAGACACAAAGATTTACTTGGGGAAAACCATAAAGGTGAAAAACCCCAATAACTTCCTCAAAGATAGATAGACCAATGATACAACCATGAGAGATAGACATAACCTAGCAGCAGATTTTCCTCCTCCATAAGTGCGCCACTCCTCCTTGAGTGCATGTGTGAGAAGTGAGTGAGCAAAGAGAGTGCCTCCCACACTCTATTTATACTTGACTTGACTTGCCTTTTTACCTAACTCATGTAGGCTCGAACTTAACCACATAATATAATGCTGACATGGCCGACCCCCAATAGGGTGGTCTAATAACCCTTTGGCCCACATGGCCGACCCCCAATAGGGTGGTCTAATAACCCTTTGGCCCACATGGCCGACCCCCAATAGGGTGGTCTAATAACCCTTCGACCCACATGACTCATACAGGGCCGACCCCAACAAGGTGGTCTAATAACCCATCAAGTATAAGTTACGACACTTACAATATAAATAACGACACTTCCTTATAGAGGAATAATACCATCTCTATAGGAATACAATATACATATATGTGAAATACATTCCGAAGTTACATATACATCAACACTCCCTCTTAACTAGGAAGGTATTTCTCAGCACAGTTCTTCTAGCACAAGTCATCTTCTCTGGATCATCATCACTGGATAATCGTCATCGAGTCATCATCATCGTCACTGCTGCTGCTATCTCAATCAATCTCTGAATCTACTCGTCATAGGAAGTTCTACAGAGCCAGTCCTTTTTCATACTGGATGTAGGCCCACCACCTGCAGGTCTTCGTCATCACTGGCCATACTGTGGAATCCTCAGGACTTATTACGTGCGTCACAAAACCTTGAAAGAGCATCCCAGGCTGTTACGAGCACACAGCTCTACCTATAGGATCTCCCAGGGCGCTATTACATGTGACCCCACCACAAAACCTCGAAAGAGCATCCCAGGATGTTACGGCTACACAACTCCGACCTGTAGGATCTCCCAGGGCGCTATTATATGTGGTCATGGAAAAACCTCGCAAGAGCATCCTAGGACTGATTACGGGCACACAGCCCAACCTATCGGATCTCCCAGGGCGCTATTACATGCCATAGGACAAAACCTCGCAAGAGCATCTGCCAGATATCCCAGGGCGCTATTACATGCCATAGGCAAAACCTCGAAAGACTATCTGCAGATCTCCCAGGGCACCGAATTACATGTCCTCCCAGAGCAAAACCTTGAAAGAGCATTTGCTAGATGTCCCAGGGCACCGAATTACATGCCATAGGCAAAACCTCGAAAGACCATCTGCAAATCTCCCAGGGCACCGGATTACATGCTCATCTGCACAACCTGATCCACGGCCACAGAGTATCAACCTGATACTCACCATACATCATCCTGATGTATCCATGATCATCCTGATCATCACTGCAACATCCTGTTGCATGTCATCTAGAGCAACATCCTGAAGCTCGTCATCTATGATCATCCTGATCATCACTGCAACATCTTGTTGCATGTCATCTGGAGAAACATCCTGAAGCTCGTCATCTATGATCATCCTGATCATCACTGCAACATCCTGCTGCATGTCATCTGGAGCAACATACTGAAGCTCGTCATCTATGATCATCCTGATCATCACTGCAACATCCTGCTGCATGTCATCTGGAACAACATCCTGAAGCTCGTCATCTATGATCATCCTGATCATCACTGTAACATCCTGCTACATGTCATCATACCTGATCCACCTGATCATCAATGCATCTACCTGATGCATACCAAGTATCTACCTGATACATATCATCATACATGATCCTCCTAATCATCAATGTATCCACCTGATACAAATACAAATACATGATACATATCACCATACATGATCCACCTGATCATACAATGTATCCACCTGATACATATACAGATACATGGTCCAAGCATCCAACATGATGCATATACAAAATACATACCCATGATCCAACTGATCATATCCAGCATCCAACATGATGCGTACATACATACATAAAAATGATCCAACTGATCATATCCAGCATCCAACATGATGCGTACATACATACATAAAAATGATCCAACTGATCATATCCAAGCAGAAACCAGAACATCATCCTGATGCTCATCATCCAGCACTTACATCCATAGCCATGTGAAGGATCCTCCTTCCAACATGCTTGGAATGGCTTCAGCAAATGTGTCCATCACTTCTTCCTCGAAGTGTCCTCGATCTGGAGAACACCAAGCCTCTCTCTGAAGTACTCAAACTTCACCCTGGCTAGTGTCTTCGTCGGCACATCTGCAATCTGCTCGTCCGTCGCAACATACAGGAGCTTCTCAGCTCCTCTCTACACCATATCCCTGATATAGTGATATTTGATCTCTATGTGTTTCGACCTGTCATGAAACATTGGGTTCTCGGACAGCTTCACACAACTCTGGTTATCACAGAAGATACCAATAGCATCCAACGGGAGATCAAATAACTCAGACAGTAGCTTCCGTAGCCATACTACCTCACAACCAGCTAAACAAGCTGCAACATACTCTGCCTAAGCTGTACTCAGTGCTACGCAGGACTGCTTCCTGCTGAACCAAGAGATCACACCTGATCCCATACTGAAGCAACACCCAGATGTTCTCTTCCTATCTGCAGCACTGCCATCCCAATCTGAATCAACATAACCCTCCAGGTTAAACTTTTGATTCGCCTCATACCTGAGCCCATAATCCACTGTACCCTTCAGGTACCTCAGAACATGCTTTACAGCAACCAGGTGAACACTCCTCGGATCCATCAGGAACTGGATCAATGTGTTCACAGCAAAGCAAATGTCTGGTCTCTTGTTCGTCAGGTACATCAAGGACCCAATCATCTGACGATACAAAGAGACATCAACCGGCTCAGATGAGGCATCACATAGAAGCTTAAGATTTGATGCCATAGGTGTGGCCATGGCCTTGCAATCCATCATTCCGAACCTCTTCAGGATCTCTACTGCATACTTCCCTTGTCCAAGGAAGATTCCATCTGCACTCTGCCACACCTCCATGCCAAAAACAAATAGTGCATCATCCCCAAGTTCTTCATCTCGAACTCGGTAGTAAGCTTCCGCTGCGTGTCGGCAATCAATCTATTTTCACCTGTAACAAACAGGTTATCCGCATACAAAAGTAGTATCACTGGATTGCCTTCCTCAACCTTGTAGTAAAGGTTGGAATCCGCTTTACTCTTGGTAAAGCCCAAACTGGATAGAAAGCTGTCTATCCTACCATACCAAGTTCTGCACACATATATGACTACACCAAGTTGTCTTGAAATCCATCTGGTGCATCTTCTATTTCATCACTTTTATATTTCTCAATGCTGCCATCTGCAACATGCTTGATCTGATAGTTCCATTTGGAAGTCATAACAAACTTCCCTTCAGGTCTTGGGACTACATCCCAAACATCATTCTTCATGATCGACGGATCATGGCATTCCATCCCAGATCCTGGGAACTTCAATATCTTCAATATCTTCAATAGATATCTTTGTTGTTGGAACAAATGTTGTAGTCCTTTTGTAGGTGAAGATATATGGTCTTTCCTACAAAACAAGTTAAATTGCATGATTAGAAACATCTCATAGTTTTCAGAACAAATTCTTACACATAAAGAAATATGTCATACAGTCATGCAATTATCTTAGCCAATGCTTCAATACAACATTTATCCATATCCCGTAACTTTCTAGATGCCTTCCAATCTCTACCAGAACATTGTTAAGAGTGTGCACAACTCCCAACATGTCAGCAAAGAGGTTTCATTCTAGATAAGTAGCAATGGAATGTTGTACAGTTCCATAGGCTACTTACCCATGCATATTAGTAGTATACTATTCATCAATGCAACTATTCTAATATGAAAAATACATATCCTAAGTCTAGGAACATGAGCATATACATCATTGAACAATTTTATTTAAACAAACAAATATGCAAGAAATTAAAATACTTATCTTTGTTTGTTCATTGGGTGGACTCCCTCTGAGTCTTTGCTTCCTTACAGGAGCTGCTGGAGTCCTAATCTGAAGTAGCTTCTTCTACACCTTTCTGTTGTGGAAAGATGGTCAACTCCCTCTGAATATCTGCATCCTTGGAGAAACTACTGAAGTGTGTTCCTTTGCTTTCTTGCAGGAACAACTGGAGTGTGCTCCCTCTTGATCTTTGCTTCCTGGATTACCTGTCCTTGAACTTACATTCATCCTTGGTCCCTATGCATGCTTATTAGAATCATGATTGTGTTATCCTTGTGAACTCATATAAAATCATACATTCATTAGTATACTATTAAAACACAATAATCTTAATCATGTATAGTCATGATCATTTCAAACAGAAAATAATAAGCATTAGCATTCAAGGTTTATGTAGGATTCTTATGGTTAGTCAAATCATAAGAAACATAACATGTCTAAACCTATAATTACTCAAACCTATGACTCTTCGGGTTAGTTGAATCATCAAACAGGATAAGAGATATAATATGCATAAAACCTGTGATTATTCAAACCTATACCTTCATGATTCTTCTGGTTAGTCATATCATCAATTATGGTAAGAAACATAATATGCGTACAACCATGATTATTCAAACCTATGACTCTTCAGGAATAATCATTATCAACAATAGTATAAGATCCTAACACAAGGTAGGATTCTAGCTTGATATAGGAAAAACATACCTGGATTAGCATGCTAGATATTTATGTCTAACATACCCGTATAATGTCTTTTGTTTCTCTTCAGTGACTTGTGCTAGTAACCTGCATGTCTCATAAGTTAACCATTGTATAAACAAGTTATACATACCTCGAGAGTAGATCTTCATGACAATGGATGAATCCTTGTCTTCATGTTACCATGATCATACGTTCTTGAAGTAGAACATGATTTGTCTTTCTTGGTGTACCTTTTGTGTTAGTAGACAATATAAACCTCATACAACACCATAATGCATTAGTATAATCATAAGTGTCAACACTCTAACCAATTAATATCTTCTATTGTGCATTCATAATTTTGTTAAGGTGATACGACAAATCTAAAATCAATATTGTACTAACCGTAATGACATGAAGACAAACATACCATGAACTTAATCATGAACAAATATCGAAACATACCTCGATGAGTCATACCTGTCGAGATCGCTTGTAATATTCTTATGTAAGGCCTTAGCATCATCTCCCTCTGAAACAGGAACTTCTTCACTTATGTAGGTGACCAATCCATCTTCTTCTAGGATTAACCCAATCCACTTGATTTGCAAGAACTGGACCTGGAGCTGGATATGGGTTTGTCAGAAAAACCCCAAAAATTCAAACTTTGAATTTCAAACTTCTGACAGGATAGAAATATGCGCCTTGATGAGCTAATCAAGCTGGTATATTCAGAATTTGAAAACTGCAAAGTTTCACTCCTCAATTTTGCCTTTGAAACTTTCGGATTCACTGGACGTGACCCTGAACTGGGGTTTGATGAAGTCCACTCTTTTGCCCCATCAAAATTTTTGATCCAAAGCTCTAAGCTTCTATTTTTCTGAGGAGCTTCCAGCCGTGGTCACAGATTTCAAAAATTCCCATTTTTACAGAAGCCCTAATTTTCCACTTTTCTGATCAAAGTCCCGAACTAGGGTTTGATCAAGCCCGGCCTTCTGCCCAACCAAAAATACTGATCTTGGTCTCTAAATTTCTATTTTGATGAGTAGCATCCAGCCGTGGTCTCCTGTTACAAAAATTCCAACTTTCTACGAAGCCCTAAATTCCGGAAGCCATGAATGAAGGTACTCAAAAATAATTCTGTTTTGACAGAAATATGTACCTGAATGTTTCTTTTGTACCTCCGAATTTTTCGATCCACAGGGTCTGAAAAAGTTTCCTAAGATAGCCTGACCTGTTATCTTTCCATCCTGACAGGTCTGACCTCAATTGGATTCTTTGAGAGAGAGTTATGCCAAGTGTCGCAACGTGACCTATTTATGGGATAATACATGAGAGCGAAATTGTACGGCATGCCACGTGTCACTGGTTCAACTTCGGCCTCTGCAAACGTTTTCTGAGACAGTACAGTCTGTGTACTACCTGTCACTTTTTACGAAATTTCATTTGGAGCTTCCTAGCCCAAGTTATGACCTTTTTCCCAAGGTCACCTGATGTTGACTCTGATCTGGAAGAGGCAGAAACCCTATATTGTACAGATCATAAATCACAAAGTACAACGAATTAGAGGTTGTCCTTTGGACACAAGGTACCTGGAGATTTAATCTGCGACCTATACCAATTTCAGATCCGAAATTTTTTCCAAAACGGATTTATAGCGAAAGTGCTACGATGACTGGTTTTTGCTATATCAAGCCCTAGCATCGTAAGTGCAACAAGTGTCATACATGCCATATCATGCCTTCTTTCAGGCTAGCTCTGATACCATGTTAAATTTTCAGAATTTACTTCAATCTGATCTAGGATCTTAACTGAGAGAACAACATGTACATCATATCTACAGCATATCAATCATGGAGACAATAATGCAAGCACACAAGAGACACAAAGATTTACTTGGGGAAAACCATAAAGGTGAAAAACTCCAATAACTTCCTCAGAGATAGATAGAGCAATGATACAACCATGAGAGATAGACATAACCTAGCAATAGATCCTCCTCCTCCATAAGTGCGCCACTCCTCCTTGAGTGCATGTGTGAGAAGTGAGTGAGCAAATAGAGTGCCTCCCGCACTCTATTTATACTTGACTTGACTTGCCTTTTTACCTAACTCATGTAGGCTCGAACTTAACCACATAATATAATGCTGACTGGGCCGACCCCCAATAGGGTGGTCTAATAACCCTTTGGCATACATGGCCGACCCCCAATAGGGTGGTCTAATAACCCTTCGACCCACATGACTCATACAGGGCCGACCCCAACAAGGTGGTCTAATAACCCATCAAGTATAAGTTATGACACTTACAATATAAATAACGACAATTCCTTATAGAGGAATAATACCATCTCTATAGGAATACAATATACATATATGTGAAATACATTCCGAAGTTACATATACATCAACACTATTTACAGTCGAGATGTTGTGTTTAGAGAGTTCAAAGAAATTCCTAGATAGGAAGTGACTCCAATGGAAAAGGAACCAGAGAATATAGAGTTTGATTTAGAAGATGAAGAATCTGACTCAACGGAATAAGATGAATAAAAAGAAGAAGAACCTCATACCCTAGTTTTGAGGAGATCATCTCAAGAAAGAAGGAAACCAGAAAGGTATTCCCCTCCTAATTTTCGGTCTAGTTTTGATTTAACTATTACTAATGATGATCCTAGATATGTGAAGGAATTTGTTGATTAAGAGGATAGTGATCTATGGAAGAAGGCCATGCATGAAGAAATGGAATCCTTGGACAAAAATGAAGCATGGGATCTAGTTCAGTTACCTACTGGAAGAAAATCTGTTGGCAGCAAATGGCTGTTTAAAAGGAAGTTAAATGCAGAAGGTAAAGTGGAGAAGTAAAAATCCCTCTTGGTAGAAAAGGGATATTCTTAGGTAGAGGGAATTGATTTTGGTGAAATATTTTCTACAGTTGCAAAATTAACTTCCATTAGATTTATTCATTCTATTGTTGTTGCTTTTAATCTTGAAGTAGAGCAGATGGATGTGAAGACAACATTCTTACATGGGGATCTAGAAGAATAAATCTACATGGATCCATCCCCAAATTCGAGTTGGGGGAAGAGGTAACATTCATGAAGTAAGAGGAAGAGTCATAGGGATAAAAATAGGCAATGACAGATTATATGACAACTATGACAAGCACTGTGACACTTATGACAGATTCTATGACACCTATGACACTTATGACAGATTCTATGACATCTATGACAATGTAAGAGCTAAAAATAGAACAAGAGGGCGCATGAGAGGAGTTACACATCTCCAAAGAATCCAAAATATTCCCCAATTCGAATTCATGGAGGAGTTGGATACAAATGGTTACCAAGGGTCATGCGGGACCAATGAAGGGTCATAACCCCCACTAATTCGAATTTCATGAGTAATTAGGAGATCATTTGAGTTCTAAGGATGAAAATGAGTCAACTAAGGTTATTAAAAGGATACCAAGTTGAAATGAAGTAGTTTTTTGGTCATTTGTCATTTGCATCTTTGCAATTTGGTAGAGCTTCAAGCTTGTCCTTGCACGGTGGATGTTCATCCTCCCTGCTAGTATGAACCGGTTTTGGTAGTGAGGTGAAAACCAATATTATTCCCTAGATGGATTTGTGGAGAATCTATTCATACTTCTAATTTGAGCTTAAGTCTATTTTTTTTTTGTAGGTCCCATTCCATTTGATTCGAAGTTCATATCATGTACATTTCTCCTATCTTTCTCTCAATGTTTATGTAAAGTGTGATAGTGCACTCCTTGTTGCATATAGATAATGGAAGGTTGTTGTTTCGACCTTATGAACTTGTTAATGGATGCATAACTCTATAATGGATAGATCATGAGAGACAAAGTTTTAAATACTAAGCACTTCATGTACTATTTCTTCAAGTAACATTGATATTCGAGCTAGTTTCCTCACTATATTCTCATGGTTACTGTAGCATGTTTTGTATTAATTTGATATCATAATTTTATGGAGGTGTTGACTATGATTTAAGCTGCATATTTAAGTTAAATTTATGTCCAAAATAATGTATTCATACCCCTCAAGTTATACTATAGTTCATGACATTAATTCATGCTCCATTATCCACCATTTTCACATAAATTATATGCCTTAGAAGCCGTTGTCCTTTGGGAGACTTATCTGACCCTAAAAACTTATATAATGCTTCACACATGTTGTCCTTGATTTCCTCTAACAAATACAATTCTCAATTTAATATTATGGAGGCACATACATTGTTTGGAAGGGAAAAAAGTGGCAGACCTAAGGGGGATTTTCACCAATCCAATTGACTAGTTTGGTCCCAAGTCTTATCTCCTTGAAAATCGCAGACCATGAATGTTTATAACAGAGGTTTGAGTGTCTAAAGTTTGTATTAGAATGTCCTATATCCTCCTAATTCCCTCCATATAGAATTTGAAACCATTTTGGATTATTTGGGACAGTTTGGGCTTTTACTAGTCCAAGGTTTGAAAATTGGCCAAATTAGGTAAACTTTCAAATCAGGGATATTAAAAGATAGGACAAAGTGACCCAAAAGACCAAGATATATTCAAGGACCGATTTCATCAAAATGAGCCTCCCACCCCTATAAAGCCACCTATTGTGACATAATTGTAAGCATTTCTCCACCTTGTCAATAAGCCAAGACCAGTCTTGGATATGGTAATCATTGTGATTTAGAACAAAACACAAATATTTAATCCCTAGTTGAATGTCAACCACTATAAAATTGAGATGTGAATTGATCCATAGAATCATATCCTCACCCAGATTCATAAAACATATAGTATACTTTCCAACATTTATAGGCATACCTGTAGCATTAGAAAAGAGATCCAAGATCTGCTTAATCTTAGTGATATCCCTCCTCAGACCATCAATGAATAAGAGAATACCATCTACAAAAATTAGATGGGAAATTTTGATATTACCCCCAATAGTAAGGACATTCAAAGATCCATTAATCTTTGAACGATGGATTTCCCTACTCAAGCCTTCAGTAATAAGATTAAACAACAAGGGCTCCAGAGAGAATCCTTACCTCCTCCCCTATCTAGGTCTAAAAAAGGAGGATGTAGAATACTTTATTGTTGGGATATATTATCCATCTAGACATTAGGCATTAAACATGGTTTTGTTTTCCTAATGCACTGACACCCTAATTGACTTCCTAGTGCATAGTTCTCATCATTATGATTATCACTGGCTATTGATTTGTCATCTTTAGCCTCATTATCCACCGATGCACAATTTTTGGTACATGTTGAGTCAATTTCCTAAATTTTAGGGGCCTCCTTAAATTTAGGGATCCTAATCACCTTCCTTGATTTCATCACCAAAGATCATTGATAGTTAACTCACTCATATGCCCTTTCTGATATTCTCTCTTTTCTATTTTGAGCCTAAAACTCCCTAATGTGCCCTCTTAGTCTACCTACTGTCAGATAACTAACTAATGCACCCTCTTGGTCTACCTATTGTTAATTAACTGACTAATTCACCCTCCAAGCCACCTACCATCAGTTAACTACCACCTACCATCAATTTAAATGTCCATTTCATTGGAGTTGCAACTGATTCTTATGTCTAGTGATGTGAATCTTCCAAGATAATCCCGCCACATGTCTGTTTTCCAAATTCCTCCTAAGGCTCGCAAATTTCTCTATTGAGGATGTATTATAAATGTACACACAATGTTGAATAATAGATGCATGTAAAGTATTCCAATTTAGTTCCAATCTTCTTGTGTTCTTGCACATTTTCTCTTCTCTATTTTCCTATACATCTATGTGAAATTAAGTGAGGATTAATTTTGTCTCTAGATCAGCTGTGCAAAATTTCACATGGTATCAGAGCTTTGATGAGAAAAGTAGTCTTCATATTTTTCTAGAGTGTTCTTTTGCAGGTACAACTTCTATGGATTCAAATTGGTTCCTCCTTGTGATTGTCTAGTTGCTTCCAATATTGCACCAGAAGCAGAGGATTTTTCACATAACTCCTAGGTAAACTGCTTCTGGTCATTTTTTGGCCTTCCTATGTGTGAAGTACTTGGAAAAGTGAAAATTGTCGAAGAAAGCACCCTTTGTATGTACAACATAATGGCTTCAAGATTAGTTATTTGTCTCTCTCCATTCAACTACTCTGAGTGGAAATCGAAGATGATTGAGTCTCTAAAGAGCCATGATCTCCTTCATATCTCTATTGGAATTGTGAGCAAGCCTACATCCTATGAAGAGAAGTGTGCTTGGATAAATGATTGTGATAGAGCCTATGGAGCAATGTGTATTTCTCTATCTCCTAGTATGTGCTACCTCATTGATACTATTGAATACACAAGTGATCTCTGAACCGACTTGGATAGAGCATTTGGGAAGCGGAAGAAAGAATTTCATGCTAGCCATTTGGAGTGCGAGCCCAATGACACCTCCTCATTTTTTCTTCCTAATGTCTATGTTGCCTCCACCTCTCATGAAGTTGTTCAAGATGAAGAAGAAATTGCAAATCCAAGTGCTCTAGTTTCTGTTGATGACATTCTCTTTGATCCAATAGCTTCCTCTGCATCTCATGAAGATGTTATTGAAGAGATATCCTCTTCCTTTGTTTCCCTATAAGTTGAAGTGAAATCAAATTTATATCCTTTCCATAAATCTAATCCAAAATAAGAAGGTTCAACTAATGGAACCAAGGAGCTCATTTATTTCCATCTCCATTCATTGGTCTCCAATCATTCTTCAAATTTCAAATTTGAGGATGATAAGCTAGTTATTGATGATCATGTGCATACTTCACAAGTTGATGGTGTGAAACATGATGATATATTGGATGATTTGAAGGATAGATCAGGTTTCAAGAGTGATCCATTTGCACTCACTATTTGTGATCCCATGCTTTCTACCTAGTCCTACATAATGACTGGCACCTTTCCTCAAAGTTTCACTAAAGATGGAGACATTGCCATAACATTTGCACACTTGGAAATTTTGTTCCACATTCTTGGAGGTGATATCACCTTGTTTGGTTCAAAGTTCAAGTTTCAATTATGGCCCACATATCCATCCTTCCCACCATTGGATTCAGAAAAGACTCCTCAACCCCCAAGTGCACCAGTTGATAAACCCATGGTTTCTGAAACTATGTCACTTGTTTCAATCACATTCCAGTATTTCATATCTTTCAGTGGTTGGAATTCCATCACATTGGATCTGTTTGGACTAATATTCCACATGTTTGGACCTTATATCACCTTTTCTAGTTCAAAGTTCAAGATTAAACAGTGTAAAGACCCTGTGGGTTTACTCAACAAGCAGTACAATTCAGCTGCACAACCGTTTCCTTATGTGATCTTATTGGATCATGGAGACACTTCACTGATGTTTTCTGCTCCATATGATTCCTATTTTGTTGTTTCAGAGCCTCATTAGGTCCATTGTGAAATTAGGAAGGTGATAAATAAGTTTGAGAGAAAGATACATGGCTACATTGTCCATTAGGTAGCTGCACGTGTTCCTAATCCCTTTGAGTCCATTGATGCATTTTAGATAAGAGAGTGCATAGATATCTTGTACATATTTGATTATGTATTCATATATGATTATGTATGTGTTCACATCAAGAAGCATTCCTATGATTCTCCTCCATCAATAGAAATTGAGTTCAAAGGGGCTCCTACACTTGTTTTTTGGCTACACTGCATTGAAAAAATTGTGCATGATCAAGACATATACAACATATTCATCAAGTCTCTCTCCAAGAAGTGGTACATTCATATAATTCAAGTGAATAAGAAGACATTGTGAAGACCTTTTTTTCATTTATGTGTCATATACTTTTTGAGGGGACATTTTGTTCCCACTGGGTTTTCCTTCTTTCCTCGGTTAATATGGACAAATATAAACTTTTGTAAGGGGTGACCTTTGGTATTTGTTACCATGGCCCTATTTTTTATTTTCCTCACATAAATTTGGATTAATGGGGGGTGTTTGGATATATTACCGATCTAGACATTAGGCATTAAACATTTTTTTGTAATCCTAGTGCATAGACACCCTAGTTGACTTCATAGTGCATAGTTCTCATCATTGTGATTATCACCGGATATTAATTTGTCGTATTTAGCATCATTATCCACTAAGGCATGATTTTTGGGACATGTTGAGTTGGTTTCCTAAATTTTATGGGCCTCCTTAAATATAGGGATCCTAAGCACCTTCCTTGATTTCATCACTGAAGACCACTGATAGTTAAATCACTCATGTTTCCTTCCTGAGATTTTCTCTTTGTTATTTTGAGCCTAAAACTCCCTAATGCACCCTATTGGTCTACCTACTGTCAATTAACTGACTAGTGTTCCCTCCAATCCACCTACCATCAACTAACTTCCACCTACCATCAATTTAACTCATATCATCGCGATTGCAACTGATGCTCATGTCTACTAATGTGAATCTTCCAAGATAAGCCTGTCACATGTCTGGTTTCCAAATGCCTCCTAAGGCTCATTAATTTCTCTATTGAGTATATATTATAAATGTACACATAATGCTAAATAATAGATGCATGGAAAGTATTCCAATTGAGTTCCAATCTTCTTGTGTTCTTGCACATTTTCTCTTCTCTATTTTCTTGTACATCTCTGTGAAATTAAGTGAGGATTAATTTTGTCTCTAGACTAGCTATGCAAAATTTCACATTTATCAATGTGGAAAAGGATACCGATTGTACACAAGACATGATCCAATTCACTATAGATAAATGGAATCCAATTTGAAGAGGAACCAACCTAAGATAAGTCCAATTTACATGATCATAAACTTTTAAATTCAATCTTAAAGATAGAAGAGGGAAATTTCTTTAGTTTTGTAGAGTGTAGAGCCTCCTGAGCAGTACCAATAGCATCATGGATAAGTCTCCCTTTTATGAAAGAAAATTGTTCCTATAGCACTTCACTAGAGAATATCCCTCTGATTCTACGAGCAATAACCTTTGCAATAATCTTGTAAATGCAATTGCATAGTGAAATGGGCATGTAATCTTCAAAAGAGGTACCTCTATCATTTTCAGGAATAAGTACAATGAAGGTGGAATTGAATGCTACAAGCACCCTGCCTTTAATCCTAGATTCTTTGATGACCACCAAAATATTGACTTCAAAGAGATCCATAAAACCTTTAAAAAATTCCACAGGCCATCCATCGAGACCAGGATTCTTGTCCTTGTGCATTGTAAGGATGACCTCCTTAAGTTCTGCAAGTGACACAGAATGCTGGAGAGCCATATTTTGATCTTCAGACACAGAAGAAGGGAAGATGGCACATAAACCAAGCATTTGTTCAATAGGTTCCCTTTGCTATTCCTTAAAGAGACAATTGAAATGATGTACCCAACTTTGGCAATGTTATTGAATCCGGTAATATGATTACCATGCTTCTCCTCTATCTTCCAAATAGAATTAGTGTTCTTTTGATCCTGGATGTAGTTGTGAAAAAACTTTGAATTATTGTCCCTTTGCTGAATCCAAATAGCACGACTTTTGAGTCTAGAAGAAGATTCTTCATCAAAAAGAATCTTTTGTCTTTTTTTCTCCAAATCCGCAATATATTTATTTTTATCAATTGAATCAAAACCCCCTATATTACTTGAATGGAAATATTCAAGCAATGCTTCAACATGACAGAGCTCTCTTTTTTGTGCCAACCTTTTTTCTGTAACCCAAGGAATGGTATAATTCTTAACATTCTTGAGATTGTTCTGAAACTGGATACCAGTCAAAATAACATTGTTAGGATCATAAGGCCTCCAAGCCCTCTTTATCATATGTTTATAGTCATCATCTTTCAACCAAATGGAATCAAATTTGAAAGGGCTAGGTGGGTACTTCTAAACTTGATTCAGCTCCAGATAAACAAGGAAATGGTTAGAGTTACCCCCTTCACAAACCCACTTCCTGATACTAACTGTTGATCTGAGAGTGCCTTTGTTAATCATGAATTTGCCAAACATTTTTGCAATCATAGCATAGCATGTTCTCATATTCCACCATGTGGGTCTCGTTAGAACTAGAGGAACATCAATAAGAGAAACTTCTTCCATTTTTTTCTGATAAATTAATCAGCCAAAGGATCTCTTTGGGCATGTGGACCCCAAATATCAACCTCCCCTAGGGAAAAATTAAAGTCACCACCAAGAATGAGTCTGTCTGCTGACATGAATTTTTCTCCAAAAAATCTGTCCCAAAACTCCACATGTTGGTTGTAAGGCCTGTAAATGTTTATAAAAGTATATGCAATGTCGGACTTCCTGGAAAAAATTCTTGCACCCAGGCCTAAAGGGATAGACCATCTATTAGTACATAAAAAAGAACCGAAGTGTCATCCAATTAATAAACCTTTGATCTACTAGTAGCATCAACACAAACAAAGTCCCATCCAGGAAGTAAAACTCTAAAATCATCCATAATATTATTCCCAGTATCCAACGTTTCTTGTAAGAAAAAAATAGTCGGTCTTTTCGAAATAACCAATCTCTTTAGGGATTGTTTTTTAGAGGACAACCCTATTCCTCTACAATTGAGGAAGAGTATAAGAATTAAGTCACCATAGACCTAGGATTTCATGCTCTAAGCAACCCCTTTAATGATTTTTCCTTTCCTGCAACAACATCTAACACTGCCTTCTTCCTGGTCGAGGCCCTGATGGATATCCTACCTCGAAGTATGGAGGAGTGAGAAAGAGCCGAGGGAGAGGATCTCCCACCCCCTCCAAGCCATATTTTAACCATAGAGAGGTTCTGAGGCCTCAGAGAATAACAGGAGGGTTTTGGCCCCGAAGAGGGAGTATGTATAGGTTTTGAAGAATCCCTTATAACAAGAAGGTAAAGGGACCCAGCCGAAACATACCCCACCTCATTACGGAAGCATGCATTTGATACATCAACCATCATAAGGGAAGAAGAGGAAGGTGAAACTATGAAGGAGCTATGTCCCAACACACCAGAACCACTGAGACCAAGGTGATACATCACTCCAGATCCATCCACATAATTAGAAAAAGGGCCAAATAAATCCTCAAGAGGAAGGGACGGTTGCTCTGAAATTCCTTGAGGCCATGAATGGTTTCATTTCCCCTATCCTCCTTCCAACCACAAGACAAGGGCTGAGAAACGAAGAGGTGAGAGGCCCAACAATTGAGAGAAATCATGTTGAAGGAGGCCACTCCTCGAGGGGAGAAAACAGAGGCAGGTGGTCAAGGAAAAAGAGAAGCCGAGGAGGACCATTTAATTTTGAAGTTTATTCTAAATCCTCCTCTTTTTCATGTATTTCATTACACTCCTACTACTCAAGATATTGCTAGATCTTTGTCTTTGGATTGGACCCTTTTTTCTTGGAGGATGGGAATGAGCCTATGGGCAAGTATCCTATGGGTAACCTATTTTTTTACAATTCCAACACTTGTAAGTTGTGTTGTCATAACCTAGAATCTAATTCCACCAGGAATTTTACCATTTTATAATCATGTTATCTGGTAACCTTTACTAAGATCTACCTCGACATAAATATTGGCATAAGTGGCTAAACCTACCTTATCTCTGTTGACATTGATTTTAATATAATTTCCCAAATTTTTCCCAATGTCTTTCAAAATTGATAAATGTCAAAATGGAAATTGAGCAAATGGACCCATATAGGAATTATGGTTATTGACAAAGTGCTTGGGTCTAAATCTAGAAGCCGTGTCATTATAAATAATCTTTCTCTTCTCTAGAACCAGGGACCATCCCCAATTACTTTTTGATATACATCATGTTTGAAAAAATAGACCAAAAAAAATCATTTTGAACACACTCATCTGCCTAGTTTGTATAAATCAATTTATACAAATATTTAGAAGTTGGCCAATAACATTTAAATCTACAAATGACTTCTCCTTTTTTATAATAGGAATCAATATAACCGACTTTTTGGGAAGACACTTCCAACAACGACATCTCTTCTAACGTGTACACTATCTATCTATCGAGAAAATAGGGATTCAAATAAGATGGAGTTGATTTATTCTTAACTACATCTTTGAATAAGGGTTTCGATGAAGAGGTTTCACTCTTTCCCACAATCCCTCCACATAATCCGATAACTAAGAAAAAAAGTAGAATTAAATAATATAAGTTGATCTTCAAATTACTTACCTCATAAATTAAATGATGTGATGCCACAATGATCCCCTCTTTGGATTGGAGAATATGCTTAAGAGAAAAAAAAGAATCATAAGAATTTTCCAAAATAGAAATGGACTTTATACCAAGAGACCTCACAAAATTTTGATATCCCTACACATTGTGATCCATATCAAAGAATATATCTCTATCATGAATTTCCTAGATCTAATCATATATGTATTGATTTACACAATAATATTAAATATACTCAAATCTATTCACTACATTAATAAAAAAATTCAAATATGTTGGTATCAATAATTATTCGGAAACATCAATAAGTGCAATGAATATCACACCACACTTTATTCTTTTATCTAATTCCTTGCAACTGCCAAACTCACAACACATGCTCTCCCATAATAATAACAAAACCATCAAAATATCTAACCTATTTACACATATAAACAATTTTTTAATACAAAATGAAACTCAAGAATCAACTCTACATCAAGCTCAGATTCCTTTAAAAGAATGTCAACTCTAAAATTCCTTCAGATTAATTAAGTAAAATAATATTATATTTAATATTAATATATTATAGAATTATAATTCGTGATACTTTTGAGGTCGAATATATAGTAGGAAATCACATTAACTATCTTATCTTTTGCATCTTATGCTTTTCTCCATTTTTTAAATCCCTCCTTTCCAGATTTGATGCCCGGGTTCTCAATTATTTAGTTGTTTTTCCATCTAGTGGTATTTTCGAATACCTTTAAGATATGGTACATGTCCATATGGTGTCCTCATTTCATTAGGAAACGGAGTGCAAAGAGTCCAATAACCCCCATAGTGTTAAATATCAACTTTAGATATTTGTGTAAACATTCTCAATCTCTTAGATTAGCCAAGTATTAATATGATTAGCCACGTTAACATTGTGCTAAAATTTATTAATATGATTAGCCAATTTAAAACATTATCAAATTTTATGTTCATTTAAAGATTGTCAAATGGAATCATTTAAATTGAAAGGACAAAGATTGTCAAAAAGGTTTTTAGAATTTAAAGATTGTCAAATCGGTTTTTAGAATTGTATAATATTTAAGTATTGTTTTTTATGGATAGCAGTGTATGATCCATGGTCTATCTATTGCATAATAATAATGTGCAGATTAATGTGGGGATACCATATTATTAGTTTATTTAAAAATAATAGATTATACTTAAGTTTATTATAAAAATATTTATAAACAGAATAATGTTGATATTTATATTTATTAATAATGATTTATATTTTTAATAATATTGAATTTTTTGTTTTTATAATTATTATTTATATTATAAATAGAGAGGATTAATTAGAAATGAAATTAGGTGAGAAATGCCATGAATTAGTGACATATTGTTATGATATAATATAAATATACTACTGAAAAGAATATGCACAATCTTAATTTTTCAAAGATGTGTCTTCATTTCCAAAGATCTTGATCTTGTCCTTGAATAGTCATAATTATCACATTGTTTGCTCTATGGATTGCATATTTGTCATTTCTTCTCCTCTTCCCTAGCAAGTTGATGAGGGATCTCTAATCACATATATTATAAATGTGGCAGATTCATTGGAAGAGAAAGGAGGAGAGAGCAATGACATGAACCAATTGCATATTATCATGATGTAACATAGACATATTGATGACAAATATGCAAAATCCTCTTCTTTAGGGACATGTCTTGCATCCTAGGGAGTTTGATATCGAACTAGAACGTTCCTCATTATCATAATGATAGCTCTATAAATTTTGTATTTCTTGTTTCTTCTCTTATCTAGTTATATTATGAGGGATCTCAGTATTTTTCATAGGCTATTGGGAAAGCAAATATATATAAGATGTTATCTTCATTGGTGTTTGTCTAACCCATATATGAAAGCCAAATTTGGGGAGAGTTGAGATGACACTGCAACATTAATCCCAAGTCCTTAAATAGATGGAAAATGAAGGTATAGTTGCAACTAATACTATGAATTGGAGCTCATTAAAACTCCATGATTGCAATCTCTTCTTGGATTTGTTGATGGAAGATTAGTTGGAACAATTTAATCGTAGATAGGATTTGAGATTTGAGGGTGATCATTTGATATGTTAGGACTCCTAAAATATTTAAGGGTTACTTAAATGAACTAAATCAAGTATCAAATTTATCATTATTGATTAAGGATATATATTTCTCTTTTAATTGAGTTATAAAAAATCATCAATAATACATTCTGCAATGATAATTACACCCTAAAGGAAGATTCTCTACCCATAAGAAGACTTAGGGTTAGTAAGGGGAGAAAAAAACTACTATGGTTGATTATTCATATCCAACTCTTCTCTTATCATCCCTACATGCCAATAGTTGAAATATATTAAATCTATAATGTCTTCATGGTGTTGTTTAACCTAAAATCTAGTAATTTTTTTGATATGTTCATATATTATCTTTCAAAATGAAGTGGAGGGATCAATTTCAAATTGTGTGTAAAGTGAATTATTGAGGGAATTATATTGACATCAAGGATTTGTTTTCAATTTGGGAGATTCTTTTCTTTTGGAGGATACCTTGTACCCAAAACAACTCATATTTTCCTTCTTTTTGGGAAAATTTCATGTAACAAATTTAACATAAAATTGGACATCAAGCATAGTCCCATGGTTCAAAGTGCCAAGGATATACTTCCTTGATACCCTAAAAAATGTTGAGTATCTATGACTAGAAGCATAACTTATAAAAAATTTATTTATCAAATCTAATAGAAAATTGGATATCTTGGATATCAGACATAATTCTATAAATTAGTGTTAAAGATATAATTCCCCATACCCTAAAAGTTTTGAGGATTTATAAATTAACACATGGTATACAAAAATCCATAAACAACATATAGCTATATCAAATTTAACTTTGTTTTACTTCATTGCATTTTGAACCCAAAAAAATTAATAATAACAATTTTAAGATATATTGCTTCCTCTTTTCTCCTTCTCAACACAAAAGTGATTTTTTTCCTTGGAAAAAAAATCACAATTTATTATTCAAGATAAACCGTATTGTTAAGGGATTCTATAGCCATTACATATAAGTTCCTTTGTCCCATATATCTCAAAGCATAACACTATTTATGTTTCCATATCACTTGACAGGTTTTTCTATATAATCCTTTCCAATTTATAGCTAGAGTTTTGCCCAAAAATGCCATCATACAAAAACAAAAAAGTATATCTCCAACAGTATGTTATGTTCTATCAAACTGGTAATTTCATTCTATCATAGTCAGCATGTTCCTAGTAGCACTCCTCAGGGGCCAATTTGGGATTGGTCCCCTTCTTTTCAGAATGGGAAAAAACCCGGATCAAGTTCTTGGATGTTATCGTTTTCAGGTTCCCAGTGGAACCAAGTGCCCTCATTTATCCGTAAACCAATCTTGGACAGGGAGTCTGCTTGATCATTCATTTACCGATAAATGTGTTGATAAGTGATATTTTGAAATAAGTCTGTTATCTAGATCAATTCTTCAAATAAATCTTTAAGGAATATGTTCTTTGGAGCTGTCATGTTGCTCATCCAATCAATCACCAACCTAGAGTTGCCAAATATCTAAATCTCTCTAATAACTTTTGAGATGGCTAGGATCAAAAGCAACTTTAGAGCTCTCATCTCATCATAGTTGTTGGTGCTCAATCCTAGACCCGCTGCAAATTTTATACAGTGGCAGTCGTTGAGATGAAAGATACCTCTAGAACCCCCTTTGGAAGGGACTCCTTGGCTACTCCATCGAAATAATTCTAACTACAAGCCATGTTGATGAATTCCTCCATAATTCTTATGTCCTTTGGAATGTTATATGCCCAAGGAAAAAGTTTGATAATGTCCAAACTTTGGGAATCAATGATGGAAGGAGGAACATATTTGTCTTTGAAGATGGCCCCGTTCCTAGCTTTCCATATCCCCTAGATAATAAGGGCTGGGAGGGAAAGAAAATATTTCATAGAGTCATTTGTCACCCAGCTTCTATAGGAACCCTCCATATTGTTTTTGCACCATCTGAGCATAGTTTTTGTGATAAGATGTGATGCACCTGCAACAATTAATTAATAAGAATATGTGAAATAGCAGAAATGACAGAACTCAGAATCACTTTTATATTGATCACAGGCCACTTCGAGGGGGAAACCTCCTATGAGCAAGCTCAATACAAATAACTTCATGGTGCCTTCATAGGTCTCAACACACACTTATATACTAAGTCTAGGCGCCAATACTATGGGTCAAAACCATGGGCCACTACAAACAATGGATCAACAATACTACGGGCGACTTACAAAGCATATGCGCCAACAACAATAACACAAACTATTGATCAACAAATACTACGGGACGACTTACAAAGAATATGTGTCCAACAACAATATACTAACAAAGTAAAGACATGGGTTCCTAACATCCCCTCCCCCTTAAAAAAATCTTTGTCCTCAAAGCTTTAGATGTGGAAATTGTTGTTGAATCTGAAGGAGTGGTTCCCATGTAGCATCCTCCGGTTGCATGTCGTGCCACTGAATTAAGACCTCTGTGATAGAGCGAGAGCGAAGCTGATGAGTGCGCCGATTGAGGATGGCCTCCGGCTCCAAAAGGATGGATCCTTCATTATCCAGTTCAGGTAAAATCGTTTGTCCACTGATGTTGGTGCCAAGAACTTTCTTGAAACAAGAGACATGAAAGACTGGATGAATGCGGGAAGAAGGAGGAAGTTCCAATTTATAAGCAATGGACCCAATCTTCTGAAGAATCCGATATGGCCCATAGAACTTTGGAGCGAGCTTATGACGCCCTTTGAGTTTCAAGGAGGATTGCTTGTACGGTTGGAGATGAAGAAAAACCATATCGCCGACTTGAAAAGTGCGCTCAGAACGGTGTTGATCAGCTTGTTGCTTCATGCGATTTCTTGCCATGTGAAGATTGTCCCGCAAAATGCGAAGAATCTGATCGCGGTTTCGAAGGACCGTGTCAACTTCCTGAACTGGTGAACTGGTGGGGGTGTATGGAAGAAGAACTGGAGGTGCCTGACCATAGACTGCTTTATATGGGGTCATTTTAGAGGCAGTGTGGTAAGAGGTATCGTACCACCATTCAGCGAGAGGGAGCCACTTTGCCCACTAATGTTGTTGTTCCGAGGTGAAGCAACGAAGATAAGTTTCCAAGCAATTATTGATAATTTCAGTCTGACCATCTGTTTGTGGGTGATACCCTGAACTCATCTTCAGTTTGGTGCCAGTGTGGAGAAATAGTTCTGTCCAAAAATGACTGGTGAAAGTCGCATCACGATCCGAGACAATGGAAGAAGGGATGCCATGAAGACGAAAGATCTGGTCCAGGAAAATTTGAGCGACTGAGGAGGCTGTATAGGGATGGCTGAGAGCAAAAAAATGACTATATTTGGAGAGGCGATCAACCACAACGAGAATCACTGTCTTCCCGCCAGATTTAGGGAGCCCTTCAATGAAATCCATAGAAATATCTGTCCAAATCCGTGTAGGTATGGGCAAGGGTTCAAGCAATCCTGGAAGGAGTGTTGTTTCACCCTTATTGCGCTGGCAGGTATCACATTCGGCCACCATCTGTTGAATTGTCTTTTTCATGCCCTGCCAAAAGAAGTTACGTCGTGCCCGTTCATACGTTTTGAGGAACCCAGAGTGCCCTGCCAATGGAGAAGCATGGAGTTCATAGAAGACAACCTATTGAATATCTGTGCTCTGGGGAAGCACCAGACGACCCTTGTATCTTAGAGAAGCACCATCCCAAGAGTAATGTGGTACAGCAGAAGGGTTGTTGGTCAAGCGTTGGATGATTTGAGATAAGGAAGAGTCATTGACATAACCCTGTTGAACAAATTGCAACCAATTTGGAACAGGCATAGAAATAGCTAAAAGAGAACCATGGGCATCAGATGTGCGAGAAAGAGCATCTGCCACAATATTGTCTTTACCCTTCTTGTAAGTGATCTCATAGTCATAACCCATGAGTTTGCTAACCCATTTCTGTTGTGCCGGGGAGGAGACATGTTGTTCCAAGAAATATTTCAGATTCTAGTGATCAGACTTGATGTAGAAATGATTCCCTAATAGGTATGGGCGCCACTTCTGTACTGCATGCAAAATAGCCATCATTTCCTTCTCATAGGTAGAGGTAGCTAAATTCTTACCTGAAAGGGCTTTGTTGGTGAACGCAATGGGGTGTTCATCTTGAAGGAGAACAGCACCAAGTCCATTGCCGCAAGCATCACTCTCAATAGTGAAGGGCTTGGAAAAATCAGGCATAGCTAGAACAGGTGTAGTACACATAGCTTGTTTTAGTTTGTCAAATGCACACTGAGCAGCATGTGTCCATGTAAAAGAATCCTTTTTCAATAGAGCAGTTAATGGAGCTGCAATCTTCCCATAATCCTTGACAAACTTGCGGTAGTAGCCAGTCAACCCCAAAAAACCATGAAGGCTCTTGAGTGTCTGAGGATGCAGCCAATTGTTCATGGCATCGATTTTGGCAAAATCCATGCGAACCCCTTATGCTGAGATAATGTGCCTGAGATACTCAACTTCCTTCTATCCAAAAACACATTTAGACTGCTTGGCATGGAGATGATGGTCAGAGAAAAGTTGCATGACAAGATCCAGATGCTGGAGATGTTCATCCCATGTTTTACTGTAGATGAGGATATTATCAAAGAACACCAAAATGAATTTCCGCAAGTAGGGTCGAAATATTTTATTCATTAAGGCCTGGAATGTGGAAGGAGCATTAGTGAGGCCAAAGGGCATGACCAAAAACTCATAATGGCCATCATGTGTGCGGAAAGCTGTTTTAGGGATATCATCCTCATGAACCGGAATTTGATGATACCCAGAACGAAGATCCAACTTAGAGAAAAAGTGAGCCCCATGAAGCTCATCAAGAAGCTCATCAACAACAGGAATTGGAAACTTATCCTTGATGGTGAGGTGATTAAGTGCTCGGAAGTCAATGCAGAGGCACCATGACCCATCTTTTTTGCGGACAAGAATAACTGGAGAAGAAAAGGAACTAGTGCTTGGGCAAATAATACCTTGCTTCAATAAGTCCCGAACAAGCATTTCAATCTCCGTTTTTTGGTGAAATGGGTAGCGATAGGGCCTGATGTTGGGAGGAACGCTACCAAGAAGGAGCTGAATATGATGGTCTTCTGGCCTGGAAGGTGGCAATCCCACTGGTTCAGCAAAGACACTTGTATATCGATCCATAATTTGTTGTAGATCCAAAGGAGTAGTGGAGATCGCTGATGGTTGCATCTGAATGGAATGGATCTGAGCGATGACACCATGTGAATTCTTCTTGAGGATTTTTTCCATGCGATCTGAACTGATGATGCTGAGAGAACCTGGTTGTAATCCTGTCAATGTGTGTTTTTGTCCATTGAGGGAAAACTGCATCCAAAGTTCAGCAAAATCCCATAAGATAGGGCCAAGTGTGCGTAGCCATTGAGCGCCCAAAACCACATCACATCCGCCTAAGGTCAAGGAAAACATGTCAGAGCGCAAGGTATAATCTCCCATAGAGATACGCACATTTCGACACTTCCCTTTGCAAGGTAAGGTGCCCCCATTGGCAACCATGACTTCAAAGTTGGAGCAAGGATGGATAAAACAATCAGCTTGTTTGGCGATCCGAGGGTCAATGAAATTATGAGTGCTACCAGAATCAATGAGTATTGTAAGAGGAAGCTTCTTGAAGTAACCCCTGACCCGCATTGTTTGGGGGGTGGTGATTCCAGCTAAGGCATGGAGAGATATCTCTGGCTGGTCATCCTGAGACGGAGGGTCAATAGGCGGTTCCTGAATGTCGACTGGAGCATCCAGTGTTTCTGGATCTTTGTCACCAATTTCAGAGGCAGGCGGAGAATCCACATCCAAGAGATAGAGCTTTTGTTGAACACATCTATATCCCTGAGTGAATTTCTCATCACAATTATAGAAAATCCCCTTTTCTCTGCGTGCTTGCATCTCTATTTCAAACAAACGCTTGATAGGAGTTGGTCGAGGAGCCTGCGGTAGAGGTGGTCGTTGAGAACCCATATTTCGGAAGGGAACAAAAGTGGGCTTGGAGCGTTGTTGGGCTGCAATCTTGTCTTCTTCCAACTTAGCCAACCCTAGGGCTTCCATCATTGTGTTGGGACAGAACATTTTGACCTCAGAGCGGATGGCATCCTTTAGACCACTGATAAAACAACTCCGGTAAAAGTCATCAGACAATCCTTCAGTGTGGTTGGCTAGTTTCTCAAATTCGGTTTGATACTCTCTCACAGTGCCAATTTGGCAAAGTTTAGTGAGGGCTCCTATGAAGTCATCAAAAGCACTAGGACCAAATCGTTGCAAAAGGAGCTGGCAAAAGTCTGGCCATTTTGGCTCTTCATGAGCCTTGATGTACCAACGGTACCATTGAAGAGCTTCCTGTTCCAAATGAAAGGATGCCAGCGGAACTTTGTTGACATCAAAAGTATTATGCAGACTGAAATACTGTTCTGCACGATAGATCCATCCAGTTGGATTAGTACCATTGAAGCGAGGAAAATCAAGCTTCGGACCACGGAAATTGCTAGAAGAAGAGAACCCATTGTCTGATGAAGACTCGGACTGCCATTTGTTGTTCATAGCTGAATGTTCAAGATGGAGACCGAGAAATTTTTCATCCAGATCCTGGAGTTTGGCTTGGATGGCTGCAAGTGCGTCTTCCATGGTTTTTTCTCCTGCACGGGTGACAACCATAACCAGGAGTTCTTTTTTTTTTTTTGGTTGACTAGGTAGGAAAACAAAAACAGAAACTG
Source organism: Larix kaempferi (assembly GCA_027924585.1). Taxonomy (NCBI): domain Eukaryota; kingdom Viridiplantae; phylum Streptophyta; class Pinopsida; order Pinales; family Pinaceae; genus Larix; species Larix kaempferi. The sequence continues at coordinate 2,232,016 of BSBM01000734.1, read as the reverse complement.
CTTCAGTAAAGGAAAATCTGGATTTGGAAAAAAAATTGAAGGGTAATTGGGGTTTGACTAGGTTTTGGACACTGTCAAATAGACAGGGAAGCAAAAATGAGGATTTCAGAAGCGGGGTGAAAGAATGGGAAAATTTGGCAGAGGGGGACAAAGAAGCAGAATTTAGAAAGGAATTATGTGGTAAAATTTGAAGGTGATTGGGTGAAATCTGAGGAAGTTATGGAAAACCCTAAAATTAGACAAATGTGGGATTTCGGGATTTGGGAAGGGGAATTGGGGATAGGGTCCTCAGGAATGAAATATGTAGAATGGCATGACAAGGGTTCCCCGGAAATTTCAAGGGAAACAGAGTGAAAACAAGGGAGATATGGAGAAAAAACTGAATTTTTTTTTTTATTTTTTATTTTAAAGACTGGAGCGGCTACGGCTCGGAAGGGATCTGGAACAGCACTGAATGGATTGAAAACGGTTGGATCTAGAACAGCTTGCAGAATGGATCTAAACGGCTGGATCTGAAACGACGCAGCAGTGATCGACAACAGTTCAGCTGAAAATAGATATGGACCCCAGGTATGTGCGGCTTCCTAACAGTTCAGGGGTTTCACTCGGCCACCAATGCTGTCTGATGGCTTGCGTATTGGGGCAGTACCCCTCACTCCACGGCTCAAGTAAAACTGATAACCGCTTTGCCACAAACGACAACTCTTGGTTTACCTCACGGGTGGGAACTAGTCAATCAGGTAGGGGTCGTTGCCCTTTTCGCTGGCAGGTCCTCTCAATGGGCCAGCTACTTCAGGGTTCCTGTGGTACTCCTCACAATGAGTTTTTAGGCTTATTCCCAAGTACTTCCCACAGTTAAGCGGATAGGTATTATTCCCAAATCCGAACCTGCAACAGATGCGAAAAAAAATTTGGCAGAAATTTCACCCAGTGAGCCCAAGAAAGTGCTCTAATACCAGATGTGATGCACCTGCAACAATTAATTAATAAGAATATGCGAAATAGCAGAAATGACAGAACTCAGAATCACTTTTATATTGATCACAGGCCACTTCGAGGGGGCAACCTCCTATGAGCAAGCTCAATACAAATAACTTCACAATGCCTTCATAGGTCTCAACACACACTTATATACTAAGTCTAGGCGCCAATACTATGGGTCAAAACCATGGGCCACTACAAACTATGGATCAACAATACTATGGGCAACTTACAAAGCATATGCGCCAACAACAATAACACAAACTATTGATCAACAAATACTACGGGACGACTTACAAAGCATATGCGTCCAACAACAATATACTAACAAAGTAAAGACATGGGTTCCTAACATAAGATAACTCCACAGGTCCACATATTCCTCGAGTATGGACAAAAAAGAAATAAATTATCAATTTCTTCAACAACCCCTAGACAGAGTGGGCACATGATCGGGCCAAACTAGAATCTACGTATCATTACCTCCTAAACATGTATTGTCTTGTGCAAGGTCATCCATAAAATAGTTTGACCTTTAAAGGACAGTTTAAATGCCAAATGCTTGGGATCCACCAAGGGGTGACCTCCTATAAGTCATCGTCTTCTCTTAGAACTATGTACTTGATCTTAGTTTTATAAGTTCCTTATTCAATATTCTTACACCGGATCAATTTATCTTATTCATCATACAAGTGAATATGTCTATATTGGAGGTTCGTGACATATATGTTCCAACAAATTCTATCATGGTCATGAAAATCCAACCGCTCGACATTCATATGAGCTTGCGTGAGAGCTATAGAGTTATATTAATCAGCCACTTGTGTCAGATGAGTAATACCTTTGTCTCTCAAAGAAAGAATCATATGATTTGGGTGCATGTGTTCTTTTCTTCCAACCCACATGTCTTGGCCAATCAGAATGCTCCTGAAATTTCCAACCCTCCATGCAATCCAGGATCCTATCAAATCAAAGGTATTTATGAGGGATCTCCACATGAGGAAAATATTCCTTGCTCCTTTATTCCTCATTCTAAACCACTCCATTGTAGAGAGAGACCTAATATACTTATGGTGGATCACCTTTACCCATAGTCCCTCCCCTATAATAATTCTCTAAATACCTTTATCCACCAGTGCCTTAGAAAATATAATAGGAATTTCATCCCCCATCCACCTCTATCCTTAAGGAGGGAAATTTTTTTCCAAGAAACCCAGGAATGGGATTTCCCTTCTTCACTTCCTTTCCAAAGGAATTTGTAACATGGTTTCTTGATCTAATCCATAATTCCAGCAGGGACATATGCAGTAGTAGTCCAGAAAAATGGAATAGCTTCTAAGACCACTTTTTCGGACTTGAAAACTATTTTTAATTATTTATCAAAATAATATATGTTTATAAAATGGTGCCTTATCGACACATGTTGGTAAGCTTCAATTTTCTTTTTAGTGTGACTCTTATTGAAAAAACCAAAAGTACGCTTTTGAAGAGGATGGAGCAAGGAAGATCTATGTGAAGATTTCAAATTTTTTGGTGTTGTCCTTGTTGTGATATTGAATTTTCATTTCGAGTGATTTTCAGAGTAATAAAATTCTTACGGGATAAGGTTTAGAAAAAAATTATTAATAAATAGATATTCAAATCAAAATGAAACAATTATTATATCATTGGAAACTAGATTCAGAGATGAATCCATTGCTACCAAGTCCGACAAATAATATTTAAAATTTACAGGGGTTTGGGCTTGTTGAAGTTGCAGGTTCCAGAAAGATGCTAGATATTTTTGCAGGTTTTGTTGACCATGAACTCTCGGCCGAAAAAATATCTTCCAAACTCTCGGCCGAGAGTTTAGTTCAAACTCTCATCCGAGAGTTTTTTTAAAAATACAATGCGGTGATTGGTTCAAACTCTCAGCCTAGAGTTTTATTAAATTCTCGACCGAGAGTTTGAAATCTCACAAACTCTCGGCCTAGAGTTTGAGGTTGAATTTTTTTCGCGTGATCATCCGCGCGCACTAGTTTTTTTTTCACTCCATTGTCATAAAAGTGTTTCCCAACTTCACGTTTTCACCCCAAAGGTACTTTCAGTTTCGGTTTATAGGTGTGGGTAATGAATTTTTTACCTCATAAATGGTCACCCAAATCAGGTGCAAGGACCATGCTCTGATACCACTGTAATATCCCTCCAAAGAAAAGTGCTTAGGTTCACCTTATTTTGACTCTAGGGATGTAGTTTACAACTGGTTCCAAACACCTCCAAATGATTTCGAATTTGGGGAAGAAGGTCTTGATGGGGCATAGGAAACATTAAAACATCTATCAGACACCCAAACACTAGATATACCCATCCATGGTCTACAATTTGCAAGGAGAGAAGTTTCGGGACAAGACTAATCAATTTGAGTAGTGGAAATACCCCCTATATCTGCCCCTAATTTCCCTTCCAAACAATGTACTTCCTTCACTAATTCTTGATATGAGACTTGGCTCTGTTATAAGACATCAATGACAATATATGTGCAGCATTAGATCTAGTTTTAGGGTCGAATATGTATCCCAATGAACAACAGCTTCTAGAGTCTAGAATTTGAGGTGAAAATGGTGGAAAAGGAGTCTCGAATTTGGTCATAAACTATAGTGACACTTTAGGGGTCCACAAACATCATTTGGGCCATAAACTTAAATTCATATACACCTCATAACATGAACAAATATCTCATAAAAAATTGATATAAAAAATATACAACATCATCCCAAAATCACTATGCAATAGTTATGAGGAAAATGGCTCGAATCTCAATTTTGATTGAAAATATCACTTGAAGTACATGGTATTTCGAGCTGTGTCTCTCATGATATGTATATTACAGAGTATTTAGCAAATAACAATTCCAAGAAGTTGAAATAACAATCCTCCACTAGATATATGCAACAATAAGTGCGCCCTTGCACATTTACATGACATTGAGAGAAAGATAGTAGAATAAGAATATAGGAGAATGATAGAAGATGAACTCGAACTCAGTTGTGGTCTAAAACTGTGTCAAAAAATATCCAAGAAGCTCTATTGAGAGGTCTGAATGGCCTCTCCATCAACCAACTTGGATGGGAATCTTGCACCCTCAAAATTGGTTCTAAGGCAGGGAGGATGAACATCCACTGTGCAAAGACAAGCAAAGCTCTCCAAATGTGCCAAATGAGAAATGATCAAAAGCTAGTCTCCTTATTTATTCTTGGATTTTTATTAACCTCCCAAGGCCTCCATAGCTTGAATTCCCTCCAAGAGCCTCATCCCAACTCGAATTAGGGAGATATACCATGAATGTCAATCGTCCAACACTTCCTAGTCTTCCTCTTCCATCAATTCGAATGGGGGAATCTTGGCTACCATAAACCCCCTTGTGCACCCTCTTGGAGGCTATGTTTAGACCTGACATGTCATATATGTCATATGTTAGCAATCAGGTCTGAAATTTTCCATAAGTGTCATATAATATTCATCATTGTTGTCATAGAAGTTAGGGAATCTAGCTCCAAGTGTCACAATTCTTCTATGATGCCTCTTCCTCTTCCATGGGAGTTACTCTTCCACTCTAATTCAACCCTCCTAGATTCATGCCATGAATAATGCCTCTCCAACTCCCTCAAGAACATTAGAGTCCACCTTGGATTCAAATGGGTGAGAATAGGATGCCACGTGGCATGGATAATCTTGCCTTGTGTGGGTCCCACACCACATATGTGCCCTCATGACCAAGTACCACCTTATTTTCTTATTATAATTATTTATTTATCCCCTTTAATATATATTTTTCAATCTAATTTCCATTTGGGGTCTTATAGCTCCCTTATTCCAAGTCTAAATGTTTCCACCCCAACCTAGGCAACTAGTAGATTGGTGGAATTTTCCCTTCATGAGATTTATTTGGATGGGGCCATTACACAAAGGTAGTCACGACACAGTAAATGCGACTTAAGGAACATTCAGACACAAAAGAAATCGACGGGAAAAGATAGTGCAAAAACATAAGTAACTGGAATTTGGTACTGCATAGTTGGCACAACAGGAAGATTGCGTGAAGATTTGTACAAGGAATGATGAAGTATTGTTAATTGGAAGAGAAGATCAAGATACAGAATAAAGATAGGAATTGTACATGGGAGAGCATCTAAGATGGCTATGAAAATAGAGTACAGATTGCAATGTATTAGTGTAGAAACTTCAGTAAAATAATGAAGCATGAAGACAGAGGGAGTTATCCCAGTAAGCAGATGAATGAATCCCAGCGCAAAACAAAAGAGAGGAGAACCAATAATTATGCAGTGATGACACCTCTTTTCCATTGATTTCAAAGGGGGAGAAAGAGCATGAAGTTGATCATGAAGCATTCAACAACATTATGAGAATGATCATAAGCATGAAACGCGCAGAAGTAATGGAAATCAGAAAAAGAATTGACAACCGAATGCACAGATATCAAAGGCTCAAACTGGCAAAAAACACAGGGGGAGTACTGTGACAAGCACAAATGAAGCATACAAACTTCAATAGATGATTATGTACAACTTCATAAGGTGTTGGCATCAATGCCAAAGGGGGGTATTTTTTAACTTTGGTTGTCATTGATGTCAAGTGATGTCAAAGAGGATTCAATATTCATGTGCCAGCTTGAAGAAATATATGAAAGCTACTTTGAAGAAGTATATTTCTATGCCAATTTGAAGAAGTATATGAAAGATACTTTGAAGAAGTATATAGATGCTAGTATGAAGAAGTATATATAGAAGTGCATCCAGTCTGAAGAAATGTGGTACAGGTGCAGGTCTCAAGTCCACCTAGTCATACTCCTTCAAGGTAAAATCCAAATATATGGTTGGACAAGGTTCGGGAGTTCACAAGTATCTTGGAACAAGAAGTGATCGAACAATTATGCAAATCCCAGAAGCTCACAAGGCTCACCAATCAGAGGAATATTTCAGTTTTTTAAGCGTACAAAAGCACCAAGAAGGTTGTAGCGATTGAATATGTTAAGTGTGCAAATCCCATTAGCGATGGTACATCAAGGGCGCAAGACCACACCGCAAAGGTGAAAGTCCCACTAAGGAGAGGACCGAGTTTGCGCAAGACCCACAAGAGATAACACGTCAGTGGCACAGAACATGACATGTGGTGGAAGCATGAACCATGAAGCAAAAAAGAAGGAAATCCACAGCCAACTTGTGGACATACAATATGTGCAAGACAAGTATAAATAAGGAGCAAGCTGGAGATTTGATGTAAGATTGAAGTATGATTTGAAGAGGAAATTTGGAAGATACATATTTATCAAGCTTCTAATACTCGAAGTATCAAGGGCTCATGGAACCATAAAAACATGATCTAGCATAGAGCCGAGTGAGCACATGTAGAGGAATGGAATAGCTGAAGGTGTGTAGAATGACGCTCTGAATCTGTAACAATTGCGCTGAGACAAAAAGGAAGAATTACAGAATATGCGCAAATGTGTGAGAACTAAATGACAGTATCGCAGAAAGCATGTAGATAGTCACATATGGTATAAGACAAATGCGCAGAGATAGATTTGAAGTATATCTTGTGGTGCATGAAGTGAAGAGTTTATCTGATGTGCTAAGACAAAATTGAAGCATAGTGAGATATGCGCATTGTGATAAGGATGATCTGATACAAGTGTGTTAAACAAAAAGGACGAATCATATGATGCATAGAAGGTCGCAGATTGTCTAAATACTGTTGCACTAAGATAGAACGGAAACATCTTAGAAGGTGCGCAATTCCATCAGATACTAATCCGCTAAGTCAAAACAATAGTTTATTAGTTGATGTGCAGTATCAGTTGAAGTGCAGTAGCACAGAAACACAACGACATACATAATCTGAGCGCAGACTGCAAATATTGATGATGCAACACACAGTTCGTGGAGTGTCAAGTCAATTGTAAAGGTGTGAAGTGTTCAAGTGAAGTTCGTTATACAGAAGAGCAGTTGCAATATCTCAAGGTTATAAAAACTATGCACAACATAAAGAATAGTAGAATATAAGAAGTGTGCACGGATTAATTGTTCAGCAGATCAATATCTCATTCGTATATATCTGGGTGGAAGGACGGGGAAAGGAGCAGGGGGTCATAGCCTCCTTCCAATTGGTGCTGGTAAATCAAATATTTGGTGCTTCCTTCAGGTTAGTGCCTGTAAAACCAGGGGTCGATGCCTCCTTCCAATTGGTGCTAGAGAACTTAGGAAGTTGGTGCTTCCTCGAATGTAATCTTTTTATTATAAAAGAGCATTCTGTGGTTTTCTCCCATTTGGGTTTCCACGTAAAAAATTTGTGTGTTCTAGTGTTTTGCGCATATGTGGATGAATGTTTTATAATTTATTTATGGTGGATGCATAATTAAAGTTGAATATTAATCAATTAAGAAGATAAAAATTGTTCATAACTGCGTTAATACTGATTCATCAGGTCCCTTTCAGTATTAAATAGATTCCAACAATTAGAGGATAGCTTCCTTTGCGACTACTTCCGTTGTGTATCCAGAGTAGATAATATCATGTTGGATCCTACTCATGCTCTCTTCAAGAGCCTTCTTCTCATTGAAAATGTTACAAAGACGTTCTTGTTCCAACATTTCAGTTTGGATTTGAGAATCTTTAACTTTTGTTGCGACCGGTACATTTTGGTCCCTCTAGAGGGCTCGATCTCCTCCCACCATCTTTTAACTGTTCCTTGGAAGATAGGATGGGTCATCCAAAATTTCTCGAAATGAAAGGGTCTTCTCATAGATACTCCTACTCAGTGCCAATGAAGGCAAATTAGCCAGTGATCGGAACTGATAGCTAGAAGTATGCTATCAATAAGGTCTCGCCCCTAGTTAATATTGGGTTCAAGATTGAGAATCTATCTAGATGTGAAGCGATATGATGAGAGCTACGTCTTTTATTGTTCCAATTGTATATGTCACTCATTTTTTCCAAATCGATGAGACTTTACTACTCTATGGTGTCCCCAAAGGAAAGATTCTCAACGTCAAGCTACCTTCACCCCCCTTTCATTTCAAGAGAGAGGTAATCATATTAAAGTCCCCTTCCAGGAATCCAATGTCCTTTCCAAACCTGATCATGTAGCCAACAAATCCCATCCCAAAATGCACGCTTCAGTGGTGGGGATTTTGGACCATAGACATTAATGATTATCCCTTTTACCTTTGTTCCCACAAACTGAAAGGAAGATGATAATGAATGGGTAGTGGCCTCTCGCCAACCACTACGCATTAATCACCAATCATGTGACAATGGGATAGACCTATCGCCGCCCACTATGCATCAATCACCATCATGTGACATCCTCTCCATATCCATTGGGCTATATCCGAGAGATTGTTAGACATACATTTTGTTTCTTGAAGCATCATAATTGATGGATTATCTTGCAAGAATTTCTTCTTTATGATACTTTTATTTTGAGGCCCATTGGTGCCTCGTATATTGCATGATATCAATTTCATTTGGAAAGGGAAGGGGATACAAAGAAAATATCTGTGAGTTGACCATACTAACTTGAATCTATATTGTTGGCTCCTACCTCCTCAATTCATTGTTTGTTGTTTTTTTCCCCTTTCTTCTTATCCTCTTTATTTCTTGGTGTAATCTCCTTCCTCTTCTTGGTTTGAATCCCCAATTAAGTGGAGGTTTTGGATCTAAGTAGTGCTTCTTTAAAAATTTCCATCTACTTGGGTGGAATGGAAAGAGGATTAGGCCCTTGCATGCCTCTTCCAAGCTCGACAGATCTAGATTTCCACGGTCCATGTCCTCCCCATCTTCATCCATCATTTATACATTGTCTTCCATAATTTTCTTTGTCCCTTGGTGGGAGGGATGTGGGGATTTCTCCCTCGTGTTTTTGACAGTCCCATCACTTCTAGCTTGCTTGTTTAGTACCAAAATTTTTGTATGCTTTTGTTTTGCTTTTCTTTGTTCCTATCCATGCCTTGGTCCTCTTCTGGTATTTGATTCAACACCTCATATCTATTGGTGGTTTGGTGCTTCTTTTGTTTTTTTCCGAGAACCAATGTCATTTGAGTTTCCTTCTTTTGTTTATCACATTTTTTAACCCATCCCCATCCTTTTCCTCCTCCATCTTAGTTGTGGCTATAGGGATTTTTAGAGGACAATCTCTTAAGAGATGCATGTGTTCGTGACACCTACAATATCTTAATGGAATGTGTTCATAGTCTATTGGCTGGATCCACTCATTATCCTCATGCATTAAGCTTATTGCCTCCAGTAACTCTTTCCATATATACATAGATTTTGGCATATGAAGTGTAGCGGTCTGATTTGGTGATTTTAGAGACTCTTACAAATGAGCTTAGCGTATTTCCTATACCCTTGAGTGTTTCCACCTCCCATAACTCTTGGGGAAGCGAATACAACCGGATCGAGGCTAAGGCATGAGAAAAATATTCTTTATCTAGATTGAATCTTTCCACCCAAAACTTGAACTCGAGTACTACTGAATTAAAGAAGTATGGTCCATTGTCAAATATTCTCTCCCGGCCTTCCAAGCTGGTGAATATGATGGTAAAGAACCCTTTTGATTCAAACTTGAGGTCATAATGTCCTCTAGATTTCCATTTGGTATTGATCCACTCGATTAGGATTTATCTGTAGTCCAAGTGCTAATGAATTTACTTATCACAGTATGATCCTTCATGTATTGGATATGCTCGTTAATCCTGCTCAAAGTGATGTGGTAGCTCAACATTTGCATTGATTTAGGTATGCATTGGCTAGGCTTGCGGCCTCCAAAAATCCCATAGCCCAAGATCAGTTGATTGTCAAATCCCCCTCCTCCCTTTCCTTCATTCACTTCCCCCGTCGAAGGATCCATTAATCGGTTGGCTAAGGGATCCCTAAGTGCACTAGATCCGTGAGATGTGAGGGAAGGATTCAAAACCCCTTCCCTAGAGATTTCCATAGTTAAGTGTTGTTCAATCATGGCTACAAGATTGATCGATTTGCAGTAAAAAAAATAAAATGATGAGAGTACAATCGCTTACCAAACATCCCAGTGACCAACATCACAAGTTGCTTTGACCTTTTTAGTATTATTATAATATTATACTACTTTTATAAATAAGACCTCAATATAAACTCTAAAGAATATGTTATATTTACGTTGTAGATGTTTTTCTGTATGAGGTTGGGTTTCAAATGCATTGTTCTATTTCGTCGTCCATATAACAAATAAAAACTTGCCACTTTTCCATCGCTTGAACTGCTGCTCTATCAATGATTTGACCACAAACACTCACTGAAGAAGTAACTATGACCATGCTTCTCACATATTGTGTTTTTCACATGGGCAGCCCGACTCCCACCTGACCCTTGCACGGAGCTGCAAATAAGGTCATCTTGGACTCACATGGGACCGTGACTCTGGTCGTGTTAACTGTCACTCTTTACATTTGGGATCAGGTTTAGTTAAAATGTTCTTTGCTACTAAAAAAGGTTTTCAGGGGTTTCCAAATGTCTAATGAATAGGCTAGCCTTGGTCAACCATTGCAGCTGGGAACGTAAGCAGCGTATAGAGGCGCAATAAAAATGGGAGTTGTGGACGCTGTTGTAAGGGCGTTGCAGGAATTAGCCACAGTGTGTGCCTTGTCAGAATATGCCACAAGCATGATTGCAATGAGTTTAGTAAAGTGGCTTTCCGGAAGGCCATTGGATTTGTTGGTTTCTTTGTCATGTTAATTGTTTTTTCCAAAATTCTTTCGAGGGTGAGTTGCCCTCGCAGCCTATCGTAGTCAAGGCCAAGCTTATTTCCAAGCTAGCCGAGAAGAAGATCAAGGATGATCAATGGGAAGTAATGTTTACTACCTGATTGGGGTTTTATCATTTTGGAGTGTCAGTGTTTTGGAGTGTCTTTTTTTTAATACTTGTAGAATTCAATGTAATTGGAAATTATTAATGTTTGAAAATGTAAAAAGAGTGATTAAAAAAATATAATTTAAAATGTAAAAAGAGTCATAAAGAATATAATTTTGGTGCTTTATTCAATTTTGAAAAGGATTTGCTAAAATGTTGTTGAGAATATATCGGCATCATTCATGTTGGCTGCTAGTGAGGTTCACATTAGAAGTGCCACTATGAATCATATCGGATCCTACCATTATTTCTTGGTGGAATGAAAGACTTGAGATTATTGTGTCTTAAGGTTATTTCCATTGTGTTGAGTAACTATGATTCAGTTGATGATGGTACAAACTTATGGAATATGTTTTTTACAGCAATAAAACCATCAGTTGATAAATTTATCCAAGAAAGTGAGAGCAGTGAAACACCTAGCTCATTGTTTACTTGTTTTCTAGAAATGAGCAACCATTTAAGGCTTGCTTCATTTCTCAAGAGAGAGAAGTTGCTTGTCCCCAACATTCTATCAATCTCGTCTATTAAAAGTGTTTCAGAAGCCATGGTTTTAGCAATTTTGAGTTTCGTTGAGAATCTTCTAAATTTGGAGCATGTCAATCATGAAGATCAAGATAATATTCCACTACATGGAATTTTTTTTAACGCATCTTGATATACTCTTCACAAGCAAGTAGAATTTGCTTAATATTCATTGGGAGAATAAGAGGCAAAGCATTACAGGACCTAGGAAGCGTAAGCTAATTTCTTTCTAAATTGTTGGGAAAATATGCAACACATTCAGAAGTAGTGAATCAATTTGTTGATTGCATGTTACAATTCCTTGATGACTAACAGGTCAGAAAGAATAATCATTTCATCGAAACACTCTCTCTTTTGGGTGATAAAAGTGCTATGAAACTGTTAAGTGTGTTCAGTCCGTTGCTAACTTCGTCTACGTTTATTATTCAAGAGCCTATTTGTGATAACCTGAAAGGGATTTTTAAAGTTGACCCTTTCTTGGCCTTCCCTGCAAAACTGGTAGCTTATTTTTTATGGTACCAAAGTAGAAGGCTAGGTCTACACCATGGAAAAACTTTAGTCCAAGCACTTTTTTGCGGTCTTTTTCTCAAAACACCAATTTGATTTTAGTTTTCCTCTTTTCAACCATTTCACCCTTCGACAACAACCTATTGGAGTATTATTACACCCTTTTGCGGCAATTGCTAATATAAAGTATATCATAGGTTGTATCAAACAAACATTATAGTGGATGTTATGGAAGTCATTGTGAGATGTTTCTAGTGGTCGAAGTACAAACTTAAGGGGCATTTTGTAAGATGCACCAAAGCATTTTGTGTGTTTATGTGGTGGCACTTATGGACATTTGTTTATTGCAAATAAAAAATATCACTTTACACACTAACGTATCACCTAATGATGAAAATAAATCTCATAATGTACGTTTGAATAAGTACATTCTTAGTATGAACCAATTTTTTTTTTTAAAAATACACTCTTACTACTTAATCAAAAAAATGTTTTAATAATTAATATTTTTTAATAATTTAATATTTAAAATAAGTCTCGTAATTATATTCGAATAGGTGGAGAGTGTGCATATACCACATATACATGGCATTGTTTACAATATTTTAATAGATGTGTCTCACGAAACATGTGACAAGAATAATAATTTAGAACTTTCTAATTAATAATTTAGAACTGTCTTTCAAATATAAGGACTTTTCGTTACCATTTTTTGTTTTATTATATCTTTATTCCGGTACCTAGGAAGAAATGTAAAGTTTCGATTTTATTTAGGTTATGTATGATGAAAAACCTTTTCATGAATTGTCAATTTAATATATATATATATATATATTTTCTTAATGAATTTGTATTCATTTTAATTATTTTTAAATTTATTTATTTATTTTTAAAATATATTTTTCATTATTTATTTTAAAAATATTTTAATTTATTATATTTTAATATATGTTATAAATTTATTTAAATTAATTTGAAACTTAATTTAAGTAATTAAAAGATAGATATGAGATATGTTCTTTCCATGTAAAGAAAAATAAATTTTATATTTAAAAAATAATAAATATAAAAACATATTTAATAAAAATTAAATTTAATATTAAAAAAAAATTTAATGTATTATAAAATTATAATTGGTAATGGTTTTGTAAATGACATAAGCCACTGACAATCCCATTATCTGTTATCTTTTATGCTTGGGCGGTTCTCCATTTTTTAAATCCCTTTTTTTAAGATTTTATGCCCGGCGGCCTCTCAATTATTTAGTTGTCTTTCTATCGGGTGATATTTCGAATATCTTAAAATATGGTACTTTTGTCCATATGCTGTTCTCGTTTCGTTTGGAAAGGTATTGCAAAGAGTGCCAGAACCACTAGGAGAGTTAAATATTAACTTCAGATATTTGTGTAAACTTTGCCATTCTCTAAGAGAAATGAAAAGTATTAATATGATTAGCGAAGTTGATATGGTTAATGACAATGGTATTATCAAATTTAATGTTTAGTAATTATTTATTTAATTATAACTCATCACAATAATAATTGAAAATATATTAAGGTGATAAATTAATAAAAACCTTATAATGGTAAATGAAAGAAATTTTATAATAAATTTAATGAAAAACCAATAATAAATGAGGAAAATGGGGAACTAAAAACATATTAGTTTGGTAAAATGAAAAAAGATTTAGAAAATAAAAAAAATAGAAATATATGAATATAAGAAAATATAAAAGAAATTAATAAAAGTTTTAGAGGTTAATAATAATAATAATAATAATAAATGTTGGGGTGTTAGGTGTCGGGGGTTCCTCTTGGAATGGAAAAATAGAAATGATAGCCTCACGGGTGTGAGTATGGTGATCTTATATTTGGCCTCTAATATAATTAAGTGCCTTCAGATACAAAAGATTATAATACTAGAAGATTATCTTCTTGTCACTAAACACGTAAGGAAGATGACCATCAACGAAGGGACTATTCTGAGTAGGACATATGAGAGAATCAATTGGAACCTTTAGCATCTAAACGATGCAAAAGCTTATGCACATCCATCGACATAGTAACCCCATAGCTAATTAGCTTGATAATGAAGCGGTCAAGTTGGATAAAGGAATTCTTATACAAACAGGGACCTTCTTGAGCGATGGTTGTTTCCCTAGAAGTTTTTTTGTGGTTGAGCTTATGAATTAACCATAGGCCAATGGAGGAAATTAGTGGTAAAGGCATTTACTACACTTGGTGCTCTCGTCCTCTCCATCGTACAATGAGTCAAGTCTCATTTATGTCAAGTGAGGGAGCCATAGCACTCCATTGTGCTCTTAGCTCCCTTATGTTTTTGTTTTTGCTCTTGTCTACTGCAGACTTTATGGCCTTAAGCTTGTTGTCTTGCAAGGATGATGAGATTTCTCTTGTGGGAGATGTTAGGGTTGAGGAAGGTATGGCAATGAGGTGCACATCATAGCTAGAATCCGTGCGATTATAGTCGCTTCTTGGAGCTTCATGGCATTGTAGAGAGGTAAGAACTCTAGAAACAACCCAACCCCCCCCCGGCTGATTTGTATTTATGTTGGATTCAAAGTAGAGGTTATTTTTCTTCTAAGGATTGTGAATGTGAGGTTGTAGGATCTCAATTATGTAGTCCTTTGATGTGCAATTTTTATTATGCTTTAAGTGACTCATATTTTATTCAAGTGGGTGGTCTTTGTTTGTTGAGGTCTGGACTTCATGTTGCCATCACCAACCCCTCAAATTGGGGATTAGTTGGGGAGGATGACCTTGGTGAAATTTATGAAACCAAAAGGATGTTGTAAAGGATGAATTCATAGATGGAAGCCATGAAGCAGTCCGTTGATTATATTTCTTCCTGCATTGCTTAGCATGATGTGAGACGGGATGAGTAGAAGACAAGGTGTAGGTACAAGTAGAAAAAAATGACAAACTGGCTTGCAACTCGGAGATGCACTTCAACATAAGACATTATGTTGTTTCGAAGATGATGCAATAAGACATTGTTTAGCAAACTAAAATGGAAACCATGGAAATGTCGAGCACTCAGGGACCTACTCGGGATGAACATCGTATAGAGGAAGGACATAGTGGCCATGTATTCTCTTAGTTTTATATATTTACATGTATTTTACCTACACTATTTTGTTAGGATAGTTTATAAAGCAATACAACTATAGGTACTTTTTGAAGGCAAAGTATTCAACATTTTATATGTATGTTGCGGTTAAATTTTCTATTATCGCTCTACATGATATAGAGCCATTTTTGGGAGTGGTACTAAACTATAATATTTTGGTTGCTATTCCTCAACCTTCTTAATATAAAAAAAAACCAGTGGTTATAGTTAAAATAATAATAATAATAATAAAATTAAAAATAATAATAATAAAAATAAAACTAACAACAACTCCATAAGAAAAATAAAGGGATATAAACAAAAATTAGAGTTGGAAGGATAATCAATATTAATCAATGTGCTTTTAAATTAGGAAAAAGGAAAATTTTGAATTAAAAGAGTGCAAGGGAAGGGGGACTCATGAGAAAAATTAAAAATAAGATGAATAAAAAGAAGGGATAAATTGGAAATTAAGTGATGGATGACTAGCAAGTTTTGATGAGGATCAGTAGGATATAAGATTGAAAAATGGAAATCATAAAAGGGAAAATTGGTTAAAGTAGGAAACAAAGAGAATCCAAAAATGTAATTAATGACTAAGGTGATGGATCAATGGTTTCCAATAATGGCTAAGTTTATAACCATCTTTATGATTAAAATTTTTGGTTGCTTTGCAATTTCAAAGAACTCCCTAATGATATGTGAGGTGTAGCGGGGAGTAGGCACCAAGATTTTGGTATGATTACAGAAAATGAGGTGTTTGGTGTTATGGGAATGCTCAACAATAATATATTTTGTAAATTGATTATGAGCAGTATCAACAATATGTTCTTTTAAATGAGTTTGAATATACCTACCGGTTTGGCCATTGTAGGATTTGCCACGAGTAGGGAATATAATAAACACCTTGACATAACATAGGGCCATAGTTGTCTTTCACTCTCCTAACAATTGCTTTAGGGTTTGATGAGATTTGAAGAGAGTTGTTTATATTCTTTTTGGATAAAATGTTGGAAATATGATCAATGATTTTGTGATTGTGATTGTAAGGAGAGCAAGGGAGGTAATTTCAATTTTTTGGGTGGAGGATAGATTAAAATCTCTATTGATTTGGGAAATTGAGTACTTAGCCATTGGTGAGAAGGGAGTTAGTCAAGATGATTCTTTCCTTGTTTAGTTCTTGGGGATAGAAATCCATATGGATCTAGATACAAGAGTTTTAAAGATTGTTGATATTTGGGGAGGGTGTTGGCGGGATTGGGTGTGTAGATAAATATTGGTATGAGCCTTTTGTTCAATAATTATACTTTGATATATAAAAATAAATTCTGAACAATTAAAATTTTTTCTATGTTTTTATTGATAAATAAAAATAAAAATTGTTATATTAAATAAAATTCAAAATAAAAATAGGGGTGGCAGGTGTGGGTGCAAGGTTCTTAATAACCTTGAAGGACAATGTGAACAAATATTTGCATGGGGACTTCCCGGATGTGGGTGATAGGGGACAAGATGACGGGAAAATTGCACAAGGCGAGATTGTGTGGTAGCATTAAAATGTGAGGGGTAGACACCAGGGGGTATGGCGAAATGGTGATGGGGATGAGGCAAATGAGAGGTTTTAATCCAGGAATTTGGTAGTCCCAGGTATTGATTGCTCGACAGTACCGGGAAAGATATCCTCTGTATGATCTCTCGTGGTGCATAATTTTGAGAAGGGGTGGTGGAGTTGGCATGGGTACGGGCCTCTACGTTAGCTCGTGGAACTCCGCTACCTAATGATGGAATCTTTTGGCAATGCAAGCCTAAATTTTAAGGTAGGGATGTTCTTTGGGAGCATCTGCATTCTCCCTCTTATTCTCGTCATCATGGCTAAGGAGTTTGGGTAGAATGTGGTCGAGTGTTTGGGTTTCAAGCAGGAGTGGTGGCTGAGAGAAATGGAGACTCAGGGAAAGAAGGTACATTGAGCGGGGAAACAAGACGAGGTGGAGGGCAGGAAGAAATCTACGTGGGGGAAAATCAAGGCTGTACATGTTGCCCTTTACTTCAATGGAGCGATCACACAATCGGTGCATAATGAAATAGATGAAGCAGAGAAGGGCATGTGGGATGGGTTAGATTCAACCCAACCGATAGAGGAGTTCAAGGCCCTATCGAACTGGATTTAGTACCCGGGTAACACAAGGGAGAGAGTGGCTTTGTATGAACGTTTGATTTCCTCCTTCTGGGTAATGAAGTGCCTACTATATCGATAGCTAGTGGACAAGGGAAAAGTGATGAAGGTTGATGGAGAAATAGTCACTTTTTGGAAGGAACACCATGCGGATTTGTGGCTCATGCATAAGAAAATTGATGTGATTGAGAATAAATTAGGAATCCAACTTATCCCAAGGCCTACAACCTACGAGAATGCATGTGATACTTCTTTGTGCACTGGAAAGGTGACCCCTTTTGGTAGTAATTAGGTTCTTTGATAATCCTTAGTTTGGTTTTATGGATATGCAGTCTTTTTTGTTTATGGCCGAGTCTGGTAATGTAGGTTTTAGGTGTTTCAAGGTTGTCCTTGATGTGTTTAGGTTACACTATTTAAGGGGATATATAAAGTAGTTGTTAGATCAGTTTATGTTTGGGGGTTTGTATAGGATGAGACTTGTTCAAAAACTAAGAATATAGGATCCAGGATAGCTGTCACTTTTGAAACTTATGCTTAGCTTAGGCCTATTTTCCACTGTGTGGAGGGTCCAGTTAAGCTATGATTGTATTTTTCATGCATATTTCTTTGTTTGAAAGGTAATACAAAACTCTAACTTACAAAAAACAACATTGTCTGAGGACTAGTGAAGGCTTCTAATAACCAAGTGCAAGCATTAGCATTCTACCAAGGTCTTAATTTACTACAATGAAGGAAACTAATGACTTGTATTGTCATTGGTGACTCATTGCTTATCATCAGAAAAATGAGAATCTCATCAATCATTTCATCCTCTCCCATTAATAGGTTAATTGATCAAGTTTAAAGGATAACTAAGCAATTCAAAATGATAGAATATTATCAGATCCTATGTAATCAAAATTTGCAAGTGGATTTAATGGTTGATCAAGGAGCAATATTAGAACAAGATTTGATTAGTAAAAATAGAGGGGTTCCATCATGTATGTCTCCCATGAGCATGATAATTAAGAACCCAAACATAATTAGCTTCATAAATAGATTGGACAAGTGGAAAATGATTTTAAAGCATTAATTGTGGGACATCAATCCTATCTCCCATTCGTACATGACCATTACACACCCATGATTGAGTAGAGGTAGAATTTAATGGTACTAAGTTTCATTTGGCATGTTGGAGGTGGGTTCATGTAGACTTTGGATTATGAAATTGGAAAATTTGAGAGAAGAAGGTAGATTGCAAGGAATTTTGATTGGATTCAACCTAGACAAGTGGTAGTCTTTGTCCTCTTCCTTAGGAATTTCCTTATTTCAATTCTTAGGGTGAATAGCAATGAAGTTTCTCCTCGATGGATTTATAGAAGGTGATTGTTGATAAACTTTGAAAGCAAAAATTGAATCTTTGGCATTGAAAATCACCCAAATAGAGAGGTTGACCACATAGAACAATATGTTTGGACAATTAATTCCTCACATTGCAAGAAGCCCCAGAACTTTAGTTGGATCCCTCATAGATGAATCTATGGAGGAAACCACAACCCATCAAGCTCACTGGAACACGAAAGTGTAAGAGAACATGCTCAGTGTCCATCTTTAACAAAATTCCAAAAAACATTTTCAAGTTTTTATGTTTTTCACTTCAAAATGTATGTTGAGGCAATTCACTAGAATATATAATACTAGAATTGATAGCTTTTTGGAACAAAAATTAAAACAAAATAATATTTTACGAGTCTTCTTGTTTTTTTATTGCTTTTCAAAACTTCAAAAATATGGTCATACTAAATATTGCATTAAAATGATGTATAATCCAACCACAACTCTCCTTTAATATAATTACTATCCATTCCAATTTAGAAAAAAAAATATTATATAAAAATTCAATAAAAAAATGCTAATCCTTTATGATTAATGTGCAATTCAAAGTGAGGGTACCAATTTATTGGTGTATTAAAAAATTATAAAAATAATCAATCAAGCAGTAAATATAAGTATTCATCAAAAAAATAATGTTTGATATTCATATATGTGAGTAATGACTTGTCTTTATAGTAATAATAATATTTTGTGCCTTTATAATGACCAAAAAGGAAATGAGGCGAGAGAAATGCTATGAACCAATGAATTATTATCATGATATAATATAAATATATTAATGAAAAAAATATATGCAATCCTAGCTTTTCCCAAATGTGTCTTCACTCTCAAAAGAGTCCAATCTCGCCCTTGAATAGTCTTCATTATCATAGTGATAGATCTATGGATTTATACTCCTTGCTTCTCTTTCCCAACAAGTCGATGAGGGAGCTCTACGACTTATACTCTAAACAAGAGGAGTTGCAGAGCAACAAACCCCTAACAAACCCCTGCCTTTAAGGTTAGTTTGAAAATGAAAGTTGTAAGTTTAGAAGGGCAAGAAGTGTCAATGACAAAGTAGGTAACCAAAAGTAAAAGTATAAAGTCTTGCTCCCATGGGTAATCGTAACTAAATCAAGACTAGAAAGGCACAACGACATGTTCATTTAATTGCTCTTTAAGGATATAATGTTTGATCCTTAAAAATTGTAAAGTGATATTTTTCCCCTTTGTAAAACAAGCTAATACTCATGTCTTAACTAGCTTACAAAAACAAATCTAATACTGGTAAGTTGCTATGATCTTTCTCTTTTTTCTAGTAGGTTTTCCCATTCAATTAGACTTTGAAATGCATTCTAGAAGTTTCTACAGTTTGACTTTGAAATGCATTCTAGAAGTTTCTACGATTGAAATGGTGGTGTCTTGGCAACATAAAGCAAATTTTATTATTCCAAAGTGTTATCAGTGTTGGCAATTATTTCTTTTTCTCTTGGGTTTGGAAAACATGGCACTCCCATAAATGAGAATTGCACATTTTTTTAAATTTTATTTTGATGAAATGTTTTTGCTTCAACTTTGTTGGTGTCGAGTAGTTTCTATAATTACAACTTTATTTGGCTCAAAGCTATAAATTTAAGCCTAACTATCTAAAGATTGGATTTAATACATTGATTTAGTAGCAAAAGTGAAGAAAAGGGCTTAAACTTTATTATCATGTTAAGGGTAGTTTGTGGAGTTCACAGATTTATATAGCCAAAAGCTTTAAGGTTTAACCCATTTTTCAAAGACAAGTTTTAGTACAGATGAATTGGTGGTGGGATTGAACTAAGAGTTTTTCAATTTTGGGGATTTTGTCAAATATATAGCCTTTATTAGATTCAAGATATAGCATTGGGGTGGCAGGTGTGGGAGGGGTCATCTTTGACCCCGGAGGACAAAAGGTATCTCAATTTGCTTGGGGCTTAGGCATTCGAACTAATAATCAAGCTGAATGGGCAGTTCTCCAGCAAGGAATGGATATTATGAAATCACTAAACATAGACAATTTCAGTGTTCTGGGGGACTCCAAAATAGTAATTCAAAATATGATCAACATCCAAAGAGATCATCACAAAGACCTTAGCAGAATTCAAAAGAGAATTGTCCTCACATCCAACACCTCTAGGATTCCGTTCTTCCATATCCGCATGTCCAATAATTCGGAAGCAGATAAGATGGAAAATCAAGGAACCAGGCTCCTTGAAGGGGTTAGGGTGTTGAATGATGGTCATAGTAACATTTGTTGGACCCCATACTTTTAAATCCATTAGAATTATGGGGAGATCTCATGCTTCCCCCCTCTCCCTTCGAGTGGACATGTGGCCCTTCTCGTTGTCCTCGCTTTATTGACAAAACTTGACCTTACTTCGGCATTAAAGGGAGCAAGCGCCGCTGGAGGTTGGCATAGTGTGAAGTTATGGAGAAGTCTCGAGGTAGCATCTCACATGCTTCCTCCTCAGTGGATGGTCTTGTCTTGCAGCAGGTCATTCAGGGATTTAAAGAGCTCTCATGCACTGCCACTCTCGTTGGTGTTTTCTGCTATGCTCCTGGGGTTATCTCGGCCAGTTTCACGATGAATTTCGAATGAATGACTTTCAAACTCAAGGAAATTAGAGGGACGCACCAGGAAATTAAAAATCATGTCTGTTATGCCTTTGAAGCTTCCAGGGCAGCTTTGGAGGAAAGCAAGCTTATCAAGTAGGATATTATCCGGTTCGACGCACATATGGAAGATTTGGACTCGAATGCTAGAGTGCAGGAAGGCGAGCTCGAGGAGCTTCAAAAGGATTTCAAGGGTCTTAAAGAGGCTCAAGCCTCAAAGTTCGAGGGTCTGTGACAATTTCTCTTTCCCCTGAAACGGAAATTGTTTGAATTTATGAAGGATAGTGATGAAAAGACCAATGCTCGACTGGATCAGGTGGAACTCTCTCTACAAGAGATTAGGGATGAAATTGGGAAGCTCATCCAACAATCTACCCCTGGGATCTGGCGTGACGATAGCTCTATCATGGAGGATGACTCACTGACTCTTGAAGGACTCCCACTGGCCTAATTTCAGGAATGTTGTTCAGTTTCCCCCCCTTTTTGTGATGTTCTATGTTTTTTTTCCTCTTGATATGTAATCAGTATGCCCAAGTTTACTCGACAAATAGTTTCAGTCATGGACACAATGAGAATTCCATTCTCAACACTAAAAGTTTAATTTTGTTTACCTCAAAACTGATAGTTAATTCTGTGTGTATCCCCTCTTGGCAGGGTTTTCTGTATCTATACTTTTCCTCCTTTATAATATAAATCTTCTACTCGTTCTTGTTAAAAAAAAAGATTCAAGATATGGAATTTTGGTTATGAATAGAGTCACGTTAGGTAGAATACTATGTGAAAATAAGTTTTCTTTCAACCGTATAGAATACTATGTGAAAACAAGTTTTCTTTCAACCGTATAGTAAAGTAAGTAGAGTAAAGCGAGTGAGGTATAGTTTTTATGATGTATAGTCTTATATGAATTTTATACTATAACACTTAAATTTATAACAAACTGTATATTAACTTTGACCATGTTATTAATAGCTAATAAACAAAACATAATTATAGTAAACAACTAGACCTCTTAACACTTAAATTTATAACAAACTGTATATTAACTTTGATCATGTTATTAATAGCTAATAAACAAAATATAATTATAGTAAACAGCTGGGCCAGTTATTTACATGTAATTTTATTGCTAATATTAATATATTTCATAAGGTTATAGTAGTAATAATGTCTCACTCATGCTAAGTATGAACTAGGATAATTATACATACTCTTGTGATAAGCTCTATACGATGCTTTCTTTATATGACCTTAATTTGATAAGTTGGCTTTATTTTACAGTATTGATTCCTTGACATATAGTATTCAAGAATTAAATATAACTACTAGCAGGTTAATTGTATTACAAGCATTAAAATACATAAAAGGAGCTTCTTTTGTTCGCATAAGAAACACTCGTGTTATTCGATCGAATGGGAGGACTGGAGGGTAAGGCAATGTCTCGATGACAAGGCACCTTGCTACCTCGCACATTCAACGTTAATATTTAATGTTAATATTCTTTATAAATTAAAGATTTATTATATGCATGTATGACAGATATATTATATATTATATATGATATTCTTCATGGTTGTGTCTTGAATCTTGAGGAATTTAATCTTAGTCTAATGTTCCTCGTATAAAGTTTGTAATTCTAGTTTCACCTTTTATCTATCAAGATGACAAGTGATCTTAATATTTTTCTTGGTATATTGGGAATTATACAAGCTGTCACTTTCAAGATTAAGTTGTTAGTGCTTAGAACTAGAGATGAATGCCCTTTGCTTCAAGTCATATATAAGCTGTCACTTTCAAGATTAAGTTGTTAGTGCTTGGAACAAGAGATGAATGCCCTTTGTTTCAAGTCATCAATTTTATTTCTCAACTCAGCTTGTTGTTGTAGGAGCAAGTATATATATGATGCTATCTTGACTAGTATTTTCTTTGCTCATTATGAAATCCAAGTATGGGGAGAGTGGAGATGGCATTGCAATGATAATCTCAAGTCCTTAAATAACTTTAAATGAAGGTACACTTGGAATCAATACTTGAAATCAATATTATGAGTTGGATCTCATTGAAACTCCATGCTTGCAATCTCTTCTTAGATTTGTTGCAACATAAATTCAATTGTAGATAGGACTTGAGGGTGATCATTTGACATATTGCGACCCATAAAAGTAATGTGAGGATGTAAAGGTTCCTTAACCAATTAATTCAAGTATCGATTTTGTCATATCATCAATTAAAGACCTATTTCTCATCTAATTAAGCTATAAAAAAATCCTCAATAATACATTGAGCAATGATCATTACACCTTAAAATAAGGTTTTCCCATAAGAAGACTTGGGTTAGTAAGGGAGACAAGAAAAAACTACCCTTGTCCATTATCCATCTTTATCTCTTCTCTTCTCATCCCTCCATAGCATTTTCATTCACGGTGTTGTATAACCTAAAATCTACCAAATTCTTGAATATGTCCATACATTTCCTTTAAAAAAGAAGTAGAGGGATTGACTTCAGACTGTGTGTGAAGTAAACCATAGAGAGAAACATATTGACATTAAGGATTTGTCTTCGATATGAGGGCTTTTTTTCTCGTAAAGGATATCCTTTATTCAAAACAACTCAAATTTGTCTCTTTTCTAAGGAAATTTTATGTAGTAATCTAGTAGAAACATTCAATGTTAGGTATAGTTTTCTGGGTCAAAGTGCAAAGACACACTTACTCCATGCTCCACAATATTTTTGAGGATCTATGAATCGACCCATAACCTTCAAAAATCCATAAACAACTTTCAACTGTCACTTTTTCAAATTCCAATAATAATGAAAAAAATTACGTGATTTAAAATAAAATATATATTGATTCCTCTTTTCTCCTTCTCATCTATGACAAAAAAAAGTGATCACGGATAAAATATCATTTTGTATACACCCACCAATTTAAGTTTTTTTTTTAACTAATTTTTTTTACAAATGAATAAATATAAAAAAGTCCATGGGTTGTAGCTTGGGTGGTTGGGAGGAATGTTGTTACCCTCCCCACCCAGGTTCAATTCTTGTAAGTGACATATTGCTCTTGTTGAGCCCATATTGTAATGATTGTAATTCATGCCACCTTGATTCTCTAGAATAACAGGTGGTGATCATTTCCCAGTGGACTAGCCCTCTAACAAACGGCGAACCACCTTTAAAAAAAAAGAATAAATAAATAAACAAACAAACAACTTTCTTTGGGAAAAGAGAAAATAAGTGTACTTATACCTATATTTATTTAGTTTCTTAAGTAATTTATTCATGTAACCAAAATATATCACGCCATTTAAATTAAATATTTCAAGCATTATTACTAGGTTTTACCTTGTTTAATATTGTGTTTATGGATCTAGATACAAGAGTTTTAAAGATTGTTGATATTTGGGGAGGGTGTTGGCGGGATTGGGTGTGTAGATAAATATTGGTATGAGCCTTTTGTTCAATAATTATACTTTGATATATAAAAATAAATTCTGAACAATTAAAATTTTTTCTATGTTTTTATTGATAAATAAAAATAAAAATTGTTATATTAAATAAAATTCAAAATAAAAATAGGGGTGGCAGGTGTGGGTGCAAGGTTCTTTACAACCTTGAAGGACAATGTGAACAAATATTTGCATGGGGACTTCCCGGATGTGGGTGATAGGGGACAAGATGACGGGAAAATTGCACAAGGCGAGATTGTGTGGTAGCATTAAAATGTGAGGGGTAGACACCAGGGGGTATGGCGAAATGGTGACGGGGATGAGGCAAATGAGAGGTTTTAATCCAAGAATTTGGTAGTCCTAGGTATTGATTGCTCGATAGTACGGGGAAAGATATCCTCTGTATGATCTCTCGTGGTGCATAATTTTGAGAAGGGGTGGTGGAGTTGGCATGGGTACGGGCCTCTCTGTTAGCTCGTGGAACTCCGCTACCTAATGATGGAATGTTTTGGCAATGAAAGCCTAAATTTTAAGGTAGGGATGTCTTTGGGAGCATCTGCATTCTCCCTCTTATTCTCGTCATCATGGATAAGGAGTCTGGGTAGAAGGTGGTTGAGTGTTTGGGTTTCAAGCAGGAGTGGTGGCTGAGAGAAATGGAGACTTAGGGAAAGAAGGTACGTTGAGCGGGGAAACAAGAGGAGGTGGAGGGCAGGAAGAAATCTACATGGGGGAAAATTAAGGCTGTACAGGTTCCCCTTTACTTCAATGGAGCGATCACACAATCGGTGCATAATGAAATATATGAAGCAGATAAGGGCATGTGGGATGGGTTAGATTCAACCAAACCGATAGAGGAGTTCGAGGCCCTATCGAACTGGATTTAGGACCCGGGTAACACAAGGGAGAGAGTGGCTTTGTATGAACGTTTGATTGCCTCCTTCTGGGTAATGAAGTGCCTACTATATCGATTGTTAGTGGACAAGGGAAAAGTGATGAAGGTTGATGGAGAAATAGTCACTTTTTGGAAGGAACACCATGCGGATTTGTGGCTCATGCATAAGAAGATTGATGTGATTGAGAAGAAATTAGGAATCCAACTTATCCCAAGGCCTACGACCTACGGGAATGCATGTGCTACTTCTTTTTTGCATTGGAAAGGTGACCCCTTTTGGTAGTAATTAGGTTCTTTGATAATCCTTAGTTTGGTTTTATGGATATGCAGTCTTTTTTGTTTATGGCCGAGTCTGGTAATGTAGGTTTTAGGTGTTTCAAGGTTGTCCTTGATGTGTTTAGGTTACACTATTTAAGGAGATATATAAATTAGTTGTTAGATCAGTTTATGTTTGGGGGTTTGTATAAGATGAGACTTGTTCAAAAACTAAGAATCTAGGATCCAGGATAGCTGTCACTTTTGAAATTTATGCTTAACTTAGGCCTATTTTCCACTGTGTGGAGGCTCCAGTTAAGCTATGATTGTATTTTTCATGTATATTTCTTTGTTTGAAAGGTAATACAAAACTCTAACTTACAAAAAAAAACATTGTCTAAGGACTAGTGAAGGCTTCTAATAACCAAGTGGAAGCATTAGCATTCTACCAAGGTCTTAATTTACTACAATGAAGGAAACTATTGACTTGTATTGTCATTGGTGACTCATTGCTTATCATCAAAAAAATGAGAAGCTCATCAATCATTTCATCCTCTCCCATTAATAGGTTAATTGATCAAGTTTAAAGGATAACTAAGCAATTCAAAATGATAGAATATTATCAGATCCTATGTAATCAAAATTTGCAAGTGGATTTAATGGTTGATCAAGGAGCAATATTAGAACAAGATTTGATTAGTAAAAATAGAGGGGTTCCATCATGTATGTCTCTCATGAGCATGATAATTAAGAACCCAAACATAATTAGCTTCATAAATAGATTGGACAAGTGAAAAATGATTTTAAAGCATTAATTGTGGGACATCAATCCTATCTCTCATTCGTACATGACCATTACACACCCATGATTGAGTAGAGGTAGAATTTAATGGTACTAAGTTTCATTTGGCATGTTGGAGGTGGGTTCATGTAGACTTTGGATTATGAAATTGGAAACTTTGAGAGAAGAAGGTAGATTGCAAGGAATTTTGATTGGATTCAACCTAGACAAGTGGTAGTCTTTGTCCTCTTCCTTAGGAATTTCCTTATTTGAATTCTTAGGGTGAATAGCAATGAAGTTTTTCCTCGATGGATTTATAGAAGGTGATTGTTGATAAACTTTGAAAGCAAAAATTGAATCTTTGGCATTGAAAACCACCCAAATAGAGAGGTTGACCACATAGAACAATATGTTTGGACAATTAATTCCTCGCATTGCAAGAAGCACCAGAACTTTAGTTGGATCCCTCATAGATGAAGCTATGGAGGACGCCACAACCCATCAAGCTCACTGGAACACGGAAGTGTAAGAGAACATGCTCAGTGTCCATCTTTAACAAAATTCCAAATTTTTTTTTCAAGTTTTTATGTTTTTCACTTCAAAATGTATGTTAAGGCAATTCACTAGAATATATAATACTAGAATTGATAGCTTTTTGGAACAAAAATTAAAGCAAAATGGTATTTTACGAGTCTTCTTGTTTTTTTATTGCTTTTCAAAACTTCAAAAATATGGTCATACTAAATATTGCATTAAAATGATGTATAATCCAACCACAACTCTCCTTTAATATAATTACTATCCATTCCAATTTAGAAAAAAAAATATTATATAAAAATTCAACTAACAAATGCTAATCCTTTATGATTAATGTGCAATTCAAAGTGAGGCTACCAATTTATTGGTGTATTAAAAAATTATAAAAATAATCAATCAAGCAGTAAATAGAAGTATTCATCAAAAAAATAATGTTTGATATTCATATCTGTGAGTAATGACTTGTCTTTATAGTAATAATAATATTTTGTGCCTTTATAATGACCAAAAAGGAAATGAGGCGAGAGAAATGCTATGAACCAATGAATTATTATCATGATATAATATAAATATATTAATGAAAAAAATCTATGCAATCCTAGCTTTTCCCAAATGTGTCTTCACTCTCAAAAGAGTCCAATCTCGCACTTGAATAGTCTTCATTATCATAGTGATAGATCTATGGATTTATACTCCTTGCTTCTCTTTCCCAACAAGTCGATGAGGGAGCTCTACGACTTATACTCTAAACAAGAGGAGTTGCAGAGCAACAAACCCCTAACAAACCCCTGCCTTTAAGGTTAGTTTGAAAATGAAAGTTGTAAGTTTAGAAGGGCAAGAAGTGTCAATGACAAAGTAGGTAACCAAAAGTAAAAGTATAAAGTCTTGCTCCCATGGGTAATCGTAACTAAATCAAGACTAGAAAGGCACAACGACATGTTCATTTAATTGCTCTTTAAGGATATAATGTTTGATCCTTAAAAATTGTAAAGTGATATTTTTCCCCTTTGTAAAACAAGCTAATACTCATGTCTTAACTAGCTTACAAAAACAAATCTAATACTGGTAAGTTGCTATGATCTTTCTCTTTTTTCTAGTAGGTTTTCCCATTCAATTAGACTTTGAAATGCATTCTAGAAGTTTCTACAGTTTGACTTTGAAATGCATTCTAGAAGTTTCTACGATTGAAATGGTGGTGTCTTGGCAACATAAAGCAAATTTTATTATTCCAAAGTGTTATCAGTGTTGGCAATTATTTCTTTTTCTCTTGGGTTTGGAAAACATGGCACTCCCATAAATGAGAATTGCACATTTTTTTAAATTTTATTTTGATGAAATGTTTTTGCTTCAACTTTGTTGGTGTCGAGTAGTTTCTATAATTACAACTTTATTTGGCTCAAAGCTATAAATTTAAGCCTAACTATCTAAAGATTGGATTTAATACATTGATTTAGTAGCAAAAGTGAAGAAAAGGGCTTAAACTTTATTATCATGTTAAGGGTAGTTTGTGGAGTTCACAGATTTATATAGCCAAAAGCTTTAAGGTTTAACCCATTTTTCAAAGACAATTTTTAGTACAGATGAATTGGTGGTGGGATTGAACTAAGAGTTTTCCAATTTTGGGGATTTTGTCAAATATATAGCCTTTATTAGATTCAAGATATAGCATTGGGGTGGCAGGTGCAGGAGGGGTCATCTTTGATCCCGGAGGGCAAAAGGTATCTCAATTTGCTTGGGGCTTAGGCATTTGAACTAATAATCAAGCTGAATGGGCAGCTCTCCAGCAAGGAATGGATATTATGAAATCGCTAAACATAGACAATTTTAGTGTTTTGGGGGACTCCAGAATAGTAATTCAAAATATGATCAACATCCAAAGAGGTCATCACAAAGACCTTAGCAGAATTCAAAAGAGAATTGTCCTCACATCCGACACCTCCAGGATTCCGTTCTTCCATATCCGCATGTCCAATAATTTGGAAGCAGATAAGATGGAAAATCAAGGAACTAGGCTCCTTGAAGGGTTAGGGTGTTGAATGATGGTCCTAGTAACATTTGTTAGACCCCATGCTTTTAAATCCATTAGAATTATGGGGAGATCTCATGCTTCCCCCCTCTTCCTTCGTGCGGGCATGTGGCCCTTCTCGTTGTCCTTGCTTTATTGAAAAAACTCGACCTTACTTCGGCATTAAAGGGAGCAAGCGCCGCTGGAGGTTGGCATAGCGTGAAGTTATGGAGAAGTCTCGAGGTAGCATCTCACATGCTTCCTCCTCAATGGATGGTCTTGTCCTGCAGCAGGTCATTCAGGGATTTAAAGAGCTCTCATGCACCGCCCCTCTCGTCGGTGTCTTCTGCTATGCTCCTGGGGTTATCTCGGACAGTTTCACAATGAATTTCGAATGAATGACTTTCAAACTCAAGGAAATTAGAGGGACGCACCAGGAAATTAAAAATCATGCCTGTTATGCCTTTGAAGCTTCCAAGGCGGCTTTGGAGGAAAGCAAGCTTATCAGGTAGGATATTATCTAGTTCGACGCACGTATGGAAGATGTGGACTCGAATGCTAGAGTGTAGGAAGGCGAGCTCGAGGAGCTTCAAAAGGATTTCAAGGGTCTTAAAGAGGCTCAAGCCTCAAATTTCGAGGGTCTACGACAATTTCTCTTTCCCCTGAAACGGAAATTGTTTGAATTTATGAAGGATAGTGATGAAAAGATCGATGCTCAACTGGATCAGATGGAACTCTCTCTACAAGAGAGTAGGGATGAAATTGGGAAGCTCACCCAGCAATCTACCCCTGGGATCTGGCGTGACGATAGCTCTCTCATGGAGGACGAATCGCTGACTCTTGAAGGACTCCCACCGGCCTAATTTCAGGAATGTTGTTCAGTTTTCCCCCCTTTTTGTGATGTTCTATGTTTTTTTTCCTCTTGATATGTAATCAGTATGCCCGAGTTTACTCGACAAATAGTTTCAGTCATGGACACAATGAGAATTCCATTCTCAACACTAAAAGTTTAATTTTGTTTACCTCAAAACTGATAGTTAATTCTGTGTGTATCCCCTCTCGGCAGGGTTTTCTGTATCTGTACTTTTCCTCCTTTATAATATAAATCTTCTACTCGTTCTTGTTAAAAAAAAAGATTCAAGATATGGAATTTTGGTTATGAATAGAGTCAGGTTAGGTAGAATACTATGTGAAAATAAGTTTTCTTTCAACCGTATAGAATACTATGTGAAAACAAGTTTTCTTTCAACCGTATAGTAAAGTAAGTAGAGTAAAGAGAGTGAGGTATAGTTTTTATGATGTATAGTCTTATATGAATTTTATACTATAACACTTAAATTTATAACAAACTGTATATTAACTTTGACCATGTTATTAATAGCTAATAAACAAAACATAATTATAGTAAACAACTAGACCTCTTAACACTTAAATTTATAACAAACTGTATATTAACTTTGATCATGTTATTAATAGCTAATAAACAAAATATAATTATAGTAAACAGCTGGGCCAGTTATTTACATGTAATTTTATTGCTAATATTAATATATTTCATAAGGTTATAGTAGTAATAATGTCTCACTCATGCTAAGTATGAACTAGGATAATTATACATACTCTTGTGATAAGCTCTATATAATGCTTTCTTTATATGACCTTAATTTGATAAGTTGGCTTTATTTTACGGTATTGATTCCTTGACATATAGTATTCAAGAATTAAATATAACTACTAGCAAGGTAATTGTATTACAAGCATTAAAATACATAAAAGGAGCTTCTTTTGTTCGCATAAGAAACACTCGTGTTATTCGATCGAATGGGAGGACCGGAGGGTAAGGTAATGTCTCGATGACAAGGAACCTTGCTACCTCGCACATTCAACGTTAATATTTAATGTTAATATTATTTATAAATTAAAGATTTATTATATGCATGTATGACAGATATATTATATATGATATATGATATTCTTCATGGTTGTGTCTTGAATCTTGAGGAATTTAATCTTAGTCTAATGTTCCTCGTATAAAGTTTGTAATTCTAGTTTCACCTTTTATCTATCAAGATGACAAGTGATCTTAATATTTTTCTTGGTATATGGGAATTATAC
Source organism: Larix kaempferi (assembly GCA_027924585.1). Classification (NCBI taxonomy): domain Eukaryota; kingdom Viridiplantae; phylum Streptophyta; class Pinopsida; order Pinales; family Pinaceae; genus Larix; species Larix kaempferi. Next base: position 2,200,738 of record BSBM01000734.1, on the reverse strand, counting down.
AAGCTGTCACTTTCAAGATTAAGTTGTTAGTGCTTAGAACTAGAGATGAATGCCCTCTTTGCTTCAAGTCATATATAAGCTGTCACTTTCAAGATTAAGTTGTTAGTGCTTGGAACTAGAGATGAATGCCCTTTGTTTCAAGTCATCAATTTTATTTCTCAACTCAGCTTGTTGTTGTAGGAGCAAGTATATATAGGATGCTATCTTGACTAGTATTTTCTTTGCTCATTATGAAATCCAAGTATGGGGAGAGTGGAGATGGCATTGCAATGATAATCCCAAGTCCTTAAATAACTTTAAATGAAGGTACACTTGGAATCAATACTTGAAATCAATATTATGAGTTGGATCTCATTGAAACTCCATGCTTGCAATCTCTTCTTAGATTTGTTGCAACATAAATTCAATTGTAGATAGGACTTGAGGGTGATCATTTGACATATTGGGACTCATAAAAGTAATGTGAGGATGTAAAGGTTCCTTAACCAATTAATTCAAGTATCAATTTTGTCATATCATCAATTAAAGACATATTTCTCATCTAATTAAGCTATAAAAAAATCCTCAATAATACATTGAGCAATGATCATTACACCTTAAAATAAGGTTTTCCCATAAGAAGACTTGGGTTAGTAAGGGAGACAAGAAAAAACTACCCTTGTCCATTATCCATCTTTATCTCTTCTCTTCGCATCCCTCCATAGCATTTTCATTCACGGTGTTGTATAACCTAAAATCTACCAAATTCTTGAATATGTCCATACATTTCCTTTAAAAAAGAAGTAGAGGGATTGACTTCAGACTGTGTGTGAAGTAAACCATTGAGGGAAACATATTGACATTAAGGATTTGTCTTCGATATGAGGGCTTTTTTTCTCATAGAGGATATCCTTTATTCAAAACAACTCAAATTTGTCTCTTTTCTAAGGAAATTTTATGTAGTAATCTAGTAGAAACATTCAATGTTAGGTATAGTTTTCTGGGTCAAAGTGCAAAGACACACTTACTCCATGCTCCACAATATTTTTGAGGATCTATGAATCGACCCATAACCTTCAAAAATCCATAAACAACTTTCAACTGTCACTTTTTCAAATTCCAATAATAATGAAAAAAACTACGCGATTTAAAATAAAATATATATTGATTCCTCTTTTCTCCTTCTCATCTATGACAAAAAAAAGTGATCACGGATAAAATATCATTTTGTATACACCCACCAATGTAAGTTTGTTTTTTAACTAATCGTTTTTACAAATGAATAAATATAAAAAAGTCCAGGGGTTGTAGCTTGGGTGGTTGGGAGGAATGTTGTTACCCTCCCCACCCAAGTTCAATTCTTGTAAGTGACATATTGCTCTTGTTGAGCCCATATTGTAATGATTGTAATTCATGCCACCTTGATTCTCTAGAATAACAGGTGGTGACCATTTCCCGGTGGACTAGCCCTCTAACAAATGGCGAACCACCTTTAGAAAAAAGAATAAATAAATAAACAAACAAACAACTTTCTTTGGGAAAAGAGAAAATAAGTGTACTTATACCTATATTTATTTAGTTTCTTAAGTAATTTAGTCATGTAACCAAAATATATCACGCCATTTAAATTAAATATTTCAAGCATTTTTACTAGGTTTTACCTTGTTTAATGTTGTGTTTATGTTTGAGATGATGTTTTATGTTATTTTGTTATATAATAATATGTAATGCTCTTTCTCGGTACAAGGTTTGGTCGTATGTTATATAAAAGTATATAATTTTATTGATGATAATATGAGATATTGTTTTTTAATATTATCTAAATTGAAATTGCTTCTTGCTCTTGGAGTATAACTTAAAATTGCTTTTGATTGGTTAAGAGATTGTCTTTCTTGGATGTAAGGAAATAAGTTAACAAAGTAAGATCCAAAGGGATTTGGTGGGAGTGCAAGCTTACCCTCTATTGGACAACCAATGGGTTATTTTAGATGACCAAGTTTTATTTACAAACAATGATGTTGCCACACATCAAGGCCTTGAGATTGTATCAACAAAAGTTAAGCCAATAGCCTTAAATATTGTAAACATTTTTTTTTTGTTTGAGGAAAAAGAAACAATATGTAATGGGTGGTTTGGCATAAACTAATTTAATTTGAAACATGTAATGGGTGGTTTGGTATAAGCTAATTTAATTTGTAAAATTTCATTATAGTTTAACCATACAAGTGGTGTATTGTCCCCTTCTCCCAATATGACCAACAGGAAGGGACATTAACTAACTACGGGCTTCCAAATTTCACTTCATAACCATATTATGAATTTCTAATAGGTAAAATACATATGCAAATGCAAACTAAAAACACACAGCGGAAATAAACTTGATCCACACACACACAACATCCATATACAAGCATAATCATAACATGCATTAAATAGAACCATTTCAAATTCAAGTGCATGATAATACTTATCTTTATCCAACGCATATCCAAGCAACTGGTAGTGTAAGAGCAATTTTCCACCCAATCATAAGCACTCTGTCTAGCATATACTATTTCTGTTGAGAGGCCGGGCCCAAGCTGGGCTATGAGGCTACCGGGACGAAGGAAACACCTACAACCTTCTCTCTCTCAACCCACAACCCGATTTGCACTCTATGCTTAGGAAAATACTCCTACAGATCTCTACAGGGATCTCACTCAACCCTTGCAGCCTTGGATCCAACAATACCTGCACACAACACCCTTTTGTGCTAAGGCATCCCCTTCATCGATCCATATTTATCTTGGGCGATCCATCTTGTTGGGTGCTTCTAGTGTGTGCATAAAAAGAGATCAACTTGCTATATGTTTTTGGAAAACCACATGTAGCCTTAATCCATGGCTTCTCAAGGATCTATGAGTAGAAAAACTCAATGGGTAAGGGTTCCTAGCTTGCCCAACCTCTTTGCTCACCTACAACCAACTATTTTCCCTTCCAAATCTACAGCTCTATCTCTAAATTAGAATTTTTGGGTTAAACATGGTATGGTAAGGTGATGAACATCAATGGAGAGCTCTGCATAGTGTATATCTACATAAAAGAATGAGATAATCGGGGTTGAATCCAAGGGATATGAGAAAATGGTGAGAAGACACATGACATAGCTTTTGACTATAGAATAAAGGACTCTTGGTAGCTAACAGAACTGACATAAAATTGTAGTCAACCCCATGCTTCAATAACTACATGAGGTGAATTTTCTCACCAACCTCACACATGCATTCAATGATTGGAAAATAGTCAAATGAAGGTAATTGGCTCACTTAAATTCACATGGAAGAATTTGGATGAGTTATAATATTGACACTTGGAAACAAAGGATTTAGTCTCCCTCTTTCCTCTTCCCCTATGGTGGAATCATAGCCCCTCTAGTGCTCTTTACACAACCACCTTGGACCATTTTATTATTTATACACATAATATTTACATATATTTCAAGTTAGCATGACAAGCCAGCCATATGGTTCAAATAACAATATTTATGTCATATGCACCTAGCCATTCACTAGTTAGGCCATGGCCTTGAGCTTCACATTGGAACCCATACTAGCATATTTACATAATTTTGGTTAAATACATTCCAAATCAAAATGGGGGTATTACAAGTGGTAAGTTTTTTTTATGAAACATGTGCATCATGAGAAACCTTTTGAGCATTTATGTTCATTTCAATGGTGGTACTCAGTTTAAACTGTTTGGTTGCAATTTTGGCAACCTAACCAATGGGAATATCAAGTAAGGTCTACAATATTCACAGAGGTAGGAAACCCAAGGACTTGACACCGTGACTTTCTGCTTGCATTTCACAACACTCAACCACTTGAGCTAACCCGCTAGTCTTGTACAAGTGGTAAGTTGCACACATAATCTATGATATATATATATATATATATATATATATATATATATATATATATATATATATATATATATATATTCAGAATTGCTAGCATTATGGTATGTACTAAAAGTAGCAAACTCTTTTTGGCTACATGAGATCACAATGTTTGGTGACTCCAGAGTGACCATTAAATGGGCTAAAGGCTTATATAAACTCAATGTTATCTCACTCTTCCAATGGTGTCAAAGAATTTCCACGGAGATTCGTTGTTTCGGTGATATTTCCTTTTATCACATATATTGACAACACAATACTCTGGTGGATAAACTATCGAAGCAAGCTATGGATGGTGAGGAAGGAGTTATTCTATGGGAGGAGATACCGGATGCTCAAGTCACAGATTTGGGATCTTTTAAAAATTTTGAATGGTAGGCACGGGTCCTTTTTTTCTAGGTTCTTGTGATCGATGTATAGGATGGGATCTAGTTTATACAGAAACTTTTTTTAGTTTCTTTTTGACTTTTTGTGTGGGAAGGCTATTGGTATACCTGTTATGTTAATAAAATGAATTGGTCTATTTTATAGTTTTTAAGTCGTAATGACTTGAACTTTTTTGTACTATTTGATTCAGATGAATAACAATAGTATTCTTTTTCTGCTGAAATATCTCTCTCTCTCTATATATATAATTCAACAATTAAATGACACTTTAACATCTTAAAAAATATTAAAACAATGAATTAGTTTAGATTGTAATCCACTCACCCATCTATATAATTAAGGTAGCAAAAATATTATATGTCAAATTTCTCAAAAACATTTAAGGGTTTGTATGGCTTGTAAAAGTTGGGTATTGTTGTCGTCTCCATCAAGGTCTAGTTTCCTAAATAACAGTACTTATTTTTAATAATTCGTCACATTTTAGGGTTTGTATGGCTTGTAAAAGTTGGGTATTGTTGTCGTCTCCGTCAAGGTCTAGTTTCCTAAATAACAATACTGATTTTTAATAATTCATCTCATTTGTAAAAATAGGTGGAAGTCGTGTATAGATGATTTTGGTAGAATATGTATCCCACTTATAACTACTTAATAAAAAAATAGGATATATACAAAATACTTTGGTAAAATATATACACAATAGTTTGATAGATATTCTGTAATAAATATTTTAATATAACCCATTTTTAATTTTTAATTAAAATTTTACATTACACTAGTAATAATACCCTTCCATATTCTGTTTATTTTTACATCAATAATTATACCCTTCCTTTGGAAACAACTCTTCTTTTCACCGTATCTTAGGGAGATTCAATGCTAAGGCAGAAAAATAAACTTACAACAACGGAATCATTAAACATAGTCTATGTATTAAAGTATGTGAAATCCCCTATGGTTTAGGGTTTGTGGAATCCCCTATGAAAACCATATTGAGGAAAAATATACAAATGGTGTCAATCTTACATTGGAAAGGTCTCATAAGAGAAGTTTGACATATGTCACAAATATGTCATCTTCTTCATTGCTTTGCTCGTGTTATTGGCATGCCCTTCCATCCTTGGCATGAACTCAAGTCCTCACTTAGGAAAAGATTAATCCACCTTGAACTAGTCTACACAAGGTTAATCAAATTGAAGTTCAAAGCATTCACAATGAATTAACTGAGTTCCATCCTCCCCATTGTAGTCGATTTTGACCATTTTTGTATAGACACCACTTCCCCTTATGATGCATTATGTTAAAGGTAATTAACAAACATGCTTAGGAAAATGATTTTTTCTTTTGGAAGTTAACATTGTTGACATTCTAGATCACAATGGACTTTTGTTGAACAACCTTTGTGGACCTTGGTTTTTAAAAGATCCAACACATCATTAACAACTAGTGAGTGATCAAAATATTCAGAGAGTGGGATGATAAGGTGTATAGAACAAAGTTGAAGTCAAAGAGAAGGTCTCATCATTAACAAATGTATACTAAATTTTATGGTATATGTATTTTAACACTATAGAGAGTTTTGGTAGTTTTATAAGGATTTACGTTAACAAGTTAGTATGTACAGTGATAAGTAAATATAAGGGAATACATGTTATTTTTTTAAGAGCCAACACATCATCTACTAAGCGATCAAATCATTTCGGCATCATGACATTAAGGTGCACATACAATAGTTGAAGTCAAACCCAATGGTATATGTATTTTAGCACTATAGAGATTTTTGGTAGTTTTAAAAGGATTTGCATGAGTAGGTTAGTATGTAGTGTGATAAGTAATTGTAAGAGAACAAATCTTATTTTGGAATGTATATTAACATTAGAGAACTCTCTAGTGTCTTTTTCCCTGACAATGCTATATTCACAATACGTTTCTCGATTGTTTAGTTTGGTAGTGGTGCCTCTCTTTGTTAATATAAAATTAATGTGATAGTTGAAAAAAAAAGAAACAATGCTAGTGGCAATTGAATGGACAACCCACCTCTTTTTATATAAAAACTATTTATATATTGTTATTTAATGCTAGATGAAAGTTGTCATGTTTAAAATAAATCAAGCAATTTCACCAATAATTAAGTGATTTTTATAAATAAATCGATAAAAGTATCATATTAACATCCACTTAGATCAGATTAAGATTGAAAAACATGAGGTCCCTGGATTTTACCCTTGCCTGCGTGCAATGCGTACTCCTGCTTTGGCTGCAGGCATCTGCATCCCTTAGCGTTTGACCTTGCCCAACCTTCCTTCAGGTTGTTCCTCGGCTCTACTGCTAGCCCCTAGCCCTCCATTCTTCCCTAACTTCTCCCGTTCGCCCTCCTTCCAGCCTGACCTCTCCTCCCTTCATTCTGGATCCTGGATCTTCTCCTCTTTTCTCCTTGTCTTTGCCCTCTTCTAGGGATTAGCCTCGGGAGCAGAAATCCCCCCCGACTTTGATAACTTCCTCAAGCTTTTAGTTGCTCAAGGCAAGAAGTCGCTCTCTTCTTCTCAACAAAAATTCGTGAAAAAACTCAATGAGATCCCGAATGTAGCTTTGTCGGTGGAATTACCCTGCAAGAAAACCCTCAACCTGTCTGAACGTGCATTAATCGGCCAATTCACAAGCTTATGGCCTTCTCCTAAGTCCACCGAAAACTGGGTCCAGAAAAATTGGAGACCCCTGATCACGGAAGATGTTAAATCCTTCTTCCTGGGTAAAGGATACTTCGCTTTCATCTTCAAATCCAAACAGGATCGCGAGCTCATCTTCAGGAACGGACCCTACTTCATGGGACCACAAGGGATCTATATGAACAGATGGACTCCGAATTGTGACCCATCGCTTGACATCCCCTCTGTAGTCCCTGTTTGGGTGAGGCTCCCCCACTTACCCCTACATTGCTGGAACACTGAATCCCTGGAAGCCATCGAAAATGCCTTGGGTAAATACATCGAGAAAGCTGATCGGAAAGATCAATACTCATGTGCGAGAATCTGCGTCGAAGTAGATTTAGAACATGGTTTGCCAGAAGCAATAAATCTTACAGTAGAAGATTGGTCCCACATTCGAGAACTCGACTATGAACAGATCCCCTTCAAATGCAAATTCTGCCATGAATACGGCCATTTCGCTTGATCATGCAAAAAGAAGCCTGTGGATCCAGAATCAGATGGGAAAAAAGAACAATGGACAACCATCCAAAAAAATACGAAATCAGGTACGAAATCCCACCCAAAAAGTCTAAATAAACAGAAAACAGATCAGCAAGAACATGATCCATCGACCTCGAATAGCAAGAGCAGCTTCAAAGTACTGGAAACATCTGAGATTAATGATAACCCCGAGGCTGAAGAAGAAGGAGAAATACGCGAACAACAAGACACTCAAGCATCTCCTCCTGCCCCTAAAAATCCTATGATCTCCCCGTCCCAGAATATCCCCAGCTCCATCAGATCTACCCTGATCAAAGATTCTCCCTCCTATGTTGAAATCACTAAAGTGAGACCCCCCCGGCTCCCCCTCCTCATCGGAAGAACCCATAGATAAATCTTCCAAAAAACCAGGGCGTAAATCTACCAAAGATCTGAGGGAAGAAGAAGCTAAGCGTGAGAAAGTCCAAGGATCCCAAGCCATGATAGATATGGTCTTCAACAGAAATACTAGATCCAGTATAGCAGGGAAAAAATACGGAGACATGGTAGGAGGAACACCCTCCTCCATCTACATACCTAAATGATGAAGCTGGTCTCCTGGAACTGTAGAGATCTAGGAAATCCCTGCAAGATTGAAGCAGTTAAAGATTTACAGAGAATTGACATGCCATATCTTCTTTTACTCCAGGAGACCAAACTTGATGATAATACAGTCTTAGCCACCGGAAAAGAACATTGGAAGAAAAATGCAAGTTATGCAGTCAGCTCCAGAGGAGCTTTTGGCGGTTTGGCAACCTTATGGTCCTCAGAAAAAGTCCATCTCCACAATCACTTCACTACGCAACACTGGATTTACACTGAACTCACCCACCTGCAGAGCAACAAGCAGATCGCCCTTTTCAACATGTATGTACCAAATATTTCCTCTGAGAAAAAAGATTGTTGGAGTCTAATCAAAGATTTTTTGGATGCTTATAATCCTCAAAACATCATTATCGACGGTGATATGAACGTCACCTTTTCCAAATCTGAAAAGAAAGGTGGCCTCAATGGTAACGATTTCTTCAAATCTCTAGTTGAAGCCCTGATCCAAAAATGGGACCTTATAGATATCAATCCCAAAAAAGGGAAATACACATGGTCCAATAAGCATCTTGGCAAGGGAAATATCATGGCCATACTGGACAAATTCCTTGTTCATAGCAGCTTTCTGTCTAATACCCAAATCATCTCCTCCAACATTCTAGCCAATCTTGCCTTTGATCATAAACCAATTCAACTCCACTTTAACGACATCGAGGAACTTGTCCCAATTCCCTTCAGGTTTAGTCCCCAGTGGCTCGAACATGCAAGCTACTGGACCATTCTGGAAAAAGCATGGAAATTCCCCATCACGGGTTCTCCCTGTCACGTATGGGAACAAAAACTAAAAAATACCAAAGCTGCTCTCAAGGTTTGGGCCAAAACCAATTGCCCAACCCTCGCAAACCCTAGAAAGACGGCTGTGGTTATACTTGAAGATATCCAAATCGCCATGGAAAAATAGCCTGTTGAAGCTTTCACATTGCATGAAGAAGCCACTTAGTAAACCAATGTTTATCATTCCTTTCAAACTGAAGAGGATTACTGGAGGTTGAATTTAATGAGCATTTGGCTCAAAGCAGGTGATAAGAACACCAAGTATTTCCATAAACAATTCAAGCTCAAACAGTCCTTCAATCACATCGTTGAAATCAAAGCTGAGGATGGCACGATTTTCACCGGAAATACAAATATTAAAAATGGTGCACACGCTCACTTCTCCAAGCTATTCATTGAAGATGAAAGAACTGAAGGAGATAATGAGCTCACTTTGTTGGAGCACATTCTGAACAACATTTCGCCTAAGGATAATCTTAACATCCTTAAACCCTTCACCGAGTAGGAATTGCTCAAAACGATCCACTCATTCGAAGCTAACAGTGCACCGGGTCCCGACGGATTCTCTATACATTTTTACAAAGCATGCTGGAAGTATATCAAAAAATACTTTATGATAATGATAAATAACTTCCACTCAAAGTCAAAAATCGGTGGAGGCATAAACAACACTTTCTTGTCCATCATCCCAAAAGAAACTAGCCCCAGCTCCTTCAGCAGGTTCAGACTGATTTCATTATGCAACTCCTCCTACAAAATCATATCCAAGATGCTTGCGACTCGGATGAAGCCTCTGCTCAACAACATAATTTTCGACAATCAAGGAGGCTTTCTGGAAGGGAGACAAATACTTGACAATGTCATCCTCGTACAAGAAGTTATCCACTCCAGCACATCCAGAAAGGAAAAAGGTATGTTAATCAAGCTTGATATGGCCAATGCATTTGATCACGTCAAGCACTCCTTCCTCTTTAAAATTATGGCTCGCTTTGGATTCAAAGAAACCATCATCAATTGGATCTCAACATGCATTAGCAAACCATGGATCGCCCCCTTAATTAATGGTCGCCCTGTTGATTTATTACAAGCCACCCACGGCATTAGGAAAGGATGCCCTCTATCCCCCTTCCTGTATATCATCTTGGCAGATTCACTCAGTTAGGAATTAAATCATGATCTACTCACTGGCTCCCTCCCCGGCCTCCATTTGATCTATGATTCCCATCCACTTAACCATACCCTTTTTGCCGATGATTCACTTTTTTGGGGTGGAGCCTCCTCCATCATAGCTTGGAAATATAAGCACAATCTGAATATGTATTGTAATGCATCTGGAGGCAAGATTAATTTGCATAAAAGTGCAGTCTACAGCTGGAATCTCAACAACATAGCTGCAGCCAATATCAGCAGAATTCTTGGCATCAACGTCCATAACCACTAGGACAAATTCACATATCTAGGCCTCCCTATCACATATGGTAACTCAAATTATGGAAATTGGGATGACATGATCAACAAAATAAAAAGAAGAATCAGAAGATGGGGAGGGCAATGGCTCAGCAAGGCTAGAAAATTGATCTTAGTGAACTCTGTTCTTTTCGCCTCTCCTATCTACCAATTCTCTATCCTTGTAGCTCCAAAAGGAACAATAGATCAGATAAGTAAACTAATGAGAGATTTCCTATGGTCCGATGGGAAAAACAATGAAAACAAATTCCACTTAGTGAATTGGGAGACCATTAAGCAGCCAAAAGCCTTGGGAGGCCTTCAAATTCGCGATCCACACCATGCAAACTTGGCATTGGGTGGTAAGCTTCTTTGGAAAATTCTACATAACAAACACCATCGATCTAGGCAAGTTTTCAGGAAGAAATGTTTAAATGGGAACAATCTAAGATGTCTAGATCAAAATCCAACGTCCAAAGGCTCCAACACTTGGACATTATGCACAGCAGCTTGGGAGTTTTTTGCAAAAGATCTATATTGGGTACTAGGAAACAGAAGGAAAATATACATCTTTACTGACAAAATTATGGACAATGATGCACTTCAAAACATCTAAGAGATTCAAACTATTGCAGCCTGGCTCTCTCAGTATGGGATCAAAACTCTTAAATATTTGAGCTCTTGGGACATTCATGGCAACTAGCAGAGCTGGAAAAATGTAGTTGTCCCTATACATCTTGAGACAGCCAAAGTCATGCTTATTGAAAACCTGAAAGGTTGTGCCCCCTTACATCTAATGTCTAGTGACGAGCAGGGTTGGGGACCTATAGGCTCTTACACTTCTGTTCTAGGTTACAAAGCTCTTCAAATTCATGATAAAGTAAGAAAAGATCTATGGAAGTGGGTATGGGATCCATTTGGACTCCCTAAAATTAATTTCTTCACCTGGAATTTAATCCATAGCAAAGACCTCACTGGTGACAATCTCATTAAGAGAGGATTCCATGGGCCTTTTTGGTGTCCCCTCTGTCAGAGTAATCTCGAAACACTCAACCATCTCTTTCTGGATCGTCATTTTGCCAAGCTTGTCTGTAATCATATGTTGCTCGATCTCAACATCACCATGCCTACCTTCACCTCAACCACCCAGCTCTTTAAAGATTGGAAATCCACCTATCCTATCCCACTCTCCAATAAGAAACTTTGGTATCATCTCTTGATATCCATTCCTAAATACGCTTGCTGGAAAATATGGACAACAAGAAATAATGCCATCTTCCAAGACACGCATTGCACCCCCTTACAAACCGCAAGCCAAGCCAAGGGTTTGTTGATTGAAAGCCTCAATATCTCCAAATACAGGTTTGATGCAACCCTCAGCAATGAATAATTGAGATGGATAGGAGTCATCCTCCCTCATCCTAGTAATGAGTCTCAACCGAGACACCAACCAGCTTGGCACATCAGACTTACTAATATTGACTTCCAGGAGTGGAGAAATAATCAGGATATGGATAGCCTTCAATTCGATGGAGCCTCCAAGAATAATCCTGATGCAGCGGGAGATGGGGGAGTCTTGTGTACTAGGGAAGGAACGATGAGACTGAAGTATAGTTGGGGCCTAGGCATCTGCTCAAATAATATAGCAGAAGCCTTATCCTTGATGAAAGGATGCCAACTCGCCAAAGAACATAAAATTGAAAACATACAAGTATTTGGAGATTCAATAATTATCATCAGAGCTCTCAACACTAATAACAATATCAACAATCTTCCACTCAGTCGAATCATCCAACGAATTCGGAAAATCTCGAGCACTTTCACACATTTCAAGGCTTATCATATCTTAAGAAGCTTAAATAATGATGCTGATATTGAAGCTAATGACACCAGCAGTCTTAGTCAAGGCACTTTGAAACTATCCAATATTGAAAATGAATCTCATCAAATTCCATGAGTCAGGCTAACAGAGAACTTGTAATTCCATCTCCAAATTAGAAGTTATTATGGAACTCCCTCCTGGAAAATAAATAAATAAATAAATATAAATAGAAGAAGAGTTTTTCTGAAACTCTTTTGATCAGAGTATTTTGAGACTCTTTAGACCTCTGCACTTCAAATGATGCAGAGCATTCCGAGATTCTCTCATCCACAGTAACTCAATTGGTGCTGAGATTGACTCCTTGGAAACAAATCTCAGCACAATCCAAAATCCGACTACTGTAGCACATTTTCTAGAACTATATTGCGAAGAAGTTCCTTATCGAATTCTACTGAAAGAAAGCAGAACGCCTTCATGGAATCCTACCGCACAAAATTATTATTTATGTTGGAAGCTTGATTCAGAAAGCTGATAGACATACATATCCTCAAGCAATTAAAAACACTCAGCATTTCCTGATAGATATATTCTTTTTATCAAACTCAATAGCTCTTTTAGCATATTTTTCAAATTATTCAAGTGCAATAAGCTCCTTAGGCACACGATTCTTCAGTTGAAGATAGGCACACAAACTATCAATTGCAAACTCAACCAATAAAGGATTCTACAGGCTCCCAATTTGGTGATACTGAAAGTTGCTCATTTCCAATTTGGCCATCAATTGTACTCTGCCGATTTGGTTCAAAACCACGGCTTTTTTTTTATATACAATATTTGTTTATGTTAAAAAAAAACATCCACTTAGATCAATTACCTTGTTGGCACATGTATTAAAACTCACATGTCATGTTTGAAGGAAATGAACTTTGGATAGTCAAATCCCTTCCACACCCTCAAAATCTATACCCAATAGAGTTTGAACCTTGGGTGTGCCCCATCCCAACCATAGTCAAATTTGTCAAAATGTGCACATAAAGCTTATGTGGTTGGTAAAAGTTGGACAGTGTGATTGCCCCACCAAAGTTCGTTTCCTCATGTAACATACTCAATATTTCTACCATCTTAACCACATAAATAAATGGATCTATTTAAACACCCTCATAAGTATTGCTTATCTCATTGACATTTAATCACATCCATAAAACCCCCATTTATATTATGTTAACCTCACTAATAAACCAAGACCTCTTGTGTAAGCAAATAGAGCAATTTATGATCACATTGAATGAATACTATGCATTGGAGCTCAATTTCTGGTCACATGGAATGAATACTATGCATTGGAGCTCAATCTATGATCACACATAATTAATAAGATACATTGGAGCTCATTGAAACTCTATGCTTGCAATCTCTTATTGGACTTATTGAAGTTGATGGAGATTCTTGGAACATAAATTCATTTGTAGATAGGATTTGAGGGTGATCATTTGACATATTGGGAGTCGTAAAAGTTATGTGAGGATGTAAAGATTCCTTAAAACAATTAAATCAAGTATCAATTTTGTGATCATCTATTAAAGACATATTTTTCATTTAATTGAGCTATGAAAAAACCTTAATAATACATTTTGCAATGATTATTACACCTTGAAATAAAGTTATTTTCCTATAAAAAGACTTAGTGTTAGTAAGCGAGACAAAAAAAACTACCATGTTCCATTAGTCATCTTCATCTCTTCTCTTCTCGTCCCCATACCATTTTCATTTATTAAATCCATAATGTCTTCATGGTGTTTTTCAACCTAAAATCTACCCAATTCTCGGATATGTTCATATATTTATCCTTTATAAAAAAAAAGTAGAGGGATCACCTTGCAATTGTGGGTCACATGAATCATTGAGGGAAGCATGTTGACACTAAAGATTTTCCTTCCAAGTGAGGGTTTTTTCATAGAGGATATCGTTTATTTAAAACAACTTAGATTTCTCTCTTTTCTAAGGAAATTTTATGTATCAAATCTAAGAAAAATTGGGTGTTAGACGTAGTCACAAAAGTCAAAGTGCCTACGACATGGTTCTTCCATGCCCCACAAAAATTTTGAGGATATGTGAATTGATCCATAACCTTCAAAAATCCACAAACAACTTACAACTATGTGAATTTTAAATTGTGCATTTCTTTAGATTCCAATAAAAATAAAAATACAAATTTTTAAGTCATTTAAAATAAAAGATATATTACTTCGTCTTTTCTCCTTCTCACCTTTAACATTAACCGAAAGATGACTAAAAATATATTATATATACACACCATATACACACCACCAATTTTAAATTGATTTGTCACCAAAGATTTCCCAAATAAATAAATATATTTAAAAAACCAAACAACTCACTATTCATTGATAAGAAAGCTAATGAGTGTACTTATGCCTATATGTTGCTTAGTTTATCGAGTAATTTAATCATGTAATCAAAATATTGCATGCCAGTTTAAATCAAATATTTCAAGCAATCCCACTAGGTTTTACGCTACTTAAAGTTGTGTTTGTGTTTGAGATTATGTTTTATGTTATTTTGTTATATAATAATATGTAATGAGTTTTTAAGTATGAGGTTCAATCACATTAAATATAGTATTTGGTTTTATGTTTTTTTTGTAGGGTTCGAATTTTATTAATTAAGATTTAAAAACTGTACATAGCAAAGCAATCCAAAAATCAAATGTCCAAGCAGGCATTTTTGATGACTAAGATTAGAGTCTAATAGGTTCAGAGTTAGTCAAAACTAGAGAACTCTGAGAGTTCCAAGTTTGCTAGGACCCCCCACAGGCCAGGGGTTATAACCACAGTAATTCAAAAAAGCGTGTAAATTAAAACTAAGAAGGTTAATCCAGTGATTGTTCCTCATTAGACATAAAGGTAGAAGAGGAATTAACACCTGGAAGGATGCCACTTGTTGAGGCTGCGGATATGTAAAGGTATTACTAGTAATGGCACGACCAAGTGCATCCATTTTCGCATTGAGGCGGGCCATCTCGTCACGCTGGAACTGAAACATGGAGCAGAGAGTGGCACTCAAGTTTGATAAGTGGGCAACAAGCGACAAGGCACCACATTCGAGAGTGAGAAGTCCCTTGATGCAATCGTCCATGGTGAGAGAGAGCAGATATTTGGTGGTCCATAGGACCTGCAGCGTCTTGGTATGACAGGTTTCTCACGTGCTAGTCAAACCAGATTCCCAATTAGGACGCCCAATTCTACAGCCAGTCATCTGGGAGAGGGGCATTCTCTCTTCTGCTTGAGGTGGTTTTCCAGGTGCAGAGTGCATGCATGAGCAGAGTCCGGGATCTCCTATTCAAATTACCCCTGTGACCTACCAAACTCCTTCAAATCCCGAGGCATATGGGTGCGTCGTGGTCCATGCCTAGTCTTGCGTGGGGTGACTTTGGTTCAGACCATTGTCGCTCTGAAGCTACAGAAAAATTAGTGAGGAGGGAAAGACTGCGAAAGAACCAGAATACAGAAAGAGCGACGGGGTGAAGAATGGCGGTGCAGACAAATGCGATGCCTAGGCCAGGCTTGGCGATTTAGTGCTCTTGTGCTAAGTATGTGCACATGTAGGGCGTGCGAGACGCCACTTCCGCCACCTTCCTGCATAATTACCATTAAAAACCTGACTTCCAAATCGTTTAAGATCTATACAATGGGATGTTGACGCCTTAAAACATGATGGAAGGCTCGTCCTTGGAGCGTACCCTCTTTAAACTGGTTCATGTAGTCAGAAACCCGATTTCCATGCGGCATGTCGCATGGAACATTACTGAGGAGGTGGCGGAATATGGCCACGTGCATCGACGTTGGCTTGGGAGGCACTTGTCATGGGGGTTGTTTTATGTTACATAAAAACATATAAGTGATTTATTTGGGGTTGAGGGTGTGAGATAAAAGTTGGGTCTTATGGCTGACCCAATGGAAGACTGGGTTCAAATCCCTGAGGGGGGGATCGTAGTTCTTTCCGGTGGGGGAGGTTTTCATCCTTGGGCGACCATAGTGACAGTTCTACTTGACATTGGGAAGATCGATCTCACATCCAACATTAAGGATTTCCTCGCCTAGGTTTACTGTTTCCAAATAGCTAACACATTGATCTACTCTAGCTCTAGCTTCGTTGTGTGCGGGGGGCGGGCTTCCTTGGTTTGGAAAAAAAAGTGTATTGTTATAAATTCAATGATGATAATAGGAGATATTGGTTGAAATTAATTTTTTATTTTTATTTTGGAGTATGATTAAAATTTGCTTTTGATTGGATAAGAGCTTGTCTTCCTACGATGTAAGTGTTAAATATACAGCATCACGAGACATTCTCCAAACCAATATTGTGTAGTCAAGATTGATCCTCTTGTATAGAGGTGAGCACTTTGATTGCCTTCTGTGTAAAGGCTATTCCTCTCGTATAGAGGTAATTGATCAAAGTAATGATGTTGTAAAGTCTTGTTGGAAAGGTCTCCGGACTTGTGTGTATCAAGTCATGATTATCATGTGGACCTTCCATATAAAGGTATCCATGAGATGGACCTCCCGTATAGAGGTGGACCTTCTATATAAGGGTCATGCTTTACTTTTTAAAAGCATTTAATGTTTTGTGATATATTATTAACCATGATCACCAGATTTCTATTAAGTCTGATCACAACATCCGATAATTCTTCTTAGTATAATGTAATGTGATGGATAATTAAAGTTAGCACATATTGACCATGCAGTAAGAGATAAAGAAATAAAATATAAAGCATTGAGATCAAGAGAATTCAAAATTTTCCGTGCAGACACTTCAACTAATTAAAGAGAAATCGAATTATTAAAGCTTTAGTTATAAAGCTTCAATGCTTCAGTTAAAGCATCAGTTAAAGATATCTCTCAGTTAACTAAAGAACTCATAGTGGTCACTTCAAGTAAATCAATTAGCATGATTTTAGTTAACTAAGTGTTAAATAAAAGGGACTAGTTAACTAAAGTATTTACACTTTAGTTAAACTAAAAGACGACACTTCAGTTAAAGAGAATATCTAGTTAACTAAGTGTTATTGCATGATGACACTTATGTTAAACTAAAATATGACATGTGAGTGTGACACTTCCATGTCGACACTTACGTTAACCACATAACTAAGTGGGAAAGCTTTCAGTTAAGAGGCGAGTTCATCCTAAGTGACATCTCAATGAGATGAAGCACTACATGAGAAGTGGGGCGCACCACTCCATGCAAGATTAATACATCTAGTTTGAGGGCGAGTTTATCCTGAAGTTAGAAGTTAAAAATAGAAGAGAAGAATGTATAAATGTGATATACAGGATTGTTGAATCCAGTGTGAAGCGAATTCTTTTCTCCAGTGAAGGCAAGGCGCTTCTCTTTGTGCAGGGTATTGTTCGTGCTTGTTATTGTTGTGCTGGGCACACATCCGATTGATCTCTCTTCTCTATTGCTTCTATATCTTCACCAAGAAGTTTGGTGATCTCTTATCTTCCTAAAGTAATCTATTATGTTGTAAAAGAAACCATTTTATGCTATCCATTATATTATACTGAGAAGAATTGTTGGGGTTTTTGTTCTCATAATTTTGAGGATTTTCCCCAGGGTATATCTTGTGTTATGGTTGTATTAATTTCATGGATTGAATTGTCTCATTGCTTCAAGCCTCTGCATCTAAAAGAATTAAAGATCAAATCTCAACCAAATTTCAACATGGTATCAGAGCTCAAGGTGTGAAGGAGCTTAGTTTTGCATGCCATCTAGAGCCTACATAGATCCTGAGAAGTTGAGCACAACATTTGAAGGCTATGGCATCAGTCTTTGTATGACCAGAAGACCGTCTTGAGGGCACCTCAAACTTCAACACTTGGAAGGCTAGGATTCTCAACACCCTAGAGGAACATGACTTGGATGGCTATGTATCCACTGTGGTGGAGGAGCCTACATTTAATGTAGGGTGCATCAACTTCAAGAAGAATCAAGCTAAGGCTAAACGGATCATCTATGATTCAGTAAAAGATAACTTGATGCTCGTGATCACTCTGCTGAAGACCACGAAAGAATTTGATGATACATTGACTAATCTATATGAGAAGAAGGCCCTGAGTCAAAAGAGGGCATTGAAGAATAAGCTTCGAAACTTAAAGATGGAGACATATGAGACAGTGGCCTCCTTCTTCTCCAATATATCTCAGGTAAGAGATTAGCTTGCTAGTATTGGAGTAGTGGTGGATGAATATTATCTTCTCCAAACCGCTATTGATGGTCTCGCATCCTCATGGGAGACATTCTTGGCTACGGTAAATGGCCAAGAGGTACAACCTAACTTCAAAAGGTACAAACTAAATTCAAAAGGTTGTGGCATGATTGCCTCCAAGAGGAGGGGCAAATCCAGATCAAGTCAGTGTTCATCAAAGAAGAAAATCTTGCCCTCATGGCAAGAATGAAGAAAGGAAAGAAACACTTCCTCCAAAAGAAGTTCTCTCATTTAAAGAAGGAGTGCAACAAAGGCTTTGATAAGTCAAAATCTAGATGCTTTAATTGCAACAAGAAAGGCCATTTCTCAAGAGATTGTAGAGCAAAGCGGAAAGGAAAGTTTCATGCTTTTACCACCATAAAATATGAAATCACTCAAAAGAATGCATCCGAAGAAAAGGAGACAAGAAGGGAGTATTATCTTGTCTCATCCCTTTCGGGAGATCCATCATCACAAATGCAGACACATGGTTGATTGATAGTAGTGCATCCAAACATATGATTGGTAACAAGAGTACCATCAGCGATCTAAGAGAGAAATAATTCACATGCATGGTAGAGTTGGGGGACAACTAAACTTATTTGATCCAGGGAGTTGGATCCACCTCATTCCAACGGAGTACCGATGATATTCTACATGTGGAGAACATTCTATATGTTCCAGGGTTGAAGAAGAACCTCCTCTCAGTTTCAATTCTTGAAGACAAAGGCTTCCGAGTTATCTTCATGGATAACAAAACACTTTTATGGATAAAGAACACAAGCCTACAATATGCTGCTATGATTGGAGTTCGAGAGGGAGGACTCTACAAGGTACCTGGGAAATACATTCAAGCTATGATTCACCACACTATCATCCCATGCGAGCTATGGCACCGAAGGCTTGGACACCTACACTACAAATCGCTACCAGGACTTCAAAAGATGGTAAAAGGTATGCCCATATTTGATTTTGAGCATGATAGTGTATGTCGGGGTTGTGCACTTGGGAGGAATGTTAAGAAAATATTTTCTAGTAGTTCTACTAGATCTAAAGGGATTTTAGATTTAATACATTCTGATGTATGTGGTCCCATGTCATCCCCCTCCCTGTGTAGCTTCTTATATTATGTATTGTTCATAGATGATTTTTCTAGGAAGTCATGGATTTATTTCATGAAGCATAAAAGTGAAACTCTTAGCAAATTTAAAGAGTTTAAAGCCCTAGTTGAAAATCAGAAAGAAAAACACATCCATGCATTAAGGTCTGATAATGGAGGTGAATTTGATTCACATGCATTTAATGAGATATGTAGTGATGTGGGAATATATAGACAGTTAACAGTACCATACAACCCTCAGCAAAATGGGGTTTCTGAAAGAAAGAATAGAACCATATGTGAGGCTACAAAATCCATGATGCATGATCAAGATATGTCTAGCTCATTATGGGTAGACTCCACCTGTACAGTTGTGTACATATATAATAGAATCCTGCATGCCATTCTAGATTAGAAGACACTAGAAGAAGTGTTTACCAGTGAGAATCCATACATCTCACACTTGAGGATCTTCGGGAGCCCAGTATACATTCATGTACTGAAAGAAAAGAGAACAAAGATGGATCCTTTTGGAAAGAAAGGCACCTTTGTGGGTTATAGCGAGTCATCCAAAGCATACCGAATATATGTATTTGGTGAGAGACACATTGAAGTCAGTCGAGATGTTACCTTCCATGAGGAAGCTGCTTTCAAAAGATCAAAAGAGATTCAATGTGATTCAGAGATGGAGGATCCCGAGTTTGATTCTCCCCCTTCAGAGTTAGAGAGGGAGAAACCAGAAGATGCCTCAGATTCGCTAGCTCCTGAAGAACCAGCAGAACTGGTTGAGAGGTCACTTGATGAACCTACCGCTAAAAGAAGATCTGGTTGGTCCCAATACATCTTACAAAATGCAGAGAAACATGGAGCACCAGCAGGCTCATCTAGAGAGCGCAACCAACCTGACAGATATTCAGGGTATGTTGCATTGATGAGCCACATCAGTGATTCAAAACCATCCTCGTATGATGCAATGACCGAAGAGTACAACTCTATAATGAAGAATAATGTTTGGGAGGTTGTTCCCAAACCTGATGGGAAGTCCATTATGACTTCTAGATGGATTTACAAGGTAAATCATGCTACAGATGGTAACATTGAGAAGTATAAATCCATATTCATTGCCAGAGGTTTCTCTCAGAAAGAAGGCATTGATTATGATGAGACATTTTCCCATTTGGAAAGGTACACCACAATCCGAGCAATGATTGCACTTGCATCTGTTCTAGGATGGAAACTTCACCATATGGATGTGAAGACAACCTTTCTCAATGGTGAGGTTGAGGAAGATGTTTACATTCAGCAGCCTGAAGGATTTGTGGTGCATGAGAAGGAGTCTCATGTTTGCAAGCTAAAGAAAGCTCTATGTAACGCCCCATTTTGACATCACTACTTGAACTACTATTATATGTTGTATTTGTTTGATTGTGAGACTTCGTCGGTTTGACAACACTGTGGACATATGGTTCTATTTATTTTGTCGATATATGTGTGTGTGTGTGTGTGTGATGTTAGTATTATGATCGATAGTCATGTTTAGATATGTATCATATGTTAATTATGTCTCATATATGCAAATTATTGAATGATGGGTACGTGGATACCATTACAGTTATATGTTAAATAAACCAACATAGATCCATCTTAAACCCATATCTATCAAGCACCAGGAGGATCCAATTTCTTGAGGTCTATTTATTTTTTTAAATTTAAACTCAAGAAATTTGATTTCTCTTGATTGATAGATCCGGGTTTAAGTTTTAAGTTTTTAAACGAACATCTATTTTTTAATTACTTTTCATAATATTTTATTTTATGAACCAACATGGATTTTTTTTAAATACTTTCCATAATTTTTTATTTTATGAGCCAACGTGAATTACATCTCCCCCATACTGGGCTGTAAAGTCCATTACCAGGCCGACATAATATTTACTACTTTTTACTTTAATATTTACTACTTTTAGTAATTATATGACACTACCTACTTTTTACTTTAATATTGGGAAGCTGTAGAGTCCATTTTTACTTTTTACAAGATCTCTCCCATAATATTCACTATCACTATTATTTTTTGCCGACATAATATTTACTACTTTTTACTTTAATGTTACAAACGTTACTAATGCTATTTATTACTAACGTTACATCACGTTACAGGATCTCTCCCATATTGGGCTGTAGAGCGCCTCTCGGTGCAATGAATATTATGCTAGGTGCATGGCGAATAAATGAATTTATTGTTATTATGATATGATGAAATGTATGTGAACATGTTGAGGATTTATGCACAATATTCTAGACTGTATGTCAGAGACTAACTTACAGGTTAAAAGGCTAAGTAATAGCTGGATCCTACGAGGTGGGAGTGCCTCGGGGACATGGAATTCGAAATATAAATGGTATGCAAGTGATGCATTATTTACTTATGCATGATTATTATAATGTATATTATGACATGTGTGGGGTAGGGTTTCAGGAAACTCAACCGCCCAGATTGGTTATACAATGACAAACTGAGTACAGGTGCAACGCAGTTATTATGTCGGGTAGACATAGTCCCTTGTTCCATTAAAGTGGGTGGAGGTTTTACCCACCATTTATCCCCGAAACCCAGAGTCATGGGAGGGTTGTGCTACGGTGTTCTCCCCAAGGTGTGTGATGATGACTGGTGGTTTCCTGCTGAGGAAGCTTGGTCGATGTAGTTGACACTTCCGCTTACGGGTTCTAGCTGGATCCGGTCATGGCTTCACACTTCAGGGTAGTCCATCAGAGGAAAGGATAGGATGTGGAAGTTAGTTGTGATTTACGTAGATGATGTAGGTAGATAGGTGTAGCTTGAAGTCGGGATGAAAACAAGATCTAATTGTGTGTGTGTGGAAAACCCTTAATTAATTATGTGTTGTAACTGAGTAATGTATGAATTGGCGTAGCTTAATAAGATGCAATTCGGTAAAAGACTGTACCTTGCAAACTATGTTGAACATGTGTGAGTGAACAATAAGTTTCATGATTATGATTGATGTGTGTGAATTATCACTGTTAGTGTACTTACGCGAGGTATGTAAGCAGTAGCCACGCTTACATAACTCGCCTACATATTTATAAATTGCGTGAAATATTGTTGAATAATAATGTTAATTATTGTCGATTAATAATTAATTATTGTTGATTAATGTTAATAATATCGATTAAGGTTAATAATGATGATTAATGTTAATTATTGTCTATTAAGGTTAATAAAGTCGATTAATGTTAATAAAGTTGGTTAATGATTAATTATTGTGGATTAATGTTAATAATTTGGAATAATGTTAATTATTGTTTACTAATGTTCATTATGTGTTAATAGTGATTAATTAATATTAATTGGGCTATTCTTATCTTTAGTTGTAATTATTAGTCAAGTTAATTGTAATTAAGAGGGTAATGTTGAATGGTAATAGTGTCATGAATGATTATTAGTTTAATTGCAAAGAATTAGGATTAATTAATTAACTAGGTTACAATAATAAATAAGTATTGATTAGGGTAAATACGTTAAGGTTCAAAATTATTGAATGTGGTGGAAGACATTACCTGATGCCATTTTATAACAAAGTTTATAATTATATTGTATTTTAGTTAATTAATTAAAATATTAATTAAATCAAGTGCAATATTGAATTATGAGTCAACAAATGATTAAGGGAATTAAATGAATTAAAAATTATTTTAATGGGAAGTGATGGTTGGAAGGTGACCCCAACCAACACAATTTTAATATTTTAATTATTAATGAGAGTCATGGGGGATGGGCTCGAGGAAGGACTTTGAGGGAAAACATTAATGGGGGAAGATAAGGGTATTGATGGCAGCGGGGAGAGTCGGCAAAGGGGGAATAAGGTGGAGAAGAGGAGGGGAAGAAGAGATCTTTTGACTTGGGAGATTTTTGGGGAAGTTTTCATAGCAAAGATAGAGTTTTACAGAGCAGGGCTGGAAGGGGGTTCTTGTTGGAGATTTCAGAGGGATAGAAACTGTGGTTGGCTTGTACTCGATTTGGGCTCGAGGTTCCAAAGGGGTACCTTTGGAGCTGGGTGGTCGGCGAGACCTCGCCAGTTGGCAGGGTGGCATACTTGTCTGGTTGGTTGAGTTTCAAAGGTTTGGGGAAGGCTTTGTTGCAGGGCTAAAACGGGGCATACAACAGAACTGAAAGGGAGCAGCAAAGGGATCTTCTAGCTATTTTGAGGTATTTTCCTGTAGGTATAAAATCCATTTCTACCCTGTAAATTTTACTATTACAGGTTATGATGTTAATGAATTTATTGTAAAATTATTGTAAATAGGCACATGTACATATATGTTGTTGAACCTACACAAAATTGGCAAATGTTAGAAAAGTAAATATGGTTGTAGCAACCTGTAAATGCAAATGTTATTTTTTTACATAGACCTGAAATTGAACACAAACCAACAAAACAGAAACAGAAATTGACACAGTATGTAAACAGAATAAAATGAGTAGTTTTATTGTTAAACTCAGAAAATCTAGGACCGGGGTCCTACACTCTATATGGGCTTAAGCAATCACCCAGGGCTTGGTACTCCAGAATTGATAGCTATCTTTAGAAACTGGGTTTCTGTAAGAGTGAAGCTGATCCAAATTTGTACTTCAAAGTAGTGAAGAACCAACCGGTTATATTGGTTATGTATGTTGATGATTTGCTTCTCACTGGAGAGGAACATATGATTGCTTGGTGCAAGAGGGATCTCACCTCAGAGTTTGAGATGAAAGACTTAGGTCTAATGCACTACTTTCTTGGCCTTGAGATATGGAAAAGAAAAAATGAATTTTTTCTATCTCAAGGGAAGTACAGTGTGCATATATTGTGCAGGTTTGGCATGATAGATTGCAAATCTATGACTACATTGATGGTTTCCAATTTAAGGAAACTTCATGAGTCAGGATCTGGATTAGATCCAATAGATCCCACTTTGTATAGACAACTTATAGGCTCAGTAATGTGCTTGATATATTCGAGTCCTGATATATGTTATGATGTGAGAATTCTAAGTCAAATTATGTCTGATTCGAGACACGGACACTAGACAACTGCTAAGCATGTGCTTAGGTACCTTCGAGGTACAATTTTATATGGACTCAGATATGTCTCCAAAGGAGGAGTCATGTTACTTGGTTATACAGACTCAAACTGGGGAGGAAGCATTGTAGACCGTAAGAGCACATCTGGTTACTGTTATAGCCTAGGATTAGCTATGATATCTTGGTCCAGGAGGAAGTAGGACTCTGTAGCCCAGAGCATTACCAAAGCAGAATACATAGCTACTAGTGTTTCCTGCCGAGAAGCAGTGTGGCTCAGAAAGCTACTTGCAGGGTTGTTTGATGAAAATATTGAGCCTACAGTTATTAGGTGTGACAATCAGAGTTGCATCAAGCTTTCCAAAAATCCAGTGTTTCATGACAAGTCGAAGCACATTGAAATGAAGTATCACTTCATCCAAGACATGGTCCAAAAAGGTACAATGAAACTTCAGTACATTGCTAATGATGAGTAGATTACAGATGTGTTAACAAAGCCTCTATTAGTGACGAAGTTCAAGTATTTACGAGACAAGCTTGGTATGACAGAGAATGCCTCCCTCGCTGAGAGGGAGTGTTAAATATATAGCATCAGGAGACATTCTCCAAACCAATCTTGTGTAGTCAAGATTGATCGTCCCATAGAGAGGTTAGCACTTTGATTTCCTTTTGTGTAAAGGTTATTCCTCTTGTATAGAGGTAATTGATCAAAGTAATGATGTTGAAAAGTCTTGTTGGACAAGGCTCCAGACTTGTGTGTATCAAAGTCATGATTATCATGTGGACCTTCCGTATAAAGGTATCCATGAGATGGACCTCCCGTATAGAGGTGGACCTTCTGTATAAAGGTCATGCTTTACTTGTTAAAAGCAGTTAATGTTGTGTGATATATTATTAACCATGATCACCATATTGCTATTAAGTCTCCTTTAGATATTGATCACCTCTAAAGTGAATTACTTTAGCATATGATCATTTGGTCCGGAATAGTATAATATGATCACAACATCCGATAATTCTTCTTAGTATAATGTAATATGATGGATAATTAAAGTTAGCACATATTGACCATGCAGTAAGAGATAAATAAATAAAATATAAAGCATAGAGATAAAGAGAATTTAAAATTTCTCATGTAGACACTTCATCTAATTAAAGAGAACTCAAATTATTAAAGCTTCAGTTAAGTATCAATGCTTTAGTTAAAGCATCAATTAAAGATATCTCTCAGTTAACTAAAGAACTCATATTGGTCACTTCAAGTAAATCAATCAACATGATTTCAGTTAACTAAGTGTTAAATAAAAGTGACTAGTTAACTAAAGTATTTACACTTTAGTTAAACTAAAAGACAACACTTCAGTTAAAGAGAAGATCTAGTTAACTAAGTGTTATTGCATGGCGACACTTATGTTAAACTAAAATATGACACATGATTTGTGACACTTGCATGGCGGCACTTAAGTTAGCCACATAACTAAGTGGGAAAGCTTTCAGTTAAGAGGAGAGTTCATCCTAAGTGACATCTCAGTGAGATGAAGCACTGCATGAGAAGTGGGGTGCACCACTCCATGCAAGATTAATACATCCAGTTTGAGGGCGAGTTTATCCTGAAGTTAGAAGTTAAAAATAGAAGAGAAGAATGTATAAATATGATATACATGATTGTTGAATCCAGTGTGAAGCGAATTCTCTTATCCATTAAAGGCAAGGCGCTTCTCTTTGTGTAGGGTATTGTTCGTTCTTGTTATTGTTGTATTGGGCACACATCCAATTGATCTCTATTCTCTGTTGCATTCGTATCATCACCAAGAAGTTTGGTGATCTCTTATATTTCGAAAGCAATCTGCTATGTTGTAAAAGAAAGCATTCTCCGCTATCCATTATATTATATTGAGAAGAATTGATGGGGTTTTTGTTCTCATAATTTTGAGGATTTTCCCCAGGGTATATCTTGTGTTATGGTTGTATGAATTTCATGGATTGAATTGTCCCATTGCTTCAAGTCTCAGCATCTAAAAGAATTAAAGATCAAAGCTCAACCAAATTTCAACAGTAAGGAAATAAGTTAACAATGCAAAACCTAAAGGCATTTGGTGGGAGTGGAAGCATACCCCCTATCGTACCACCAACAGGTTATTTTAGATTGCCAAGTTTATTTACACATGATGATGTTGTTGCACATCAATATCTTGTGATTGTATCAACAAATGCTAGGCCAATAACCTTAAATATTGTTAAAAAAAAAGATTTGTTTGGGAAAAAATAAACAATATCTAATGGGTGGTTTGATATAATCTAATTAATTTCTAAGTTTTCACTATACTTCAACCATACAAGTGGTAAGATTTTTTGATGAAATGTGCATCGCGGGAAGTACTTTGAGTTGTTACCTTTATTTTGAGGATGGTACCCAAAGTAAACTATTTGGTTTCAGTTTTGGAAACCTAACTTAGTGGAGACATCGAGTGAGACCTGCAATATTTATAGAGGTAGTTAGCCTGAGGACCTGCCCTTGTAACCTCTTACTTGCATTTGACAATGCTCAACCATTCGAACAAACCCACCGGACTTATAAAGTAGTAAATTACATACATAATCTATATTAAAATAGTGAACTAATTTAGAGTGTAATCAACTCATCCATTTATATAATTAAAGTACCAATAATATTATGTGTTAATTTTGTATAAAACATTCTAAGAATTTGCATAATTGGTAAAGTTGGATATTGTTATTTTCTACACCAAGATCCAATTTCCTAAGTGACAGTAGAGATTACTAGTAGATCATCTCATTCATATAACTAGGTAGACTCATTCACTTAAAATTTTGTATATCTTACATCCATTATTAACACCCATTAATACTTTGTAATGAATATTTTTAATATAATAGAATTTAATTTTTAAGTGTTAATTAGAGTGATAATACCACTACGTATATTATATATATATATTACATCAATTGTTATGAGAGATGTCTAAAAATTGGATGGTTATTTTTAGCCAAAATCCGGTATTTATTTATTTTGCAAAATTTGAATTTAGTTTTTGTTTGGATTTTGATGGTAAAAATGGTTTAAAACCCTTAGGGCACCCAACATTATAAAATTTGACAGCCATAACCTAAAATTTGAAAAATTACTACTGAATTTTTTCAAAATCTTACCTGAAAAAATCATCTATTCCAATTCAAATCGTAGAATTTGTAATCTACATGATTGTTATGCCCCTCCTTTCAAAACATCTATTTCCACCGTAGCTTAAGGAGATTCAATGCTAGAGCATAAAAATAAACATATACCAACGGGATCACTAGAAATGGTCAAATATGTATTAAAGAATGTGGAATCCCCTATGGAAACCATAATGAGGAAAACTATAGAAATGGTGTCAATCTTACAATGGAAAGGTGTTATGAGTCTCATGCATGAACGACCCTTTGACATATGTCATCTTCTTCACTCATTTGCTCGTGTTATTCACATGCCCTTTCATTGTTTCCATGAACAAGGTTAATCCCCCTTGAACTAGTGTGGAAAAGGTTAATAAAATTGAAGTTGGGAGCACTAGATTCGAGGATCCATCCACCTTCATCGTGGTCAAATTTGATCATTTGTTTATAGATGTCATTTCCCCTTACTTTGCCTTATTTTTAAGGAAATTCGAGACCTTCTTCTTTTGAAAGTTGACACTGAACACTATAGATCACATTGGATTTTTGTTAGGTTCCCGATATATAGTTTTTAGTTGGAGACATCAATTAGAGATAAGTTTAAAAAAATTGCATTTTGTTAATGTTTCGCTATGGTTGTATTTCTTTATTTAGAGTAGTCATAATGGAGTTCTCTCTTCTAATAGTATTATTATCAATTAGTTGTTGAAAGTATTTGTTTCATAAAACAATTTTGTAGCATTTTGAAATTAGTTCTATCACCATAAAATCCCTGTTGGGTTGGGAGATCGGCCTGGTACATGGAATTTATGTGCTCAACTTAAATCAGAGCTCTCTCAGTTTATATGACGTATACATGATTTATATTCACTTTGATGTTAACCCTTTTGCACTAGATCCAAAACCATAACGAGCTTTGATATCAACTACCACGACACTTTGTCGCTTGTGGCTGCATCGTGTGCTCATGTTACTTGTTTCTTGATTTAGATTACTTGTATGGTTAAAGATTTTGCAAAGTTTGTGACTTAATAGATCTTTTTTTAGTGTCCATGCTTCTTCGGGAAGGGATGTTTTTGATATGAGTTGTTTTGGTTATTATACAAGTCTTTATTACTTTAAATATTGGGTATTTATTTACTTTTGTATAAACAATATATAGAGGCAATGTGTTATTCCGACTTCAAATTTCGCTAATGCAATTGCAAACAACCAGTCAATCCATGTACAATATTAAAGACATTACCACTTCATAACTCTGATTGGACAATCTTTCTAAATATTTAAAAAAACCAACCTATTATCCTAGTAAGCAATCACATCATTCAATCATCAAAACCTTAGGGTGCACAATACCAAGTTGAAGTCAAAAAGTAAGTCTCACTGTTAAGAAATGACCACCATAAAAAAATTTGGTACTTTTATATGGATTTAAGTTATGATAAGTAAATGTAGGGAAACAAATTTTATTTTAGATTGTATATCAATATTACAAAATTCTCTAGTTTCTTTTTGTCCTACCAATGTTTTATTTGCAATAAGTTTTACCATTGTTGTTTAGTTCCGTATTGGTGTTTTTTTTATTAATATAAAATCATTGTGATAGTTGAAAAAAAGAAACAGTGATAATGGTAATTGCATGTGTAGTCAATTTTTTTTTATATAAAAACTATTTACATATTGTTATTTAATATTAAATAAACGTTGTTATGTTCAAGATAAATTAAGTTATTTAACCAATAATCAAATGTCTCTTCTAAATAAATATATAAAAGTATCATATTAACATCCACTTAGAACAATTTTTTTTGTTGGCACAATATTAAAACCGTCATGTTATAGTTGAAGGAAATGAACTTTGGATGGTTAAATCCCTTCCACACCCACAAACTCTATACCCAATAGAGTTTGAATCTTGGTGTTGCCCCATCCCAACTATTATCACTCAGATTTTCCTTGGGGCTGTATCAAGGAAACCCCGAGGTAACCTCAAACCAATCTTCACACTAAAAGTTGGCCTCCTTCAGCCAGAGAGGGCTCTCTCAGCAAATCTGCTATCCAATGTCACCACGACAACAGTTTGACAATAAACTCAATGGCCAAATTGTAACATAACAATAAAAACTTTGTAGGCTTTAAATAATGTGGTGAGATCAACAGGAAAAAGATACCATTGGGCAATGGAGTCGAGAAACAGAAAAACATAGATCAGTAGTCAAACAAACTTTTGCACAAAGGCAAGATAGTCATTTTATTACAGTCAAAGCTTTTTGCAGGTGAAAGGAAAGAATTAATGACAATCCATCAACAATGGGCATCAAACTAGGATGAATCCTTTGTTAACTTTGGAGAAGCAAGTGGATACTCGAATGTGATAAACTGAGGCATAGCAAGTATGAATCCCAATTTATTTCAGACTTTCATTCAAGCATAGAAGAAAATGACATAATGGAAAGAATGACAAAGGAAATTTGACATGCACATGTAAAGAAAAAGAGAAATACGGACTGTAATTTTGAAAAAACACATGAATCTTTGATCAAAAATTTGCTCAGTTCTGAGATTTTTTATTAATTTCTGGAGACAACTTCGAAAACCCAGAACGGATACCTTCGTACTGGAAATATTTTTCCCCCTTTTACATGTTTATTACATATCAATATATAGAAAGACAACCTATAACTAGTCTTGAATTCGAAGTCTAATTGAACTCTAAAAATAGAAACAGTTACAACTTATTTTCTTCATTTCAGGAAGTGAATTTGCTGAAAAATAGGCTTCAAATCCCCAGCTGTATATCTCAGATGGAGATAGCTCTGTAAATTTTGAGAGAGGTTTTTCGATATTGGCTTGTTCTAAAGAAACGCCTCTTTCAGTTTCTGAAAATTATGCTTCATTTGGCAGAAACAACTCTTTGAAGTTGATGACTCATATAGTAAACTGAAATTCTGTAAAATGGCCCCGTGAGGATGACTTCGATTCTCTTAACCTATAACACCTGTGCAAATTCTGAGAGAATTTATTGGATAATGTCCCGTGCTGAAGAAAAACCTCTCTCAGTTTCCTAAAATTCCTCTCAGTTTGGCAGAAATAGCTGTTAGAAAATGGTGACTCAAACAGTCATTTTCATAAAACGTGTTCTACTTATTCCATTTAATTTTCTTTGTGAGCTATATTCCACATTGGTTAAGTGAAAAGTACTTGTAGTGTTTATATATTCCATTGCACACAAGACTTATTAACATATGGCGCATCCTATTATACTCCTCTTCCTTGAGTTGGGTGCTTTATACCTTTGGGAATGGTGGTTCCGCATTGGTGGACAATGGTTTATAATACCACCCTTTCGAATTGTGGAATGCTGTGACACTTACACGTGGATGGTGGTTTTTTTTACCGCACCGGGCATATTCCTTATCTCCCAGGCACTTTTGTAATGCGGTATCATGTGGACCGTCAATCCTTCTTCTTTCATTGCTGACTTGATCGTGCCAACTTCTTTTTTTTTATTTTACTTATGGGAGACTTATCCCACATGCAAAGCAAAAAACATTTTTATAACTCTTTATATATCTTCTAGCTCATATCATATATTAAGTAACAAAAGAGAGAAACCTTTGGCCTTGGGTGCTTGGGTGATGGAGAGTACGTGGATCTTTATTGGCTTGGTACTTAGTCCCATGGTGAGCCTTCAATGTTGGGGCTAACATACCTTTTGTTCCAACTTTTTAATTAAATTTTTACACCCAAATTAAACATTTAAAAGAAATCTTTGTCCTCCTTAAAATCCAAAACTTAGGCTCCATGGAGATCAAGGGCTTTATCCATAAGGTTTTTGATCATAAGCTATATCATAAAAAAATAAAAACCCTTTTTCCTCATAAAGATTTTAAAAACATAGTCCACAAATCCATAGAGCTGATCATAGGTCTATAAAGACCCCTTTTCCTTTTGCAACCTTTGGTGTACACATTCGAGGAGAAAATGTTTATTTTTGACCAGGTTTGAAAACTCCATCATAAAAAATGCTCTACTTTTGCACCGTCAACGCTACTAGAAGAAATTTAAGCACAAAATTTTATGGAGTGCTAACACCAACCATAGTCAATATTGTGAGAATGTGTACATAAGGCTTATGTGGTTGGTAAAAGTTGGACAATGTGATTGCCCCACCAAAGTTCAACTCCCCGCGTAACATGCTCAAGGCTTCAACCATTTCGTCCACATAAATAAGTGGATCTATGTAAACACCCTCACTAAGTATTGCTTATTTCATTAACAAAAAACATCTACCAAAACCCATAAAAACCCCCTCAATATTCTATCAACCTCACAAATAAACCAAGAGCTCTTGTGTGAGCAAATAGAACCAATCACATGCACAACCCACCTCTTTTTATATAAAATCCATTTACATATCATTATTTACACTAAACAAAAGTTGACATGTTTAAAATAAATCAAGCTATTTCACACTCCTTTAAATATAACAAAAAAAAGTATTATATTAACATCCACTTAGAACAATTTTCCTTGTTGACAGTATAAAAATCCTCATGTCATGATTGACGGAAAATAACTTTGGATAGTCAAATCCCTTCCACACCCACAAAATCTATACCCAATAGAGTTTGTACCTTGGTGGTGCCCCATCCCAACCATAGTCAAGTTTGTTAGAATGTGTACATAAGGTTTATGTGGTTCTTAAAAGTTGGATAGTGTGATTGCCCCACCAAAATCCAATTCCCCTCATAACATGCTCAATACTTTGACCATCTCATCCACATAAATGAGTGGATCTATGTAAACACCCTCATTAAGTATTGCTTACCTTATTGACAAAAGAACATCTACTGACATCCATAAAACCCCTTGAATACTCTATCAATCTCACTAATAAACCAAGATCTCTTGTGTGAGCAAATAGAGCAATTGCATGCACAACACACCTCTTTTTATATAAAAGTTATTTACATATTGTTATTTAACACAAAACAAAAGTTACTATGTTTAAAATAAAGCATGCTATTTCACCAATAATCAAATGAATCCTCTAAATAAAGAGATAAAAGTATCATATTAACATCCACTTAGAACAATTTGCCTTGTTAACCCAATATAAATTCCCTCATGTCATGATTGAAGGAAAATAACTTTGAAGAGTCAATGTTATGGAGAGATTGGTTTTCAAGCTAAAGTGTCTGAAGCATAAAGTGGTATTATGGGAAAGGGAGAAAAAACATAAATCCAAACAGGAACTAATTGAGATTGAAAACTTGCTAGAAAGAGTCTTTGTGTCTAGTCCTATTGGCATTTATACTGAAGAGGAGAGGAAGGAATTATTTGAGCTGGAGAATAAAAAAGTGGGAAAGGAACTAATATAAAAGCAAAATTAGTGGTCCTTTGGTGTTTGCTCAAATTTTCCTTTACTATTGGAATCAATTCTCTTTGGGTATTTGGGGACTCATTGAGTATAGTGAACGTGGCAAATAAAGTACATAGGTTGCAGATTCTCTCTTTGGAACATCGGTGTAATCGAATTGAGGACCTCATGGGAAGCTTTGGGACTTTGCAAATTGAACATGTTTTCATAGAGCTTAACGATGTGGCTTATGGGATTTCAAAAGAAGCCATCGGTGGAGCTGAAGGCTACTTGCATGTTGAAGAATATATTGAAGACACTCTCTTTTACACAGGCTCATCTTATTTCCTCTAATAATTTTGAGATGGTTTTCATGTGGATTGCAATCTTCTATGTTTTTTTGTAATATTGGTTATGTTGGTACTGGATAGATCTAATCTATAATAGATCTCTAGTATGTTTTGACTAAATAATCATTTGGGGAGAATAAATATACTTTTATAGATTTATATGACATTTTGGCAATGACTATATGTACTTTCTGATTTCTATGAAATAACAAGAGACATGGTTTTTTTTCTACTTGAAAAAGAAAGCTATTAAGTGTACTTATACCTCTATATTATTTAGTTTATTGAGTAATTTAATCATGTAACCAAAATATTTCATGACATTTAAATCAAATATTTCAAGCAATATCACTAGGTTTTATGTTGTTTAATGTTGGGCTTGTGTTTGAGATGATGTTTTATGTTATTTTCTTATATAATAATATGTAATGGGTTTCTTTTGGGTATGCAGTTCAACCATATCAAAGATAGTATTTGGTCATGAAAGTATATAATTGCATTGTTATAAACTTGGTGATGATAATATGAGATATTGGTTTTCTTGTAACTATTATCTAGGTTGAAATTACTTTTTGGTCTTGGAGTATTATTTAAATTTTCTTTTGATTGGCTAAGAGCTTGTCTTCCTTCGATGTAAGGAAATAAGTTAACAATGTAAAACCCAAAGGCATTTGGTGGGAGTGGAAGCCTACCCCCTATCGTACCACCAACAGGTTATTTTGGATCACCAAGTTTTATTTGCACGTGATGATGTTGTTGTACATCAAGGTCTTGAGATTGCATCAACAAATGTTAGGCCAATAACCTTAAATATTGTCAAAAAACATTTGTTTGGGAAAAAAGAAACAATATATAATGGGTGGTTTGTTATAAGCTAATTTAATTTGTGAGTTTTCACTATGCTTTAATCATACAAGTGGTAAGTTTTTTTTATGAAATGTGCATCACGGGAAACCCTTTGAGCTCTTACCCTTATTTTGAGGATAGTACTGAGAGTATACCATTTGGTTTTAATTTTGGCAATTTAACCTAGTGGGGACATCGAGTGAGGCCTACAATATTCATAGAAGTAGCCAGCCCAAGAACTTGTCCTTGTGACCTCTTACTTATATTTCACAACACTCAACCACTTGAATAACCTATCAAACTTCTACAAATGTTAAATTACATACATAATCTATATTTTCATATAAAAAAAAACTATAATTAATTTAGCAAATATATGAAACATTAATATAATAATAAATAAAACAATAAACTAATTTAGACTATAATCAACTCACCCATGTATTAAAATATGTGGAATCCCCTCTGGAAACCATATGCATGAACGACCCTATGGGGTATGTCTACTTTGCTCGTGTTATTCACATGCCCTTCCATCCTTGGCATTCACAATGAATTAACTCAGATTCGAGGAGCCATCCACCTTCATCGTCGTCATATATATATATATAATTTGCTCTGACTTTGAGTTATTTTTAAATGTAAAAGAAGAAAAATTATTATTATATCTTTGGTGTTTATCTTTAGTAATAGTTTCTTTATTTTTAATTATTGTTTTTTTTTTCGAATTTTTTAAAAATTTACATGTTCATTTATAAATATTTTTGGTTTTTTTTAGAGTTAGAGTAATATATATGTCATATTTAAGATCATTAGAGTTTACTTTAACATAAATTAAGTTATATTTATATTTAATTATATTGCTCATTCTTTTTGTTTTTATGAGATATAATTTCAATTTATAATTTTAATTATAGTTTTTCTTTGACAAGTGCTAGCATATCTTCTTTTTTCTCCTCTTTCAAATAAAAAATTATGAAGTTTAAGGTTTTTTTATTTCATTCATGGTCTAAATCTATAAGCTTATTTATTCATCTTTGATGGGTTTGATATCCAGTTTACCTTCCAAACTATTTAGGGCTAAATTGTTATTTATATTTTCTTCTAGTTCTTTATTCTTGTTATTCATATTAAGAATTTTTAGATTATCGAACTCTTTTTCTTGGGTTAATTGTTTCATTCTCTTGACTTTGATTTTCCATTTCTTGTAATCTAATCTATGTTTTCTGCAACTTATTCTCCAACCCCATTGTGTTATTGTCTATTTGTTTATGAATCTTGTCTTCATAGGATGCAAACTTATTATCAAGCATCACCTCTAACTTTGTTTGAAGTTTGGATTCGCTTTCTTCCCTACATTTCTCTAATGATTCTATATATTCACAAAGATTGTCTAGGGTTACGTTGCTAGGTATCCTCTTCAAAGGTTTTGGTAATCGTGGTGAATTGTTCATATCCAAATAAAGAAATGGAGAGGAAATAAAGAGAAGGAGCTTGTGCACCTGATTAGGTCAATATCATCAACATAGTTGCCTTTGAGAAAATGCC
This sequence comes from Larix kaempferi, assembly GCA_027924585.1. Taxonomy (NCBI): domain Eukaryota; kingdom Viridiplantae; phylum Streptophyta; class Pinopsida; order Pinales; family Pinaceae; genus Larix; species Larix kaempferi. The sequence goes on along the minus strand of BSBM01000734.1, from coordinate 2,164,830 downwards.
TAGATATGTTCAAAATGGTCGATATGGTTGTGAGAAGAAGTGTTATCCTCCATACTCAAGTTCAATTACAAGTGACATGGTGAGCTCTTTTAAATGACCATATTGTTGTTGGCAAAGCCTTGAACTTTTGCAAAATCTAATTATATTGGGTATCATCCTCATAATGAGGGAAATTGACCAATAGGTTTTTGGTTTACCCTTAGTATCATAATAAACAAATTTTAATTTTAATTTCATTAACAAAATCTTATCCTTTATTAATATTCATATTAATTGTTTCACTGAAAATAAATAATAATAAAAAGTATATGTTTTCTCATGTGGTTCACGGCACTGAATATCAATGCTCGCTACATCCACTGATAACCTCCCCGAAATCCACGAGAGAACATGGGGTAGTTGAGCATTTTCGGTATAGTGGGGGCTTGTTGACACAAACCCAGTCGACAGGGGTTCCTCACTCTGTCGACATCCAACCATTGCGATCTCCTTGAGCACCAACCTAGATAGGTTTTACCCTGTCCAGCAACACCTGCGGAGCAGATGAAGTCTCACCCGAGATGTTCAAGGGAGAGCTAGAGGAACCATGTTTCCGCTGAATGAAGAAGGACCCTTGTGCATCCACTTATCAACTTATCGCAGCATTCACAAACATATCTAACATTTCAACTTATGCATTTAGATAGAACCACATCATCACTCGACTGGGTTTGCGTCAACAATCCCCCACTATACCGAAAATGCTCAACCACCCAATGTTGACAGGGGTTCCTCACTCTGTCGACATCCAACCCACTGCGATCTCCCTGAACACCGGCCCAGACAGGTTTTACCCTGTCCAACAACAACTACGGAGCAGTTGAAGTCTCACCTGAGATATTCAAGGGAGAGTTGATGGAACCATGTTTCCGCCGAATGAAGAAGGTACCTTGTGCATCCACTTATCAACTTATTGCAGCATTCACAACAGATCTAACATTTCAATTTATGCATTTAGACAAAACCGTATCATCATTCAACAGATCTCATTATCAATAAAAACTATCAATGCGCAACAAGTTTAGTAGTAAAACATTATTTGGAATAAGGAAACATTGCATCATTCACATATTCATATGGCATATCACATTCATAACAAGAAACAAAAAGGAACACAGTGATTCTACTCAAAATCCCATAATATCATATTAACATTCGCAACATAACTTAGATACATCAATATAGTTCTTTCGTCGCATACCCAGATTAACAGACAAAACAAGCAAAATTCTCTCTTATCATCCATGTTTAATTCTCTCTGATTGATCGATATCTCAACACTTACAATTCTATGTCTATGTATAGGCTTGCGCCTTTACATTCATTGTCCACTTAGCCGACCGCCTAACTACTTCTTAGCAAACTCTACAAAAAGACGACCCAAAACCCACATATTGCGGTCCAAATGACCCAAAACCCGCATAATGCGGTCCAAATGACCCAAAAATACATAAACTACTATTGACTTGCGCATTGTTTCCCTTCTTGCGCGGCATCTTTGACCTTTCGCAACATCCGTGATGCTGCGTAGCTGACTCAACCAAACCGCCTGCCAATAGGCCCCCAACACAATCTTGTGGCTCCCCCTCGAGCCACGTTAGCTGGACATGGTGTACTCATTGATCTTCACCCTGAAGTCCTTGTACTACTGATCGATCTCTCTGACATTCTCCTTAGTCACCGCGACGATCTCCTGACTCCCTGTCCTGTCCTGCGCTGATGGGTGCTCAATCAGCTTATCAGCAACTTTTCACTGACCTTCCTGTACTGCCTGCAACACAGAAACTGCCTTGAGAGAAAACTACGTGCTAATCTCCTGGAACTCGTCCAACTATGCCTTTACGACCCCCTGCTGTAACTCCTTTAGCTCCACAGATTTGGTGACCTGGGAAACTGGTGGCAGCATTCTCATCAACGTTTTCAACGTTGCAAGTTTCTCTTCCGCCTCCTGTCGCAACTTGTTCATCTACTCTAACTGCTCATCTTGGACGACACTGCCCCAAACTTACGTAGTCTCTGCAGTGATTTTTGTCGCTGTGTGCTCCAGCTCTCTAAGTTGGGTCTCCAACTCCTCCATGGCATGTTTCCTTTCCACAACTTGCTCCGGTGGTGTGCTAGGTTGTACCATAGCCCGCAAGTCAACATTGTCTCGTTGCAACTGGGAAATAACGGCCCCAATTCGCTACGCTCTTTCAACTACATCCAACGCGGCGGTGGGCTCCAACACATACTGTCAGGCCTCAGCGATTGCCTCTTCCATTCACACTGTGCTATCCCAGAGGTTTGCTATCTCGACTGTTAAACGGTCCTAGTTCTTCTTTAGCTCCTCAATTTCACTAAGCCTTCTCGGTGATCATCTGCTTGAGCTTGTTCTCCAATTTGTCTACCACCTCTCGTGCTGTTACCGCCTTCGTCGTTAACTCATCTACTTCTTTTCGGGCTGCTTCCTCATTCTCTTGCGATCGCACTAGCTAACCGCTGACGTCCTGTTCCCTGTCATCCAGCTCCTAGATGGAAACCGCCTGCATATGCACCAACGTCTGTGAGGACATTGCATTGATGTCGATCGAAAACCCTTGTAGCTATTGCAGTGAGGCCTAGAGAGCCTCATTATCGGTCACAATCGCAGTCGGGGGAATTGGCACATTCCGAACCCGTGGCTCAGTGTTGATTGTGCCAATCGCCTGCATAGTCGCTACCTCTAGTGCCTTTTTCAAAACAATATTAAATAAGGAATCAAGGCAAGCTTTTACCTCATTGAAACCTACTGCTTCCTGCGCTGTCATTACGTTAGCTATCGCATTCATTGCATTTGTTAAGGCCGCAATAAGTCGTTCCAACTACGCTTCCATCGCTGGGGTTGCACCACTAGTCATACCTCGCTCACAGCGCATCTTCATTCTTCTCTCCTCAACCTCGCGCTCTATCTCTTCATCTGTAGGTGTCTGCAATGACTCATGATCTGAATCAGGGTGATCCCGTTGTTCCATTTCTAGTGCATCCAGTGGTAGCCCCGTCGATTCTTCTTCTTGACTAACCGGTTCTCGCCATTCTACGGGCCAGTCATTGATGATCGCATCCCGCTCCTCATCAGACAATTTGTATGGGTTCTGCAACCACTGCTTCCCCGTATCCCACCGTGCTTGCACATGAATGTTGTGTAGGCCAATCGCAAATCAGGAAATCCCTTTATATTTCACGACGTCTGCCTGAGACAACCGTGGAACACACTCAACTTCCACCTGTAGTGCTTCCTAGTAGAACCAGAACTGTGCTGCACAATCCTTCAGTCGCTCAGGCTCCTACACCCACCAAAGGTTCTGGTAGCGTGCTCCCTTATAAACTTGTACCGTGTCTACATCCATCCCTTGACAGCCGTCAGGCTCCATCCAAGCAACAAGTGCAACTAAAATCAACAACCAGCTGTATGCAAATGGCCGCTTTCCCGCCTAGGTTGCCATCGCATCCTCCGTCAACTGGTTCAACAAAAAGACTGACCAGTTCATCTGTATGCCTTCCGTACATAGTTCAGCGCATGCAACGACCCCTGAGTTTCCTTGGTTGGGTCGGTTATTCTTGACTATTTAGTAGCCAGGATCTGTGCCCCGATGTGAACTGCTGGATCATTGATGCTGGTAAGGCAGTATGCCCGTCCATTGCACTACAATTTATAACACACCCTCAACCTTGCTGCGAGCTTCTTGTCATTTTTTTCCCCTAAAAATACTATGAGGGGTATGTCCCATCCTTTGGAAACCTCGTGATCTCGGAAGTTAGGTCGACCATGACAGTGACCGGTCTGTCCAACCACAAAATTCCACCATGAAAGCAGGCCAAAAGTTGCTTAACGCGGGCATTTGCCTCTGTCAACCACCTAAAGTGCGGCATGTTGATAAAACCCAACAGTCCAGCTTTGTCCAAGCCGCACGCCCAATCATGTGGAATGCGTGGTGTCGGGCCACCTTCCCGTGCGGTTCTCAGCACAAAAGGTTATGTCAGAACGTCCGACAGCGCTAGCAAATCATGATCGTCATACTTCAGCTGCATCAGAGCAGGAACAATGTTTACAGTGCAGACCATACTTGGTGGGATCATCGACATCCTGACTTGGTACCTCTGGTTCTTGGTGGGATTTCGGGGCTGCGCACCGGGTTGACAGGGAGGTATATATGCCAGGATATCCATAGTAGATACGCCTGCTCGGGCCACGGATTCCACAACACCTGAGTTCGATGTGCTCGCCTCAAGTACCTCCTCTGGAACTTGTGCAGATGATCGGTTCTGCCACTTCTCTGGTTGTGGGGAGCTAGGCCACGTTCCCCCCCTCTTCATTTGCATCACCAACGACGACCCGACCGACATACTAGTAACTTCCTCTTCAATAGTGATAGGGATGATGGGTGACTCTACTTCGCTCAAAATCTCAACCATATCCGGTTCACCTGGCATTCCGCACTCGACCCCCGTAACGTCGAATTCTTGCTCAATCCTCACCCGACTTGGCAACTCGCTTGACACAATGCAATTCCGCTCTGCAATTCAACCTTGCACAATTTAACGCAACACTATTCAGTTCAATTCACATTTTGCAAATAGATGGCTTCCGACCAGCCTCAACCCGTTCTTATAGCGCCAAATCGATCCCTCCATCATTATGACCAAATCACGTCGATCATTATGACCAAATCATGCATTAACTGACCAAATCTGTCGTTGATCCTGTCAAACTTACGGTTGGATCCTCCATAACTACAGGTCACTTCAACGAGTGTCGTTAATTAATTGCATTTAACTATCTTCATTTATTGTTTATTTGACTGTGTCGCGAGCTTGCGGCTATTGCAGCACGGATCCCTAACTGCGATACCCTCTCGCTGACTTGCGCATCCTGTCCTTGCTGATGCGCGATCTTGCCACCTAGCATCCAACATCTTTTTTATATATATATAATGTGGTTAAGCATCGCGTGACTCCGGGCCTGTCCTATAGGGATTCAACTTGCTACCATTCACCATCGTAGCCCTCAGCGTCTCGAAACTTACTTGAAATTATGGACACCATAAGAATACCACATCCTTCTTTGACAAATTTTCCATAGGAACTGTGATTGCTGCATAACCACGGCTAAACTTGCGATAGTACCCTGTGTGCCCTAGCATGCTCTCAACTACTTGAAATTTGTAGGTGGTGTTAAGCTCAAAATGAGCGCAATCTTTGTTGGGTCAACCAACAGTCCTTGCTTGCAAACAATGTGACCCAACAAGATCCCAAATGGTGCACAGAAAATGCACTTCTTCAAGTTCAACGATATCTGATGCTGCCTACAACGCTCCAACATCAGTCAAGGGTTTGCCAGATTATCGCTGATCAATCCATAAACTGTCTACTCATCCATATAAACTTGCAAAAAATTTTGAATAAAATCTCTGAATGCAGCGACAACAACTCGAGAGAATACCACAAGTGCGTTCTTAAGCCCAAATGGTATCACAGTGTACTGGAAACAACCCCATTCAGTCACAAATGTTGTCTTGTGGCAATCCTCTTTCGCGATCCTGATTTGGTGATAGCCAGAGAAACCATCCGTGAAAGAATACATTTCTTGATTGCCCACCCCTTCCAGTACCTCATCAGTGAAAGGTGTCAAAAATGGATCATGCATACATGCGTCATTCAACTTCCTTCGGTCAACACATATCCGAACCTCACCTGTCTTCTTATCCTGCACCACCATGGCACTAATCCACTCTGATTATTTGACTGGCTCAATTATCCTAGCATCCAACATTCGGTCAAGTTCAATTTTGACTCTTTCCTTATGTCGTGGATTCAGTCGATATGGTCGTTGCCTGATCAGTCTCGCATCTGGCTTCAACAAAATCAACATCTCCCCTAGATCTCCTAGGATTCCCTTCATTTCGAAAAACTTTGTAGGGAACAACTCTTGGAACTCATGCAACAGGTCTGTGACCTTCGCCGTCATCTCTTCATCCCAGTAGTCCCTGAAATTCGCAAAGTTTGGGTTCTCTTCCATCCCAATGTTGACCTTCCTAGGCTTCAACGGTTGATCGATCGGATCGGTCAGTGCGTTAGGTGCTACGACATCCTGACTCCCTTTTGATTCTGGAATATTGATATTCCGCGGGTCATCACCATCCTCTGTCCCTCCAATGATATTATAACATTCCATAATCGACTGTATTTGCCAATGCGTATGCGGATCCATAGGGTAGGAAAATAGAACCACCTTTAGAATGACATTGCAGATGAGTTGTAGGGAATTATGAACATCTGGAGTGGCATCCGCGAAACTGAAGGTATGAGTAAAGCAAATCGTCAACTCTAACCAAGTGGTAATCTCCTCGTGTAACTCAGCTGCAGCATACCAAGATCACGACATTTCATCCAAGGTGTGGACAAAGGCATGGACCCATTCATCCCTTGGTCGCAAGGCCCACAAAGTCTAAAATTCAATTAGATGACTGCCAGGGTTATTCCTCCCATCATACCTTCCAATGAGGTATATTTCTGTGTCGCCGAAGCTAACCATCATCAGTCTTCGACATTGCAACCACCCGGTAATTGACTTTTTATGGGTCGCCCACCAATGTGCTGGAGCATCCTTCATCACCTCCTCCAATGCCAGCAATCGATATGGTTCTGACACCTTGTCTTCAAATGTGACTAAAAATTCAGACAACTCGGGCAATCCTTCGTATACTGGTAATTCAACAGATTCAATCACAACACGGAACAACGACTGCGTGATCAACCCACACTTCCTGAACGACACCTCATGCATGTGATTCTGCCAGTTCTCTAATGCATCATCAGAATTGGAAGACGTGGAGCTAAAGATCCTCCATCCGAGTTCACCATCGGTAGTAAGATGGATGTAATCTGCTGAAATGTTATATGCATGATCCCATCCTATGCCAATTTCATCCTTTACAGGTTCAACATACCTGCGCCCTTCAGTCGGATTCAATGGAGCTATAACTCTGAGGTATTGATTTTTAAAAGTCATCACCCGCTTCTTGAAATCAATTACTGCCATACTGTCGTTGGCCCATCCAATCCCTAGCAACTCGGGATAGGAGTTTCCCCCATCGACAACTTCAATAACATCAAAATCGACATATGTTTTCATACCCTCAATATCCACAACAAGGCACAGAACTCTCCCAATTAGCGTTTCCTGCGGACCAGTTGAAGTCTCACCTGAGATGTTCAAGGGAGAACTGACGGAACCATGTTTCCGCCAAATGACGAAGGACCCTTGTGCATCCACTTATCAACTTATCGCAGCATTCACAAACAGATCTAACATTTCAACTTATGCATTTAGACAGAACTGCATCATCATTCAACAGATCTCATTATCAATAAAAACCATCAATGAGCAACAGGTCTAGCAGTAAAACATTATTTGGAATAAGGAAACATTGCATCATTCACGTATTCATATGGCACATCACATTCATAACAAGAAACAAAAAGGAACACAGTGATTCTGCTCAAAATCCCATCATATCATATTAACCTTCACAACAGAACTTAGATACAACAATATAGTTCTTTCGTCGCATACCCAGATTAACAGACAAAACAAGCAAAATTCTCTCGTATCATCCGTGCTTAATTCTCTCTGATTGATCGATATCTCAACACTTACAATTCTATGTCTATTTATAGGCTTGCACCTTTACATTCATTATCCACTTAGCCGACCGCCTAACTACTTCTTAGGAAACTCTACAAAAAGATGACCCAAAACCCACATATTGCAGTCCAAATGATCCAAAACCCACATAATGTGGTCCAAATGACCAAAAAATACATAAAATACTATTGACTTACACATTGTTTTCCTTATTACGTGGCATCTTTGACCTTTCGCAACATCCGCGATGCTGCATAGCTGACTCATCCAAACCGCCTGCCAACAGGCCCCCAACAGAATCTTGTGGCTCCCCCTCGAACCACGTTAGATGGACATGGTGTACTCGTTGATATTCATCCTAAAGTCTTCGTACTATTGATCGATCTCTCTGACTTGCTCCTTAGTGGCCGCGGCGATCTCCTGAATCCCTATCCCGTCCTGCACTGATGGGTGCTCAATCAGTTTATCGCAGAAACTGCCTTGAGAGAAAACTGCGCACCAATCTCCTGGAACTCGTCCAACTGTGCCTTTACAAACCACTGTTGTAACTCCTTTAGCTCCACAGATTTGGTGACCTGGGAAACTGGTGGCATCATTTTCATCGACCTTTTCAACATTGCAAGTTTCCCTTCCGCCTCCTTCCGCAACTTGTTCAGCTGCTCTAATTGCTCATCTTGGATGACGGTGCCCCAAAATTGTGTAGTCTCTGCAGTGATTTTTGTCGCTGCGTGCTCCAACTCTCCCAATTGGGTCTCCAACTCCTCCATGGCATGTTTCCTTTCCGCAACTTGCTCCGGTGGTGTGCTAGGTTGTACCATAGCCATCAAGTTGGCATTGTCTCGTTGAACCTGGGAAATAACAGCCCCAATTCGCTACGCTCTTTCAACTGCATCCAATGTGGTGGTGGTCTCCAACACATACTGACAGGCCTCAGCGATTGCCTCTTCCATTCGCACTGTGCTATCCCAGACGTTTTCTTTCTCGATTGTCAAATGGTCCTGGTTCTTCTTTAGCTCCTCAATTGCACTAGCCTTCTCGGAGATCATGTGCTTGAGATTGGTCTCCAATTCATCTACCACCTCCCATGCTGCTACCGCCTTCATCATTAACTCATCTACTTCTTTTCGGGCTGCTGCCTCATTCTCCTATGATCGCACGAGCTGACCGCTGACGTCCTATTCCCTGTCTGCCAGCTCCTATCTAGAAACCGCCTGCATTTGCACCAACATCGGCAAGGACAACGCGTTGATTTTGATCGACAACCCTTGTAACTATTGCAGCGAGGCCTAGAGAGCCTCATTGTCAGTCGCAATCGCAGTCAGGGGAATTGGGACATTCTGAACCCGCGGCTCAGTGTTGATTGCGCCAACCACCTACACAGTCGCTACCTCTAGTGCCTTTTTTAAAACAATATTAAATAAGGAATCACTGCGAGCTTTTACCTCATTGAAACCTACTGCTTCCTGCGCCGTCATTGCATTAGCTATCGCATTCGTTTCATTTGTTAAGGCCACAATAAGTCGTTCCAACTGCACTTCCATCGTTGGGGTTGCACCACTGGTCATACCTCGCTCATAGCGCGCCTTCGCTCTGCTCTCCTCAACCTCTCGCTCTATCTCTTCGTCCGTAGGTGTCTGCGACGACTCTTGATCCGAATAAGGGTGATCATGTTGTTCCATTTCTGGTGCATCCAGTTGTAGCCCTGTCGATTCTTCTTCCTGACTAACGGGTTCTCGCCATTCTACGGGCCAGTCATTGATGATCGCATCCAGCTCCTCATTGGACAATTTTTATGGGGTCTGCAACCACTGCTTCCCCGTATCCCACTGCGCTTGCACATGAATGTTGTGTGGGCCAATCGCAAATCAGGAAATCCCTTTATATTTCGCGATGGATACCTGAGACAAACGCGGAACACGCTCAGCTTCCACCTGTAGTGCTTCCCAGTAGAACCAAAATTGCGCTGTGCAATCCTTCAGTTGCTCAGTCTTCTACACCCACCAAAGGTTCTGGTAGCATGCTTCCTTACAAACTTGTACCGTGTCTACATCCATCCATTGATAGTCATCAGGCTCCATCCAAGCTACAAGTGCGACTAAAATCAACAACCAGCTGTATGCAAATGGCCGCTTTCCTGCCTGGGCCACCATTGCATCCTCCGTCAAATGGTTTAGCAAAAAGACTAACCAATTCATCTATACGACTTCTGCACATAGTTCGGTGCATGCAACGAACCCTGAGTTGCCTTGGTTGGGTCGGTTGTTCCAGACTATTTTAGTAGACAGGATCTGTGCCCTGACGTGAACCGCTGGATCATTGATGCTGGTAAGGTGGTACGCCCGTCCATTGCGCTACAATTCATAACACGCCCTCAACCTTGCTACGAGCTTCTGGTCATTGTTTTTCCCCTGAAAAATACTCTGAGGAGTCTATCCCATCCTTTGGAAACCTCGTGATCTCATAAATCAGGTCGACCGTGACGGTGATTGGTCTGTCCAACCACAAAATTCCACCATGAAAGCAGGCCAAAAGCTACTTAATGCAAGCATTTGCCTCTGTCAACCACCCAAAGTGTGGCATGTTGATAAAACCCAACAGTCCAGCTTTTTCCAAGCCGCACGCCCAATCATGTGGAATGCGTGGTGTCGGGACACCTTCCCGTGCGGTTCTTGGCACAAAAGGTTCTATCAGAACGTCTGGTAGCACCAGCAAATCATGATCGTCATACTTCAATTGCATCAGCACAAGAACAATGTCTGCAGTGCAGACCATACTTGGTGGGATCGCCGACATCCTGACTTGGTACCGCTAGTGCTGGGTGGGCTTATAGGGCTGCGCACTGGGTCAACAGGGAGGTATATACCCCAGGATATCCACAACATATACGCTTGCTCGTGCTGTGGATTCCACAACTCCTGAGCTCTACGAACTCGCCTCAGGTACCTCTTCTGGCACTTGTGCAGATGATCGATTCTGCCACTTCTCTGGTGGTGGGGAGCTAGGCCGCCTCCCCCCCTCTTCTTCTGCATCACCGATGACGACCCGACCGACATACTAGCAACTTCCTCTTCAATAGTGACATGGATGATGGGTGACTCTACTTCGCTTGAAATCTCAATCGTATTCGGTTCACCCAGCATTCTGCACTCGACCCCCGCAATGCCGAATTTTTGCTCAATCCTCACCTGACTTGGCAACTCACTCGACACAATGCAATTCTGCTCTGCAACTCAACCTTGCACAATTCAACACAACACTATTCAGTTCAATTCACTCTTTGCAAACGGATGGATTCCGACCAGCCTTGACCCGTTCTTATAGCGCCAAATCGATCCCTCCATCATTATGACCAAATCATGCCGATCATTATGACCAAATCATGCATTAATTGACCAAATCTGTCATTGATCCTGTCAATCTTAAGGTCGGATCCGCCATAACTACATGTCACTTCACCGAGCATCGTTACCGAGAGTTGTTAATTAACTGCATTTAACTGTCTGCATTTATTGTTGATTTGACTGTGTCGCGAGCCTCAGCTATTGCAGCACGGATCCCTAACTGCGATACCCTCTCGCCGAATTGCATATCCTGCCACCTAACATTCGACATCTTTTATATATATATATAATGTGGTTAAGCATCACGTGACTCCGGGCCTGTCCTGTAGGGATTCAACTTGCTACCATTCACCATCGTAGCCCTTAGCGTCTTGAAACTTACTTGAAATTCTGGACTCCATAGGAATACCGCATCCTTCTTTAACAAATTTTCCATAAGAACCATGATCGCTGCATAACCACATCTAAACTTGCGATAGTACCCTGTGTGCCCTAGCGTCGCTCTCAACTGCTTGACATTTGTAGGTGGTGTTAAGCTAAAAATGAGGGCAATCTTTGTTGGGTCAACCAATAGTCCTTGCTTGCAAACAATGTGACCCAACAACATCCCAAATGGTGCACATAAAATGCACTTCTTCAAGTTCAATGCTCCAACATCAATTGCGGGTTTGCCAGATGATCGTTGATCAATCCATAAACTGTCTACTCACCCATATAAACTTGCAAAAACTTCTGAATAAAATATTTGAATGCAGCGACAACAACTCGGGAGAATACTGCATGTGTGTTCTTAAGCCCAAACGGTATCACAGTGTATTGGAAACAACCCCATTCAGTCACAAATGTTGTCTTGTGGCGATCCTCTTTCGTGATCCTGATTTGGTGATAGCCAAAGAAACCATCCGTGAAAGAATACATTTCTTGACTACCCACCCCTTCCAGTACCTCATAAGTGAAAGGCGTCATAAATGGATCATGCATACATGCGTCATTCAACTTCCTTAGGTCAACACATATCTGAACCTCACCTGTCTTCTTATCCTGCACCACCATGGGACTAATCCATTTTGATTCTTCGACTAGCTCAATTTTCCTAGCATCCAACATTTTGTCAAGTTCAATTTTGACTCTTTCCTTGTGTCGCAAATTCAGTCGATATGGTCACTGCCTGATCGGTTTCGCATCTGGATTTAATGGAATCGTCATCTCCCTTAGATCCCCCAGGATTCCCTTCATTTCGGAAAACTTCATAGGGAACAACTCTTGGAACTCATGCAACAGGTCTGTGACCTTCGCCATCATCTCTTCATCCTAGTATTCCCTGAAATTCGCAAAGTTTGGGTTCTCCTCCGTCCCAATGTTGACCTTCTTGAGCTTCAGCGGTTGACTGATTAGATCGGTCGGTGCATCAGGTGCTACGACATCCCAACTCCCTTTTGATTCCGGAATATTGATATTCTGCGGGTCATCACCATCCTCTATCCCTCCAATGATATTATAACATTCCATCATCAATTGCATCTGCCAATGCGTATGCGGATCCATAGGGTAGGCAACTGGAACCACCTTCAGAATGACATCGTGGATGAGCTGTAGGGAATTATGAACATCTGGTGTGGCATTCACAAAACTGAGGGTATGAGTAAAGCAAATTGTCAACTCTAACCAAGTGGTAATCTCCCTGTGCAACTCAGCTGTGGCATACCAAGATCGCGGCATTTCATCCAAGGTGTGGACAAAGGCATGGACCCATTCATCCCTTGGTCGCGAGGCCCACAGAGTCTGAAATTCAATCAGATGACTGCCAAGGTTATTCCTCCCATCATACCTTCCAATGTGGTATATTTCAGTGTCGCCAAAGCGAACCGTCATCAGTCTTCGACATTGCGACCACTCGGTAATTGAATTTTTATGGATCACCCACCAACGTGCTGGAGTAGCCTTCAATGCCTCCTCCAATGCCAGCAATCGATATGGTTTTGACACCTTGTCTTCAAATGTGACTAAAAATTCAGACAACTCAGGCAGTCCTTCGTATACTGGTAATTCAACAGATTCAGTCGCAACACGGCACAATGACTGCGTGATCAAACCACACTTCCTGAATGATACCTCATGCATGTGATTCTGCTAGTTCTCTAATCATCATCAGAATCGGAAGACGCAAAGCTAAAGCTGCGCCATCTGAGTTCACCGTCGGTAGTAGGATGGATGTAATTTACTGAAATGTTATATGCGTGATCCCATCCTCTGCCAATTTCATCCTTTACAGGTTCAACATACCTGCGCCCTTTAGTCGGATTCAATGGAGCTATAACTCTGAGGTCTTGATTTTCAAAAGTCATCACCCGCTTCTTGAAATTAATTACTTCCATACTGTCATTGGCCCATCTGATCCCTAGCAACGTGGGATATGAGCTTCCCCCATCAACAACTTCAATAACATCAAAAGCAACATATGTTTTTATCCCCTCAATATCCACAACAAGGCGCAAAACTCTCCCAATTGGCGTTACCTTGGCTTGATTAGCCAGTCGCAGCTGCACGGGAGACTAGCTCAGTGTTGGGCTCCCCATTTTTTGCCATGCCTGCTTTGTTAGAATATTGACATCTTAGATCCATAATAACTAAATCTACGTCGTAGTCCCCAATATGGACATTCATTCGCATCGCTTTTCATGTCTTCTTCCGCTATAAAGAGTTCACCACAGACTCTTTCCTTCCTTTGGGAAGTCGATGCAACAGAATCTCGACCTTGGCAAGAGCATTGGGATCGCGTGCCAATGATAAACAAATTTCAAAGAAGTTCTGTAAAGTACCATACTGCCGCAATGTGCCTGCTTCTGAAGTTGAGTCGAAAGTAGGGGGCATGTCATAAATAATTATCTTACCCAGATTTCTTCCCATCGCATGACGTGCTTCAAAGAATGTGTCTCTCTCATCATTAATATCAAACTGCACCTTCTTCTTCCCAACCAGCCAGATCAATGGATGTAGACCATCTTCTCCTGTCGTCACACATTCACGAGTGATAACAGCAACAATGACATCTTGCATCCTTAGTTCAGTTGAAATCGTCGCGATAGTTGGTCCCTGATTCTAGTTCAGAGGTGGGTTCGCAGGTTTATTCATAGTTTGATTTGTGTTCTGATTCTGATGCTGATTTTGGTTTTGCCGTTGATTATGATTCAGCAACTGGTTCTGGTTCTGCAACTGATTCTGATTTTGCAACTGCTGAGCATTTCCTGCCTGCCATCTCACGATCAGCTATGGACAATTCTCAACCGTGTGATCAATACCAAAACAATATGTACACTGCATTTGCAACTGTGGGAAATCTCTCTGATAGTGTCCCAATACTCCAGAATTATAACATTGGACGGGTCCACAATCTCGTCCTTTGCCTCGACCAAAGCCTCCACCTCGTCCTCCTCAGAATCCTCCTTGCTACTAATATTGTTGTTGATTGAATTGTTGCTGCAAGGGATTCAGTTTTAGCTGAACACACTGTCCTAGCTGAACATACGGCACTGGCTGAACGTACTGTGGCTGCTGTGGAGCCATCTGCATCAGATTATAATGTGGTTGTGGTTCAAACTGTTGTTGTGGTTGCGGCTATGGTACAAATTGCATCTGCAGTTGAGGTGGCGGCTGGGCCACCTGCGGCTGCAGCTGCGGTTGTTGTATTGCACGATGGTCGTCCTTCACATAGGCTGAGTCATACGTTCTTTCTTGAAGTAGGCCATATGTGCGGAAATCCTTATCTTCATGCCCGATAGACTTGCAGAATGTACAATACAAATTCATCATCTTCGTGACCATCTTCTACATGTATTGACACTCCTCATGTAGATGCCCATAGACCTGACAGATGCTGCACCATGGCATACCTCCACCACTCAATGGGTTCGGCGCTCCTGATACCAGGTAGTTGCATAAATCTGGGCAATTGTACTTGCTATGCCCCTCTGCACGACATCGCGTACACCAAGCCTCTTCGCGATGCTCTTTAACCTTCTTGAGATATTCCAACTGAATTGTCAGGTTTGCCAACTGCATTTGAATCTGAGACATGTCGGCTGCATTCTCACCAACCGACGAAGCTTCTAACCGCATCGCAATTTCCAGAGCCTCACTCGATGTCGCAATGTTTTGTGGCATCAACGGGAGTCGAATATGAGGTATTAACGCCGCAATGAACCATTCCTTATGCTGAACATCGCTCATCTCAAAGTTGACTCTTGACATTAGTGTTTTAGACCTTTGGTCAAAGTACCAAACAGTTTCATTCGGATACTGCTTGATCTCCTTCATTTCCATAATGTATTGTGCTTCGGACTTCGATTTTTTGAACTCTGCAATTAACCTTTCCTAACTTCATCCAATGTCTTCTCGGGACTTCCTGTAGGAACTTGTACAAATTTCATGAACCAGTCCAATGCGCAACCCTGAAGAGTCGTTGCCAATTGACCTTTCTTGGCCTCATCATCTGTAATCTGCTTAATAGTCCACACAGCTTCACATAAGAACCAGTATTGCTCTGGGTTGTCAGTTCCATTTCCGTGGAATAGAGGTAACTTCACATCTTCACCCGCCATCCTGGGCTTCCTTCCTACAGTCGTTGATCCGCTAGTAATTGAATGTTGTTGTTACGATGAACACAGCGGTGTCAAAGTCGTATTTCTTCCTATTTGTGATATATTGAGTAGAAGTGTGGGTACGTTACTGTCGGGGGTTGGTCCTACCTCTATCCTGGGCGTAGCCTGGTTTTCCTTGTCGAAACTGTGAGGTCGCTTCGTCCCATGTGGTCTTCCTTCGTGGTGTTGCGTTTCGATCGTAGGAGGACCTTCTCCTGTCCTCTGCCTCTTCTCTTGTCGAAACCCTGCTCCTCCCCTTGTAAGACCACTCTCTTCCCCAGCTTCCTTCACAGTCTCGTCATAACTTGCACCCATCTACCCCATATCATTCCATTCATCTCCCCCCCTTCCTGCATGATATCCATAGCCTCCGCCCACCAGGGTTCTTCTACTCAAGGTTCATCTTCAGTATGCTCTTTTTACAGATGAGCATCTTAATGGAAAACTGTAGTGACAACAGGAACCTGCCTCTTGGTCCGTTGAAAAAATCCCTTTCAGCTTCGCTAAAGGATTTCGTCGTATCGACCACAAACTCAGTGATATAGCCCTACAATATACTATCGAACCAGACTTCAACATCCCACGATGCCCTTTTGTCAACTTCTTGCAACTCCTAGATTAATTCTGGGGTCCAGGACGTTGGATGACCACCTTGGATGTTTACCTTGTGGAATGTCAATTGTGCCAACCATTCATACAAGATAATTGGGAATCTGCAGAAATTTTTTTCATGTGGACCGTTGTGTATGTACTTTGTCAGCCACCAATCCGTCGTCAACCCAGGGTTCTGATTCTCTTTCTCAGCAAACTCCCACAAACTTTTATTGAACCAATCTTGAATTTTCGGTCTTATCGGATGCCACAACATGTCCTTCTTTCACTTTGTGCTATGGTCCCAGCAACGGAACCATTTGTTGACACAAACCCAGTCGACAGGGGTTCCTCACTTTGTCGGCATCCAACCCAACGCAATCTCCCTAAGCACCAACCCAGACAAATTTTACCCTATCTAGCAACACCTATGGAGCAGATGAAGTCTCACCCAAGATGTTCAAGGGAGAGCTGACGGAACCATGTTTTCGTCGAATGAAGAAGGACCCTTGTGCATCCACTTATCAATTTATCGCAACATTCACAAACAGATCTAACATTTCAACTTATGCATTTAGACAGAACCACATCATCATTCAACAGATCTCATTATCAATAAAAACCATCAATGTGCAACAGGACTAGCAGTAAAACATTATTTGGAATAAGGAAACATTGCATCATTCACGTTTTCATATGGCACATCACATTCATAATAGGAAACAAAAAGGAACATAGTGATTCTACTCAAAATCCCATCATATCATATTAACCTTCGCAACATAACTCAGATACAACAATACAGTTCTTCCTTCGCATACCCAGATTAACAGACAAAATAGGCAAAATTCTCTCTTATTATCTGTGCTTAATTCTCTTTGATTGATCAATATCTCAACACTTACAATTCTATGTCTATTTATAAGCATGCGCCTTTACATTCATTGTCCACTTAGCCAACCACCTAACTACTTCTTAGAAAACTCTACAAAAAGATGACCCAAAACCCACATATTGCGGTCCAAATGACCCAAAACCCACATAATGCGGTCCAAATGATCCAAAAATACATAAACTACTATTGACTTGCGCGTTGTTTTCCTTCTTGCACGACATCTTTGACCTTTCGCAGCATCTGCGATGCTACGCAGCTGACTCATCCAAACTGCCTGCCAACATGGTTCAACAACAAGAGCATCTTATAGACCCACTTACGAGCTCAACATATCACTTACAAAGAATTGAACCTAGGTGGGAGGGTGACAATCATTCCTCCTAACCACCCAAGCTACATCCAATGGACAGATAATAAAAAGTAAGTGTGTGTATGTGTGTGTGTGTGTGTATTCATAAATAAGAATAGAAATCACATTCCTCGGATGCATGAAGAACAATACAGTTATATGCTCTATAAGTGTTCAAAAATATCAAACCTTATGAATCTTAGGATGTGCAAAAAATTATTTATAAAGAATTAGGTTTTGAAGTAATCTTCCTTTTTTTTCCATTTTTCCCTTTCTTCTTTTTAACCTAAGTCCACCCCCTCGTAAGGCATTTATAGCTATCATCCATAAATCATCTTCCAAACATCCACTATTCATAAAAAATTATCTTTCATGAGCTCTCTTCACTCCCCCCATTGAGGTATCCATAGTTACCACATTCTCTAAATTAGAAATGTTCAAAGGGAATTTATCCTCTTGATTCTATTTTACAGAATGAATTTCGATTAAAATTTTCTAGACCACCAACTTCATCCTTCTCTAATTTTGAAGTTTATTCTAAATCCTCCTCATTTTTGTTTACTTCATTGGACTTCTACTACTCAGGATATTGCCATATATTTGTCTTTGGCTTGGAACCTTTTTTTCCTAGAGGATGGAGACGATCCCGTGGGAAATTATCATATAGGTAACCCACTTTTTTACAATTCCAACACCTAAAAGTTGTGTTATAATAACCTAGAATCTAAGTCCACCTGGAATTTTACAATTTTAGAAACATTTTATCTAGCACCCTTTACTGAGATCTACCTTAGCACACATATGAGCATAAGTGACTAAACCTACCATGTCTCCCTCGACATTTGTTTTAATATAATTTCCCAAAGTTGTATCAATGTCTGTAAATATTGATAAATGCCAAAATTGTAATGAAAAATTGAGCAAATGGACCCATATAAACATTATGGTCACTGAAAAAGTGATAGGATCAAAATATAAAAACCATGACATTATAAATAATCTTACTCTTCCCCAAAACCAAGGATCATCACCCATTACTTTCTCATATACATCATGAATGAAAAAATAGACAAAAAAAAAATCATTTTGAACAAAGTGATATCCCTTGCAACTCCCATAAACACAACACCCACTCTCTCGCACGGTAATAACAAAACCATCAAAATGTCTAACTCGTAAACATCTAAACAATTGTTGAATAGAAAATGAACCTCTATAATCAACTCTACATCAAGCTTAGATTCCACTCTTCATTTGTTTGTGGATTGTTCATTCACACATTGTTTGTGGGACAAATTTTATCAAACGTTTGATATAAGGGTGACTTGGGGTGGAGGTACTGTGGAAACCTCACTGAAATTATGGCTACAAAATTGCAAATCCTTTTCTACATTACCCATCTTTGTCTGCTGGTCAATTTGGTGGACACGAAACAAGGCCTTAGTTGAAGATATCTCTCATGATGTGGATGGCACATACAATTCTGCACTTTGTCTATATTTGAAATATCAGAATGAACTGAAAGCTCCATCCACTCGCAATATTGGGGATTTTCTTTTGACTGTGGATTATCCAGTCTTATTTTTTGATGGAGCTGCAAATTTGGGTATATGTGGTGTTGGTGGGGTTATTTACCTTAGTCAAGATAATTATTTTACCCTCCGTATGAACTGTGGCAGAGGCACTAACATGAAGGCAGAACTTTTGGCTCTTTGGTGTGTTGCTCGGGTTGCTAATCTTTTTGGTTTGGGCCAGGTAAAGATATCTGGGGACTCAAGAGTCACAATAAAATGGGTTAATGGAGAATTTGATCTGCAGGTACTGAATCTGTTATATTGGTGTAACAGAACTAAAACTGAACTCAATTCCTTCATGACCTACAAAGCTAAACACATATACCGGGAATACAATTTTCAGGCAGATCAATTGTCTAAAGCAGCTTTGGATGGTGAGGCTGGCTACTTATACTGGGAAGAGCTTGTGGAAGATCAACTTGTTGACTCTGGGATTTTGTACTTTCTGCATTAGTATTTCTTCTGAACACTTGTAGTATTTCTGGAAGAACATTGTAATTTTGTTTTATGTTATCTAGGGGGTTTACTGCAGATCCTAGGTTGTATAAGTGGGATATCTTGGAAAAGACACATATGTCTGATTTTATCATGTACTATTTGATTCAACACTGAATATCAATAGTATGCTTTTTTCACGGGAAAAAAAAGCTCAAATTCCTTCAAAAGCATGTCAACACTAAAATTCCTTAATATTAATAAAATAAAATAAAATATATTATATTTAACATTGCTATTATGGAATTATAATTCGTGATACTTTTGTAAATGATATAAGTCAAATACATAGTAGGCAATCACATTATCTTTCTTATCTTATGCTTTTCTCCGCTTTTTAAATCCCCTTTTTAGATTTGATGCCGAGGCTCTCAATTATTTAGTTGTCTTTCCATTTAGTGGTATTTTCGAATACCTTTAAGATATGGTTCTTGTCCATATGGTGTCCTCATTTCATTAGGAAACATAGTGCAAATGGTGCGATAACCCAAGAGTGTTAAATATCAACTGTACATATTTGTGTAAACATTGGTTGGTTGTGGTTGTCCCCATCCGAGTTCAACCCTATGCTTCATGATCTCGAGGCACCTTCACCTTCGGGCACGTGTCGGTCCGTTTACTCCTACAAAAAAAAATATTTGTGTAAACATTACCAATCTCTTAGAGTTAAAATGTATTAATAGATTAGCCAAGTTAAAACATTATCAAAGTTATTATTCATTTAAAGATTGTCAAATGGAATCATTTAAATTTAAAGGATAAAGATTGTCAAATGGGTTTTTAGAATTTTTAGAATTGTACGATATTTAAGAATTGTATGATACATTGCAAATTAATATAAGGATTTCATATTATTGTGATGTAACATAGATATTGATGACAAAATAAGCAAAATCCTATTCTTCGAGGCCATGTCTTGCATCTTGAGGAGTTTGATCTCAACCTAGAACGTCCCTCATTATCATAATGACAACTCTATAAATTATGTACTAATTGTTTCTCCTCTTATCTAGTAATATGATGAGGGCTCTCGATATTTTTCTTAAGCTATTAGGAAATTAAGTATATATAAGATGTTATCTTCATTAGTGTTTTCCTAACCTATTTATGAAAGCCAAATTTGGGGATAGTGAAGATGACACTACAACAAGAATCCTAAGTCCTTAAATAGTTGGAAAATGAAGGTACACTTGGAATTAATACTATGCATTGGAGCTCATTAAAACTCCATGCTTACAATTTCTTCTTAGATTTGTTGAAATTGATGGAAGATTAATTGGAACATAAATTTAATTGTAGATAAGATTTGAGGGTGATCATTTGATATATTATGGTTCCTAATTAAATCAACTAAATCAAATATCAACATTATTATTGTAATAAGGACATATTTCTCTTTTAATTGAGTTATAAAAATTCATCAATAATATATTCTACAATGATAATTACACCCTGAAGGAAGATTCTCTTCCCATCATAAGACTTAGGGTTAGTAAGGGGAGAAAAACAATTACTATGGTTGATTGTTCATATCCATCTGTTCTCTTATCGTCCACACATGTTAATAATTGACATATATTAAATCTATAATGTTTTCATGATATTGTTTAACCTAACATCTAGTTAATTTTTGGATATATTCATCTATTAATTTTTTAAAATGAAGTGGAGGGATTATTTAATTTTAAATTATGTGTAAAGTAAATTATTCATGTTGACACCAAGGATTTGTTTTTAATTTTAAGGTTTCTTTTCTTTTGGAGGATGCCTTTTACCCAAAATAACTATATTTATTTTTTGGAAAATTGCATATAACAAATCTAATAAAAAATTAAGCATGGGAATCAAAGTGCTAAGGATATACTTCTATTTGCTTTTTTAAAGGAATATTTCATATAACAAATCTACTAAAAAATTGAGCATGGGAATCAAAGTGCTAAGGATATACTTCTTCCATACCCTCAAGAATTTTGGGGATCTATGACTCAACACATAATATGTAACCAGTTTTATAAAAAAATTGGATATAAAATATAATTTTATAAATCAAAGTATAAAATATAATTTTATAAATCAAAGTATCAAATATAATTTTATAAATCAAAGTATTAAATATATTTCTCCATACCTCGAAAGTTATGAGGATTTATGAATTTTGACCCATGGTATATAAAAATTATAAATATATAATTATATTAAATTTAATTTTGAACTTTTGACTTAAAAAAATTTATTATTATTATGATTTTCTCCTTCTCTACTGACAAAGTATCATCTCTTATGCATGCCACCACTTTCAATTGGATTTGTCTCCCAAGATTTCCCTAACGCATGATTATATTTGTTTTTTAAATCAAAATTTGAATCTTCGTTATTTAGTTTCTTATGTAAACTAAACATGTAAATAAAAGATTTTACCTCATTTAAATCAAATATTTCAAGCAATTTTCACAAGGTTAGAATTACGCTTTATGTTGTTTAATCTTGTGTTTATGTTTGAAACAACGTTTTCTTTAGTTTGTTTTTTATAGTTTTGGGTACGGGGTTAAACTATAATTAAGGATAGTATCTAGTCTTATGTATAAGATTAAGGTTAGATATTAGCTTAAAGGATATAATCTCATTGTTATAGTTTCAATAATGATAAAATACCATATTGACTTTCCTCCAAATACTATCTAGGTTGAAATTGTCTTTTGGTCTTAGAGCATGGCTTAAAACTACTAATGATTGGCTAAGGGTTTATTTTTTTTAGATGTAAGGAAATGGATTAACAACCCAAGATCCATGGGCATCTTGAAGGAGTAGAAGTTTGGCCCCTTATAGACCAACAAGTTATTTCATGTGGCCAGGTTTTGTTTACACATGATGTTGTTGTTGCACATTGGGGGCTTGAGATTTTCTCAATAGAGAGGCTAGATCGGTAACCCTAAGTATTGTGAGCTTTTTCTTTCTATAGAAATAAAAACAAAACATTTAATGGGTTTTTGGCATAATCTATTTTAATTTATAACTTCTAATTAGACGTTAGCCATACAAGTTGTGTTCAACTATCACATGATACTTCTAAAAGATCGAACAACTTGAGCAGCTGCTCACACAAGCAGATCATTGATCAACACACTAATGTTTTTACTTGGTTTAAACCCTAGAAGAGGGAAACACTCCACAGCCCTAGCTAAATAGCTACTTGAGACAATATTATTATGCAAAAGAAAGAATATTACAAATGAGCTTCTCATAATCGATTAACTAGCAAATGACCCTCCATGCTCTTTAAATAGAGATCATGGACCAATTGGGTGTTAAGCCATGGATCAATGGTCGTTAAGATCAAGGAGAAGATGAACCATCAAATCACTCTATGTCAAGAACATATTGTGATCGTTGGATTACATATGTACAATTGCATATTAATGCATACTAAAGAAACACGCTTTGTATAACATATATATTATAACAAGTTGATCTTAACTAACTCCGAAGTGTCTAAATATCCTAACACCCCCCCCTTTAAGAACAACTTGGGATAGGATTGAAGGATTTACAAAAGTGACACTATAGGATAAGGAAGGAGGCATTAGAGACTATCCCCCTTTAATGACAAATTCCCGAACTCCTAACATAGATCAAAGTTTATAAAACTTCACTTATGTAAGATATTTTGTGAAGATGTCTACAACTTGATCATTTGTAGGAAAAAATAGGACTTCAAGAACAAGATCATGGACAAGCTTTGTGATGAAGTGCATACATAGCTCAATGTGTTTGATGTGTTGATGTTGAACTGGATCTTTGGCAAGCTTGATGGCACTCCGGTTGTCAATCCAAAGGGTAGTCGAATGCTACTGCTCGAATCCAAACTCTGAAAGGATCTTACGAAGCCGCAAAGCTTCTTGACTAGCATTAATTGTGGCTCGATATTCTTCTTCTATTGAAGAAAGAGAAAGAGCTTGTTTTTTCTTACAAGCCCAAGTGACAAGTCTAGAACCAAAATTGAAAACATAACCTGCAGTACACTTCTAATCATCAGGATCGTCGCCCAATCTAAATCAATGAAACCAACCAAAAAAGGAGTCCTCCTTGAGTTGTAATGAATCCCAAACTGAATTGTACCCCGAAGATAATGAAGTATCACTTTTACTGCTTTCCAATGGCTTTCATGGGGTGTTTGCATATAGAGGGAAACAAGACCAACAACGAAGGAAAGACTAGGATGAGTATGAGTCAAGTATAAGAGACTACCAACAAGTTGACAATACAAGGTGGCATCTACTTTGGGTGAAGTGCAAGTGGAAGAAATTTTGACTCCATACTGGAAGGGAGATGGGGTTAGCTTACAATATTCCATACGAAAGTGACGAAGAAGGTCACAAGCATACTTAGACTGAGAAATAAATATTCCTTCTTTGGTTTGTGAGACTTGGAGGCCAAGAAAATAATGCAAATTTCTTAAGTATATCATTTCGAAGTTCTTCTTAAGGCCGGATTTCACATTGGTTAAAAATGTATGGTTGCTACCAGTAAGAATAAGGTCATCAACATAAAGAACGAGGATGGTGAGATGGTTTCATACTTTATTGGGTATAGACATTGGGGTCAAAATGGTATCTCTAATAGCATTTTAAGGTTTGTCGTTACACCAAAACCCACATATTTGGTAAAATTCCAAACCAACTAGATAACCTTGAGTGGGTGGTTAGTCCCATGTTCCCACGGTTGTGGTTATTCCACAACATCAATTTCCAGAGGTGAGGTGGTTAGTCCAACACCCCCCTCTAACATAACTCAAGGGGATTGAACCTAGACCAAATATCTGATACCATGTTCGTCTATCACAAGATACTTCCAAAATATCGAATACCTTGAGCATCTGCTCACACAAATAGATCAAATATCAACACACTGATGTTTTTATGTGGTTTAAACTATCGAAGAGGGAAACACTGCACGGCCCCAACCAAATAGCTACTCAAGGAAATATTATTATGCAAAAGAAAGAATATTACAAATTTGCTTCTCATAATTGATCAACTAGCAAATGACCCTCCATGCTCTTTAAATAGAGATCATGGACCAAAAGGGTGTTAAGTCATGGATCAATGGTCATTAAGATCAAGGAAAATATGAATTGTCAGATCACTCTTTGTCTAAAACATATTGTGACCATCGAATTACATATGTAAAATGCATACTAAAGAAACACACTTTACCTAACATATATATTATAACAAGCTAATCTTAATTAAATGCTAAGTGTTTAAATATCCTAACAAGCTGTAAGCCATATACCTAGTAAGCATTTTATTATATTAAAACTATGTATATATCATTAATTTAGAAATTAAAGGAAGCTCTCATACCTTTAAAAATATTAAAACAATAAATTGATTTACCATGTAATCAACTCACTCATCTTTATAACTAAAGTAACAAAAGTATTATATGTCAAATTTGTTGGAAACGTCCATAAGGGCTTGTATGGTTGGTAAAAGTCAAGCATTGTTTTTTTTTGTAAGCTAGTATTCACATTAATTCACAGAAGTAAAAGTACAAAAAGAAACAGATTTTTTGGGCCTCTCATAGCGATAAAACATCCCATTAAACCAGTATGCATGCCTCTCCATAGGAGAAAACAACCTATAACCATAACCGGACATACATGTCTTAGGATGGAGATTGAATGTAATCAAAATTATCAAGCAAAAACCCAGAAAAGAGATAAATTGTTCATTGACTAGAACTAACCCAACATAAAACTCAAAAAGAGAAAAAATCATAACATCTACTTGACAGGTGGAACAGTGCATGGCTTCGACGTGGAAGCTTTGGGAGCATCTTCATTCATGGAGGATTATGTGTTTTATTTGTGCATGTTGTCCTTGGTATCGATGGATGGGTGCCCCTGTTCGACCTTGACATCTAGTTTCGTATCCTCATTGCTCATCTGAACCCCATCGTGTTCTGCATACATTCCATGAGCAATGTCATCCACAACTATGGTATGGAGGAGCGGTGAGGGTAAATGGTAAAGGGATGCTACCTCAATGCACTAGTACACAAGCACTTGAAATCTGTCTCTTAGATCCAAAATGTGTGCTTTCCTATCTTCGTTGGCCTCATTGATATCTCTGTGAAGGAGAAGAACAACGTCATTCATCTGTTCCAGCTGCCTGGGAGACCAACATTGTTTTTTTCATTATTTTGTTGTGATGTACTGTGACCCCTTCGACCACGACATCCGATGCACGCCATGAGGGAAGTGGCCACTGCAAGAGAAACCACAAGTTGTCTTCTCTAGCTTGAACAAAGGTTGATTGTTCTACATCGTCTGGAGTTACAAATCCACCAGCCTAGAGAGTGAATGAATTCTCCAACGCATCTGACCACCATGAACCATAAAACATCGAGATAAATGCAGGCATTAATGCTTTCCATCGCGTCAAGTCGAGGTAGCATTGATGGTGGGTACTCTTGGCGTGCGCTCGGCCAGATCCTCAACCGTTGTTTTAATCTGCATGTACCCCGTGGTCTCGTCATCATAAATGTCTGTAGTTGCGCTATCAATCACCCCATCCAAGGGAAACGTCAAGCATTGTTATTATCCCCACTAAAGTCTAATTCTTGAAGTGACAATTATTTTTAGTAGGTTATCTCATCCATATTAGTAGGTGGAATCATGCAATTGAGGTCATGTACACATCCTGGATGAATTTGGAAAAATGTGGGCCCTCACTCACAACCCATCACAACCACTTAGTCAAATAATACTCTCATAGAATATCTACACCTAATGTGAACGCTCATTAGTAATATGTAATTGGGGTTTTAGCATAACCAACTTAGTTTTAACTTTTTATTAGAATTTTATAGTACTAGTGGTAGTATCCCTCCCTAGCTTGTATCCCTTCATATGTGCAACTATTATGCCCCCGTGATGCAAACATCAATTTCCACCATGCTTATGAGCAAGTAAACAATGTTATTCTTACACTGGAAAGGTGGCATGGGAGAAGCTTTAGCCTCATGCATAAACAACCCTTGACATTTTGTTATTCACATTCCCAACTCCCATCCTTTGCATAGCTCAAGCCCTTATTTAGAAAATTGTTTATCCCCCTTGTATCAATGTGGACAATATCACTTATATTTTAATCAAATTGAATTTGGGAGCATTCAACATGCAGAGGTTTGTATATTTTTGCTACTTTCCATACTCCTTCGATGAGAAACCACTATGTCCATTCTTTGTGTCCCACTAGTTATGATCCATTGATCCTAACCCAAAAAGTGGGCATTTTTGGGTAATTTAAATGCATGTAGGATGAAGTAACTCAATTGAGGGAGGGTGTTGAAAGTTTGTGGGTGACCCTTTCTCTTCAAGATGTCAAGCATACTTGAATTCATTGGACTATCATTGCCATTTTTTTGAAGTGTGACTAGGCCAACACTATGGAAACGATATATTTCAATGGTTAATATCTCTAATATTGATTGTAAGAAAAAGAAGTTTGAGATGAGTTATCCCAATCATGGAAATTCCTAAATGAGGTATTGGGGTCCATGTGAGCCATTCATAATGAATTAACAAAGATTCAAAGATCCATCCATCTAATTGTGGTTAAATTTGACCATTTTTATATAGATGACATTTCTCCGTACTTTGCAGTATCTTTACAAGAAGCTACCGTAAATTCTTGAGGGAAGACCTTCTTCCTATGGAATTTGACACTATCGACACCCTAGATTATATTGGACTTTTGTTGGACAACCTCTATGGACCTTGCGATTCTAAAAGATTCAACACATTATGAACTAGCAAGCAATCAAATTTTCACTTTACTAACATCATTCATTGCACACAAATTATTTAGTAGCTTATTTACTTTACATCAAATATATGGAATTAATATTAAAATCACATCTCATTTTATTTTTTCTATGATGTAATGGAGTTGTAAGCAATGTCGTTGATATAATCAAATAAGACCTCAATATTCTTTTTTGTAAGCTAGATTGGATCCTTCTATTAACATAAGAAAACATATAGTACAAAACATTCGGATGGTTTTCCCTCATGTAAACCAGGCTAACCTATCATATTCAATCAATATAGCCTAAGAGGCCACTATCCAACTGTGAAAAGAGCCAAACTTAAATCCTTCCCATGGAAGGGAAACCAGGATTGAAATAAAATTGTCAAAAGTTTCAGAGACAACATAAAGTTAAAACTAGCATAATGACCTGCTTAGGAATAAAAAAATGGGTCTGAGTGCGGACAACCAAGAATCTTGGGATTATGAAAAAATTATGATTCAAATTAAACATCAGACAAAATAACGATGCAAAGCAACAAGCTACCATCATTAATCCTTCTCATTGTTTCCAAAGGAGATGTCAATATGAGCTCCCCATTGGCTTTCTTCCTCGTCAACATCCATCTAAAAAAAAAAAATTGTAGCCTCAGTAAGATCATCTGACATTGCACACATTCCAAATCATGTTGGATCCAATAGATGGTGTGTAGGTTCTCGTACCACAATAATTATTTCTCCATCAACACATGTGAGAGAATATTCTTAACTGTCCAGTCAGGACTTATTCCCTCCTTCTCCTTCTCCTGATCCTCTATCGACAATGCTTCCAGATCCTCAATGGTGTGCTCAATATGAAACAAAACTTCCCTTTGAAACGACTAGTGTAGGTATTCAACAATATCCTCTAGTTGACGTCTTCTATTGCGACCTCAATGACACCTTTCCCTATATTGTGGAGCCATGGTGTATATGAACCAAGAAACCATGCACCCAATCAAAGTGACTTTTCCTGGGACATTCTACACATAGCAAGAGCTCCAGAGCCTCCCAATAGAAATATTTCCAAAGTGCCACTTCTAACCAATACTACTGTAGTCTTCATCACACAAATGAGACATATTAATCCACAATTCAGGGTTGTAAGTGCTTGAAATCATTTCTAGCCTATAACTGATTACATTGTTCTTAATTTTCCATCCTATCTCAATAATTCCCTTTCCCACTTAAGCATGCCTAGGATGTTAGCATGAAAGGAGTTACTATCAGGTATTAAGTTCTCAGGGTTTGACGAAGAGATATGAATCCAAACATAGCTGCACAAAGCTCCCTCCTTTGCATCTATCATAAGTGCATCATCCATTCTTCTTCCTATACTCACTCAAATTCACTTTTCTCATAGGCTATTGATCTCCTTGCTATCCCAAGTTGTCCTTACTATAGCCCATCCTCATACACTTGGCTCGACCGTGCAACCATCTATCATGTTGATGGTCATCAAACACGCGTGGGTGGATCTCATCCTTGGCTAGGATCACCCAAATCCAGGTAGGTTAGATCACTAGATTCAATTTCCAGGAATTTGTTTTCAAAGGTCCTTCGTTGAGCGTATCGAAGTTTTGGTCCTAGAGAGTATCTTTCTTATGAACCCATTCATTTGCAAGGAGAATCGCTAAATTGTTGGCATGTATTCAATTATGGTCGACAACAAAAGAATCAATTTGAGGTAAAATACTTGCAATCTACTTAATTATGCTTTCAAATCACCAATTTTTAGATAGAAGATGAACAAAAGGTCCATTTTGAAGACGGTGACCATTGTTAGAATGATCTAGGAGTCACCTTCAACAATCAATTTAAAGTGTTCTACAACTCTTATAATTTTTCAGGCCTTGGATAAGGTAGTCTATGTATTCCACATTGTTACTGTCTCCCCCTCTGTACTCAATGTATATGCATAGGATTTTCCCATCTTCATTTCTGAAGACACCTCCTAGGTATCCCGTCTTAAACAAAAATTATAATTTCGATTATTTGAAATAAAATTTTGTAGTTAAAAGCATATGAAATAAGACATTATCAATAAACATAAAATAATATTATAAAAATGTATAATAATTAATATTGAAATGTTAAGCATTACAATTTATAGTCATGGAGCAATAGTATGCCTACACTAAAGAAGCACTGATGCACTTATACCAAAAATGAGCACTGATGCACCTTAACTAACAATGAGCATTGGTGTGCCGATACGAAAGAAGAGCACTGATGACAAAAAACCAATATGTTGTGTACAAAAACCTTGTGAATTGCAAATAAAGTGAGGTGATTTAATAAATACATTATTATTAAAATGTAGTGATATAATAACTTTAATTTTGAATATTCCAAGTATTAGTTCTTACCCTTGTTTATTAATGAATCTCTTATTTACAGTGATATAATAACTTTAATTTCAAATATTCCAAGTATTAGTTCTTACCCTTGTTTATTAATGAATCTCTTATTTACAATTTAAAAATGGAATACTTGTCGAATATTAAACAAAAATTATAATTTTGGTTATTTGAAATAAAAAATTATAGTTAAAAGCATATGAAATAAGACATTATCAAAAGGCATAAAAATAATATTATGAAAATCTACAATAATTAATATTGAAATGTTAATCATTCCAATTTATAGTAATGGTGATGAAATCTCCCATACAAAACCATGGTGAGTGTCAAACCACTCCATTTACCACTTAATGAGTTGATCTCTTGTAATTACAAAACCACTCAATTGTTACATGAAAAATATTTTATGAGAACTCTCCAAAACCACTCATCCACTACAGATAATATGCCTAACATGGAGAATCAATGCTCTTAGACCAAATAAGAGCACTAGTGTTCCCACACCTTAAAACAGTACCACCGGTGCACTTCTACCAAAAATGAGCATTGGTTCCCCTTCCCCAAAGAGGAGCATCGAAATTGATGAGCCTTCCCCAAAGAGAAGCATTGGTGCACCTTCCCCAAAGAGACGCATTGGTGTGCCTTCACCAAAGAGAAGCATTGGTGCAATCACATAGAATAGGAGCACTATGAACAAAAAATAGTTTTCCATGTGTACAAAAACCTTGTTAACCTGCAAATAAGAGGAGGTGAAAACCCTTATCGATATGCACCCATGCTGCACAAAAATGTATCATTTTCTTTGCTAAACTTGTCCCTCATTTTCTATCCATATATTTGAAGAAAAATCCTAAAATAAATCCACCATTAACCTGCAAAATAGAGGAAAAACCCTCAAACAAACAAAAATGAACAACAAAGAACAATAGTGAGAAATGCAAAATAATAGAAATTGAATAGATAATGGGAAGAAATAAAACAATGAAGAGGGAAAAAATGGTTTCTTGGTTGCAATACTCTTCCTCTTCCTCTTCTCTCTCATTGAACCACGTGAAATGAAGAAATGAAATCAACCCTCTTTTTCCCCTCTTCTTAAGACATATTTTCTGCTTCTTTCAAAAGTTTAAAAATTTATGCTTCTTTCAATAATCAAGGAAAAACCGTATATTTTGATGTAAAACCTGAAAGAAATTCACCATTAACCTGCAAAATAGAGAAAAAAAACCATCAAACCAACAAAAAAAACAATAAAACCAAATAAGAAATTAGGAACAGTAGTGAGAAATGCAAAATAGTATACATAAAATAGATAATGGGAAGAAATGAAACAATGAAGAGGGAAAAAATTGGTTGCTTGGTTGCAATACTCTTTCTCTTCCGTTTCCTATTCCTCATCTCTCTGGTAGAACCATGTGAAATGAAGAAATAAAGCAAACCCTCTTTTCTTTCCTCTTTTAAAGGCATTTTCCCTCTTCTTTAAAACGTTTAAAAATTCCCGCTTTTTTCAATAAGTTAAAAAAAGGGCTTACTGCTTGGTGATTTTGTTTATCAAAAGCATCGGTGCTCCTATACTGTAAAAGGAGCATCGATGCGCCTTCACCAAAGAGGATCACTGACACTAGTGCACCTTTACCAAAGTGAAGCACTGAAACCGGTGCACCTTCATCAAAGAGGAGCACCGACACCAGTACACCTTCACCAAAGAGACACACCAATGTGCCATTTCAAAAGTGGAGCACCTTTGTTTTTTTTGGCCAAACAAATATTGGTGCACATGGGTCATGGACCACTAGTGCGCCCACACCTTAAAAAGAGCACTGGTGCACCTTCACCAAAGAGGAGCACCGACACTAGTGCACCTTCACCAATGAGGAACACTGACACTAGTGCGCCTTATCCAAAGAGGAGCACCGGTGCACCATTACAAAAATGGAGCACCAATTTTTTTTTGGATAAAATCACATCGATGCACATGTGTCATAGAGCATCGGTTCTCCTCAACTAATGAGGCGCACCAGTGCACCATTACCAAAAAGATGCATCGGTACGCCTAAATCATGTGAAGCACTAGTGTGCCATAATGGTTTAGGCACACCGTTAAAAGCATCCGCTAAAACCTTTGCATGCCTACCTCCACTAGAAACCTCTACTATAAATGGTTTAGGGACATATTTTTTGGGGGGGTTCCGCTAGTACAATCTCCACTAGAAGGTGTTTTCCTTGTAGTGGAGCTTGCATGATGATTGAGGGGATGTTCTGTGTTATTTTATTTATGGTTTCCTCCTGGTTAGTTTTGGGCTAGATTAGTAAATTCTTAAAGTATGACACCAAATCTTGCTCTATTTATTCATGCTTTGATGCAGTCTCCCTAAGCATATTTGAGTGTAACTATTCTATTATGTTGTCTGTGATGGATCATGGATTTAGATGTGGAAGAAGCCGGTGTCCCTCTCATCTTTGCATAGCCATTTTACTCGAGACTTATGCTTCCATAACATCTCTTTCCGCTTGACCCTTTATTCAATCTGTGATTGGATACTAGCTTCCTATGTGACTACTTCTGTCGTGGATAATATCGTGTTGCAGCCTACTCATGGATTCTCCGAGAGCCTTATTCTCAGTGAAAATGTTACCAAAGACATTCTTGTTCCAACATTTCAATTTGACTTTAAGAATCTTTAACTTCTGCTGCAGCTAGTGCATTTTGGTCCCTCTAGGGGGCTTGATATCCTCCCACCATATTTTAATAGTCTCATGGAAGTTAGGATGGGTTAGCCAAAATTGCTCAACACAAAAATGTCTTTTTCTTAAGTTTAGCCTAAATTCACAACCAAGATCACTGAAAGAAACACAATCACAAGATAGACAAAGATTTACCGTGGGAAACCCTCATGGGGTAGAAAACCCAGCAAAGCTTTCCTCAATATAGATAATCAACCAATACACAGATGTAGTCCCTAAACAAGAGCTCCTTCTCCTCCTATGCAGATCTCTCTCTCTCCTATGCATAATACACAAGTGAGTGAATGAGTGATAAGTGACGAACACACCTCCTCTACTTATACTCATCTTCTAACTAATTTTTCACCCTAATACGGCTGACCTCTACTAAGAGAGTCTAATAACCCCTAAACAGCTAACTCAAGGCCGACTCCACATGGGAGATCTAATATCCCTAGTTACCACATTATCTCGGAGGAATAAACATCTCCAGATATACAATAGGGTCTCCACGGAAGAATGAAACATCTCCGGAATAATAAAGTACAAATATAATATTCTTAGAAGTTACAATATTTCAACACTCCCCCTTAACGAGAAGGATATTATAACAACATATGCAGGAGAAAGGAGTCATCAACTACATGATACATGGTACAACTATAAATCATTGGAAGCTTTCTTCATACATCATCAGTAACTCAATCAGTTACTGGAACATAATCAATACTGGATCGTCAGTACTGAGTCTTCATCTTCTACAACACTTAATCAGCTACAACATCATCATTTGGATCTCTCTATCAACAACCTCATCGTCTGGATATCTCTATCAACAACATCATCTGGATCTCTAGAGCAACAACCTCATCATCTGGATCTCTCTATCAACAACATCATCTGGATCTCGAGATCAATAGCCTCATCGTCTGGATCTCTCTATCAACAACATCATCTGGATCTCTAGATCAACAACCTCATCGTCTGGATCTTTCTATCAACAACATCATCTGGATCTCTAGATCAACAGCCTCATCGCCTGGATGTATCTATCAACAACATCATTTGGATCTCTAGATCAACAGCACCATAGCAGCATACCCTGCAACATACATGATCTATTTACGGGATGATCAATCCCTATCCATTTAAGACACCATATCATGTCTAGGGACAATGCAGTCCACTCATCAACTTAGACAAAGTCTAAGGACCCCTTTTCAAAGACATCGGTCTATGGATCAATTCAGGGACTGAAGTCCAAGGATGATACAATCCTCTCGTCCACTAGGGACCACTTCTCGGAGACATCTGTCTATGGATCAATTCAGGGACTAAATTCCAGGGATGATGTAATCCTCTCGTCCCCTAGGGACCACTTCTCGGAGACATTTGTCTACGGATCAATACAAGGACTGAAGTCTAGGGATGATACAATCCTCTTGTCCACTAGGGACCACTTCTCGAAGATATCTGTCTACAGATCACTTTAGGGGCTGAAGTCCAGGGATGATACAATCCTCTCGTCCACTAGGGACCACTTCTCGGAAACATTTTTCTACGGATCAATTCAGGTACTGAAGTCCAGGGATGATACAATCCCTTCTAGACCACTTAGACAAAGTCTAAGAACCATGCATCGACCTCATCGTCGTAATAGGTAACCTCATCATCGACCTCAACGTCGGAACATGTAACCTCATCATTGATACAAGTATCCTCATCATCGATAAGAGTATCCTCATCATCAATACAAGTATCCTCATCATCAATACAGGTATCCACATCATCAACCTTACCATCGATGTAGGCAAACTCATCATCGATACCAGTAACAACATATCATCATCGACCATATCACTCTCCCTTTCCAGGAGGGTCCTTCTGAACTACACCAAGCTTGTCTCGAAAATACTCAAACTTTACTCGAGACAGAGGTTTGGTCAATATATCAGCAAATTGTACGTAAGGGCTCACATAATCGAGCTTTATAGCTCCTTTCTGCACCATATCCCGTATATAAAAATATCGGATCTCTATGTGCTTTGACTTATCATGGAAAACTGGATTCTC
This sequence comes from Larix kaempferi, assembly GCA_027924585.1. NCBI lineage: Eukaryota > Viridiplantae > Streptophyta > Pinopsida > Pinales > Pinaceae > Larix > Larix kaempferi. Next base: position 2,130,236 of record BSBM01000734.1, on the reverse strand, counting down.
TGTCATCTTTATACAACTCGGGTTGTCACACAGGATCACAGTGGGTTCCATCTCTAAGTCAAACAATCCTGATAACAACTTCCAAAGCCATATCGCTTCACAACTAGCAGAGCAAACAGTTATATATTCCACTTCAGCTATGCTGAGAGCCACACTAGACTGCTTCCTGCTAAACCACGAGATCATGGCAGATCCCAGACAATAACATCCGCCCGATGTGCTTTTTTTGTCTGATACACTTCCTGCCCAATCAACATCTGTGTAACCATACAATCTGAAGTCATGATCTCCAAGATAATATAGACCAAAGTCTATCATAACCTTTAGGTACCTCATCACATGCTTTGCATCTATTAGGTGAACATGTCTAGGATCAACCAGATATTGACTCAAGGTGTTCACAGCAAAGCATATATCTGGCCTGGTATTCATCTGATACATCAATGACAGAATAATCTGTCTGTACAGAGTTACATCCACTAACTCTAATGAGTCATTGGCTAAGAACTTAAAGTTGGAATCCATGGGAGTGGCCATAGCTTTACATTCCAACATATCAAATATTTTCAAGATTTCCACAGCATACTTTCCCTGGTTGAGAAAGATTCTTTCTGGGACTTGCCATACTTCCAGATCTAGGAAGTAGTGCATCAATCCGAGATCTTTCATCTCAAATTCTGAAGAGAGCTTCTTCTTGCACTCGATAATCTGCTTCTCATTTCCTGTCAGAAATAGATCATCCACATATAGCAACAGTATGACAGGTTCATCATCCATAACCTTGAGATAAAGATTAGGATCAGCTTTACTTTTGGTAAAGCCCAACTTGTCAAGAAACTGTGAGTTCTTCCATACCAAGCTCTAGGAGCTGTTGGGTCTAGGAAATGCCCCTTTTTGGTCATCCTTATTCCATCGTTTTGCCCTGATTACATCCTATTTTCATAAGCTATAACCATGCCTTCTCTCCAGATCGACCAATAATATTTACAGGTATAATTCGTTATTACTTTATTTGTTTTATGCCTAAGACTGTTAAATATTCTGGATCCTAGTCCTTGGTTTATGCTAATCTGTGTGATTTCATTTAGTCAAGGTCTAAAGCACAGGTGTATCATCCAAGTGGCGCCAGCTGTTACTCTTCAAAGCACCAACTACTCATAAATCCAAGGGAAAGCGCATTCATCCACGAGAATTTGTAACAGGACTCCACTGAAACATAACCCAGCTGCAACAGACAGATTGCATTCCAGCTTGCTAAATTCGTTGATCCATTGATTACTAGAGTAACAACTCCTTCATGAGTAAGAAACTTGTTTGATACGGTTGTAATAGTTAGTTGTAAATCCACAGCTTGAAGATCATAGGTCTTCATTGCTGCACAATTTTAGTGGATCGTGATCTATACTTCCAATGTATAAATATGAGAAAGCTCCTGTAACCTGGGGTTGGACAATTACCTTTTTGTATAAGTTGTAACAGAGCACTGAGACTGGCGATTTTCATCATTAATATGAGAGAAGAGTTCTTCATTTATGTGTCTTAATTTGTTGTGATTCTCGGCATCTCTGTTAGAAGGCTAGGGCCTGCCTTCTCACAGAGATAGCCGGTTTAAGTAGGTAGGTTAATTTAGCTTTCTGTCTATGTGTGGTGTGGAATTAGTGTAGATGTTACTGTTGGCTGCAACAGAGGTTAGCTTTCCTTCTGGTAGTATGATTGCATCTTGAATAGCTGTAACAGAGTGGTGTGACAGTCGACTGTGTAGGTTCATTCAGTTTAATGCATGTGTGCTCGAATTAGTTGTAACAGCCAAGCTCAATTCCAATATCTTCCAGTTGTTTATGCTTTCTAGGATTTCGAGTAATTATTAGTTAGAGTTCAAGCTTATGTTTAGATTATGGTTGATGTTGTATCTTCAATTGGTTTATTAGAATAGGCAGAGTGTGATTGAGTAACAGTAACTACTAGATGGATCATTTTGGTAAAGATTGAATATTGTAGTTTGATAATTATAGGATTTAACTTCTTGCAAAAGTAATCTAGTTTACTTATATTCTTAATTTATAACTGGTAGGTTGATCTCCATAGGAAGGTAGCTTAAATTGAATTCCTAGGTGTGTGAATTAGGTTAGTTCTTTTATGGGATGAGTTTGGCTGAATAGACTGGTAGGATTATTATCTTCATTAGTTAATCAATTGCTTGACATGTTTATGCACGGATTATGCTTATTGCCATTGAAATAAAAGACCTCCCTGGGTTTGAAAATTTATATTGACCATCCTGTGTGTTAGCTTTAATTAATTAACATATAGGGTGACCAAAATTTTGGTGCCATTGTCGGGGATGGTAATAGATAGGAAGAGTTAGTAGTTGGTTTCATTTTATTTTGTTTTAGTTTAATTATTTACAGCATGCATGAATACAAGAAAAACAAATTGGGAACCCCCTTTGAATACTAACATTGCAGGTGGAAGAGGTCGAGGTCGTAATGCAGTTCAAGGAAGACACACATACATTGACGAGATAATTGCTAGAGCTTATTCTTCCACTAGACCACCGCGGAACTCTACAAGCAGGGGAAATTTTGTTCCTCCTAATCTTGAACATTCAGCATCCACAGTGATGAATACAACGGTATCTCCAACTCCTGTTGTAGAAAGTAAACCTCCTGAAGATAAGGGAAGTGTTGTAGGTGCACCAGATAGAGAGGAGATCTATCATATCAATGGAACTAGAGTTACTAAATAAGTGTGGTTGGAGACTCGCCGAATAGCAGAGGAAGAGAGAAGGCGAGAAGAAGAGAGGAGAAGAGAAGAAGAATCCAAAGCAGAGGAAGAACGCATAAAGGAAGTTGTTGAATTTTGGAATAGAACCATGGCTGGTAGAGAACAGGAAGGGGAGAATGAACATGGGAGGACCCATGAGGAAGAAGGAGAAAATAATCAGCCTGGTAATACTGTGGCTACATTGGAATTCCCTATCCTCTAGACACCTAGAGCAGCTCCCATGAAAAATATCTCATCATCAATTCTCCCGAATTTTCATGGTAAGTCCTCTGAGGACCCTGATGAGTTTCTTTTTGAGTTTGATATCCTCTATCGCAACTATGATTACAACTCTAGTGCTTAGAAGCTGAAGCTATTCCCAGCCACCTTGAAGAGAAATGCTCTGCGCTGGTTCATGAGTCTGGGTCGTGAGACCATTACTACTTGGGACCAAATGAAAAACACCTTCCTTTCTAAGTATCAGGAATATTGTACAACTAGGGATAGAAAGGAGGAGTTGTTTAAAATGTTTCAAAAGGATGAAGAAATATTGGAAGACTTTGTGGAAAGATTCTTGTACAACATACAAAGATCTGGTCATGCTGAGATTGGAAAGGATGTGCTCAAGATCATTTTACTAAGAGGAATTAGAGAAGACTACCTTGATATGTTGAATCTGCTGGGAAAAAGGGACATCTCGAAGGAACCTTTTGAAAATATTATTGAATTATGTCGAAGGTACTCCAGGGGATCCTCCAGATCCAACAAACGAGACAAAGATCGAGACCAGGATGTCTTCACTAGGACTCAGAAGTCATCTAGTGGAGGGGCCACTCGAGCAGAGATAGGGAACTTACTAGAGAATTTTAAAACATACATGATGAGCTCCATTTCCTCAAAGTTAGATGTCATGAGAGCAAAGTAGAAGCAAGTAGTAAAAGACCTTACACTTGGTGTATTCTGTCCCAAATGTAGGAAAAAGCATCCACTGAAGGAATGCCCGTTGGACAAAGCAGAGGTATGTAGGATATGTGAACTCGAGCATGATACTAAGGAATGTCCCTCATGACCTAAGGTCAAAGCATTCCTGCAGGCATCCATTCCGGATGTGGAAGCAACATACTTCATGGAACAGAAGAAACCATGGCAGCCTCGAAACCAAGGTATGAATCCAGACCCAACATTTTTTCTGAATAATATGAATGGAATGAACAATATGCATAATATGAATACACAATTCCCTTCACATTATTCTAACAATCAGTGGCATCCATCTTAGAACCCAATGCAAAATCCTAACTCATGGACACCATGGTCACAACAGTCAAACCAAGCTCCTAGAATTCCAACTGGAGAAACCCTCACCAAGGAAATAACTTCCCCCATTACCAGACTCAGTATCAACAATACCCTTGTCAATAGTATCAGCACCAACATTATCAGCAACCGCAACTCCCATTCCAAAACAATGCCGCACCTATGAATGCACCACTTCGACCACAGCTACCTACACAACCTAACCCGAACCCAAACAATAAAGCAGTCCACAAATATGAGACTGCCAACATGCCTGCGTATTCCATCACCCAGATTCCTTGCAATGATATAAAATTACGATCAGGAAGGGTGGTGGAACCTATTATCACTGAGGATATTTCATCCCCAGTGGATATTTCATCCCCAGTGATTAAAACTGGAGTGAATCAACACTACGAGAATATGGTTAATTCAGCAAGCCCCATCATTGAGGATGCTGATGTTGGGTATGTTATATCTCTTCACATGGTCGCTGCGTTGGGAGAATGTTGGGTTGCTTTTTGCTTTTTCGCGATTTTGACCCATTGTACTCTATCTAATTTTGGTAAAAGGAATTAGGGTTGTAACCTAATTCGGGTAAACGAATTAGGGTTTTAGATGCTGCAGAATACCATTTATTGTATTGTACATGTAAAATAAACATATAATGAAAAAGGAGCTATGCGGCTCTAAGTTTTGCTGGTTTTTTCCCGGTTAAGGGTTTCCAGGTGAAAATCTCTGTGTAATGTGTGTGCCATTGTGTATTTTCTGTTAATGCTTAAGAATCATATAAGTTTGTACTTCACTGTTAAGGTTTAAAACTTACATTTGGTATCAGAGCATTTTTTGGGTTCAGAGGGACGCCTTTGTTTCCAAGGGTTTGGCTCGATCTTGGATTTGTGATAAACCTGGTTTCAGTGGGAGCTTTGCAGCGGTGATTTATTTCTCTTTAAAGAATGGCGAGCAGTTCTAGATTCGAGATTGAGAAATTTAATGGTCAGAGCTTTGAGCTATGGAAGCTCAAGATGGAAGATCTTCTGGTAGATAGAGAACAATGGATCGCAGTAGATCCAGGTACCATGCCCTCTGGTGCGGTAAAAGAAGAATGGGAAAAGCTGGAAAGAAAAGCAAGAAGCACCATTCATCTTTGCCTCGCAGATTCGGTATTGGTGAACGTATCTGGAGAAGACAGTGCAAAGAAGCTATGGGACAAACTGGGAAATCTGTATCAGTCAAAGTCCCTGGTAAATAAGTTATTTCTGCGAAAGAAATTGTACCTTCTGAGGATGACTGATGGAGACTCTGTATCAAAGCATCTAAACGCCTTCAATACTCTGGTAAGTCAGTTGACATCTGTTGGTATTACACTTGCTGATGATGAAAAATGTATTAGTCTGTTGTGCTCTTTGCCAGATTCATGGGATAATCTGGTTATAGCTATTGGGAGTAATGCAACCATGCTAAACTTCGATGATGTGGTTGCATCCCTACTATCGGAGGAAATGAGGCGGAGATCCATAGATAGTTCAGCCAAGGATGCCTTATTTGTAAGAGGTCGCCCTGGAGACAGATCTAAAAATAAGTCTTCAGGTGGTAGATCTAAATCTAGAGGGAGATCTAAATCTCCAGGACCTTCTGTAAGAAAATGCTGGAAGTGTGGTAAAGCTGGGCATTACAAGAAGGATTGTAAATCCAAAAATACTGATAAAAGCAGAGGACCTAATGATGCTCCATCCGCAGATGGGAAAGAATCTACAGAGGAAGGAGGAGATGTGTATCTGGCATCTTCAAGTACACATGCAGAGCATGATTCGTGGTTGATTGACTCAGGTGCGTCTTATCATATGACTCCTCACAGGGAGTGGTTTTCTGAATACGAAAAGTATGATGGAGGAGATGTATTTCTGGGAGACAACTCGGTGGCGAAAATCATAGGTCGAGGAAAGATCAAGCTACTGCTCAAAGATGGAAGGGTTAAAACTCTTCCCGGGGTTCTGCACATTCCAAAGCTGGCTAGAAACCTTATATCTGTAAGTAAAATGGATGATGCAGGTGTGAAAACATTATTTGAAAAGAACACATGCAAGATGGTTCGAGAATCACTGGTGCTGATGAGGGGAGTTCGGATTGGAACTCTATACAAGTTGTTGGGAAGCACCTTCAAAAATGGATGTAACAGTACTATTGTTCCTGAGGGTAAAAATGGAGGAGACAGAGTCCTTACTGTCTCTAGTGAGAAGACATCGCTATGGCATCGAAGGCTGGGACATATTGGAGAGAAGGGTCTTCGACTATTACAAGGTAAAAGTATGGCTGAAGGCATGTCTGATTTCACATTAGATTTTGATTTCTGTGAACATTGCTTATATGGTAAACAGAATCGGGTAAGATTCTCATCTGGTGTTGTAAGAGCTAAAGGAATCTTAGAGTTAATACACAGTGATGTTTTTGGACCTGTGCCTGTTCCATCACTTGGTAAATCTGTGTATTATGTTTCATTTATAGATGATTTCTCAAGGAAAACTTGGATTTATTTCCTGCGTAAGAAATCTGAGGTTTTTAATAGATTCAAAGAATTTAAGGCTCTTGTAGAGAATCAAACTGAGAAGAAAATAAAAGTACTTAGAACAGATAACGGTGGAGAATTCTGTGAAAGTGAATTTGAGGAGTTCTGTAAAACGTGTGGAATAGCAAGGCAAAAGACTACTCCATACACACCTCAACAGAATGGGGTTGCAGAAAGGATGAACAGGACATTGATGGAAAAGGCAAGGAGTATGCTCAGTGGTGCAGGGCTAACACAAGAATTCTGGGCAGAAGCTGTTGACACTGCATGTTACCTAGTGAATAGGACACCCACATCAGCGTTGGTTGACAAGACACCTCATGAGGTTTGGACTGGTAAGAAACCCTCTCTCTCTCATCTCAGAGTGTTTGGGTGTGATGCTTTTGTACATGTTCCAAAGGAGAAAAGGAGCAAGTTGGATAATAAAGCAGAAAAATGTATCTTCATTGGTTACAAGGATGGAGTGAAAGGTTACAAGCTGTGGAACCCAGTAAAAAGGCAAACAGTTTACAGTCGAGATGTGATCTTCAGAGAAGTTGAAAGCACTTCCAAGATTGAGGATGTACCAAAGGAAAAGGATTCAGAGAAGCTACACTTTGATATCAAGGATGAAAGAGGTGACTCTTTTGAGGAACCAGATTCGTCTGAATCAGATGAGGAGGAAGAATCGTCTGAATCAGATGAAGAGGCGGATCCACAGACTCCAGTATTGAGGAGATCTGACCGAGAAAGAAGGCAAGTTGAAAGGTACAGTCCCCCTGATTTTCGTTCTAATTTTGTGTTATCTATTACTGATGATGATCCTAGAACTGCTAAAGAGGCAATGGATTCAGAAGATAGTAAACTATGGAAGAAGGCCATGATAGAAGAAATGGATGCCTTGGACAAAAATGAGGCATGGGATCTGGTTGAGTTGCCAGAAGGAAGAAAGCCTATTGGAAGCAAATGGGTATTCAAGAAGAAGTTAAATGCAGCAGGTAAAGTGGAGAAGTACAAGGCTCGACTAGTTGCGAAAGGTTACTCCCAAATTGAGGGCATCGATTTTGGTGAGATTTTTTCACCTGTTGCAAAATTGACTTCTATTAGATTTCTTCTATCTATTTCTGCTGCTTTTGATCTTGAAGTAGAACAGATGGATGTAAAGACGGCTTTCCTACATGGGAATCTTAATGAAGAGATCTATATGAAGCAACCAGAACGGTTTGTGGTGAAAGGAAGAAAGGAGCTTGTCTGTAAGCTGAAAAAGTCTCTCTACGGTTTGAAACAATCTCCCAGAATGTGGTATCAAAAATTTGATACTTATATACTGGGACTTGGTTTCTCAAGAAGCAAAGCTGATCACTGTGTTTATTTTAAGCTAATTGGTGATCATTTTATTTATGTAATATTGTATGTTGATGATATGTTGCTAATTGGAAACAACAAAGAAATCATCAAGGATGTCAAGAATCAGCTGTCATCTGAATTTGACATGAAAGATCTTGGTGCTGCAAATTTCATTTTGGGCATGGAAATAAAAAGAGATCGTGAAAACAGGAAACTCTGGTTAAATCAGAGGAAATATGTTGAAACGATATTGAAGAGATTTAATATGCAAGAAAGCAAACCAGTGAAGGTGCCCATTCCTGTAGGTGTAAGGTTATCTGCAGAACAGTGTCCCACGACACAAGAAGAGGTAGAGGACATGTCTCATGTTCCCTATGCTAGTGCAGTTGGCAGTCTGATGTATGCCATGGTCTGTACTAGACCAGATATAGCCCATGCAGTGGGAGTTTTGAGTAGATACATGTCAAAACCATGAAAGGAACATTGGACTGCAGTAAAGAGGGTCTTCAGGTATTTGCGTGGCACTACAGATTCTGCAATCTGCTACCAAGGAAGACCCGGTCTAAACAGAGAGATAGATATACAAGGATTTGTTGATGCTGACTGGGATGGAGATCTTGATCACAGAAGATCTACAAGTGGCTACGTTTTTAATCTATTTGGAGGAGCAATCAGTTGGATGAGTAGAAGACAAGCTGTAGTTGCACTCTCAACTACAGAAGCTGAATACATGGCAGCTACCCATGCAAGTAAGGAAGCTGTATGGTTGCAAAGATTGTGTTCAGGTATTGGTTTTGTTCAGAATGCAGTAAAAATTGGCTGTGATAGCTCAAGTGCAATATTTCTGGCAAAGAACCCTGCTTATCACTCGAGGACAAAGCACATTGATGTGCAGTACCATTTCGTCAGAGACATGGTTGAACAAAACAAAGTGTTGCTGGAGAAGGTTGACACTTTGGTAAATGTTGCAGACTCTTTGACAAAGTCTGTGAGTACTCAGAAGTTCTCTTGGTGTAAAGAGAACATGGGCATTGTTGCCCTGAATTGTTGAAGTCATAAATTTCTCCTGTATGTGAAGAGAACAACAAGTGGGAGAATGTTGGGTATGTTATATCTCTTCACATGGTCGCTGCGTTGGGAGAATGTTGGGTTGCTTTTTGCTTTTTCGCGATTTTGACCCATTGTACTCTATCTAATTTCGGTAAAAGGAATTAGGGTTGTAACCTAATTCGGGTAAACGAATTAGGGTTTTAGATGCTGCAGAATACCATTTATTGTATTGTACATGTAAAATAAACATATAATGAAAAAGGAGCTATGCGGCTCTAAGTCTTGCTGGTTTTTTCCCGGTTAAGGGTTTCCAGGTGAAAATCTCTGTGTAATGTGTGTGCCATTGTGTATTTTCTGTTAATGCTTAAGAATCATATAAGTTTGTACTTCACTGTTAAGGTTTAAAACTTACAGGTTTAAAACTTACAGCTGATACTCCTACCGAGACAGTAGTTGAGACTTAGAGAGTAACACACGAAGTATCACAGCCTACACAGGTTATGAGAGAACCGCCATACCCTGAATGATTGGCCCTGCAGAAAACAGTGGAACAACCCCGATTCGATCTCGTGGGAGAATTGAAAATTTTGTATGTTAAAATTCCACTATTACAAGCCCTCCATGATGTGCCCATTTATGCCAAGACAGTTAGATATTTGTGTGTCAAGAAACCAGGAAGAAGGCCCAGGGACCCCCCCACTGTCCATGTATTGGGAAAGATTTTAGAATTAATAATGGGGAAGGCCCCTGTGGAAAAATACGATGACCCCAGGAACCCGACTGTTACAGTTCACATAGGCAACACACAAATTCCCAATGTCTTGGTGGATTTAGGAACAACTATTAATGTTATGAGCATAGAGATTATGAAGAAATTGAGATTCACTAACCTTCGGCCGAACCCTACTGTTTTGGAACTTGCTGACAGATCAACGATCAAGCCTGAGGGGATCCTAGATGACCTCGTGATCTCAATTGACTCGTGGGAATACCCTGTGGATTTCTTGGTGTTATAGCCGAAATCCCAGTTGGGGGGACACCCACTAATATTGGGGAGGTCGTGGTTGGCCACAGCAGATGCCTGTATCAGCTGTCGATCAGGATCTATGACCATTTCAGATGGAACTGAGATCAAGAGCCTAACCCTGTACCCTCAAGCTCGACCAAGCATAGAAGCTGAAACTCCATTATGGGAAGATTTGGAGGAGGAAGAAGGTGTGCAGCCGTTATTAACAATAGGGAGAGCCTTAACATTTAAAGATGAAAAAGAGGATGATGCCATTAATAGTTTCATCAGTGAGCCCACGTCAGTCAATAAAAATGTCTATCAGATCTTGGATAGTACTCTAGCTACAACAGAACAAGAAAATCTTACAAAAGAAACTCTAATCGATGATGACAGTGTAATTCCAGTACTCAAGAATTCAAAGAGTGTTCCAGTAGAAATTGGGCCAGGGAAAACATTGAATATCAATCCCAATCTGGCGCCTAGAGAGTTGGAATAGCTAGTCACTCTGCTGAAACAACATAGGGGAGCTTTCGCTTGGGAGTACACAGAGATGAAGGGGATTCCTTCTAATCCGTGCACCCATCACATTTATATTAATATCGACTCTAGGCCTGTGTGTCAACCACAATGAAGGATGAACCTGAACCTAAGAGACATAGTGAAGGAAGAGATCCAAAAACTGTTGGAAGAAGGATTCATATACCCGATTTCAGACAGTGAGTTGGGTTTCCCCACTAGTGATTGTGCCAAATAAGAATGGGAAATGGAGGGTCTACATGGATTACAGAGAATTTAACAAAGCAACGCAGAAGGACCACTTTCCCTTACCTTTCATCGATCAGGTCCTTGATACCTTGTCTGGGAAAAAGTATTTTTCCTTTCTGGATGGCTTTAGTGGCTACAACCAGATCCAGATTGCTCCAGAAGACCAGGACAAAACCACTTTCACCTATCCATGGGGGACTTTTGCATACCAAGTACTTCCTTTTGGGTTGTGCAACACACCAGCTACGTTTCAGAGGGCAGTGATTGGAATCTTTTCGGAAATGGTAAATGATTGCATGGAGATTTTTATGGATGACTTTACTGCATATGGTGATAGTTATGAAGAAGCACTGAAAAACTTAGAAAAGGTCTTGAAACGCTGTGAACAAAGCCAGCTCTCTTTAAGCACTGAAAAGTGCCATATGATGATGAGTGAGGGCATAGTGTTGGGGCACTTCATTTGTTCTGAGGGTATACAGGTAGATCCAGCCAAAATCAAGGTAATTGAAAATATACCAACTCCTGGGGCATGCTGGTTATTATAGAAGGTTCATAGAAAAATTTTCCAAACTAGCTTCTCCTTTGTTCACTCTGTTGATGAATGATGCAGAGTTTGTGTGGAATAATGCATGCCAAACAGCGTTTATCGAGCTAAAGAAAAGGCTATCTACAGCACCCATCTTACGATGGCCCAACTGGGCTCTGCCTTTTCATATTTCTTCAGATGCTTCAGACACTACCATTGGAGAAGTTTTGGGACAACAGGAAGGTAATGCTCCCTATACTATTTATTACATTAGTAAGAATTTATCTCCTACTGAACTGAACTATACTATTATAGAAAAGGAATTCCTTGCCATTATTTATGCCATTAACAAGTTTAGACATTATATTACTAGATATTCCACTTTTGTGCACACTGATCATTCTTCTATCAAGTATCTAATGAATAAACCAATCAGGAATGCTAGAGTTACTAAATGGCTGCTACTGTTACAGGAATCTGATATCACAATTATTGATAGACCAGGGAAGGAAAATGTTGTTGCAGATTTCTTATCTCAACTTACTAACAGCGATGATCATTTACCAGTCAAAGATTCCTTCCCTGAAGAACATTTGTTTGCAGTGTCATCTCATTCCCCATGGTATGCAGATATCGCTACCTTTTTGGCTGCAGGTAAGCTCCCAGCACATCTGTCGAAGAGAGAAAGAAAGAATATCATACAACAGAGTGCTAGGTACTACTGGATTGATGGCCATCTTTTCTACACAGGGCTTGATTTAGAAATCAGAAGATGTGTTAGAGAATATGAGATCTTTAGCATTCTTAAAGCTTGCCTTGATGAGCCCTGTGGGGGGCATTTTGCTGACAAGAGGACAGGTCATAAAATTCTGAGGATGGGCTATTTCTGGCCTACATTGTTCAGGGATGCAAAGAAGTATGTTCAGGCATGTGATAGATGCCAAAGGATGGGCCAACCCAACAGATTAGATGAAATGCCTTTGCAGCCACAGCTTTTGGTTGAACCATTTGATAGGTGGGCTATAGATTTTGTAGGGCCTATCAACCCTCCTTCAAAACAGAAAGCTCATATCTTCGTTTGCACATATTACATGACCAAATGGGTAGAAGCAGTAGCCTTGGTTAAGGACAATGATCAGTTTGTGATTGATTTCCTGTATGAAGAAATTTTTACTCGATTTGGATTACCTAAGGAAATCATTACAGACGGTGGACCACAGTTTGTGTCTCACAAGTTGGAAGAACTGTTACAGAAATTCCATATTCAGCACAGAATAACCTCGCCATATCATCCACAGGACAATGGCCAAGTGGAGAGTACAAACAAGGTCATCGAGGCTATTCTGACAAAAACAGTGAAGAGCCATTGTAAAGATTGGGCTGAAAGACTTCCAGAGGCACTATGGGCCTATCGTACTACATGGCATAACACCACTAGTTTTTTCCCATATGAGTTAGTGTATGGTAAAAATGTTGTTTTTCCAATCAAATTTGAAATCAGGACTTTGAAAACAACTGTGGAGGCAAACCTTGATCTATCAAAGGCATAGAAGGATCGATTGAATCAGCTCAATGAGTTGTATGAGAAGCGCATAGCTACAGTACATCATACAACTCTCATCTAGCAACAACGCTCTAAGTGGCATGATCAATTTATAAAGAAGAAAGTCTTCCAAGAAGGAGACTGGGCTCTGTTGTATGATTCACGGTTTAAGAGGGATTTTAAGGGCAAATTGCATACCCGTTGGTTGAGCCCCTATCAGATAGATTGGGTATTTGACAATGGAACAGTTTAGTTGATCACCATTGATGAAAACAAGACACCATTATTTGCAAATGGTCATCGGCTACGACTGTATCACAAGCCGATCTCCAGGGAAGCTTTCATTTCACATGTTGTAGGTGATCCAGACTATCAGTTAACACCAGGACAAGGATTTTTCTCAACCCATGTTGATTTTTAAGAACTACAATATCCACATGATTGTACATAAATAATTCATTTTCTTTTTCATTCTATATTTTATCTATTTTTCATTTTGCATTTGATCGGGTTCGTTTGAATAATTTTGTGCAAGAATTAATTGGAGGAACAACGGTTGTGATTGGGCCAGACAATCACAGGCACCTTGCATTGCTTCCTGATCTAATAAACCTCTTTTTAAAAAAGATGGATGATTTGTTATCTTTCAGCAGTCAGCTAAAAATTTGCATGTTACTTCATTATTGTGCAGCTGCGACTCCTTACCTTGCTCATTCATACTATTTCAACAGTTGTGACTCCTTACTTTGCTTATTCTTCCTTTGCTAGCAGCTATGACTTTGCTATTTTCCACTTCATTTTCGCTCTTTGCCAGCAGCTGCGACTTCTCTATTCTTGGCCATTCCGCTAAATTCAATAGCTGTGACTCTGCCATTTTCCACTCTATTTTCGCTCTTTGCCAGCAACTACGACTCTACTATTCTTGACCATTCCACTAAATTTAGCAGCTGCGACTCCGCTATCCTTGACCATTCTTCTAAATCCAACAGCTGTGACTCCGCCATTTTCCACTCCATTTTCATTCTTTGCCAGCAGCTGCGACTTCACTATTCTTGACCATTCTACTAAATCCAACAGCTGCAACTCCACTGTTTTCCACTTCATTTTGCTCTTTCCGTATAGCTGCGACTCCGCCATTCTTGCCTATTTCTCTAAATTTAGCAGTTGCGACTCCGCCATTTTCATTTCCATTTTTCTTTTCCCGTACAATGGTAACTCCATTAGTCTTCCTGCTCTTTGAATGATGATGCCAATAATGATTCAATTGGGCATCAATTTAGTTGCTTGCTCCACAAGATCCAATCATGGTCTGCCACAAAGCAAATCTGAAGGCGTCTTGGGTATCTATCAGCTCGGGTGGCGGTGGCCACATCACTTCAACAAATGTGCATTCATACTCATGAGAATGAAGGCCGATTGTAATGATTGATTCACAGCTGAACACATAAACGCGAAGGTATGGATTCAGAACTTTTACATGATTTGGCAGGAAATTAAATATGGTAATAACAATTATACACTGTCTTAGTCCTCGATTAGAGAACCCATAACATTTAACCACCAGAGGATATGTCAGAACCACGTTTGTATTTATTTCCTGACACCTTACTCGAATTATAACGAAATACTCCAATTTTTCCAACTTTCTATAACCATCTCATCTTACCTGGATTTTATACCTATGCCAACCTTCCTAAAATACCCTATTTTCGAACTCCAACTATCTCTTGCATGTCCGTATGCTGCAACTCCCACGTCCAGACTGGTAATTGTTGCATTGGTTTTGAATTTTGAGGAAAGATTAAGATGGGTAATCCAGTGCGGCATGAACTAGTAAATATAGAAGTCGTATGTGCCAATGCAAAATTCCTTAACATTTTCACAGCAGCAGGTTGGATGGAATACATTGAACGGTTGAATGGTTTCCACACAAAAACCGCATTGCAATTTGCCCTTAACCTGACTGATACTCACTCTGAGGTCACGGGGCTGCTTGTGGATGTTACAGAAGAAATCATAGCAGAGGTTACTGGTTTACCCCAAGATGGAAAGAAGTCATTTGGACGGAAGGCACATAATGCAAATGCTATGAGAGAATTTTTGGCAGTTGGAGAGCATGTTAGTCCAAAGTGTCGTGGGTTGGAACTGGCTTCTTTACCAGAACCCTGGAATCAATTGGCAATCTTCGTGAAAAGATACATCTCTTGTGGAGGTTGTTATTTTTTTAGAATTTACTTCAATCTGATCTAGGATTTTAACTGAGAGAATAACATGTACAACATATCTACAGCATATCAATCATGGACACAATAATGCAAGCACACAAGAGACATAGAGTTTACTTGGGGAAAACCATAAAGGTGAAAAACCCCAATAACTTCCTCAGAGATAGATAGAGCAATGATACAACCCAAGCATAAGAGATAGACATCTCCTAGAAGCAGCTTCTCCTCCTCCACAAGTGCGCCACTCTCCCGAGATTGTGAGAGAGAATAGAATGATGAAATAGAGTGCCTCCCACACTCTATTTATACTTGACTTGACTTGCCTAATAACCTTTACTAGGTCGGTCTTAACTTAACCACATAACATAATGCTGACTGGGCTGACACCCAATAGGGTGGTCTAATAACCCTTTGAACCACATGGCCGACCCCCAATAGGGTGGTCTAATAACCCTTCCACCCACATGACTTATACAGGGCCGACCCCAACAAGGTGGTCTAATAACCCATCAAGTATAAGTTACGACACCTACAATATAAATGACGACACTTGCGTATAGAGGAATAATAACATCTCTATAGGAATACAAACACTTATATATAGAGGAATAATACCATCTCTATAGGAGTACAATATACATATATGAAATACATTCCGAAGTTACATATACATCAACACTCCCTCTTAACTAGGAAGGTATTTCTCGACACAGGTCTTCTAGCACAAGTCTTCTTCTTTGGATCACTGTCACTGGATAATCATTATCATCATTGCTGCTGCTATCTCAATCAATATCTGAATCTACGCGTCATAGGAAGTTCTACAGAGCCAGTCCTTTTTCATATTGGATGTAGGCCCACCACCTGTAGGTCTTCATCATCACTAGCCATACTGTGGAATCCTCGGGACTTATTACGTGCATCACAAAACCTTAAAAGAGTCTCTTGACTAGCAAGAATGCTAAAGAGCATCCGAGGCCTTTTTCATCCTGTCCAGATCTCCAGGACTGATTACATGTGACTCCGCCACAAAACCTCGAAAGAGAATCCTAGGACTGATTACGAGCACACGGCTCAACTTATCGGATCTCCGAGGGCACAAATTACATGTGGTCACCATAAAACCTCAAAAAAGCATCCCAGGACTAAATACGAGCATGCGGCTCAACCTATTGGATCTCCCAGGACACAAATTACATGTGGTCATGGAAAAACCTCGAAAGAGCATCCCAGGATTGATTACGAGCACACGGCTCAACCTATCGGATCTCCCAGGGCACAAATTACATGCCATAGGACAAAACCTCGAAAGATCATTTCCCATATATCCCAGGGCTTAAATTACATGCCATAGGAAAAACCACAAAAGAGTATCTGCAAATCTCCCAGGGCACAAATTATATGTCCTCCCAAGAAAAACCTCGAAAGAGAATTTTCCAGATATCCCAGGGTACAAATTACATGCCATAGGCAAAACCTCGAAAGAGTATCCACAAATCTCCCAGGGCACAAATTATATGCTTATCTGCACAGCCTATTCCACAGCCACAGAGCATCATCCTGATACTCAACATACATCATCATGATGTACTCATAATCATCCTGATCATCATCACTGCATCGTCTTGATGAATGTCATCTGGAGCAACATCCTGAAGCTCGTCATCCATGATCATCCTAATCATACAATGCATCCACCTGATGCATACACAGTATCTTCCTGATGCATATCATCATACATGATCTACCTAATCATACAATGTATCCACCTGATCATACCTAATACATATCAACATACATTATCTACCTGATCATACAACGTATCCACCTGATACATATATAGATACATGGTCCAAGCATCCAACATGATGCATATACAAAATACATACAAATGATCCAACTGATCATATCCAGCATACAACATGATACGTACATACATAAATGATCCAACTGATCATATCCAGCATCCAACATGATGCGTACATACATAAATGATCCAACTGATCATATCCAGCATCCAACATGATGCACACATACATAAATGATCCAACTGATCATATCGAGCAGAAACTCGAACATCGTACTGATGCTCATCATCTAGCGCTTACATCCACAACCATGGAAGGATTCTCTTGTCATCATGCTCGGAATGGCTCCTGCGAATGTATCCATCACTTCTTCCTCGAAGTGTCATCAATCTGAAGAACACCAATCCTCTCTCTGAAGTACTCGAACTTCACTCTGGCTAGTGGTTTCGTCAGCACATCTGCAATCTGCTCGTCCGTCGCAACATACAGGAGATTTACTGCTCCTCTCTGCACCATATCCCTAATATAGTGATATTGGATCTCTATGTGTTTCGACCTATCGTGGAACATGGGGTTCTCAGACAGCTTCATGCAGCTCTGGTTGTCACAAAAGATACCAATAGTCTCCAGCGGGAGATCAAATAGCTCAGACAGTAGCTTCCGAAGCCATACTACCTCACAACTAGCTGAACAAGCTACAACATACTCTGCTTTGGTTGTACTCAGTGCTACACAGGACTGCTTCCTGCTAAACCAAGAGATCACGCCTAATCCCATACTGAAGCAGCACCCAGAAGTGCTCTTCCTATCTGCAGCACTGCCTGCCCAATCTGAATCAACATAACCCTGTAGGTTAAACTTTTGATTCGCATCATACTTGAGCCCATAATCAATTGTACCCTTCAGGTAACTCAGAATATGATTTATAGCAACTAGGTGAACACTCCTTGGATCCGTCAGGAACTAGCTCGATGTGTTCACCGCAAAGCAAATATTTGGTCTCGTGTTCTTCAGGTACATCAAGGACCCAATCATCTGACTATACATAGTGATATCAATTGGCTCAGACAAAGCATCACACAAAAGCTTCAGGTTTGATTCCATAGGTGTGGCCATGGCCTTACAGTCCATCATCCCGAACCTCTTCAGGATCTCTACTGCATACTTCCCTTGTTCAAGGAAGATTCCATCTGCACTCTGCCACACCTCCATACCTAAAAAATAATGCATCATCCACAAGTTCTTCATCTCGAACTCAGCAGCAAGCTTCCACTGCGTGTCGGCAATCAATCTATCTTCACCTGTAATAAACAGGTCATCCATATACAAAAGTAGTATCACTGGATTGCCTTACTAAACCTTGTAGTAAAGGTTGGAATCCGCTTTACTCTTGGTAAATCCCAAACTGGATAGAATGCTGTCTATCCTACCATATGAAGTTCTGCACATATATGACTCCCTGTCATGTGTCTCAGAACCAAGTGGTTGTTCCACATACACTTCTTCTTCAACTACACCATTCAAGAAAGCTGTCTTGAAATCCATCTGGTGTATCTTCCATTTCATCACTGCAGCCAGAGCAAGTACGGATCTAATGGAAGTGTATCTGGCTATAGGAGCAAAAGTCTCTATGCTACCACCTGCAGCATGCTTGATCTTGTAGATCCTCTTGAAAGTCACTACAGACTCCCCTTCAGGTCTTGGGACTGCATCCCAAACATCTTCATGATCGACTAGTACTCCTCGATCATGGCATTCTTCCCAAATCCTGGGAACTTCAATATCTTCAATATTTTCAATAGATAACTTTGTTGCTGAACAAATGTTGTAGTCCTTATTTTGTAGGTGATGGTATACGATCTTTCCTACACAACAAGTTAAATTGCATGATTAGAAAACATCTCATAGTTTTCAGAACAAATTCTTACACATAAAGAAATATGTCATACAGTCATGCAATTATCTTAGCCAATGCTTCAATACAACATTTATCCATATCCCGTAACTTTCTAGATGCCTTCCAATCTCTACCAGAACATTGTTAAGAGTGTGCACAACTCCCAACATGTCAGCAAAGAGGTTTCATTCTAGATAAGTAGAAATGGAATGTTGTACAGTGCCATAGGCCACTTACCCATGTATATTAGTAATATACTGTTCATCAATGCAACTATTCTAATATGCATAATACACAACCTAATTCTAGGAACATGATTATATACATTATTGAACAATATTATTTCAACAATAAAATATGCAAGGAATGATAATTCAAATACTTATCTTTGTTTGTTTTTTGGGTTGACTCCCTCTCAGTCTTTGCTTCTTTTCTGCCACTCCATTCTGATGTGAGAAGTGGTCAACTCCCTCTGAATATCTGCATCCTTGCAGAAACTACTAAAGTGTGCTCCTTCTTGATCTTTGCTTCCTTGCGAGAACAACTGGAGTGTGCTCCTTCTTGATCTTTGCTTCCTTGCAGGAACAACTGGAGTGTGCTCCCTCTTGATTTTTGCTTCCTAGATTACCTGTCCTTGAATTTATATCCATCCTTAATCACTATGCATGCTTATTAGTATCATCATTGTGTTATCCTCGAGGTCTCATACATAATCACACATTCATTAGTGTAATCTTAATACACAATAATCTTAAACATGTATACTCATGATCATTTCAAACACAGATAATAAACATTAGTATTCAAGGTTTTAGGGAAGTCTTCTTTTACTCATCCATATTCTTATTTGATCATAGGACTCTTCTAGTTAGTTAAATCATCAATTAAGATAAGAGACATAATATGCATAAACCCTTGATTACTTACATTTCTAACTTTATGAATAAACATAACCAATCATACCAAGTATACTTATATAAGGGATCCTAATACAAGGTAGGATTCTAACTTGATATAGGAAAAACATACCTAGATTGGTATGTTAACTAGTTATGTCTGACATACCCACATAATGACTTGTGCTAGTAACATGCATATCTCATAGGTTAACCATTATAGAACCAAGTTATACATACCTCGTAAATAGATCTTCTAAGTGATCCATGATAATAGATGAATCTTTGTCTTCATGTCATCATGATCATATGTTCTTGAACTAGAACATGATTTGTCTTTCTTGGTGTACCTTTCATGTTAGAGGACAACATAAACCTCATACAACACCATAATGCATTAGTACAATCATAATTGTCAACACCCTAATCAATGAATATCTTCTATCATGCATTCATAATTTTATTAAGGTGATACGATAAGTCTAAATCTAATCAAGATTATACTAACCGTAATAACATGAAGACAAACATACCATAAACTTAATCATGCACAAATCTCGAAACATACCTGAATAAGTCATACCTGTCGAGATTGCTTGTAATCTTCTTATGTAAGGCCTTAGCCTCATCTCCCTCTGAAACAGGAAATTCTTCACTTATGCAGGTGACCAATCCATTCTCTTCTAGGATTAACCCAATCTACTTGATTTGCAGGAACTGGATCTGGAGCTAGATTAGGGTTTGTCAGAGAAACCCTAAAAATTCAAACTTTGAATTTCAAACTTCTGAAAGGATAAAAATATGCGCCTTGATGAGCTGATCAAGCTGGTATACTCAGAATTTTAAAAATGCAAAGTTTCACCCCTCAAATTTGCCTTTGAAACTTCTGGATTCACTAGACATGACCCCGAAATAGGGTTTGATAAATCCCACCCTTTTTCCCAATCAAAAGGTTCGATCCAAAGCTGCAACCTTCTATTTTTCTGAGGGGCTTCCAGCCGTGGTCACAGATTTCAAAAATTTCGATTTTTGCAGAAGCCCTAATTTTCCACTTTTCCGATCAAAGTCCCGAACTTTGGTCTGATCAAGCCCGACCTTCTGCCCAACCAAAAATTCTGATCTTGGTCTCTAAATTTCGATTTTAGTGAGTAGCATTCAGCCGTAGTCTCCTATTACAAAAATTCCAACTTTCTCCGAAACCCTAAATTCCAGAATCCATGAATGAAGGTGCTCAAAAATAATTTTGTTTTGACATAAATAAGTACCTTATGGTTTCTGGTGTAACTCCAAACTTTTCGATCCACGGGGCCTGAAATGTTTTTTTGTGATATCCCGACCTGTCATATTTCCAACCCCATAGGTTTGACCTCAAATGGATTCTCTGAGAGAGAGTTATGCCAAGTGTCGCAACGTGACATGTTTATGGGATAAAACAGGAGAGTGAACTTTTACGGCGTGCCATGTGTCACTGGTTCAGTTTCGGCCTTTTAAAAAATTACCTGAGAAAGTACAGTTTGTGCACTACCTATCACTTTTTATGAAATTTAATTTGGATCTTCCTAGCCCAAGTTATGAACTTTTTTCCCAAGGTCACCTGTTTATGACTGAGATCTGAAAGAGGCAGAAACCCTATATTATACAGATCATAAATCACAAAGTACAACTAATTAGAGGTTTTCCTTTGGACACAAGGTAAATGGGGATCTTAGCTTCACCCTGTACGATTTTTGGAGCTTGAAACCTCGCCAAAATTTATTTATAGCGAAAGTTCTACGGTGACTGGTTTTTTCTATATCAAGCCCTAGCTTCACAATTGCAACAAGTGTCATACATGCCATACCATGCCTTCTTTCAGGCTAGCTCTGATACCATGTTAATTTTTTTATAATTTACTTCAATCTGATCTAGGATCTTAACTGAGAGAACAACATGTACAGCATATCAATCATGGACACAATAATGCAAGCACACAAGAGACATAGAGTTTACTTGGGGAAAACCATAAAGGTGAAAAACCCCAATAACTTCCTCAGAGATAGATAGAGCAATGATACAACCCAAGCATAAGAGATAGACATCTCCTAGCAGTAGCTTCTCCTCCTCCACAAGTGCACCACTCTCCCGAGAGTTTGAGAGAGAATAGAATGATGAAATAGAGTGCCTCCTGCACTCTATTTATACTTGACTTGACTTGCCTAATAACCTTTACTAGGTCAGCCTTAACTTAACCACATAACATAATGCTGACTGGGCCGACACCCAATAGGGTGGTCTAATAACCCTTTGACCCACATGGCCGACCCCAAATAGGGTGGTCTAATAACCCTTTGACCCACATGACTTTTACAGGGCTGACCCCAACAAGGTGGTCCAATAACCCATCAAGTATAAGTTACGACACTTACAATATAAATGACGACACTTCCGTATAGAGGAATAATAACATCTCTATAGGAATACAAACACTTCTGTATAGAGGAATAATACCATCTCTATAGGAGTACAATATACATATATGAAATACATTCTGAAGTTACATATACATCAACAGAGGTAGGTATCAAATTGTTTCCTTCTCTGAACTTCCCTTATTGTCTCATTTACGCCATGGCAATTTGGTAAATATACTATTTTATCTTTTGAAAGCCCTACAAACCATGGTTGGATATGCAAGAACTTCCCAACACCCAGTTTCCTCCCTTACTAATCATGGCCTAATTAAACTATTAGTCTTGAGAGCCATTGCAAGTCATAATTTAACCTAGGAACAATTCCTTGCTGGAGATGGGCCAATCAGAGAACCTGTATTAGCACTGGAGGGTGTTGACGAAGGTAATGAGGACCGACGTTCCTCAAATCCAATTGGTGGGGATATTGGAGCAGTAGGGAACCAGAATAGTAACGAAGAGGAAGTTATTAAGGGATAAGCAACCTTAGTAGAAAACCCTGTCGCTGAGAAAATTATGATGGAAGCCATGGTAAAGGAGGCAGTGATACCAGAAGATGTAACTCCAGAAGTGGATACTCATGTGGAAGAAGCTGAAACTAGAGCAGCTGTTGTAGCTGTGACAGTTGAAGCTGCAACTACAAAAGCAGGAATTCGGGAGGAAGGATATCATGCGGGAACAGAAGGCAAAGGGACTATGGAAATTTTGGAGGTTGTGTCCTCTCCTGAGATAAGGGGGATCATTATTGAAGAAGAGAAGACCAAGAAAAAGACCCCTATGTCAAAGAAACAAAGCGGGAGCTCAAGAAACAAGGATCAGACATCCACTGCAGCAAAGAAAAGAAGAACTAGAGCTGTCACAGCACCAATAGCAGTAAGTAGTGGAGAACACCTAGTGGGAATGGTGAGGAAAAGAAGGACTCGATCGACTGTAGCAGCAGAAGCAGCTGTAACAGTGGATGCAATTGGGGTTAATAATGAAGCACCTTCAGCAGAAAAAACAGGAGCAATCAAAGCAAATATTGAGTCACCTATGGCAGAAATAGCACCTGTAACAGGGGTAGACATAGAAATTCCCATTTTGAACCCCAAGTCACCTGTTGTTAT
Organism: Larix kaempferi; assembly: GCA_027924585.1. Classification (NCBI taxonomy): domain Eukaryota; kingdom Viridiplantae; phylum Streptophyta; class Pinopsida; order Pinales; family Pinaceae; genus Larix; species Larix kaempferi. The sequence goes on along the minus strand of BSBM01000734.1, from coordinate 2,107,013 downwards.
GCAAGAACCTTCCATAGAAGAACCTCAAATTGAAAATCTCTTGCATGAAAATGAATTATTAAAAGAGGATGTGCAGACATTGCGAGATGAGATGGAAAGATGGAAGGGAGTAGTTGGAAAACAAGCAGAGAATAATTTGAACACATTAGTAAATGCTGCAAACTTATTAGAAAATTCATCTTTTTCATTTGAAAATGAGGATCAAGGAGAGACTTTTTGTCCAGAGTGTGGAGATATATTTTTTGCAGCAGGACACAGAGTTGTTGGGTTGAGAGTTGTATCACAAAGGCATGCTCAAATAGAGGAGGTGGAAGAAAGAATACCAGAAATAGAATTGATGGGGGGAAATGAGCCAAGAATTGAAGAGATCCTTGATTTGAATTTAGGAGATGAAACAGTGTAGTCCCAGCCATCAGCGGATACTGAAATTCTTCAAGATTAGTCCCATCAGTTAGAGGGATTTGATATAACCCAGGAACAATCTCAGCAGTTCAAAGAAATTGAAGAACAAGGAACTGTTACAAAAGAACCAGTACCCTTGAGAATATATAGTGAGGTTGCAACTCAGATAGCAACATTTGATATCAAGGACCAAGAAGAGAACACTGTTACACAAGAACCAGTGTTCTCAAAATCATTTCTAGAAGTTACAACACAAATTGAGATGGCTGAGGTTGATATGGAAATAAAGGATGTTGTTACACAAGAACCACTCACCCCCAAAATACATGGCTGAGACTGCATTACAAGCAAAGACCACTGCAACTCCAATAGAGGATGAAACTATTACAGTGCCAAAGCAAAACGAGGAAGTCATTTATCTAGACTCTGATGATGAGAAGGAGGTGGAGAATAAAATATTTAAACTGCCAGAGAAGAGGATTCTCTGGCTAAATCTTGAGTTGGATAAATGGAACAAGTGGATTGATCAGTTCAGAACAAGTATGATCTCTCTCCAAGAACATAGAAATGTCATTAGGGGGTTGAGAGAAAAATGGGCTAAGGAGTTATTCTTCCAAAAACTCCGGTGGGAGAAACTTCAAGAAAAATTGGAAGGATTGAAGAAACTAAAGTCCCTGCAACAAGAAAAAGACAAAATGTATACTTTTTCCTTAGAATTATTGAGTTGCAAGGCTCCATCACCCTCTTACCCTATCTTCCTCCATGAATAGACAACTTTATTTCAATTAAGGGCTCTGAAGGAATGGAGATCATTTGATTTGGCAACTGCTACTCAGTTTTTGGAAACTTTTCTGAAAAGTGATTTTGAGGATCAACATTTGTTATGCGAATTGTATTTGCATGATAGGGCTTGTTATATTGACTCTCCAGCCAATCCATTGCCTTGTTTGGGGGATTTTCAGCTGAGGGAATTCACCTCTTTTGACATTAACCATGTAAGATGGCGAGATGCTTTCCAAACCATCCTCAAGAATGAGGAGAATTCTACTCTCTGGATTAGGGGTGAACCTCAGGACCCAAAAGGACTCATGAAAAACCATGTTGGATCTCTCAGGTTTCCTGCAATTTCCCAATAATTTGAAATTTTGAGAGATAAACTCCTCACCACATGTGTCCCGATGATTCTCAATATGCAACAGGATGCTCTGGAAGGCAGTGAATACAGATGGTTGTATTGTTCTTCATCTCTAAAAAAAATGGACCCATACTGCTTTGAGAATTTCAGACAAGTTTTGACAAGGGTTCCTAAATATGTGCAGTGCATGAAGAAATGTGGACTCTGGTGGATTGGGTTAAGATTCAGGTTCCCTCTCATATGGTTTCATGTGAGTCCATATAGAAACAGCTATGCTTTGACTGAAGAAGAAGAGAAGCTGTGTTGGGAAAAATGGACAGCTTGCTTTGGGTTTGTGCCTCAAGAGGAAACACTAGAATTTGCCTACAATCTTACAAATCTCCACAGATTCAACTCAGATTCAGATTCAGACTAGTGGAGTTTGTTGCATGAGGACATGCAATCGGATAGTTGGGGGGAGATGTTGGGTCTAGGAAATGCCCCTTTTTGGTCATCCTTATTACATCATTTTTCCTTGATTACATCCTATTTTCATAAGCTATAACCATGCCTTTTCTTCAGATCGACCAATAATATTTACAGGTATAATTCGTTATTCCTTTATTTGTTTTATGCCTAAGACTGTTAAAGATTTTGGATCCTAGTCCTTGGTTTATGCTAATCTGTGTGATTTCATTTAGTCAAGGTCTAAAGCACATGTATCATCCAACTGGCACCAGTTGTTACTCTTCAAAGCACCAACTCCTCATAACTCCAAGGGACAACGCATTCATCCACGAGAATCTGTAATAGGCCTCCACTGAAACAGAACCCAACTGCAACAAACAGATCGCATTCTAGCTTGCTAAATCCGTTGATCCATTGATTACTGGAGTAACAGCTCCTTCATGAGTAACAACCTTGTTTGATACGGTTGTAACAGTTAAATGTAACTCCGCAGCTTGAAGATCGTAGGTCTTCATTGCTGCACGATTTTAGTGGATCGTGATCTATACTTCCAATGTATAAATATGAGAAGGCTCCTATAGCCTGGGGTTGGACAATTACCTTTTTGTATAAGTTGTAACAGAGCACTGAGATTGGCGATTTCCATCATTAATATGAGAGCAGAGTTCTTCATTTTTGTGTCTTAATTTGTTGTGATTCTCGGCGTCTCTGTTAGAAGGCCAGGGCCCGCCTTCTCACAGAGATAGTCGGTTTAAGTAGTTAGGTTAATTTAGCTTTCTGTCTATGTGTGGTGTGGAATTAGTGTAGATGTTACTGTTATCTACAACAGAGGTTAGCTTTCCTTCTAGTAGTATGATTGCATCTTGAATAGTTGTAACAGAGTGGTGTGACAGTCGACTGTGTAGGTTCATTCAGTTTAATGCATGTGTGCTCGAATCAGCTGTAACAGCCAAGCTCAATTCCAATATCTTCCAGTTTTTTATGATTTCTAGGATTTCCAGTAATTATCAGTTAGAGTTCAAGCTTATGTTTAGATTATGGTTGTTGTTGTATCTTCAATTGGTTTATTAGAATAGGCAGAGTGTGATTGAGTAACAGTAGCTACTATATGGATCATTTTGGTAAAGATTGAATATTGTAGTTTGATAATTATAGGATTTAACTTCTTGCAAAAGTAATCTAGTTTACTTATATTCTTAATTTATAGCTACTAGGTTGATCTCTGTAGGAAGGTAGCTGCAATTGAATTCCTATGTGTGTGAATTAGGTTAGTTCTTTTATGGGATGAGTTTGGCTGAATAGACTGGTAGGATTATTATCTTCATTAGTTAATCAACTGCTTGACAAGTTTATGCACAGTTTATGCTTATGGCCATTGAAATAAAATACCTCCCCGGGTTTGACAATTTATAATGACCATCCTATGTTTTAGCTTTAATTAATTAACATATAGGGTGACCAACATGAGCTTGCTTCAACCCATACAAAGTCTTCTTCAGTTTGCATACGTGGGTTCTTGTATCTTCAATCTCAAATCCTTGAGGTTGTTCTATGTACAATTCTTCTTCAATCACACCATTCAGGAAAGCTGCCTTCACATCCATCTAGTGTAATTCCCACTTCATCATGGATGCAAGTGCCATGATGGTTCTAATGGAAGGTTACCTTGCAACTGGTGAAAATTTCTCTTCATAGTCAATTCCCTCTTTCTAAGAGAATCCTCTGGCTACAAACCTTGCTTTATACTTTTCAATGCTACCATCCGCATAATGCTTTATCTTGTATATCCATTTGGCGCATACCACACTCGTGTCCTTTGGTTTGGGAACTACATCCCAAACATCATTCTTCATTATTGACTAGTACTCCTCCGTCATTGCCTCTACCCACTCTTTCTTATGAACTGCCTCTTCATAACTAGTAGGTTCTTAGTCAAAAGATCACACATCAAAGCCACATAGTTGGAGAATGGCTTTGGTTTCTTGCTCACTCTAGTGGAGCCTTCAGGAGCTCCATACTTTTCTGCTCCTAGTATAATATCTCTTGCCCCTGTTGGATTTCTCTTTCTTGATATGTTTATGGTAGGGGGTTCTTGTGGTTCTAACATGTCATGATCTTCAGGTCAAGTTTCATCTTCAAGGATGGGAGCAACTTCTGCAATTCTGGGAGGTGCTTCTTCCATATATACTTCTTCATATTGGCTCTTCCTAGATCTCTTGAGAGATGCTTCTTCATCAAATGTCACATCCCTAATAATTTCCATATGGTGGAATCCTGGAATGTATATCCTAAATGATTTGGATGCTTCACAATACCCAACAAATATTCCCTTCTTTCCGGAAGGTTCCAGCTTAGTTATATTTTCTTTTGGTATGTGAATATATACAGGACACCCAAATATCTTGAGGTGGCTTACCTCAGGCTTCTTCCCTATGAACACTTCTTCTGGAGGCTTGAATTCAAGAGCACTATGAGATAATCTATTCTGAACATAGACTGTTGTCCTAGCTGCTTCAGTCCATAGATACATAGGTAGATCTTGATCATGGATAATTGTCTTCACAACTTCCATAATGGTTCTATTCTTTCTTTCCGTAACACCATTTTGTTGAGGATTGTAGGGAGTGGTTAGTTTCCTCTTGATTCCAGCTTCTTTGCAAAAGACTTCAAAGTCCTTTGAAGTATATTCTCCACCATTATCTGTCATGAGTATCTTGATCTTGTTTTTTGAATGATTTTCTATCAAGGCTTTGAATTCCTTGAACTTTCCAAAGACTTCATTCTTTCCTTTTAGGAAGTATATCCAAGTCTTTTTTGAATAGTCATCAATAAATGTAAGGTAATATTCATATCCACTCAAGGATGTGGAGGGCATGAGACCACATACATCTAAATGGATCAATTCCAAAGTACTTTTAGTATTTGTTTCTGCAATACCCCAATTTTGACCCTTATGAAATATTGGCTTTTAATATAAATATTGTATACATGCGTTGTATGTTTCCTTAGCGTGGAGCTCAAGGCCAAGGCCCCGCTAGTGTATGTTGAGATTTTATTTAAAACAAGCAAGTATTTGATATTTTGATACCCATGTGCTATTAAACCATGGAATATTGTAAATTGATGTAAATGTTAATATTTCAATAAAATACCAAAACTGGCTATGGAAGCAACCAATGAGAAGGGGCCATGTGTATCCACTAGGGAGTGGTGAGGGGGCTGTGGGGATGAACCATATGTTGCCAAATGTCATTCAGGGATAATTTTAAGAACCCCCCCAAAATTTATATGTATAAAAAATGGGCGAATCTCCCTGATATATAGGAAAACTTGAAGGCGATTTTATCAATAATATTATATGTATATATAATGTTTTGGCGAATCTTTCATTTCATTATGTAATGCTGTAAAATCTTGGCGAATCTTTCACTAAATTATAAGATATTGTAAAATCTTGGCGAATATTTCACTTAATTATAAAAAATTGTAAAAACTTGGCGAATCTTTCACTGATTTATAAAATATAGTAAAAATTTGGTGAATCTTTTTCCAATAAGACTCAAGCTTTTGATTATGTGGATTACTAAGGTGGTGCAACAAAAGAACTTACACTAGAGCTCAACTCTAGAATCTCTCGACTCCTAGACTCTCGAATGAACAAGTGTATGGACGAGGAAAGGATGGATTTATTTATACATTTCACAAGCAGTATTTGATCACTCACAACTAGAAGGTGTTGAGGAAACACAACTGCACTAACTTAATTCAGGGCAAGTAGGGACTCTACTTGTTATCTCGTCCCCTTAATGGTCCAATGGACATGTGGGGTCATGAATTCAAAATTCTCCCAAAGATGATAAAAATTCCCTAAGCGCTTCAATATTTTCCCAGGCACTTCTAAATTCTCCCAAGGATGATAAAAAATGCCCATGCACTTCAATATTTTCCCCAAGCACGTCAAAATTCCCTTGAGGCACTCCAATACTTACCCCATTCACTTCTAAATTGACCTAATGATGATAGAAACACACCATGCACTTCAATACTTGCCTCGGCCACTTCAAAATTCTCCCAACGATGATAAAAAAAACCCAAACACTTCAATATTTTCCCTAGGCACCTCAAAATTCTCCCAACAAAGATAAAAATGACCCCATCCACTTCCATGATTTCCCAAGCACTTCATTACTTTCCCCAGACACTTCAAAATTCGTCCAATAATGATAAAGATTCCCTATGCACTTCAATAGTTCCCCTAGGAAATGGAGAAAAACACCTAACAATGATATAATCACCCAGACAATCACAAAAATGCCTCAATCCACACAAATTTTCCTTGGCAAGTGATAAATTTTCCCATCATTCTTTTAAAACGTCCCAACGCTATAAAAGCATTCATACATTGATCAATAACAACCCCAAGCACTTCTAAATTCACATAGTGAGGAGAAAAATGACCCACGCACTTCTAAATTAACTCGTTGATGAGAAAAATGCCCCATGCACTTCTAAATTCACCCAATGACAAGAAAAATGCCCCAAGCACTTCAATACTTGCCCTAGGCACGTCAAAATTTTCTGAAAGATGATAAAATTGCCCTAAGAACTTCAATATTTTCCTAGGAACTTCTAAATTCTCCCAAGGATGATAAAAACTCCCCATGCACTTCAATATTTTCCCCAATCACTTCAAAATTCCCTCGAGGCACTTCAATGCTTACCCCATGCACTTCTAAATTGACCCAATGATGATAGAAATGCCCCATGCACTTCAATACTTGCCTCAACCAATTCAAAATTCTCCCATCGATGATAAAAATGCCCATACACTTCAAAATTGCACCGAGGCACTTCAATACTTGTCCCGTGCACTTCTAAATTGACCCAATGATGATAGAAACACCCCATGAACTTCAATACTTGCCTTGGTCACATCAAAATTCTCCCAACGATGATAAAAACGTCCATACACTTCAATATTTGCCCAGGAACTTCAAAATTTTCGTAGTGAAGATAAAAACACCCTCGTCCACTTCCATATTTTCCCAGGCACTTCATTACTTTCTCTAGACACTTCAAAATTCGTCCAATGATAATAAAGATGCCCTAAGCAATTCAATACTTGCCCTAGGCAAGGGAGAAAAACACCCGACAATGATATAATCACCCGAAATCACAAAAATGCCCCAATCCACACAAATTTGCCTCGGCATGTGTTAACTTTGGCCATCACTATTTTAAAACGTGCCAACACTATAAAAGTATCTTTACATTGATAAACAACAACCTCATGCACTTCTAAATTCACCTAGTGATGAAAAAAATGCCCCATGCACTTCAAAATTCACCCATTGACAAGAAAAACGCCCCATGCACTTCAAAATTCACCCATTGACAAGAAAACACCCCATGCACTTCAAAATTCACCCATTGACAAGAAAATCACCCCAGGCACTTCAATACTTTCCCTAAGCACTTCAAAATTCTCCGAAAGATGATAAAAATTCCCTAAGCACTTCAATATTTTCCGAGGCACTTCTAAATTCTCCCAAGGATGATAAAACTCCCCATGAACTTCAATATTTTCCCCAAACACTTCAAAATCCCCCCCATGCACTTCAATACTTTCCCCATGCACTTCTAAATTGCCCAATGATGATAGAAACGCCCCATGCACTTCAATACTTGCCTCGACCACTTCACAATTCTCCCAATGATGATAAAAACGCCCATACACTTCAAGGCATCTTTGTGGCTCACAAAGCATTTGGAAACCCTACGAAACCATCTAGAACATTTGAGTTGGTAGGGGTATTCCTTTCAAATTAGCATTTCTTTGAATGGCCACTAGAGTTTTTCACTTGTTTAGCATAATAACATTAAACAAACTAATCATTGAAAGAAATACAAGCACACCAAACACAAAGAACACAATATTTCTCTCGAGGAAACCACAAGGGAGAAAACCCAGTCAAAACTTTCTCAATATAGAATTCACAAGTACAAGATAAAACCCCAAGACAAAATCAACTCCTCTCCTTCACTTGTGCAAACTTCTCTCTCTCCTATGCGAATAGAGGTAAAACATCTCCGACGGAGTTACAATAATAAAGTACACAAAGAATATTCTTCCAAGTTACATTAATTCAACATCATATAGTGTTTGTTCCTTAGGATATTTCTAGAACTTTATGGAAAAATCCTTTATGGGTGACTCTGCTCAGATGGAATCACTAATGTGCACGTTGTGGCAAGATGATCATCAGAAGCCTTCCATTTTTAACCAGAGAGTCTTAACAATTTGCACCTTGCAAAATTGATTTTATGGACCTACATTAAAAAGGGAACTATGTCGTGGGTGGACAGATATGGTGGGAAAAGATAAAACCATGAAAGGAATTACCATACAAATTATTGTAGTAGCATTTTCTGTAGCATATCATATTGGAACAAGATATTGGTTTTGAAAAGTAATGTTATATGTAGTATGTACATGCACTAAAAAAAAAGTAATAAATACCTTTCGTTCAACAAAAGTAATGAACAGAGGAAGAGGTTGTCCAGACTTCTCTGTTTGTGATGATTCCTCCACAAGTAAAGCTAATAGACTATCAGTATAATCAGAGGGAAAAGAAAACATGATAAGATTATCCATAGAACAATTAATCTTATCCTTAAAGCTACTTCAACAGGTTTGAAGATCACTGGGACCAAATTCTGTGATGTGTAACATAGGCCTCTTTTCTTGCTGAGTAGTCATTGTTCTAATGCTCTCTCAAGCTAGCCCTTCCTATCATGTTGTAACTTGTGCCAATAACAAAAATCAAGGCTTCATGGTGGTTTATTATTGGACTGCCAACTACAATTGATGGTCTGAACTGAAAGAGTGCCTGAATCCTGAAGTCCATAGTTTCATAAAAACCTTGATCACATTAAAAACAAAAATGTAGCAACAACAAAATAAAAGGACCATATTTATTCCTCTCAAACCCCATATATGTTTCACAATTTGATGACTACCACAAGATGTAACATTTCCCTATCTACCCCTAAGAGGTTCAGGATAACAAGGTCTATGGTACATGAGTGAGGCTTCTTCTACCATAGCTTGCATTCCTAAATGAGGCAGTGAATGTCTATCATTGTTCTTATAATTTTAATGTAACAAAATGTATTTTAGTGTGGACGATTATGAGATATTTGCCAATTTGTGATAATATGAAACGCCATCTATCATACAGGGAGCCACTTAGAATTTGAGTCTTTATCAGTTTCTCCAACCCATGGATTCTTTTTTAAGTTCCCACATCAATCAAACTCCAACTTCTCCAAAGATACCAGCCTTTCAAGACTTGTCCTCAACTTCTTTACAATACCCGATGTTCAGTTCTTGAAGCTTTGCAATATTATAAATCCCTTTTATTATCATAAGTGATAACAATCAACCTAATAAACATTATTAGGGTTGGATGTAAGCTTCCAACATCCAACAAATATTTGCAATCATTAATCAATGCCCAAAAATAACATGCAAACCATCACAACAATTTGTCCCATTCACTTGGAGAACTAACATAGTAATAAAAATGCCCAGGTTGTAATATTGTATCACCTTGCAATGCTTGAGGTTCACTGATTGAATCGAATCTTGCAATGATGAGGCTTATTACAATGTTTCTTGGCCATTTTAGTATAAACATTGGGGTTTCCATTTTGATATCAAGAATTCCCTCTAGCTTTGTCACAAGGCATTTGATGGATAGAAAACACCGAGACCATTTTTAAATCCTATGCAACAAGGCATTGCAAATTGATTCACTTTCAAAAGCCTCATGACCCCTTTTTCTCCCTGCCATCATCTGATTCTCTGGATTCACTTCAACCTCATAATGAGCTTCAACTTCCTCCTGTTACAAAATAAAAGCATATGCAATTAACAAGGAAAATATTTGCATCAATTGACAAGCTGACATAAATAAACCATAAATTGCAGTGAAACATTTTCTACAACACCTTCTTAGCTGATGCCATTGTCTTGACAACACTTCAACCTTTCTATCCACCATCTCATGTTAACCAATTGCCCCACTTTTAAGCAATTTGATGATAATGAGAGTGCACCCACTGCTAGCAATGGCTCAAGGACATGCATTTGTAAAACAAGAGCACTTCTGTAAAACAAGTTACCATCACTCTGAAACCCACCACTTTACATTTCCTAGATGACCTGAATGGGAGTATGTGTTCCAACAGCCCAATCACCAGATATTCCATATCGAATGCTCAAAATACTTCGCATTTTGGAGAAATCACATCCATGGTTTTCATTACTTGAGACATGGGATTTACCTAGAAAATTTTAACACCAACAGTAATGAAATAGACCTGGGATTTACCTGGAAAACATTGCTCTAATTCCTAGCCCTGTAGACCTCATAGCATGCAACCTATTGCCAAGCTATCTCAACCTTTATGTAGGACCAACCAAAATTGTTAATTTTCAATGTATTTCAACATTTACCAACATTGCACTAAATTATATGATCAACTTACATGATTCAAAGGAAAAGGAAAAAAAAAACAAAGAAAACTTGCAACTATTTTCAGATGGTAAGAGTCTGTTGTCACTATTTTCTCCCCCAATATGAACAGAAGTATATTTTGTTCAAAACAATAGAAAAATATTCTATGAAGCTAGCCTTGGAAGCAACCGAAGCATCTCTAGGTTACACAAGCCAATCAACTCAACTAGATATTTTTTGAGTCAATTGTCTAAAAGAATGGAAAAAAAAGATTCCAGAACATTGGAAGAGGCAACATGATGCATAGTTATGGACTTTATGGAACATGAGCATAGAATATAGTAAATATTGAATTCTAGCAACTGAAGCCAATGACATAAGATATACAGGTTCTATAGCCATGAAATACATGGGGGCAAAAAAGTTCATAATTGTTCCTAACCCAGGTAGGAAAACATTGAACACATGTTTTCTGGTTTTTAAGACAATGGTGAAGCACATATCAATGTTCCAACGCATTGGTCAGTTGTTACATGCCCCTGAAGATATTTTGGGCAATAGAAACCCACCCAAATGAATGATTAAAATTATAAGGAATCTATGTTGATGATTACAAAATTCAGAGTTCAAGGGAAACATCCATTACACGATACAAGTCTGAACATTAGTGAATAACACATAGCAGTGTCTAGGCCAACATATACAATGGCTGGCAAATAGAATCAATGGATAAATAAATGAGCTATTTCACAATTTTCCAATTCTAAACACATTTATGAAACCTAATTCAAATTTGGATAACTACAAAAAATGTGTTCACTGGATATCCTCCTAAAGTTATTGCCACTAATTGCAAGGTATCTGGAAAATAGACCAAAAATGAAAACCTATAGAAGTACCTAGTCAAAGGCACACAAACATTGCTAACTAGAATTAATCTATGGAGACACTAGTTACAATATAATTTTGCAATTGTGACTGTAGATGCAAAAGCCAATTGAAGTTTAGACATTTGCTAATAGCCTCTTCAACAATGACAATTCTATTACGGAATATGACTTTGCAGGCATTTGACCAGGGAAATAGGACCTTAGCACTAACCATCATTGACATGCTCACTTTTTTTTTCCTTGGAAAAAGTCATAATTTTATTTCAAAAAGATGAACAAAATTACATTCTGCACATGTAATAGGATCACTGAGATCCCTACATTGTCACATATTTACATTCCCATTATAATATCATGTCTAAAGTCCCCTATAAAAAACAGAACAATGAATGACTGTCCATACAGCCCGCATATCCAGCTACATATAACTTATATTGTTTCAGAAAAGAAGAAAATGACCATCACTGGTCAACGATATAACTACTGTCCATACAACCCGCATATATATAATCAGATACAGTAACAGATATGAAAGAAAGTGTCCAACGCAGGTCATCAAAATCTGAGCTATTGCTCAGCCCGAGCCTCAAAATCATCATGAAATGGTCTGTGGTAATAACTGTAGGTGCCTCCAGTAGAGTGTATAGTAATCCTCCAAATGCCTTTTGACATGCTCACTATCCATAAAGTGCAGGGCAATTGTAGCCACAAATAGCTAGGTTCCAATTGCTTTCTATCACTCTGGATTTGCACAGTTTCAATAGAATTATTTAGTTGTAGAATGGAAGGGTGGTGCAAGAAGCTTAGAACAAGATATGCTCCGGAAGGGTTTTGAAGCTGTCATGAATGTACACCAACTGAAGAGTTTGGAACAACTCTTATTATATGATAGGCACACTTAATATTCTAATATTTCTCTCAATTTTCATATTGATACTACTTTTAAACATTAGTTTGTTCATGAAGAAGTGTTGGCTAACTGTGATTCATTGCCAATGTGTGTTTCTACATTAGATGGCTCTAGCAGTGGAAATAGTTTCAACCTATCCATTTCTCTATAACAAGAAATTTTTTACTCTGCTAAATATGTTTATACTAGAAGTGAAATTGGCAGACAAGAAGCAAAAAATGTGAGTCAAATTCCAAAGAAGCATATTCAAGTACCACCCCACTTGAACTCCATATCACATGATCACTTCAGTAGTTGAGGTTGGTGTTCTGTATGACCACCATTGTCATTGCAAAACCAGCAAAAATAAAATGGTTTTGCAACGAAGAATAATTGGAGGAATCAGGAATGCATATCTAGAAATGGCTTTCTTAAGGAGTCAGTTTCTTCAGAATTTCCATCTCTAATTTATGCCTAAGCTTTCGACACTTGCTACTTTGCAGTGCACATTTAGGCAACAAATTTGAAAACAGAGTCTTCTTTGTGTGTTGTTGGTCATCTATGACTTGTTCATTCTAGAGTTAATGATGCAACAACTTGAGTAAGAAATATAGAAGTCAAATTAAAGGAAAGAAACTATGAAAATATTACCAGAATGGTGTATTGGAAAATAGTTATTACTTGTGAAAAAGAAACAAAATGGCTTGGAAGGCCAATTTCCTGCTAAAAAATAAACATTGACAAGTAGTTTTCAATCTCAACATCAAGTTACTTTCTAAATACATCAATATCATAAAAATTTAACCTATCACTTGGACAAAATTCAAAATTGGTTTTTTTTTTTCCTATTGGGGTGGCAGCATGTTTACTTCGCTGACCTTTATACCATGGTTGCAAGCATATTTACTGTTGACAAGCACTCTTGCTGCATAAACAAAGAAACACCTTTCAAGATTAGTTGAGGGTATTTCCCAGGAAATTGTTGGTACAATTCATGGTATAGTCTATCATTATATCTACTGCTGAAATATAGATGTAGAGCTACAAATATGATCTTTCCTATGCAAAGTTGCAAATACTGGAAGAAAAATAGAGAATACATGCTCAAACTACTGAAATTTGAAATAGGGAGATGTCTACTGAAACATTTGCTAAAAAACCTTCTAATTTACTGCCAAACCACTGTATTTGCCATGAATCTGCCAAATTTATGCAAAGACTAATATTTATGGAAAAGACATCAGAAAAAATACAAATCTATGTCTGATCTGTCAAATTGTTGCTTAATTGGACAAATATCACTTCTATACAACCAATATCTGCAGGAAATTGACTAATTTCAATTGTTGGGCATCTATTTTCATCTACTAGCTTTCAAAATTTACTGTTGCTGTTGAGATTCAAGTGAATATTGTATTGACAGTATGTGGACATATGAAAATTATGCCAATTACATTAGAGAAATGTCGGTCTCGTGCCAATAGGTCTCCTACGATGGATGCATAGGAACCTAGTAAGCCAATGCATAGACCATTTTTCTCTTCGCTTAGCAATTCAGATCTCATAGTCAAGTACCAAGGGAATAAAAAAATATAAGCAAAATAAATGCAAACTTCCAAACTTGAAAAAATGCTCCAAATGTAAGAAAAAAACAAATAATTTATGAAACGAATCAAACTAGTACAAAGGGCTCAAACCGCAATCAATTATCAAGGGAATAAAAATATATTTAACCAAAATAAATGCAAACTTCCAAACTTGAAAAAATGCTCCAAATGTAAGAAACAAGCAAACCATTCATATTTGCCAAGATATCAAAGCTAGAAATACAAGCAATTCCATGTACTTGAGTTTTAACTTTTGAATGAGCCCATTCTTGCTAAGCGGAAGTATTGTTAAATTAATTACTTAACATTTAATACTAGGACGTTATCTATGGATAGATAGGTCCCAACTTCATTTCCTGTCACAAATAAGAAAAAAAAAACAATGCATTAGTTAACTATCAAAACATCAAACTTAAAATAGCTTGCATCAAGGAAATGTAGCTCTAATATTACTATATTTAATACAAAGTAAAGACTATAGAACCTATTTTTACCTGAAATGCAACTTCAAATTTATGTATAGTAATCTTTCTCCCATCAAGAATTTTCCTTTTCCAACCTGCTCCAAGAATAGAGGAACATCGAAGTCAAACTAAAAAAAATAACATGATCTATTAAATTCCATTCATTATTTATACATTGCCAATGTATATTGGTTTAGATTATATCTTGTGGCATATCAAATTCCCAATTCTCATGTCGCTCTTCATTTTCTACATTTTGAACATGAGCTTCTGTAGATGAAATATCATTATGAGCCTCCAAAACATTATGTTCCATATCAAGTTCATTGGAGACATTTGTTATATTGTATTCTCCTCTTCTCTCACAATCTGATCGCCAGAGTGCCAGTGCTCTATTGAATGGGAAATTGGTAATGTCATACTTTGTTACATATAATCTTAAACAAGTATCCATATTCTTATCAAGCTTGTTCCTCAACTTTGACTTCAAGAATGACAGTGCACTAAACATTCTTTCATCCTCCACTGATCCCAAAATCATGGTTTGACATAAATCGACTAATTTGAAATACTCTGACATGTTTTCTTGTAGGTATTGACTTTCACCTAAAATAGTCCATAATTTGATTACTGCACCATATTCTATAGGTTTTGGCAAAGTACGATATTGACCTGACATTGTTTGAGCAAAGCAAGTGGCTTGTTGATATAATTTTGATGAATCTAATATACCTCCAATCTCTTCTCCTTCTACCTTAGCGTTCCTGCCAAAGTGGTGCACTAAAGTATTCAATTTTGCTAGAAAGTCGACTTTTAAAGGATCTATTTCTTTTTCAGAGTTCCAATAATGAGGGTATACCACAGACATAGCTTCCAATAATTCATCTCGAGGAAATCGTTCTCTTATCTCTAATGATAGTGATTGTGCAATTTGTATCAAGTTGCGTCTCACTGAAATCACAATATCATTGAATTGGTCTCTTGACACATGGCACTCTTCGGTGGTTTGTCCCCTCTTAGTAACATAATAAAAGGGAACCATATACCCACGCACTTGCATACATAGTCTCCCTTTTTCATCAAACTTCAAATAATTTTCACTCTTTTCTATATCAATGATAGTAGTCCAACCGTTAAATGTTTGACCCGTAAAAGAATCTGGCATCCTATACAAATTATCCAATGCAAGGCATGCCAATTTTCTTGCATTTGTGTACTCTGCAATATACATTGTGCGACTCTGAGCCATTTTCACAAGGACATTCATTTCATGAAGCAAAGGAAGAATTCCAGCCAATGTTAATAATGTCTCTATATTAGTTAGTCGAAAGAGAAGCTCTTGAGCTTTGTCTACACTAAAGCGATGTTCATACATCACCCCTACCAATGATCGGTATTCACTAAATAGCCTTTGGGCTGGTCCATTCAATGAGATCCATCTTGTATCGACATCTTTTAATATCTTTTTTCCATCTGTAACACCATCAGCAAATTGTTGAAACTCTGTAAATCGCTTGGGACTACGACAAAAGTATGCATGAGTCTCACGTACAAGTTCTTCAACTTTTGAAACCAGTGGAAACTTACTTACTATTTTAAATGCAAGATTCATCCTATGAGCCATACAATGAATACTAATCATAAATGGTGAAGCTGATACTTGTAGTTTGACACAAAGACCATTCCTTTGTCCTTGCATGATTGATGCTCCATCAGCTCCGACACATACCAACCTTTTTGCAATCATTAAATCATCCATACCACCAATTTCCTTCAAAGTCTTAATAACAAGTTCATAAATATTTCCAGCTGTAGAACTCTTCTTCATTTTATGAATCCCAAGTAAATATGAATGCCTAATATGATCATTAACCATATAAATACTCATGCAGATCCATGAAGTATTATCAACAGCTGTAACTTCATCCAAAGATAGTGAAAAAAACCTAGCATTTGCAATCTTCTCTTTCAAATCATCTTTTTCTACTTGAGCTAGATATTTTGCCCATTCCCAACCACTCGTTATAGACCAATGAGAAGATGGAAAATTCGATACTTCAAGAAAAGATAGATAGTTTTTGTAATCTGGATAATCTGTCATAGGACGACCTCTAGATAAGATGTGAAATACAGTGCTTAATTGTGTCGTCTTGGATAACAAATTTCTCTCCATTGTCTTTCCAAATAGAGATGTGATGGTCCCTCCACTTGCCTCGAGTTTACTCTTGCTTATTAAGTATTTATTATATTCTTCTTGATATCTGAGATGTCGACAGTCATCAGAAGGTTTCCATTTGGTAATAGACTTCTCCTCGCCATTTTCAATTTTCTTAGCATACAACTTTCCTGCATGCTTCTCTATTGTATCTATCTTCATTTGCATTTTTACTACCTTTCCAAGTTTCCAACTACATACAATGCATTTAACTTCTCGTGAAGCCTCTTTCTCATTTTTTGGAGCTATTGGTTCAATAAATGGAAATTTTGAGGCCCATTCCGATTGGAATTTTCTCCCTATGTCCCATTGGCCTTTTTTCCTTTTTCGTGATAATGAATCATTTTTGTTGCCTTCCAAGGTAAAACCTTCAACATTGTCATTGCCAATTTCTGGTTGAATTACATTTATCCCAATTTGTGCACTAGAGGAACCTTCAACATTGTCATTGCCAATTTCTGGTTGAATTGCATTTATCCCAATATGTTCACTAGAGGAACCCATCCTATCATATGTTATATGGCTATTAGCTAGATTCTCAGAAGAGTTGACATTTGTCTCGTTGATGGGTTGCTCAAAAGAGTTTGAATCATGAAGAGAATCTAGATTCTTGGATTGAGGCTTCTGAAAGTATGATGATACATCCCTCTGTTTTGATGCTTTCTTTCCACAATCCTTGGTTGACATTTCGTTGAATATTCCACAATTATTAAGATATCAAATCAATTTAGAAACCCAAAGTGAAACCTGCATGAGAAAAATGATATAGAATTAGTACAATTTGTAAGTTATCCATGATGACATGAATTCTAGAGGCTAGAAAATTTGAACCTAGTAACCTAAACCCATCCAAGATTAACTTCAAAATTAGACATAAATCCATCACGGTATTATGATGAGAGAAATTGAAAAATGTGATCAACATAACCATTGCTAAACATTCTCATTCAAGGGTAAAAATATCACACAAAAGAATAAGAACATCTAAATAATCAAATTCAAGCATGAAAACAAACTTGCAAGCCAATATAACAGCAGCGAATTAATGCATAAAACCAAGTCACTTCAATACTTGCGAATTAATGCCATTTTTTTCATAAAGATGGAATGGTAAAACATGTGTTCTGGTTTTGTCCTTTTAACAAGCCTTGGGAATGGTCCTCAAATCTTTGTTGTTAGCATCTTACCCACTTCCATCACTTGGAAGTCTGCACTTCTTGGTGACAAGATCCCAAGGGTTCTTTATACTGAAAACAAGTTTGAAAAATTCAGATTGAAAGCCTGCAAATATAAATTTATGAAAGGAAAGGGTATCATTCAGAAGGAATTCCATCTACAGCAATAAAGTTTGTCAGCCTTACACGGCCTAGAGATGGAAGAGAAGACCCTTCCATGGTAGCCATTCAAATAATATCCTATCCCCCACTTCCAATATTACCAATTTTAGTTACTAAAGATGCAAAAGTCTGAATAAAACAACTCCTTGTGAAATAAACCACTTCTATCTCAAACTCGTAATATTTTTCCATCAACAACAATTCACATTCTAAACTTCCATCAATGTAAAATTAAAACCCTTGTTTTGATTGATAAGAGCATTCAACTTTTTCAAATATTTGTTCCCGGTCTTTCAATGCCATGTATTACCAATGCCAGACTCACTTGACTTTATTATTAATGTGTAGTTTATGACACGATCCTTGTTGCATCAACATGATGGTGCCATCTACAAAACCTACCTGAAATAAGACAAATTGTATATTAAAGGTTTCTACATAGAACCTATATAGGTACTAAAGTTACTATTTAACATGATTTCCACTACTATTATAGGTTAAAACAAAAAATGTATATATATATTGCAGGCATACAATACAATATTGCTTTAGCAACTATAAAATTCACTTGGACTTTGGGCTGCTCATAGAAGTGGAAAATTGTGTCATTCCTCACTTGCACTACACAAACATAGAAGGATATCCATGGTTGTCTTATCTTAATGTTTCTTTTTTCCAATATTTAAGAAATAAATAAATGTCCACAAAAGCATGAACCTACGAATTTTGTTCTGATCTAAAATTCCAATCCCACAAGATATAATGGTCCTTTAGGAGTCGAATTGAATGCATGCCCTGTAGAAGGATCTGATCACAAAGTAACACACTCCTCTGACAAGGTATGTGATACTTACTATATTATATTTTTATACTTATTATTATCATGAGACCTATTATATTATATTTTTGTGTTCAATAAATCATAAAATAATATAAAAATAAATTTTAAAATGAAATATAACCAAAAAATTATATATATGTTTCAAAAACCGCATATACATGAACCTAATGGTGAATCTCATCGGAAAATTCGAATTCAATTCAAACTTAATCGTTGTCAAACCTTAAATCAAACCCAAACCGTGTGACTTTGCTTAATATCATAAAATACATGGCTTTGGGTTGAAATAGATACTATATTAGGGTTCTATTAGGGTTCGATTTGTTGATATGAGGATAGAAATATGGCAGCTATTAGAAAGAGCAATATCCAAGCCCTTCTTTAAGCAAATATAGGCATGTTCTGTGCCTTAAAGCAGTAGTAAGTGGCCTTATCTTCAATTTATGGGCAAGCTGGTGCAAGTAAAAGGAAGTTCTGGGTGGACCTATGCATGTTTTAGCCTTGTTTAACCTTCAAACAGTCATTATTATCAGACCTGGGCATGTTCTTGGGAAAACAACAATAAAAACCCTTAAATCGGCAATTCTAGGAATGAGAAACCTCCAAATATTAGAAACATGTGGATAAATAAGGTAGTGAACAACCGCATATACAATATGGGCACTCCTGAGCATGTTTTAGGACTGTCCATATCCTCATACAGCGATGAATAAGATTGACTATCAGATTTAGGCATGTTCTAACCATCAAACAAGAGTAAACCTCACTGTCTCCTAATTCTGGGCATGTTTTCATCTTCAAAGAAACAGTTATGGGTGAATTTGGGCACTTACACCCTCATAACAGCAATAAAACACAAGTTGGAAAACCTGTACATGTTGTATCCTTCAAACGACAACAAATTGGGCATCTTCATGTAGAAGCATCCCTAGAAATCAATTTTTTTGTGGTAAAAGATGTCCAACAAATGGAGAAATGAAGCAACATGTAGCAGCATCCCCTGAAAGGAATCTTTCTCTGGGTTAAAAAGTGCCAAGCAACTGGAAAAAACTAGCTAAACTGGATGTTGCACAAATTTTGGACAACTCGAAAGTTCATTAATAAGATCAAGATTAGAATGTTAACCATCCATGCAACAATTACGCAAAATATGTCATCTCCTAAATATAGTATGACGCAGGAGATATCTTCACTAGGAGGGATTTGCAAAAAAATAGATTGTTTCCTATATATTTCTACAATTATGTTCTTAGGCAAGAAAGCGGAGATTATTACAAATTTGGTTTTAGACAATGGATACAATAAACAGTTCTAACTAGAAGGTCATATTTTTAGGAGTTGTTTATAGGGCATTTTGATGGAAAAAGAAGGGAAAAATATCTATTTCATGCAGCTAACTTATTAAAGGGAGAATCAACAAGTCTCAGACATTTGGACATACTTAGCATCATGTTTACTGGTATTGGGAGTATGGTTGAATTTACACTGCTGGACTTAGTTTATTTGTTATTTTTCTGGTTTCCCCCACATTGAGTTGTATCATAGTGTGTTTCAACTATTTTAGGCAAAGGTAGAGTCGACTAGAGAATGGATATTTGCAGGGACTTTCTCTGAAATAAATCAAAATTCTACCAAAGAAAACAAAATATTATACTCAAGAAGTCAGTGCTTTGAAAAGAAAGATTGACTCTATGCAGTAGACTCTTGAATCTAGATCATGTATAAGCCATTATGGATACTATTTTGCAAGCCTACCAACAAGGATGAAAGGGCTAGGAGTGTGCCACAACTTGCAGTTCAGGTTAGGTATCTTGGTGATTATATTAAATGGAAGGATCTTGTATACACAGAAGATTGTCATGATGGTAAGGTTGTGGACAAAGAGGGTGTTTCTTTTAGGAATGCCACCTTTTGTGGGAAAATATATGAAGGTAGTGAGGCTAAGTATTTATTGGAATTTGGGAACCAGAAAGACATTCCAATCTGTGCTGTCAAACATGGTAGAAAAATTGAAGAGAATGAAGGAAATGGAAACAAATACTGGTTGGGAGAGTTTCATGTTCCTCTGTATCTATTGAAGGCCTTTGAAGATGCACTTCTCCAAGATTGTCCAAACAAGGGTTCTAAACAAGTTTGGAAAGGTCAGAATAGGCCAATGAAAGGAGCTAGAAATAAGAATATATTTGCATTGCTTTTATCTAAGGAAGAGATGAATGGAAAGTGTTTATGGATATATTGGTAAGTAAAATTGTTGAATGGAATTTTTGTGAAGGTTCTTTTCATCGGGGATTCACAGTAACTTCTGATTGGATAGATAAATATGAGTGAAATTTTACATGTTACAAATGCTACAATTTCAAGCTAACAGAGAAAAAAGACAATATTCTTGAGACATCAAAGAAAATTTTTGCACCTTTACTTATTGATAAGCAAGTACGAGATGATCACTTTCCTTTGAGGTACAAAGTGGAGGAGCACAAAGGGAGCTCTACTCAGTTATTCGATGAAAATGCTCCAATAAATAATTATCTTGGTGTAGACAGGTTTTTGGTACAGAGAAAGAAACCCAGTGGATCATTCTATCAGAATGGAATTTTATGGAAGAAAAGTCTGTGTGGTGAAACAGGGAAGTATTTTAGGAAGAACAAGCTTATGCTTCCATGCCAGAATAGCATGGGTGTTACAGAGGGTCCTAGATGCTTTCTTTGTTGTAAGTCATACAACCCAAAGCTTATATATGTTGAATGTGAACACTGCAAAGAGGTTTCATGGAGATGAATTTGGACTTAATCAGGATAATATTGTTCAATAGGGTGGATTCAAGTATCACAGATGTCAAAAGAAGAGTGGACCAGTGTGTCCACATGTTGGAAGGGATTTCTCCGTTAAGAGAAAAAAGATGCTAGTCAAAAGATCTGTAACAAATATTAATAAGGATCATTTTGACAATTTCAATGAAGTAGACATTATGCCTTGGGATGTAATACATGGCAAACTTGGACATTCTTCAAATGAAATTTGGACAACATTAGGTTCCTCTGTTAAGAGAAAAAAGCCGCTGGTCAAAAAATCCGAAACAATTATTAATAGGGATCATTTTGACAATTTCGAGGCAATTTTCAAGTCATCTTGAAGGAATGAATTAGGCAAGTTAATACTTATGTATTCATATGAAGAGGTAGGAATCCAAACAGGAATATGTGGAGCTCAATCTTACAGATTTAACTCTAAAATATGATGAATTGGCCAATGATTCTGAAATGCATTTATAACATTATCTTGGGATTTTCGCAAAGTTCTCAATCCATGGAAAGATTTCCTATTGTCTCTACAAGTTTAGCAAAAGACCATGTTGCAAAGAATGATGCATGTAGAAAATACCGATCTCTTTAAACATACAATATAAGGTCTATGGTGAAAAATTCCTTGAAAGAGAAGACATGTCAATAGAGGAATCCCATAGAAGGCATAAATTTGGTATTGTTTAAATTTTATTTATTTTGTTTACTTGTATTTTGATTTTGGGATAGAAATATGGCAGCTATTAGAAAGAGCAATATCCAAGCCCTTCTTTAAGCAAATATAGGCATGTTCTGTGCCTTAAAGCAGTAGTAAGTGGCCTTATCTTCAATTTATGGGCAAGCTGGTGCAAGTAAAAGGAAGTTCTGGGTGGACCTATGCATGTTTTAGCCTTGTTTAACCTTCAAACAGTCATTATTATCAGACCTGGGCATGTTCTTGGGAAAACAACAATAAAAACCTTTAAATCGGCAATTCTAGGAATGAGAAACCTCCAAATATTAGAAACATGTGGATAAATAAGGTAGTGAACAACCGCATATACAATATGGGCACTCCTGAGCATGTTTTAGGACTGTCCCTATCCTCATACAGCGATGAATAAGATTGACTATCAGATTTAGGCATGTTCTAACCATCAAACAAGAGTAAACCTCACTGTCTCCTAATTTTGGGCATGTTTTCATCTTCAAAGAAACAGTTATGGGTGAATTTGGGCACTTACACCCTCATAACAGCAATAAAACACAAGTTGGAAAACCTGTACATGTTGTATCCTTCAAACGACAACAAATTGGGATCACACTGTAATCTTGGAGGAATTTTAAACACACAACACATCCAACAAATTAGTGTCAGGAAATAGGGAAACTAAGTAAAGCGTGTGGATTCACAGTCTTGCTCCCTGACTATCAGCGCATCTGCAATGGAATGAATTTGGGTGGACATACCTTAGGTAGTCAAACTTACACTATTAAATGACACTATAGTAGGTGTTTTCTAATAATGATTAAATAAACATTCCCCTACTATCCATCCACTAGAGCGGCTCGTTTCCTAGCAATGATGTCTAAAGCCCTGCTCTTGCTCTCTGTTGAAGCCCGTGCTCTAAGTAAGTGAGTAAATGGAACCATTATCTAAAGGGTGGTGAATACGCTTACCACAGTGTTTGATCCACGACAAAGGATTTTACCAATAAAATTTGCATTGTTATCAAACTGTTTCTATTTTTGACAACTGACAGGAAAATTTTCGGTCATCATCAATTTAACTAATATGGGATGAACTTCATCAGCACCATGAAAGATAGAGGTAGTCATTGCACTGTAGTTTAACTATTGCAAAATTTCAATCACACACAAGACAAATGCAAAGCCCTTGATAAACGTATCCCATAACACAAAATTCAAAATACAGGATACTCAAAACCAGG
The DNA here is from genome assembly GCA_027924585.1 of Larix kaempferi. Taxonomy (NCBI): domain Eukaryota; kingdom Viridiplantae; phylum Streptophyta; class Pinopsida; order Pinales; family Pinaceae; genus Larix; species Larix kaempferi. The sequence continues at coordinate 2,083,532 of BSBM01000734.1, read as the reverse complement.
TTTTTTCAACACCATAATCCAAGATCAGACTCCAACAAAATAGCACAAGAGTCAACATGTAATGAAATACCCAAACACGAAAAAGAAAGTATGGTACAAAAACAGATCATCTAACCACAGGCCAAGCCGAGCACACTTGCTAAAATTGGTCCAATTGCAACTAGTGAACAACTAACTCCCCATGCACCATAGTAGTCTCCGCTCATGCACACCCAACAACTTGGACACTGCACCTGTCAAAGAAACAAATTTGGAAAAATAGAAACCATTACTGAACAAAGTGCAAGAATAATCCAAACCCACCTCAGGGACAGCCACTCATTTGTAAGTGCAAGAATTACTTTCCACTCAGGGACAGCCACTGTGAAATTGTAACCCTTTCCACTCAGCCACCGTGAGGCGTGAATTGCTTTCCACTGAGCGACAGCCACTGTAAAATTGCACTCAAGCTTCATGCAAAGATACAAATCATGCCATGGGTTTGTATGGGATAAATTGTTCACCCTTGCAGCGTTATATAGGGGAAAAAACGTCCCCATTTCACTGATTCAAGATTCTAGAGTCTAGACCGTTCACGTTGCACGTTTTCCCATCTTACTAACCAATTTGGGAGCTAAAACCCCAATTTTTTCATTAACCGCGAAATGGGGAGGTCAAGACTCAAAAACAGCATCGATTTCAACCGAAAACCTCGAATCCAGGGCGAAATAACCAACGAAAATGCCCTATGGTCCATGAAAACCTCGAATCCAGGGCGTAATAACCAGTGAAAATGCCCTATGCTCCATAAATCGGGGCGAAAAAACTAACAATCCCCTCTATAAATGAAAACCATGGGCGAACGAACTGCTCACGCCTCCATTAATGAAAATTTACTGGCGAACCCACTACCTTTGGACTCCATTGCGGGAATGACGGGGGCGAACAGACCATTTCCTCCATTAATCACTGGGCTAAATCGCATTTTCCCTCTTTCGCTGGGTGGGCTATCCGATTTTTCACCATGTGGGGTTTCATAAAATGTGGGCTAATTTCTTAAATTTCAAAAAACTCGTTTAATATTAAAAATTCGCCCATGGTTTCTTGGTAACCCCTATAATTTCGCCCATGGGCTATAATTCGCCCCTAAAATTTTCCCTGATGTCATTGTGAGAACCCATTTGACTTTCCTTGATAACATTTATTTATGTTGTAAGTAAGTTGTTGAAGATTCCAGTCCATGGCTTCAATGGAGCATGGGCAGCCAAGAAATTCGTATGGCAGAGTATGGGCTCTATTTTCTTGTACCACAAGTCACTCTATCTCATGAGAATGGATTATTCGTCATCCCCATTCCATTGTGGAAGTAACCAGCATCATTTTCCATCCAAAAATGAATTCCAGCAGTGAGCAAAACCAGAAATCGCAACTTTGAAAGAACCCACGTTTTGAAGAGCCAAAAACGCCCAGATTTAGTATTTGATAGTGAAATCCAATGGGGGATCCATAGATATGAACCTTGGGGCGAATTTGAGAGTATTAGATACCCCGAAATCCATTGGAAAACCCAGTTTTTAGAGCCCAGAAAACTAGTGACGGGATTGAGTTATTTGATGAATAGAATTGTGAGAAATCCAATTGTGAATGACTGAGCAGAGGTTGGGTTTGCTTGATAAACCCAGTGAAGGCTAGAATATCAAGGATTAGTAGTTGGACCTTTCTATGCCCACCCTGAAGAGCACTGGAGAGAAGGGATGCCTGAGGGACTGCGCAGCAGAGAAGTGGACCTTCCTTGTGTTGGGTGTGGTAGGTAATGTGGATGTCTTGACTGTTGAATTCATCTAAGATGCCTGTAGCTCTGTGGATGAGCTCACTGGCTTAGCATTTCCCTCATTTGTCTGTTGTATGCTTGATAAACCCAACTGTGAGTTGGCTTAGCATAGTTGTTGAGTGAAACCATGGCTATGAGTGAGCCTGTTTAGTTCCTCCTTAATGGATACACAACCCAACTCGGGGGTAATCTCTCAGCTGAAAGAATACAAGCTTGATAGAGATCTATGGTTAGGTGGAATGTTGCTCTCACATAGCCAGTTGTTGGACAACTTCATCTTCCAGATAAGTGTTCTCTGTGATTTACATTATATGCATTATGTATTCTACATTGTGCTAATTCAGAATGATATTTATTCATGATTAATGGAATTGGTATGAAGTCTGTGCATAGCATGAGAATGGGATGGATTCTTTACCTACTGATGCATGATTTGCTAGAGATAAATATGCTGATGTATGTCTGTTGTATGTGTGCAATTATGTATTTTAATTCCGCTATGTAATTTGATTGTGCATTTTATTTAAATGGCAAAAATTTTACCATTATGGCTTTGGGGAAGAATTAGACACCCCCTGTTATAGTCATGTTCCCTCCCTTGCATTGGATTGATGGAAGGGGACGTGACAGAGTGGTATCAGAGCCCATCTTGCAGCATTGGGGATGCTTGGGCCAAACACTAAGTTACAGGCAAGTAATAGAATGGTTTTAACGCAGTATTGGTGAAGTTGGGGTGGCATATTTGATTGGAAAAATGACAGGGTTACAGTTCTCAGGTGTGCGAGAGAATCACACCATTGCATAGAGCTCTCCAACATCTTTCCATCGGTACCAAACTCATCCCATTTGGCTAAGGGACGAGGGATTTATGAACCCCGGAAGTTACAGGAAACACAGGTGTTTTCACAGTTTCGGGATGTTGGTTTTCGGGTTCCGGGAATGCAAATTCTCAAAATTTGTGTCTGGATTTCCGAAATCCTGAACCCGCAATTTCAGGTTTTGGGTTGTAGGCTGCGGGATGGTCACATTTCCAGGACCGCGACTTGGCTTCCCGATCCCGCATTTCGGGTTTCGGGTTGCAGGTTGCGGGTTGTGGGATGGTCACATTCCCGGGACCGCAACTTGGCTTCCCGATCCTGCATTTTGGGTTTCAGGTTGCAAGTTGCGGGATGGTCACATTCCTGGGACCATGACTTGGCTTCCTGATCCCGCATTTCGGGTTTCAGGATGGTCACATTCCCGAGACCGCGACTTGGCTTCCCGATCCCGCATTTCGGGTTTCAGGTTGCGGGTTGTGTGATTCGGGTTAAAAAAAAAAAAACGAGTATAGAGCCTGAAAATTGATTTTTGGGTAACAGGAGAATGCAAGGTCAGAATTTGATGAGTTCAGTGGCATTATGAGGCCATCGACGGAGGCCATGAATGAACCAGTGAAGATCCCAAACTCATTATGCTCCAATTTAGCGTAAAATTAGAATTATTGGCTTTTACAAATCGGTGTCTCGACACTTGACAGAAGGTCGGATTGAGCTGAAAATGATATGGGGCAGTCATGGAGCAGGCACAGTATTAAGTTTAGATTTTTGGAGCCAAACTCCAAAGGATGTGGATTCGGGGTGTGCAAGAAGGCCAAAAAGCACTATTCCGGGCTACGTTTTGGGAATTTTGGAAAGCTTGTAGTGGTTGAAATTGACCCTGTAATTCGGAATCAAGAAAATTACTGAACTCAACATTTCATATTCTCAGTAAACAGGACATATTCCGTCAGACAAAGATTTCCCAGAAATGCACCATTTGGAAAATACCCATTTTTGGCCCAAAATTTGGAATTTTGGAAAAATGTGAAAAGTGGAAAGTAGTCAAACCCAAATGAACGGTGCATCAGAATAGAGATCCGCGAGTTTCTGAACGTTCCTTGTTATATAGACTAACTTTTCCTGGTAGAAATTTTTTCGTGATTCCTCATAGATTTTCTTCCACAGGTGGCTAAAGTTGGCATTCCGGACCAAAATACAATTGTGTAAGAATGTACAGAATTATTGGTAAAAATTTACATTTTTTAAGTTATGTAGTTTCCACACTCGATGTCGGAATGGAGCAAGTGGACAGGCATTGGAAATCTTATCCAGCAGGGAACAATGGTGCATAGTCAGAATTGAATGGGGACATTATACCTCATAGATATTTAGATACGAAAAGTGCCAGTGACTGTTTTGTCAAATTGTTGATAATATGGGCAATTTCCAGAATTGCATGAATGGGCAAAACAAATGAATGCATAACATCTATGTGAATTATTCCATGAGTTGATTATGTTAAACATTGATTGTTGTATATTTCTAGATGCATTCTTATGATGTCTAATAAATATTTTCATAATGCACAGTGCTTGCAGCTCATAAAATTAATAATTGTAGCAGAGGTAGCATACAGGAAAAATGGTGACCATAAATGATGCTCAAGATCCTTATGAGCATGAAAAAGACGTCTTAAGAGAAAATGTGCATGAAGAGAATGCTGAGACTGAATTCAATGGGAGAAGGGAGTAGGTGACTCCTCAGAACTTGGTTGAAACCATGGTGAGCTTCAATGAAAGATTGATGAAGGCTCAAGAAGAACAGCACCAACTCAATGATGCTATATTGCAAAGTCTCACTAACATGCAGCAGAAGATAAACCTTGGTTCCAACCCAAGCAATGCAAGTGAAGAAGGAAGAGAGGCAAAGAGTTGCTCTAGAGGTTGTTCAAAGAAGAGGACTCCAAGCCCAAGGAAGAGTTCTGTGAGCAAGAAGCATAGAACACCTTCCTCTAAATCTTCTTCTAGCAAATCGTGCGAATCCAAAGGTTCTCAAAGAAGTCCAAGGCATGCACCTAAGAGATTTGATGGAAGAAAGAAGTTCAAGGGATTCCCACATGGAGAATTCAGGAAGGCAAGGCCTCCCACCTTTGATGGGGAAGACAAGACTGGCCAAGAGGCAAAGGCATGGCTTCTTGGAATGAAGAAAGAATTCAAGACTACTCAGGAAATGAGAAAGCCAAAATTGCCATTTACAATCTAAATGGCAGAGCTTCAATTTGGTGGGACAATCTCTTGCAAGTGAAAGGAATCAGTGAGAGGAAGATCAGTTGGGAGAGATTCAAGAAGTACTTCAAGGAGAAATACCTTTCTGCTAGGTATTATGACAGTAAGATAAAAGAGTTTAATGAACTCAGATTGGGACAAAAATATATGGAAGAGCATGTCCACAATTTTTTGGAATTACTGAGGTATGTTGACTATATCAAAGATGAGAGAGTAAAAATTGAATGCTTTCTTGGGAGTCTACCTCAGAGTTTCAGAGATAGGATTGAATTTGTTAATCCACCAAGTCTTGATGAGGCTATTAGGATGGCAATGCATTGCTATGAGCAAAATAAAGGAAAAACAGAGCTTAACCAAGCATGGAAAGGAAAGCCAAGAGGGAGGTTTGATCAAAAGAAGAGTGGCTTCAAGATGCCACCATTCAGAAGTCAGCCTAGAACCTTTCCATAGGGGCAGCAAGCAAGGAGTGGATTCAAACCAGTAGTAGCAGCAGACAAAGCATCAAAGGGACCACTTCAGTGTTGGGGATGTGGAGAAAACCACATGTTGAAGGATTGTCCACATCAAAAGGATAATCCCCGAAAGTTGCACAACTTAAAGGGAGAAGCTACAGTGGAGGACATGGAAAGGGCAGTGCCTCGAATTTATGCAGCATTGGACAATCATAAAGCAAACCATCAATCATCAGTGGTGGAAGTTGAAGGTAAGATTGATAAGCAATCTATTTCTATTTTGATTGATCTAGGATCTACTCATAGTTATGTTTCTCCAAAATTTGTTGAAGGTTGTTCTCTTAGAAAAGTGAATCACAATAAGTCTTAATTAGTTCAATTAGTTACAGGGACCAAGAGGAAAGTAAGTGAAGTAGTGGTGGAGTGCCCCATAGAATTGAATGAACTCCACACACATGCAGATTTAAATGTGCTACCTTTAGGATCGTGTGATGCCTTAATTGGCATGGACTGGTTGGAAAAGCATAGAGCCAAGTTGGATTGTTATGAGAAATCACTTGAATGTATTGATGAAGAGGGAAGACCAAGATTGGTAAGAGGAACTCCCAAGCAAGTTTCAGTAAGACAAATTTCAGCCCTATAGTTGAAAAAGTTTTATAAGAAGGGTTGTCAATTATATGCAGTTCATATGTCAGATTCGTCCGAGGACAAGGGTCCAAGAATCGAATATTTCTCATTATTGCAAGAGTTCCAAGATGTATTTCCAGATGAAGTGTCGGGACTACCACCAAAGAGAGATATTGATTTTACCATCGATCTTGTTCCAGGGGCAACACCGAATTCCAAATCTCCTTATAGAATGAGTACACTGGAGTTAGTAGAATTGAAGATGCAGCTGCAAGAATTAATGGACAAAAGGTATATCAGGACTAGTGTGTCTCTTTGGGGAGCACCAGTTTTATTTGTTAAGAAGAAAGATGGGACTTTAAGGCTGTGTATTGATTATAGGCGGCTCAATAAAGTGACAATCAAGAACAAGTATCCATTACCAAGAATTGATGACTTGTTTGATCGAATGAAGGAAGCTAAAGTGTTTTCTAAGATTGACCTGAGGTCCGGCTACCATCAAGTGAGAATTAAAGAAAAATACATTCACAAGACGACTTTCAGAACTAGATATGGTCATTATGAGTTCACTGTGGTGCCATTTGGACTTACCAATGCACCTGCTACAGGTGCCATTTGGCCTTAACAATGCACCTGCTACATTCATGTGTCTCATGAATAGCGTGTTCAGCAAATATTTGGATAAGTTTGTGATTGTGTTCTTGGATGACATTCTTGTCTATTCAAGGAATGAAGAAGAACATGAAGAACATCTAAGGATGGTGCTGCAAGTCCTTAGAGAACATCAGTTGTATGCCAAGTTAAGCAAGTGTGAATTCTATCAAAAGAGGATTCAGTATTTGGGTCATGTCATTTCTGATGAAGGCATTGCAGTGGATCCAGAAAAGATTAATGCCATCATGGATTGGTCTACTCCAAATAATGTTTCAGATGTTAGATCTTTTATGGGTCTTGTTGGTTACTACAGAAGGTTTATTGAAGGATTCTCCAGGATAGCTCATCCGATCACTTCATTGCAAAGAAAGAACATCAAGTTTATATGGTCTGAAAAATGTGAGAAAATTTTTCAGAAGTTAAAAAAGTTACTTACCAGCGCTCATATTTTGAAGATAGCAGATCCAAAGAAGGATTTTGTAGTGTGCACAGATGCTTGCATTGAAGGACTGGGTGGAGTTCTCATGCAAGAAGGAATTGTGATTTGCTATGATTCAAGGAAATTAAAGGAGCATGAAAAGAATTATGCCACACACGATTTGGAATTAGCAGCCATATTGCATGCTCTTAAGATGTAGAAACATTATTTGATGGGAAGAAGATTCGAGCTTAGAATAGACCACATGAGCTTGAAGTACTTGTTTGACTAGCCAAACTTGAATGCTAGGCAAGCTAGATGGATGGAGTTTCTTTGTGAATTTGATTTTGAAATTAAGCATGTAAAAGGGAAAGAGAATAAGGTTGCAGATGCTCTTAGCAGAAAATTTCATGTTGCAGCAGTAAGCATGTGCAAATCAGATTTGAAGACAAGAGTTCTTGAAGCCCAAAATGGTGATGAAACTTGCCTTCAAATTAAAGCGAAGTTGCAGCAAGGTAATGTGGATGAAAATTGTGCGGGATATCAGCTGGGTGAAGACAATATCCTCATCTACAAAGATAAGTTGTACATTCCAAATAATGCAGATTTGAAGAAGCTAGTGATGGATGAAATACATCAAATGCCATACTCTGGACACCCAGGATATCAAAAGACTATAACAGCAGCAAGAAAGCAATACTTTTGGCATAGCATGAAGAAGGACATAGCTGAGTACATTGCTAGCTGTCAGAAGTGCCAACAAGTCAAGGCAGAACACCAACATCCAGCAGGATTGTTGCAGCCCTTACCCATTCTTGAATGGAAATGGGAAGTGATCTCTATGGATTTTATAATAGGTCTGCCCATGACAGTGAAGAAGCATGATTCAATCATCGTTGTGGTGGACAAGCTATCAAAGGTATCTCACTTTATTCCAGTCAAGCCCACTCACAAGGATAATGACATTGCGAACATCTTCATGAGAGAGATATTCAGATTGCATGGATTGTCTAAGGCAATAATTTATGATCGTGATACAAAGTTCACTTCTAATTTCTGGAAGGAATTGTTTCAGGAATTGGGAACTAAATTGAAATTCAGTACAGCATATCATCCTCAAACATATGGCCAAACTGAGTGGGTGAATCAGATTCTTGTGTTGGTGTATATGTAACTTCAGAATGTATTTCATTTATATATTTATTGTACTCCTATAGAGATGTATTATTCCTCTATACGGAAGTGTCGTCATTTGTATTGACAAGTGTCACAAGTGGGTTAACTTGTCGATGGGTTATTAGACCACCTTGTAAGGGGTCGGCCCGATACAATGTAATACGAAGTTATTATACCTAGCTAGACAAGTCGGCCCCATAAGGTTATTGGGAAAACGTGACAAGTATAAATAGAGATCAGGAGATCTCTATTTGGATCACTTCAGAACTCACACTTCCTTCACTCGGAAAGTGGCGCACGTGTGAGGAGGAGGATCAGATGCTAAGAGGAGTCCGGGGGATCTCTATTTGGATCACTTCAGAACTCACACTTTCTTCACTCGGAAAGTGGCACACATGTGAGGAGGAGGATCAGATGCTAAGAGGAGTCTATATCTTGTACTTTGGTTGAGCTATTGCTCTATCTATCTTTGAGTAAGTTGTGGGGTTTTTCACCTTAGGATTTTTCCCATGGAAACTCTGTGTGTCTATTGTCTCTCATGCTTTTGCTTCTTGTGATGATTGACATGCTTGTTATGATTGATATGCATTGATATACTGTACATGTTATTCTCTCAGTAAAGATCCTAGAGTATTGTGAATTAATGCTCAAAATTTAACATGGTATCAGAGCTAACTTGAGAAGAAGACATTGTGCAGTGACGGAAACTAGGGTTTCTTTCTTATTGGGTTTCTCTCCACAGATTTTGGAAAATCCGTATAGTAGATTGACTCTACTCATCAAGGAGAATTTCTGAAATCTGAAGACATCGCTTGAATCTCTTTGGAAAATCAAAGTTTAGAGCTTTGGATCGAGATTTTTGGCTGGGTAAATCTCCGGGAAACTCAAACCCTAATTCAAGGTCCTCCCCAGTGAACCCGGGAAGACTAAAAGGCATTTCTGAAGGGTGAAGCTTTGCATATCTCAAATTCTGAATACACCAAGCTGATCAGATCATCAAGGTGCATCTTTCTATCCTTTCAAAAAGTTGAAATTCACTTTTTGAATTTTTAGGGTTTTTTCCAACAAACCCTAATCCGGGACTAGATCCAGTTTTCAGCAAAGCAAGTGGTAAGACCTAAATCTCTTCTATTTCCATTTGAAGTACTCTTTAAGATGTCTCACCACACCAAGCTTGAAGATAAGCTTTAAGGGGCTGATAAATTTCAAGCCTGGAAGTATAGGATTGGGTTAATCCTGGAAGAAAATGAATTGGACTCCTACATCAGCTCTGAGGTCCTTATCCCAGAGGATGAAGAGGCTAAGGTATTGCACAAGAAGAACTTGGTCAAGGCAAAGAGAATCATTGCTAATTCTATCAAAGACCATCTCATACTACATGTGTCATCTCTAAAGACACCCAAGGAGATGTTTGACTCCCTGGACAAGTTATTTGAAGGGAAGAACATAAATCGGAAGATGACTCTGCAGAATCAATTGAAACGGGTCAATATGTTGAATGGAGAGACCGTTCAATCTTATTCCTCCAAGGTCTCTCAGATCAAGCAACAAGTTGAAGCTGTGGATGAATTAGTGGATAATGGTGAAGATGTTATGACCAATCTGAATGGCCTACCAAGGTCATGGTACTCCTTTATTCAAGGAATCTGTGCAAGAAAGAAATTAATCTCTTTCAGTAGACTATGGGAGGAATTCTCTCAAGAAGAAGCTAGGCTTGTAGCATGAGAAGAAAAGATGGGGAATGAAGATCAAGCTCTCACAGCTCACACCAAGGGAAGCAAGGTTAAGAGGGAGAAATCTCATAACAAGAAACATTCTCACCCTTATCACAAGAAGAAAGATCTATCTCATGTTCGATGTTTCGAATGTAATGAGAAGGGACACTTTGCTTCAGAATGTCCCACGAACAAAAGGGACAACAACAAAAACAACTTCAACAAGAAGAAGAAGGGCAGCAAAAGAAGGTATCATGCTCATGCTACTGAAGATGATGAACCTCCAAAGAAGAAAGCTAGAGCAGAAAGTGATGATGATGATTCATCAAGCGAAGAAGAGTATGTTCTAATCTCTGCTCTCACAGGTACTATTTCTCATGGTTGTAATGATTGGCTTATTGATAGTGGTGCTTCCAAACACATGACTGGGTTTAAAGAATCTTTTGTAAATCTATCTGAACATGAATCACCCCATAAAGTGAAACTTGGGGATGACTATCAATACCCCATCAAAGGAAGTGGTGAAGCCTCCTACAACCTAGAATCTGGAAAATCCTTGAAGATGAAAGATGTGTTATTTGTACCTGGACTCAAGAAGAACTTAGTCTCCATCTCTGCATTGGATGCAAAAGGCATGAGGGTTGCATTTGTAGATGGCCAAGTCCTAATGTGGCCAAAGGGTAAAATTATTGATGATGCAATGGTGATTGGAGAGAAAGAGGGAGGATTGTACAAATTGAGGGGACAACCTGAACATGCCATGGTACATGATTCCATGGAGCTAAGTGAACTTTGGCATAGAAGACTTGCACATATGCACTACAAAGCATTACCAATTGCAAGTAAAGCTATAGAAGGTATTCCTGAAATCAAGACCAAGCATGAAGGTGTTTGCAAAGGATGTGCAAAAGAAAAGAACAGAAAGAAAGCATTTCCAAGCAGTGAAAGCAAGGCCAAAGGAATCTTCGAAATCATCCACTCAGATGTATGTGGTCCGATGTCATCCAATTCTCTGAGTGGGTATATTTACTATGTCTCTTTCATTGATGACTTCTCCAGGAAGACTTGGGTTTACTTCTCGAAGAACAAAGATGAAGTACTTGATAAGTTCAAGGAATTCAAAACCTTGATGGAGAACCAAACTGATAAGAAGATCAAAACATTCAGATATGACAATGGTGGAGAATTCACCTCAGGTGACTTCAAGAAGCTATGCAGTGATTCAGGGATTAAGAGGGAGTTGAATGATCCTTATAATCCACAACAGAATGGAGTTGCAGAAAGAAAGAACAGAACAATCATGGAAGCAGCAAGGGCAATGCTGCATGACCAAGATCTACCTATGCATCTATGGGCAGAAGCAGCTAAGACAGCTGTATATGTGCAGAACAAAACACCCCACAAGATATTGGACAACAAGACAACAGAAGAGGTCTTCTCTGGTAAGAAACCTGAAGTCAGCCATCTCAGAATATTTGGTTGTCCAGTATATACTCATGTGCCAAAGGAAAAGAGGACTAAGCTAGATCCTTCAAGAAAGAAGGGTATCTGTGCCAAAGGAAAAGAGGACTAATCTAGATCATTCAAGAAAGAAGGGTATCTTTGTGGGTTACAGTGAAAGCTCGAAGGCTTATAGAATATACATTCCAGGGTTCAAGAAAATTGATGTCAGCAGGGATGTAACATTTGATGAAAATTCAGCATTCATCAAATCAAGGAAGACACCTGTTGAAGTCTATGAGGAACCTAATGAAACTAGATTTCAAGACACTACCATGACTGAAGCATTTACAGATGTTAATCATGAAATTGAAGATCCGCAACAACTTGTAGATCCACCCCATGAGAATAACTCTCACAAAAGAAAACCTGCATGGGCTAGAGAGCTCATTCAAGATGCAGAAAGATATGGCATTCCAGAAGAAGAACACAGAGCAAAGAAGAGAACTAGATCACATACCAGCTATGTTGCTTTACTCTGTGATATCATAAACAAAGAACCTTCCAGTTATGAAGAAGCAGCAGAAAAGAAAGAATGGAAGGATGCCAATGGTCGAAAAATACCAATAAATAATGAAGAATGATGTTTGAGATGTTGTCCCAAGACCTGAAGGGAAGTCTGTTGTGAATTCCAAGTGGATCTACAAGATCAAGCATGCTGCAGATGGCAGCATAGAGAAATACAAGGCAAGATTCGTAGCTCGTGGCTTCTCTCAGAAAGAGGGAATAGATTATGAAGAAACTTTTGCTCCTATAGCTAGGTACACTTCCATCAGATCAGTACTTGCCCTGGCTGCAGCAATGAAATGGAAGATACACCAGATGGATGTTAAGACTACTTTCTTGAATGGTGTAGTTGAAGAGGAAGTGTATATGGAGCAGCCACTCGGTTTTGAAACACATGACAGGGAGTCATATGTGTGTAGATTGAAGAAAGCCTTGTATGGATTAAAAAAAGCTCCCAGAACTTGGTATGGTAGGATGGATAGTTTTCTATCTAGTTTGGGCTTTACCAGGAGTAAAGCGGATTCCAACCTTTACTACAAGGTTGAGGAAGGAAGTCCTATGATTCTACTCCTGTATGTGGATGACCTATTTGTAACAAGAGATGATAGACTGATTGCCGATACAAAGAGGAAGCTTGATGCCGAGTTCGATATGAAGGATTTGGGGATGATGCACTATTTTCTAGGTATGGAGGTGTAGCAGAGTGCAGATGGGATCTTCCTTGGACAAGGAAAGTATATAGTAGATATCCTGAAGAGGTTCGGGATGATGGATTGCAAGGCCATGGCCACACCTATGGAATCGAACCTAAAGCTTCTATGTGATGCTTCATCTGAGCTGGTTGATGTCTCTATGTATCATCAGATGATTGGGTCCTTGATGTACCTGACGAACATGAGACCAGATATTTACTTTGTGGTGAACACATTGAGCCAGTTCCTGATGGATCCAAGAAGTGTTCACCTGGTTGTTGTAAAGCATATTCTGAGATACCTGAAGGGTACAGTTGATTATGGGCTCAAGTATGAAGCGAATCAAAAGTTTAACCTACAGGGTTATGTTGATTCAGATTGGGCAGGCAGTGCTGCAGATAGGAAGAGCACTTCTGGGTGTTGCTTCAGTATGGGATCAGGTGTGATCTCTTGGTTTAGCAGGAAGCAGTCATGTGTAGCACTAAGTACATCCAAAGCAGAGTATGTTGCAGCTTGTTCGACTAGTTGTGAGGCAGTATGGCTTCGGAAGCTACTATCTGAGCTATTTGATCTCCCGTTGGAGACTACTGGTATCTTTTGTGACAACCAAAGCTGTGTGAAGCTGTTTGAGAACCCCGTGTTCCATGATAGGTCGAAACACATAGAGATCAAATATCACTATATCAGGGATATGGTGCAGAGAGGAGTAGTGAAGCTCCTGTATGTTGCGACGGATGAGCAGATTGCAGATGTGCTGACGAAACCACTAGCCAGAGTGAAGTTCGAGTACTTCAGAGGGAGGCTTGGTTTTCTTCAGATTGATGACACTTTGAGGAAGAAGTGATGGATACATTCGCAGTAGCCATTCCGAGCATGATGACAGGAGAATCCTTCCATGGCTGTGGATGTAAGCGCTAAATGATGAGCATCAAGGCGATGCTCCAGTTACTGCTCTGTATTTGTATGCATCATGTTGATGTTGGATATGATCAATTGGATCATTTATGTATTTGTATGCATCATGTTGGATGCTGGATATGATCAGTTGGATCATTTATGTATGTATGCATCATGTTGATACTGGATATGATCAGTTGGATCATGTGTATGTATCTGTATATGTATCAGGTGGATCATATGTGTTGATACGTATCAGGTATGATCAGGTGGATCATGTATTTGTATGTGTATCAGGTAGATCATGTATGATGATATGTATCAGGAAGATACTGTGTATGCATCAGGAAGATTCATTGTATGATCAGGATGATCACAGATGACGAGCTTTAGGATGTTGCTCCAGATGATACGCATCAGGTTGATGGTATGATGATGATCAGGTTGATCATGTGATGATGTACATCAGGATGATGTATGGTGAGTATCAGTTTGATACTCTAAGGACATGGACAGGTTGTGCAGGTAGCATAGAAAAAGATCCTTTAAAAATCGGACAGGTAGAGCAGTGTGCTTGTAACATCCTAGGTTGCTCTATCGAGATCCAGACAGGTAGAGTGGTGTGCTCGTAACATCCTGGGATTCTCTGAGTAGGTTTTTCTATAGGTAGCATAGAAAAGACCCTTTAAAAACCGGACAAGTAGAGAGGTGTGACCATAACATCCTGGGCTTCTCTATCGAGATCTAGACAGGTAGAGCGGTGTGCTCATAACATCCTGGGATGCTCTGAGTAGGTTTTGCTATAGTTTCACATAAAAAAGATCCTTTAAACTTCGGACAGGTAGAGCGGTGTGCTCGTAACATCCTGGGATGCTCTATCGAGATCCAAACAGGTAGAGCGGTTTGCTCGTAACATCCTGGGATGCTCTGAGTAGGTTTTGCAAAAGTTCACATAGAAAAGATCCTTTAAAATCCGGACAGGTAGAGCGGTGTGCTCGTAACAGCCTGGGATGCTCTATCGAGATCCAGATAGGTAGAGCGGTTTGCTCGTAACATCCTGGGATGCTCTGAGTAGGTTTTGTGAAGGTCAACATGTAAAAGAACCTATAGTCTGCACTAGGTTTTGTTGACGCACGTAATCAGTCCTGGGATCCACAGTATGGCCATTGATGATGAAGACCTCCAGGTGGTGGGCCTACATCCAGCATGAAAAAGGGCTGGCTCTGTAGAACTTCCTATGATGAGTAGATTCAGAGATTGATTGAGATAGCAGCAGCATTGCCGATGACGATGATCCGAGGATGATGCATCGATGACGATGATCCAGAGAAGAAGACTTGTGCTAGATGATATGTGTCGAGAAATACCTTCCTAGTTAAGAGGGAGTGTTGATGTATATGTAACTTCGGAATGTATTTCATTTATATATTTATTGTACTCCTATAGAGATGTATTATTCCTCTATACGGAAGTGTCATCATTTGTTTTGACAAATGTCACAAGTGGGTTAACTTGCCGATGGGTTATTAGACCACCTTGTAAGGGGTCGGCCCAATATAATGTAATATGAAGTTATTGTACCTAGCTAGACAAGTCGGACCCATAAGGTTATTGGGAAAACAGGACAAGTATAAATAGAGATCGGGAGATCTCTATTTGGATCACTTCAGAACTCACACTTCCTTCACTCGGAAAGTGGCGCACATGTGAGGAGGAGAATCAGCTGCTAAGAGGAGTCTATATCTTGTGCTTTGGTTGATCTATTGCTCTATCTATCTCTGAGGAAGTTGTAGGGTTTTTCACCCTAGGGTTTTCCCCACGAAAACTCTGTGTGTCTATTGTCTCTCATGCTTTTGCTTCTTGTGATGATTGACATGCTTGTTATGATTGATATGCATTGATATATTGTACATGTTATTCTCTTAGTAAAGATCCTAGAGTATTGTGCATTAATGCTCAAAATTTAACATCTTGAAGACATGTTGAGAATGTATGTGATGGATAAACCATCCAAGTGGGAAGATTTCCTACACTTGTTAGAATTTGCATACAATAATGGACATCATGCATCCTTGGGAATGAGTCCATTTGAAGCATTGTATGGCAAGGGATGCAGGACTCCAGTGAATTGGGACATCCCGGTGAACAGGGTAGTACTTGGACCAGAGATGATCAAGGAAATGGAACAGGAAATTGTTAATATCAGGCAGAATTTAAAGGCAGCTCAGGACAGGCAGAAGAGTTATGTAGACTTGAAAAGAGTGCATAAGGAATTTCAGATTGGGGATCACGTTTATTTGAGAGTGAAACCAAGGAAGAGTTCCCTCAAGTTGGGGAGTTGTGCCAAGTTGTCACTAAGATATTGTGGGCCATTTGAAGTCCTAGATAGGATAGGGCTAGTTGCATATAGATTTGCATTTCCTGCTAACATAAGACCTCATAATGTTTTCCATATATATTTGCTTAAGAAGTATGTACATGATCCTAATCATATGATTGATTGGAATGTGATACAGGTGGAACCCCAGGGAGAGTTCCAAGTAGAGCCTATGCACATCCTTGACAAGAATGTCGCTTTGCTCCGGAACAGAGCCATCGGGCAGGTAAAGGTCCAATGGGAGAACCTTGGCCCCAATGAGGCTACATGGGAGCTGGAGGATGCAATGAGAGAGGCATTCCCATTTTTGTTCAGTTTTGGGAACACCGAGGACAGTGTTTTTCTAAGGGGGAGGGGAATGTAATACCCCAATTTTGACCCTTATGAAATATTGGCTTTTATTGTAAATATTGTATACATGCGTTGTATGTTTCCTTAGCGTGGAGCTCAAGGCCAAGTCCCCGCTAGTGTATGTTCGGATTTTATTTAAAATAAGCAATTATTTGATATTTTGATACCCATGTGCTATTAAGCCATGGAATATTGTAAATTGATGTAAATGTTAATATTTCAATAAAATACCAAAACTAGCTATGGAAGCAACCAATGAGAAGGGGCCATGTGTATCCACTAGGAAGTGGTGAGGGGGCTGTGGGGATGAACCATATGCTGCCAAATTTCATTGTGAGAACCCATTTGACTTTCCTTGATGACATTTATTTATGTTGTAAGGAAGTTGTTGAAGATTTCAGTCCATGGCTTCAATGGAGCATGGGCATCCAAGAAATTCGTATGGCAGAGTATGGGCTCTGTTTTCTTGTACCACAAGTCACTCTGCCTCGTGAGAATGGATTAGTTCCTCCTTAGTGGATACACAACCCATCTCGGGGGTGATCTCTCAGTTGAAAGAATACAAGCTAGATAGAGATCTATGGTTGGGTGGAATGTTGCTCTCACATAACCAGTTGTTGGACAACTTCATCTTTCAGATAAGTGTTCTCTGTGATTTACATTACATGCATTATGTGTTCTACATTGTGCTAATTCATAATGATATTTATTCATGATAATGGAATTGGTATGAAGTCTGTGCATAGAATGAGAATAGGATGGATTCTTTTCCTGTTGATGCATCATTTGCTTGAGGTAAATATGTTGATGTATGTCTATTGTAGGTGTGCAATTATGTATTTTAATTCTGATGTGTAATTTAATTGTGCATTTTATTTAAATGGAAAAATTTTTACCATTATGGATTTGGGGAAGAATTAGACACCCCATGTTACAGTCATGTTCCCTCCCTTGCATTGGATTGATGGAAGGGGACATGACAGTTTCACTCTTTGGAAATGGATTCTTGATATTCTTCCCTTTTGCACATCCCTTGCAAGTGCCTTCATGATCAATCTTTAAATCTGGTATTCCTACAACTACTTTGCTCACATGAGGTAGTGCTTTGTAGTTAATGTGAGCAAGCCTCATAGCTCACTTGGGCTAGTGGCTTCATGAGAAATGGTTGCTTCTGAATGACCCTTGAGTTTGTATAGTCCTCCTTCCTCTTCACCAATAACAACTGCATCCTCAAATGCTTTTCCTTTGGGCCACATGAGTACTTGTCCATCTATGAATGAAACCCTATAACCTTTCTTATATAATGTTGAGATAGAAAGTAAGTTCTTCTTCAATCCTGGTACATACAATACTTCCTTCATCTTCATGGGGGATCTAGAATCAAGCTTGTAGATTGCTTCACCAATTCCCTTGATGGGATATTGATAGTCATCTCCTAAGGATACTTTCTGTGGAGAAGTCTTCTCTTCAAGTTTTGAAAGAGTTTTATTTTGACCTGTCATGTGATTTGAAGCACCACTATCAATAAGCCATGTATCTTCTCCAGGTGTTACTGACCCAAAGAGTGTAGAGAATAGAACATACTCTTTTGCACCTTCTTCTTCTATTCTAGTTCTTTTCTTTTGAGACCTTTCTTCTTCTTCTTCTTCTTCACTATCATCTTCTGCTAGATGTGTTTGATGTCTTCTATGGTGGAAACACTTCTTCTTCTTTGAAGGACAATCTCTGGCAAGGTGTCTTATTTTGTGACAATTGAAACATTGGAATGAGGAGTAATCTCTTGCTTGATTAGTTCCTCTTTTCTTCTGAAATATTTGTGGAGGTTGAGACTCCTTGTGACTATCCTTCTTGAAGTTGGATTGATTCCCTCTTCTCTTGGTGTGGGTAGCCAATTCTTGATCATCTTCTTTAAGCAAGGCTTCTCTATTGGCTATCCTAGCTTCTTCTTGAATGCAATCCTCCCATACCACATCAAACTTCATACTTTCTTTTCTGGCACACATAGTTTGGATGAATGACTTCCAAGGTCTAGTGAGACCATTTAGAGCAGTCATGACTAGTTCATCTTCATCAAGGGTGTATCCAATGGCATCTAGTTTTTCCTTGAATTGGGAAACCCTTGAGAAATAATCTTGAATAGATTCTCCTTGATTCATCTTAGTGCTCTTCAATTGAACTCTCAAGTTCATCTTCCTATTGATGTTCTTTCCTTCATACACTGGAAAAGGCATCATACATTTCCTTTGGGGTCTTCTTGGATTCCACTTGGGGAATCAAGTGGTCTTTGATAGAATCAACAATGATTCTCTTTTCCCTAATCAAGTCCTTATTATGCTTCTCTTTAGCTTCATCTTCTGCAAGTTCTGCAACCTCATCTTTGATATATTGGGCAAGATAATTCTCTTCAAGAATGAGACCAATCCTATATTTCCATGCCCATAAATTCTCTATACCCTCTAGCTTGTCTTCAAGCTTAGTGCTTGGAGTCATCTTATCCAGGAGGTCACAGAAATTGAAGTTTCTCAAAAGATAGAATAAGACTTACTAGGATATGTGCTTGATTGAATTGAGATGATAAGTGAAGTCTGCTTCTGGAAACTTCAACTTTTCACCCTTCAAATCTGATCAACAACTTTCGGATCTACAACAAAATTTTTGGTTTTCTGGTTCACACTTTCTCTGGTTTACTGGTGCACAGGTGCGTGGTTTTTCTGGTTTACTGGTTTTCTAGTCCAGAAGTCAAACTAGGGTTTGACAAATCCTGGGGTTCTACCCACTCAAAAATTTTGATCTAGGGATCAGAATTTCAATTTTTAGGAGGATCATCCAGCCATGCTATCAGAATCCAAAAATTCCAACTTTTGCAGAAATCCTAATTTTCACCGGAGGAGGAGAGAGTGGTATTTTCACCTTGTGAAAGATGTCCTATTCAAGCTAGCTCTGATACCATGTTAACTTTATCCTAAATTCACAAACAAGATCACTGAAAGAAACACAATCACAAGATAGACAAAGATTTACCCTGGAAAATCCTCATGGGGTAGAAAACCCAGGAAATCTTTCCTCAATATAGATAATCAACCAATAGAAAGATGTAGTCCCCAAACAAGAGCTCCTTCTCCTCCTATGCGGATCTCTCTCTCTCTCCTATGCGCAATACACAAGTGAGTGAATGAGTGATAAGTGACGAACACACCTCCTCTACTTATACTCACCTTCTAATTGATTTTTCACCCTAACTGGGCTAACCTCTCCTAAGAGAGTCTAATAACCCCTAAACATCTAACTCAGGGTTGACCCCACATGGGAGATCTAATAACCCTAGTTACCACATTCTCTCGAAGGAATAAACATCTTTGGATATACAATAGGGTCTCCATGGAGGAATGAAACATCTCTAGAATAATAAAATACAAATATTATATTCTTGGAAGTTACAATATTTCAACATTCTTAGAGGTACTCCTACCCGGTGCCAATGAAGGAAAAACGACCAGTGATCAAAACCGACAACTAGAAGTATGCTAGCAATAAGGTCTCCCCTCCCAGTCAATATTGAATCTAAGATTAAGAATCTATCTAGATGTGCAACGATATGATGAGAGGCACCTCTTTTATTGTTCCAAGGGTATATGCCATTTGATGTTTCCAAATAAATGAGACTTAAAGACTCTCAGCATCAAGCCGCATTCACCCCCCTTTCTTTTTGAGGAAAGAGGTAATCATGTCAAAGTCCCCTCCGAGAATCCAAAGTCCTTTCCTAACTTAATCCTTTAGCCAACAAATCCCATCAAGAAATGTATGCTTCAAGGGTGGGGAGTTTGGACCATAGACATTAGCAATTATCCCTTTTACCCATATTCACACGAACTAAAAGGAAGCAAATAATGAATGGTAAATAGCAAAGAAATCAGAAATGGATATCTCTTCCGAGTTCCGGAGAATGACTAGACATCTCGTTGCCCTATATGCATCAAACACCATCGTGTGACATCCTCTCCATATCCATTGCGTTGTATCCAAGATATTGTTATACGATCATTTTGTTTCTTGAAGCATCATAATTGATGTCTTATCTTACAAGAATTTCTTCTTTAGGATCCTTTTCTTCCGAGGCCCATTGGTGCCTCATATTCCATGATATCAATTTCATTTGGAAAGGGAAGGGGACACAAATAAAATCTATGTGAGTTGATCCTAATGACCAAAATATATAAGCTTGGCTCCTACCCCCTCAATTCATCGTTTGTTGCTTTTTCTCCCTTTCTTCTTGTTCTCTTTATTTCCTAGTGCGATCTCCTTCCTTTTCTTGGTTTGAATCCTCATATGAGTGGATTTTTTGGATCTAAGCAGTGCTTCTTTCCAAATTTCCATCTACTTGGGTGGAATGGAAAGAGGACTATGGCCTATGCATGCCTCTTCCAAGCTCTACAGGCCCGGATTGGCATGGTCAATTTCCTCCCCATCATCATCCATCATTTATACATAATCTTCCATCACTTTCTCTGTCCCTTGGTGGGAGGGTTATGGGGATTTCTGCCCTATGTTTTTAGCAGTCCCATCACTTCTAGCTTGCTTGTTTAGTTCCAGAACTTATGTAGTGTTTTTGTTTTTCTTTTCTTCATTCATATGTGTGCCTTGGTCCTCTTTCAATATTTGATTCAACACCTCAAAGCTATTGTCACTTTGGGAATTCTTTTGTTGTTCCTGAAACGGATGTCGTTTGGGTTGCCTTCTTTTGTTTATCACTTTTTTGAACCCATCCCCATCCTTTCCCTCCTCCATCTTAGTTGTGGTTGTAAGGTGTTTAGAGGACATCTCTGAAGAGATGCATCTGTTTATGTAACCTTCGACATCTGAATGGAATGTGTTAATGTTGACACAGTTCTATCGACAGGGTTTCACTTCGCACAGCTGTCAACAAACACCAACCAAACACCCTCGGCCCAAAAAGGTTTTACCCTTTCCAGCAACACCCGCAAAGTGAGTGAAGTATCACCCGAGATTATTACGGGAGCTGTAGGAACCAGGTTTCTGTAGTAGGGGGAGGACATGCATCTATTCTCACTCTATCACTACAGAAACTAGAGATTTATCTTCTCAATTCATGCTTATCAACTCAAACACATATTCGTCATTCACATATTCAGAGGGTAGTTGACATTCACACTAACATGATAAAAATAGCGATTGCATCAACAGAAATTATAGAAAAACATAACTTAAGCATAACATGATATTTAGGTCGCATTCATCATTCAACACAAACAAAGATAAGAAAGAGACATATCCGAACATCTTCGTGCATCAACTCATCAAAAACCTGTGGTACAACCTTCGCAGGGACAGTTCCAAACACTTATCGCGGATCCATACAAAACTTGTCGAAGGCAGAGAAAAAAATTACACAATTCATCCACTTCTCTATTGATCAACTGATGCCCTTAGTATTACAATCATAGTCCTATTTATAGGAAATTATGGTGGTTACAAAATGGTCCAAATGACCCATTCTAACTAACGAAACTAATCTTCCGCTTTCGTCGGCTCCTTGTTCTCCGCGAATGGTCCTTTCTTCCGCGGGTGGTCCTTCTTGTCATTGTCGGCTTCCACACTTCATGCGGTCTAGCCCTGTTCCAACATGACCCCAACACAAAATTATGGATCTCCCTTGAGCCACCTCAGCTGGACACCTCTTGTGCATTAACTTGGGACTTGAAATCATTGTATGCAACTCTGATCTGATTGACAACTTCTTTTGTTGATACTTTGAGTACTGCGTAGTCTTGTACTTGCTGTTCTATTGGGTGCTCGCCATTCATCTGTTGCGCCTGTTCCAGATTCTGCTTAACCTGTGCCATCCCTACTATTGCCTGCATGAACAACTGTTATGCCTTTGACTTTAACTCATCTAGGTACATAGTCCTTCTTTGTTTCCTTTCGCGTGCTTTAGTTACTCGATGCTCGAGTTCCTTAAGCTCTGGGGCCTTTGTCATCTGGGTGAGTAGGGGATCACCCTAAGCGATCCCTTCATCATTTCCAGCTGACCTTTTTTCTGGCCGAGTTGTGTGTTTAGTTGGTGCAACAGCTCGTCTTGTACTAAGCTTCACAAAATTCTGTAACCTCTTCAGCAATTTTTTGGGTCGCCCTTTCCATTTCTGTGATCTTTGTCGCAGCCTCTTCTATCACGTACTTGCGATTTTGGATCTGTTCTAGTGGTGTGCTTGGTGCTTCCCTTGCCTATAGCTCTACATTTTCTTTTCTCAGTTCAGTGATAAATACGCCTAACAAGATATATTTCGCTTCCGTTAGTATATCCTAGTCTACCTCAAAGGCTTCTTCACATGCCTTAGATATCACCTTCTCCAACTGGCCTCTATCTTCTATAGCCTTCTCTTTTTCAACTAGTGTTTGGGCTTTCTCTTCTTGGACATGTTGTGCCTCCATGTCGTTGATGCGCGCCTGCTGCTTATATATCACAATCTTGTCATGCATTACGGCCTCGCGGTCACTGATTTCTGCACTTGCTGCAGTTCGATTTCTCTGTAGTGATAACATCGATAGTAGATTGAAATTTACCATGATTAAATCATACTTTCTTAATTCCATGTCCAAGTCCTCATCACCTGTTGCCATTACGTTTGGAAAAATATGTACTATTCTTGGTTGTGTGCTGACCTCTACTTCGACCCTTCTTGTCGCCAAACTTGGTGGGACTTCCCCATGTGGTACCCTTGTCTCTACGTATGTTTTGAGTCCTTATCTCTCAACTGGGACTTGGCATAATCGACCAATCGAGGTGATGTTAATTTGATTCGCTAGTCGCAGTTGTACCAAGGACCATTCCAACTGTGGTTTTCCCATTGTTTCCCAGGACTATTTTGTCAAAATGTTTACATCTGACCCCGGATATAAGATAATGGAGTAGACATCGAATGCTCTAACTTTTGCAGATATCCTCATTTCTCTTCATGTCTTCCTCTTATGTATTCGAGTGACCGTTCGATCCTGTCGTGCACCCTCCCATCGATGCAACAAGATGGATATCTTTGCTAATGTGTCCTGATCTTTTTCCAAATCCAGGTAGCTCTTTAGGAAGGATCTTAAGGTGTTAGTATTTTTCTGCAAATTCGCTGTGTCAAATATCGACGGCATGTCATAGGTGAATTCTTTCTAGTGAAGAGGTGGCTACCTCATCTGTCTCATTTCCTCCTGTGCTTTCAATAAAATATCCATTTTTGCTTCCACATCGAATGTGTCTTGTTTTCTCACT
Source organism: Larix kaempferi (assembly GCA_027924585.1). Lineage (NCBI taxonomy): Eukaryota > Viridiplantae > Streptophyta > Pinopsida > Pinales > Pinaceae > Larix > Larix kaempferi. The sequence continues at coordinate 2,060,001 of BSBM01000734.1, read as the reverse complement.
GTCGGTCAGATGCTCGACTGTGGCCTGTCTTCCCCTATCGCAGGGTTCCGATTTTATCCTTCCATGAATTCCTCTATATTTTTATCGAACCAATCCTGAATCTCCGGTTTCATCAGGTTCCACAACATGTCCTCTTCTTTCTTCTTCAAGGTCCCGCAACGTAACCATTTGTTGACACAGTTCTGTCGACAGGGGTTCACTTCCCACTACTGTCAGCAAACGCCAACCAAACACCCTTAAGTACAAGCCCAGAAAGGTTTTACCCTTTTCAGCAATAGCCACAAAGTGAGTGAAGTCTCACCCGAGATTATTAAGGGGGCTGCAAGAACCAGGTTTTCGCAGTAGGGGGAGGATATCCATCTATTCTCACTCTATCGCTATAGAAACCAGAGATTTATCTTCGCAATTGATGCTTATCAACTCGAACACATATTCATCATTCACATATTCAGAGGGTAGTCGACATTCGCACTAACATGATAAAACTAGCGATCGCATCAACAAAAATTACATAAGAACAAAACTTAAGCATAACACGATATTTAGGTCGCATTCATCATTCAACACAAACAGAGATAAGAAAGAGACATATCTGAACATCTTCATGCATTAACTCATCAAAAACTTGTGGTACAACCTTCGCGGGGACAGTTCCAAACACTTATCGTGGATGTTATAGGTCAAAACTGCATTTCTCCATCCGTGATCACATTTAGCTATTGATCACACAAAAGGACAACTTGGATTGAAGAGCATGATGACCCTAGATGATGAATGGATAAGACTTACCCCTCTGCAGCTGACAAAACCCTCTTTTTAAGGAAAAACGCTACCCTACAAGCATGAAAGCAGCGTTTTCCTTCAAAAATATGCAACTCTGCTTCATAAAAGTAGCATTTGCCTCCATAAATATGCAATTCTACTTCACTAGAGTAGCGTTCACCTTCAAAAGGCCTGCAAACACTTGTTGCAAGCATCAAAGTTGCATATTGAACGCTACTCCACTTAAGAAAATTAGTATACACCTTAAAAAGTAATCAAAAATATATTAAATTGACGAATTGGGATTAGTTGAAGTTGGTTTAGCAACTTCCCCAACCTCCCAATCAAACTACCTCTCGATCTAAACTACCTACCTTGTTCCATAAATACAAGGGAGATGCATGAGAGAGGGACCTAGAAATTATGCATTAAGGGTTGTTACGCTGGAGGAATTCCAAAGTTAGTGTGAAGAGCGGGATCCCAGGATTTGGTTGCACAAGCACTCTAAATGATCAGGTATACATTGTACTGATTATTTGTTTTTGACAATAAAGGTTGAAATGCCCTTCCCGTCCCAATCAAATGTCTAATGGATTGCATGTTTGTTTGGATTAAATGCTTGATTGTATTTGATGTTTAAATTGTATTTCAATTTCATCAATGTTATATCATTCAAGATACATTGAGGAAGGTATCTTCGTATTGTAGGTCTGTCAAATGGAAGATCAAGTGGAGGATCGATCGAAGGAGCAAGCGAAAGCTAAGATCGAACATCGTTAATAAGGTATGTCTTCATGAACCTTGATCTCTTTCTTTTTGTAGAATCCTACGTGATATGATCTATGCATTTACCTATCACCCCCAGAAGTTGGTAGTGTCCATCTCCTCGCTATAGGGAATATTTCCCGAACAACAGACTGGCGACTCCACTGGGGACTGGTTGTTTTCTGTTCTAGGAGACTTATTTAACTTTTCTTCCAGTACTTTCTGAACTTTTTGATCCTCTGAGAGGCTTTGTAGGTTACAGTAGCCTGTTGTCTTTACTTGACTCATCCCAGTTTGAGTTTTTGAATCCTATTTTAAGCCTTCCTTGGAAAAAATGCTGGTTTGCTTTCACACAGTAGCATTTGCCTCATGAAAAATGTTGGTCTGCCTCTATACCATAGTGTTCATCTCCTAAAAAATGATGGTTTTCTCTTACATTGTAGAGTACACCTCTAGAAAAATGCAGGTTTCTCTACTACACAGTAGAGTATTTTCCTGTAAGTCTCTATTTGTTTTTGGGTTTTGATTTTTGCCTGTTTGGCTTGATTTCCAGCCTCTGTTTTTGTCTTCCCAACTGATCCTTGAGGACTTTATGCCTTTGTTGAGTCTTGTTTGTCTCTCCCAATCCCTTAGGTCATTTTTTGCTTGCTTGAGTACTTTTGAGGTGTCTTGCTTGCTTGTGACTCTTTTTGAAAACCGTGCTTTGTTTCTCGATTGAACATAGCTACACGTTCGTACCTTAGTTACTTGTTGCAGGTATACAAACCTTTGTTTACTGGCATTTGTTGTTTGTTGCAACACTAGTACACTCCAACGGTATCTTGTCCTTTGATTTAGGGTTTTGGTCCCAAGTTGAGTCCTTAAGGTGTTTTCAAAAGTTTTTTGAGTCCAAACACTTCCTAATTGCTTTGTCAATTTCAGTTTCAAGTAAGTTGAAGTACTTTGGTTTGCTTCCATTCGAGTCTTTGTGATTGTAAGGTCATATTTGGTCCGCTTGCCTACCGTTTGCTTGGATTAGTGCTTTTTAGGGTTCTTGAGGCTTTGGAGCAACCTTTGAAGTTTTCCCTTCCATTTTAAAGTGTCTCTTATCCTTCTTTTCTTTCCACTTTTTCTTACAAGCTTAAGGCTTTTTCTCTTTAAAAACTTTGTAGGACAATCCTTTGTCAAGACATCAAGTTGATTGTTGTGAGCCTTAGAGTTGCTTTACCTTACGGACATTGCTCTTTTAGGTCTTACTCACTTCCACTTTCAAGTCCTTTTTCTTTTACATATATTGAAAAAGCAAAAAATAAGTTTGGTCGTTTAAAGTAGTAAGGCTTATTTTTCATTTCGAAGTAGCGTGGTTTACTTTGTTTTGAATTTGAAAAGAAAATAAAAAAGAAGCTTGTTTTAGGTTTGCTTAGTTTTCATTTTGGAAAGAACATAAATGAAAAAGGAAAAAGAGTATTTTGTTGTTGAAAGTCATTTCATTTCACGCACTTTACTTTCTGTTGCAAGCACACCACACAATGCACTACCCCGTTGAGTAAAAAGTAACCCTAAAAAGAATTTTTTAATAAAATCAATTAGAAATAATTTTCTTTTTAGGAATACACAACACCAACTAGCTTAGGCTAGAGTTTTAAGCTTCAAACACCTTAAACTACTCGAAACTAGTTTCATTGCCCAACAATCGTAGTAAGACTTTCATATAAGTAAACCCATATATATCAAATAACCTTGGGATTCTCTACTCAAACCAGAGTTAAGCACGAGGCCGTGGAAGATCGGAATTGTTGAGGATAACCCGCTCACGTTCCTTTTGACCATAAATGAGATTCAATTCGCGTACGGGGGTCCTTTCGGAGTTTGGGCTTAGCTACCCTACCCATGTGTTTTGACTAGGCTGACGACTGTCCCCCAAGGATATTTCGTATGTATGGTAGCCTTAGTATCATACCTATAGGATCTTACACAGTTAGAGTGGACGGTTATTCCCACTTCACCTTAGACAGGTGTGGAAGGTAACCCTCTGGCAGTACTCTCGGGAAAGTGGCTTGGTGGTTCAAGCGCTTGCACCCAGTGGACCTCCGGCGGATGCCACGAAACTAACCATCAGTACTCTGTTAGTCTGTTCTGGGCCCTAATCATCCCAGACTTACTTCCAAGAGTATTTGCTATCTGTTTGATTAGTTTGATTACTTAAGATTTTTTAGTAGTATGTTGTTTGCCCCTTAGTTTTAGTGGCCACTAGGTTTTTACTTAGTTTTATTTTTATATAATTGTGGAAGACCAACAGCTTCGTAGGTCTCGAAGATTGCAAAACCTTCTCCCACTCAGAGTGGAGCCACTACCGCCACCACCACGACGGAGGACAAACTCTAGTGGTCTTTTTGAAACTACTGGTGAAATAGAGGTTCCTGGTGAACCACAACCTAGAAGCCCGGATCAACAAGTTTTTAATACTGTCGAAGTTGAGGATATCACTTCTGGTGAGTTTAACACTCCTTTTAACCCTCCTCTAACCGGACTTAACAATCCGCTTCTAGTACCTGTTGGTTTCCAGCAACCCGATTATAATGCATATTTTTTCACACCTGGGCATATTATGACTAACCCAGGATACGAATAGGGAGTCCCACAGACTCCCACAATGGGTATGAACACAAGGATTGTAAATCCTCCTCCCACTGCTAAACCGAGTTCGTCGTAGATGGATTCTACTTCAACTCCATCCTTCAGTTTTAACGCTAGTACGTTAGGAATGCCAAGCTCAACAGCTTTGACATCCGCCTCTACCCCTACTTTTGGACCCAATAATACAATGAATGTCGTTCCACCTCCTGCAACTCAATAGTCATACCATATACCTAGTACTTGGATTTCCACACCCAATGTAGGGTCGAATGCCTCTGCAACTATTCTTGTCAAGAGTACCATGACTACGCCATCCACCTCGACTACCCCTGGTTTTAACACCTTTGCAGGTTACAATATGAATCAAAATAATGTACCTGCAGGAAACGTCCCCTTTTCTTTGTTTTCTAGAGGAGGGGGTAATATTTTTAACCAACAATATGGCGGGGCTAACACCCAGCCACAATGGACGAATACACAGGGTACCAACCCACTTTCATTTGGGTGGGGGAATTTCAACAACACTTTCACACAACAATAGATGGTTGAGGGCAACCTCTACCAGCAGATGGCTGGGGGAAACCCCTACCAGCAAATGGTTGGGGGAAACCCCAACCAGCAGTTCATGGGTCAGACTATGGTAGGTTCCCCCTTTATGACCTCAGCTTATCAAATGCCATCTTATAGACCTCGTTTACCATTTCTGGCAATCCTAAATTTGCCAAATATTTCCAAGTTGACAAACGATCCTGTGTGCCATAACATTACATGGCCACCAGTCCCCACTAAACTACCTTCGGACATTCCAAAATTCGAAGGTAAAACTGGTGAGGATCTTGGTGATCATGTCACCACTTTTCATCTCTGGTGTTCTTCAAACTCATTGAACGAAGATTCTGTCAGGTTGAGACTTTTTCAAAGAACTCTGACCGGTGCTGCAGCCAAATGGTACATTGAATTACCTGCGGCCACCTTTTTTAACTTTCGGGAGTGGCGAAGACGGAAGAGGCTCATTAAGGCCAATATCCCCCCAGAATTCTTATTAGAGTGGTATCTGAAATCACTCCTTCCTTACATTTCTAAGGAAGTAGCTACTTCTGGGGTGTCATCGGAAGAAGAAGCCATTCTAAAGACCCAACAACTAGACTTGGTTTATGCTCAGTTTGGACTCCTTTATGAGATTATACCTGACGCACCGCAATCAAACACTGATCTAGGTAAACCAAAACTTGGACCACATGCTGACGGCATAGTGGGTTCAGTTGATTCTGTAGCTTTCGAAGCATTGACTAAACAGGTTCATGCCTTATCAGTCAAACAATCGACTACAGAAGTGACTTCCGTCACAACCTCTCCTTCTACTACTGAATCTGTACAGCAGGTTCAGACCAATCTAAAGGGCCCTCGGCAGCCCAACAACAAAAAGAAGGGCAAGAAAGGAGAGGGGAACCAACCAAATCCCAAGAACAAAGAAAATGCTAAGGATGGTAACAGAGAAAAGAAGAAGGTTAAGTTCCCTTTCAAACTTTGCAAGAAGGATCACCTCACTCACCAATGCCCTCTGATCGAAGAAGCCTAGAAGTTGCTTCAAGAAAAGAAACCTGCCGTCTTGAAGGATCCATTTCCCAAAGGGCGAGGCTCAGCTTCTGGCACCTCCAATGTTGGGGGCACCACCCATGCTTCAGTTGATCAAACGTTTATTAATATGGTTAACTCGGACGCTCTTTTACAAATGCGGGCAAGAAATTATACCCCGGATACGCAGTATAAAGATAAAGATATTCCTGAATCTTCCACTCCTCTCCACATACCTATGGATTCACTGCCCAAGATCCTGAAAAGTGTCTTGAAACGGGCTTCGCACAATTCCAATGCACGGGATGCTGCCAACTACAATGTGGTTTAAGATCTAGCCCAGACCCATTGTGCCATGTCCACCTTAGAAGTTTTTCAAAGTTGTCCATTACAACAAAATGTGCTTCTGGTAGCGATTGGAAGTATGGAATCATCCAACATGACTGCTTGATTTGATATGAATGATATCAAATACCGGTTGTCATACCACGTTGCTCTTCCGATAGAGGTGAGTCATGGTCCTAAGACCATTCGACGAGCCGTCGTAGATGAGGGCATGTCTATGTGTGTAATGTCAATTTCTTGTTGGAAAGCCTTAGGTTCTCCCGATTTAGCCCCCTCTAACACGCTGCTTACTGCATTTGATGGCAGAACTTTCCGTCCACATGGAGTCTTTCCATCATTTGATTCTACACTTACCGGTAAGACAGTCGCTGTAGAGGTTGAAGTTTTGGACGCTCCGCTTGATTACAATATGTTATTAGGCAGGAGCTAGACATATGCCATGCGAGCTATTCTATCGGCAGTTTTCTGAGTTGTAATGTTCCCGCACGAAGGCAAGATCGTTACGGTCGATCAACTTTCGTTCTCTCGGCAAAACAACTAGACTTCATTGGAATCCACAATTCCTTTCATTGATCAATCTGCCCCAACAAGTGAGAGTTTAGGAGCAGGACTTTATGGGTCATTGATGGGCACTTTTGACCTACCCACTTCCGTTCTTTTTATGCATTCTGTTGAAGGTACATCTACTGAAAATTTCACAGTCAGTTTAAGGACTGATCCATGGATCCTTCCTACTGTATCAGAATCATCATTGCCCTTATCCGTTGCAGAAGTAGCATACATGGAAGCACAACATGCTGCAACGGAACATATCGTGACTTCGCCAGTCTCTGTTGAGTCGGATATGGACTATGCTCCAGCATGGTCAGTAGACTCGATCCACTCTTTTGACTGTTTAGACATGGTTTTTCCCTCTGACGAAGCCATTTTGGAAGCCATGATGGGCCTAGACCAGCCTTGGGAACACTTGCAGCACAGGTCTTACCTGATTCCAAATCTAGACAGGATAGAGAGAGGAGAGTTTTCTATGAGACCCGATGGGACTGTTGATTTGTCCTCTATCCCTTCCACTTCAAGTGATATTTATGCTGAAGGGAATATGGCTAATATATCGAGAACCATCCCGATTAACATTTCCACCAAACTTGGGGTTGTGGAAAATATTTTTATTGGAGCAGATTGTTGTCTAGAGGAGATTGCTCTGTATACCAAATTGTTTAAACAATTTCGTGATATCTTTTCCTGGTCTTATGAGGAGATGCCATGCATTGATCCTTCCATCGTAGAGCATGTCATCACAATGTATCCTAACGCGAAACCTGTGAGACAAAAGCTTCGTCCAGTGAATCCTCAAAAAGCGGCTGCCATTAAGGCGAAGGTTGAAAAATTGCTTAAAACCGGATTTATCTATCTGATCAACATGACGGAATGGTTTCGAATCCTGTTTCGGTTGACAAAAAGCAAGGTACCATTCAAGTCTGTATAGACTTCTAGGATATGAACAAAGCTTGCCCGAAAGATAACTACCCCACACCATTTATCGATCAAATCATAGATGCGTGTGCAGGACACGAGATGTTTTCTTTCATGGATGGATTTTTGGGATATAATCAAATTCAAATCAAACCTGAAGATCAACATAAAAAAGCATTTATTTTCCCGTGGGGAACCTTTGCTTATCGGAAGATGTCGTTTGGCTTAAAGAATGCCGGAGTTACTTTCCAGCGAGCAATGAATTTCGCTTTTCACGACATCAAACACATAGTTGAACCTTACTTGGATGATCTCCTGACGCGATCTCGCAAGAGACGAGATCATCCAGCTCATTTGAGACTTGTGTTTGAACGGTGCAAACAATACAAGATTCGATTGAATCCTAACAAGAGTGTATTCTGCGTCGAGTCTGGATGACTAGTGGGTTTTATTGTATCCAGTCGTGGGATAATGGTAGACCCGTTAAAAGTTGAGGCAATTGTAAATCTGCCTCCTCCTCGCACCTTGAGACAACTCCAAAGTCTACAAGGCATGTCTAACTTCTTGCAACGCTTTATCATAAACTATGCTAAAATTACTAAAGGTTTCATGAGACTACTTAAACAAGATACCTACTTCTTGTGGGATGAGGCTGCTCAAGCATCGTTTGAGGCCTTGAAAAAGGCATTACTGTCATCCCCCTTGTTAAGCCCGCCTGATTATACAAAGGATTTCCTCTTATATATGGCGGCGTCTGTATACACAATTGGCATAGTACTAGTTCAGGAGGACGATACGCTCCAAGAGCATGTCGTTTATTATCTCTCGCGTGCATTGATAGCTCCTGAGATTAAGTACTCGCACATTGAGAAGTTAGCACTAGATGCGGTCTATTCCGTACAGAGGTTTCGTCACTACATTCTCTTACGAAAAACTACTGTGATCGTGGAGGTCAATCCTTTTCAATATGTTCTCACTCGATGCATCATTGGTGGGAAATGCAATAAATGGATTGTAATCCTACGGGAGTTTGATTTGGTTTTTCAGTTTGCCAAGTCAAAGAAATCACTAGTGTTCACTAAACTAATTTCAAAATTTTCGAGTGACTTAGTGCATATTGAGGAAGAATCATCATTCCTCGATGAACATATCTTCCTTATTGCCTCCTCTGACCCATGGTACGGGGATATTTTAGTATATCTCCAGACTTTGAGGTGTCCCATCGCTTTTTCTAGGGAAGAATGACGCAAGCTGAAAAGTCATGTGAAAAACTATCTCATCATCTCTGATACTTTGTACGGACGTGGGATAGATTCCATCTTATGACATTGTTTGACTTTAGAAGAAGCATAGTCAGTATTGAATGATTCTCACAGTGGAGCTTGTGGGGTTCATATTTCTGGGTTGGCAACAGCCCAGAAAATACTGCGTGTCGGGTATTTTTGGCCTACAATCTTTAAAGATTGTGTGGAAGCTATGAAACGCTGTCGTCCGTGTCAGTTTTTCACAAGAAAAATGAGAGCACATCCAGCTCCTCTTCATCCTATGATCATAGCAGGTCACAAAATGGGGGGTTGAATATATGAATTGTAATCCAATTTCGGCTAGAGGCCATCGATATATCATCGTTGCCGTCGACTACTTCACCAAGTGGGCCAAGGCAATGCCTACTATTAAAGAGGATGGAGAAACCGCCGCTTATTTTGTATTCAATCAGATTATCACAAGGTTCGGCATACCCAAAGTGATCATGATTGATCACGGTCGTCATTTCCAGAACATCATGATGACTAAGATTTATACTATGCTAGGTTTTCGTCGGGAGCATTCATCCTCATTCTATCCGCAGGCGAATGGTCAGGTCGAAGCAGTTAACAAAACTTTGAAGACAATTCTACAAAGAACCGTTAATGCCAGTCGTAATAACTGGCACATCATGGTATACCCTGCTCTTTGGGATTACCAAGCAAACGTAAATACTGCTACTGGGTTCTCTCCTTTCCAACTTGTGCATGGGATAGAGGCAGTCGTTCCGATTGAATGTGAGATTCCCTCTTTGAAGTTGGTTGTCCAACTGTTACCAGAACCTTCAGTACTAGAAGAACGTTTGCTACATTTAGAACATCTAGACGAGTAGCGCCGCGATGCGCTCACAGCAAACGAAACTCATAAGAAACGATTCAAATGACAATACGATAAGTCTCTCAGACCTAGGGTTTTTCTCGAAGGAGACCTGGTTCTACTTTGGGATCAGGACAAGGAACCTTGAGGGGTTGGTAAGTTCAAGTCCATGTGGCTCGGTCCTTACATAATCTTGAAGGTACTGAAGAAAGGTGCTTATGAGCTAACAGACTACGAGGGTAATAAGCTGCCCGAGCCTAGAAATGGGCTCTACCTAAAGAAGTACTATGCTTAGGCACTTGTTCTTTTTCATGTATTATAGTTGTACATTTTGTAGAACTAGTTTTTTGCTTGTGATCGGTAGTTGACCTTATGTGTGTTTTCTCACTTCGTGTTTCAGATGTCGACTGAACACTTTTTAGGATTTACTGATGGCGCCAGTCGCCACACCCGACAGTTGGCTTCAGCAGCTTGGGTCATTTACTCACCAACTGGCCAATTAGTTTCTTCGGGGGGGTTTGTTTGGGTCCCACAACGAATAACGTAGCTAAGTACACTGCGGTCATAGAACTTCTTCGGGATGCTCTTGTCCAAGGCATTTCACATTTGGAGGTAAGACTTGATTCGCAACTAGTTGTATTTTAGTTGATGGGTGTTTACCAGATTAGAGATCATGTTTTGCTACGACAGTTTTTGCGAGTTAAATTATTGGAAAGACATTTTGATTCCATCATATATCAACATATTCCAAGAAATTTGAATGCATTAGCTGATTCATTTGCAAATTATGTTTTAGATTGGCATTTGTATCATACACGTCCATAAATAAACATTTGCACATAAAGTTAAACACACACATGTAAATATAAGCCGATACTGTATATATATTTGATACTGTATCAAAAAATAGTATGATTTTGGAACACAGGTCTATCGCAAAGTCATGTCATACAAAATCGGGCTCGATGGCCTCAAAATTTACATAAAATATCCTTCTCCTATGGAGAAGGTGGGGCCTCATCCACTGCCTCTTGGTAACATATGACCAGCCTGGCTACCGCAACAACCTAATCCAGCCTAGTCGCACACCGACCACATCCTCCTGCATATCAACGGGCATCCGCTCAATGCGATATGTAGGAATGTCATGAGTCAACCGACTCATCTTCCTCTCTATAGTCCCTAGCGTAGCATCAACTGCACCCACATCAACGGGCCTCGCGAAAGTAGTAGTATGTCCCTCGGGACAAACTAGTCCAACATCTGCACATGACACTTTGTTTTAGTATTTTCAAACTCACCATAAAAATGATATACTTTAAATTGAAAAAAATAAATATTTTTCAAAACAAAAACATACCTATATCTCCCCAGGCACCACCTGGAGGAAGTACCAGCTCTGGTTCATGATGGAAGTCTAAACCAGCATATGGAAACTGCTCAAATGCCGGTACCTGTCTCTCCCACTATCCCCAGAAATCATCGGTGTGATAGCAGAAATGACTTTCACCACTACCCTGGAGGAGAAAGATGTCACCCCAATGGCTCAATCTCGGCTCACGAGGGTTGACTGGAGGCAAAGGAATACCCAAGCTAAGAGCAGGTACCCTCTCAAAGAAGAAGGTACAAAGGATGCTACCATATCCAAAGTTCTTCATTCTCCCAGTCTTACACCCCGAGAGTTGAAGCTTCATGTTTTCCAAGGGACTTGTGCACCAATCATAGACATGACCTTGCAAGCTTCCACACAATAAGCATTCACATAATCTTGCACGGACATGGCACCCACATTTCGTGAAGTCCCTTTCAGGTTTATAGGATCTCCCCTCCTAGAGAGCCCTGTAATGAAGTATATGTTGTCAACTGTGAGCTCCAAGGTCTCTCCTCAGATATTAAACACATTTGCATCGTCATCCCAACACTGAATGAGTTTTTGTAGTAAGCAGTTGAGTGCCCTCATGTTTACGGTTCGGTAGAATTTCAACAAACCACATCTTCTTAGTGCATGGAGAGTGGTAGGATCTTGCATAACCACCCTATCCATCTCTTCATGCTCCCTCTCCCTCCAAATACATGCCATCGTGTCAAAAGAAGGGCCAATTTTCAGTTCTTGAGCAATTTTTAGCCATTTTCAGGAAAAAACGCTACTCTATAGCCACACAGTCACGTTTGGACGCTACTCTATAGCCATACAGTAGCGTTTACCTTAAAAAATACTCTACTTTACCTACTAGACAGTAGCGTACACGAAAATGGCGAGTTGAGCATGGCTAGATAAGTGATTTTAAGCATGAAAATTGACAAATGAACCATCAAAATGCAAGTTGGGATGAAAATAACTTACTTGGAAGAAGAATGAAGTCGAATGGTGGCCTGATTTGATCCCTATGAATGGATGAAGATCAAGGGTTTGCTCCAAAACTTGCCCTACAATTCCAAATGTGATATTTGAGTTTTCAAAATGAAATTACATATATGAATTTGAATTTGATTTTTTACCCACTTTGTTGAAAAGTCTATAGTTCCAAATTTCATAAAAAAAGGTTCTATTTAATCATTAATACCTCTAAATGTTGATGAGTTGAATTTAACCTATGTTTCTCAAATTTTCACTAGATTTTTGTAGCATCAATCTATTATGACTCAATTTCTTTAATGGCGGACCTTCTTAAGTACTTTATGGTTGAAATTTATGTCATTGAAGATTTTTTGTCATTAATACTAACACGGTTGTTGAGATCCTAATCTTTGGCAGGTCATGAGTTATGATCCTAGTAGCTGTCATTTAAGTCATTTTAAACTCTTGTTTGGACTATTGAAACCTAAACAAGATTTCCAAGAAAACTTGTCCTCTTCAAGCTCGTTAAAGGAACTGAAGGCCCATCCGCTTAAGTATACGTTTAACCCTTTTCCAGACTTTTGCGGATTACTTACGAAAAAGGAATACTCTAGTCATCCGTGGCTAGAAGAGTTCTTCTGTCACGTCCCCATTTTGACCCTGTGGCACTAAAATTGTAAATGATGTAAATATCGTTACTAAATCATGGTGAGGAGCTCAAGGCCAAGGCCCCGCCATTGATTTATCGTTTTATGTGTCAACAATTAAAATCGATGCATATGGTTCTTGTGCTAGACAGGCACAATGTAAATTAAGACATCATGTAAATACAAATTTTAATGAAATACCCACAACTAGCTATGCAATGCAACAAAGAGATGGGGGCATGATTTTTATAAGGAATAGGGAGGGAAATTATTCAAACCCTTGAGCCAATGGTGTTAACCCATGTGTCAATGAGAAAACCCATAAACCCTCAACTACCCATTTTGGCTTATGCGCCCAATCATTAAATTCTTCCAAGAGTTGGTTGAGGCAGTTAATGACTTGGGAGTGGAGAGATATGGCAACCAATTTCGTGCATGGGCAAGCCATCAACCTGGGAATTCGTATTTTTGCTTCTTGGGCAAGAAAACACCCATGAAATGGTGCCCAAAGCCATCTTTCACCAATAGCCTTTGCCCTCTCACGCAGTCTAAGCTAGCTGGGCTTTTTCCATCACGTTTTTCAACATTTTTCCTGCAATTGCCATGCCTGGAAACTTGTTTTTGTTTTACACAATGGCTGAGAAAGGAGGACCACGATTTGGGGCTGTTATGGAGGTCGTTTTTGCCCCAGAATTTCCCTGGACGTTCTTCTGAAATCGGATTTTGCTTCCCAAGGTTGTTCCCCATCTTCCATTTTTGTTTTTGGGTTTCCCACGTTTTTCTGAAGCTAATGAAAACCCCATCTTTGGGCATCTCACTGTAAAAACATTTCTTCATGCCCAGCACTTATACTTTTGTTGTTATGTGCATCCCTATTTTGGTTTGAACTTGTGAGCAAGAAATTTGGAGTGGTAGTGGACAGAATTGGCTTGATAAACCTAGTGGGAAAAATAACCTCTCAAGAAGATCAAGAGGGCTTGGCTACTTTTCTATGCACACCCTGAGAGCACTGGAAAGGAACGTATGGCTTGAGGGACTGTGTAGCAATGAAGAGAATACTTCCTTGTGTTGGGTGTGTAGATATTGTGGGTGCCAAGTTAGATAGATCTTGTAGAGGTATCCATGGCTCTGTGCTTGAGCTCACTAGCTTAGCAATTCTTCATTTCCATCTCCTAGTAGCCTGATCAACCCAACTGCTGATTGGCTTGGCTGATTTTGGTGTATTTTGGCTATGAGTGAGTCTGATGTTCCCTTCTTCCTTGTAGAAATCATGCCCAGCTCGGGGGTGTCAGTTGTATCAAGAGATTGATAAGTACAACTGGCCTATGGTTGGGTGGAACGTTGCAGATGCATAGCTGGTTGCTCAGGGGCTACTTTGTTTTAAGATAAGTACTCTCTATTATAATTCTGCAATGTCTTTATTTAATGGCTATCATGAAAATGCTAAATGTATGTTAGATATTAACATGATTTTAATTCTGTCGTGTTTTCAAATCTTTATGCATTTCCATATGTCCATCTTCTCTTTATATGAATGTTTGTTTACTAAGTATGGGGCTAGATTGCCTGGAATTTGAGTGATGTTCTCTCCCTTGCTTGGTCCGATGGGAGGGGACATGACATAATGGTATCAGAGCCCATGGTTACAACACTGAGGCTGTTGGGCCGACATCCACACAACAGATTAGAAAAATATGATTTTGTGTGTTGTGCATGGGGCATGTTGTTGTGTGTCGGTTGTTGTTTGTTGTTAATTGCTGTGCATATGAGATAACGCATCATGTGCTTGAGGCCTTGATTAAATATGACTCCTTGTCCCTTGGATGTCCATGATGCTTTGAATGCATGAAATTGAATGTTGGGCATGGTTGGTATGAGTTTTTGTGTGTTAATTTCATGATTGAAAGCCTGAACAGTTGGTTGTTACAGCCCCATATTTTAATGATGTTTGTTAATTACAATGAACCAAAATTTATGTGGCCGATTGATGTTTTTGGAAGTGAGGAAAGTTTGTGAATTATGCCCTTATTCTCATGAGTTTTCCTTGCCCATGTTGGTTGGGTGCTTGAAGATTGATTGTGAATCCATTGGTTGGATTGTTGAATTTGAAATGAAAAGAAAATCCATTTTCAAAGATGCAAGTTCTTGGCATCCTTTCACTATTCTACTATATGCGAACTAGGATCTGTAAGTAGCTCACCTCTATAAGGAAATGAAGGACATATTTCAAGAAGAGAACTCTAACTGTCTTTGAAAATTTCGCAAAAATTTTTCTAATTTTTTTTCTCAGTTTTCTGCTAAGGTTGCGGCAGCAAAAGTTAAGCTAACTTTCTGCGCGCGTGGCGGTGAAAGTTAAGCTAACTTTCTGCGCATGTGCGCGGAGAAAGTTAGGCTAACTTTCTGCGCGTGTGGCGGCAAAAGTTGATTCGGCGGAATAGTTGTTAATTCAACGCCGAAAGATAGAAAAATTTCCAAACTTTTGCCTAAGGGTTGTGGTGGCGGTGAAAGTTAGGCCAACTTTCTGCGCGCGCAGCGGCGAAAGTTAGGCCAACTTTCTGCGCGCGTGGCGGCGAAAGTTAGGCCAACTTTCTGTGCGCGCGGAGGCGAAAGTTAGGCTAACTTTCTACACGCGTGGCGGTGAAAGTTAGACTAATTTTTCTGCGATGCACGTGGCGGAAAACTTGGCGATGGGAGCCGCGCCACCCGTGGCAATTTGTTAGTAATTACGCCAAAGGCGGCCAAAATAAGGCTAAGATGGGCGCCATAAGCGGACGGTTTTAAACTTAAGATATGCGCAAGAAAGGATAAAAAAAACAATGGTCGAATTATAGTTAAGTTCTCGCGCCTAAAAATGGTTGAATTGTAGTGAACATTTGGCAAAGCGGTAGAGTTATGATTAAAACCTGCGCCGAAGAGGCAGAGTTAGGTTTACGATTTGCGCCGAAGATGGCAGTCTTATGGTTAAAACTTGCGCCGAAGGCTGGAGATAACTTTGCGTTAGAAAAAAACAGTTCGTCCATCGGCGATTTTAAGGATAAGCCATGCACAAGTGTCGGCCAAAATAAAAAAAATAATAATAATAATCTTATAATCCGCGACATGCACGGTGCGCAGCGGCATATTTTAGCTTAAAACTCCGCGACACGGGTGGCACTTTAAAAGTTAAATTCCCGCGACAATGGTGGCCATTTTAACCTTAACAATTGCTCCAAATGGGGAAAATTTATGATTGGATAAAGTTGTCAATATAGGATTTTCCCATATACATGCAACCAATTCATGATATTATAATGCAGCTAACAGTTGTGTTTATAAACACATTTTGCAGAATTATAGTCGCATCAAAGAAGCATTCCAGATAAGTGCAGTTGGAAAGTTCTGGTCTTGGTTGGGCCAAGAATATCAACATCATGGATGATACACAGGATTCCTATGAGCCTGAGACAGATGCCATGGGGGAAAATATACATGTGGAGAATGCTGAAACAGAATCCAATGGAAGAAGAAATCGAGAGAATCCCCCAGATATTGCAGCCACCATGAGGAGCCTAAGGGTGGAGTTGCAAAGCTGTAGAGAAGATAATGAGAGGATGATTAAAGCACATGAAGAACAAAATCAGTTGAATGCAGCCATACTACAGAGTTTGACAGACATCCAAAGGAAAATAAACTCTGGGCATCAAACATCAAATCCAGAAAAGAGTGGGAGTAGTTCAAGGAGAAATTCCCGCAAGAGGTCCAATATCTCAAGAAGAGTTTCTAGAGACAGAACCTATACTCCAGAAATATCCTCTAGTGGATCATCTGACTCCGAAGGATCTATTGAGGGTTCAAGCTCTTCATCTCGCAAGAATAAGAGGAAGAGGCATTACAAGAATAATTCACAAGGGGAATTTAAGAAGGCAAAACCTCCTACATTTGATGGGGAGGTAAAGTCTGGTCAAGGAGCTGAGGCTTGGCTTCTTGGGATGAGAAAGTATTTCCAAGTCTAAGACTACTCTGGAAATATGAAGGAAAGGGTCGCCATCTTCAACATGAATGGACGAGCATCTATATGGTGGGAACACATCAGGCAAGTGAAGAAGATCAATGAAAGAAAGATTGTGTGGAAGCAGTTCAAGAAATACTTCAAGCAGAAGTACCTCTCTGACAGGTACTATGATGACAAGATCAAAGAGTTCCATGAGCTGAGATTGGGACAATTGACCATGGAAGAATATGCAAACAAATTCTTGGAGTTGTTGAGGTATGTCAAGTATATTCGAGATGATAAGGTGAAAATTCAGCGTTTTCTAAGTGGGCGACCTCAGTCATATAAAGATAGAAGTGAATTTGATGAGCCTCGAACTCTAGAGGAGGCAACAAGGAAGGCTAAGTATTGCTATGATCAAAACAAAAGCAAACTTGATTTCCATAAGGCATGGAAGGACAAGAAGAATGAGAAGTTTGGCCAAAGGAAGAAAGGTTTCAAACCTCCTCACATCAGAAATCAACAAAGGCAACTATCACAGGTTGTGACTAAGCCAACTAGGATGATGGGAGGCAAACCAAGAGATCCAAAGGAGCCAAGAGAACCACTTCAATGTTGGGGTTGTGGAGGAGACCACATGCTTAGGAACTATCCACATCGAAATGGGAATGCAAATCAAGTTCACAACGTCCAAGGAGCTAGAACTGTGGGGCAAGTGGCAGGGACAATTCCTAGAATCTATGCAGCACTAGACAACCGCCAGGCAGATCATCAATCAATTGTTGTTGAAGTTGAAGGTAAGATTGCTAAGCAATCTGTTTCTATTTTGATTGATCCTAGATCTACTCACAGTTATATCACTCATAAAATTGTTGAGATTTGTGCTTTCAAGAAGTCAAAGCATAGTAAATCATGGTTAGTTCAACTAGCTACTGGAACCAAGAGAAAAGCTAGTGAAATTGTAGAAAAATTTCCCTTAGAGATGGACGGGCTATTCACTTATGCAAATCTGAATTTTTTGCCACTGGGTTCCTATGATATTCTCATTGGAATGGATTGGTTAGAAGCGCACAGGGTTAAACTTGACTGCTACAATAAAATTTTTGAATGCATGGACGAAGAAGGAAACCCAAGGGTTGTAAAAGGCATTCCAAAGGTGACTTTTGTTAGGCAGTTTTCAGCCATGCAGTTGAAGAACTTCTGTAGAAAGGGTTGTCAATTGTATGCATCCCATGTTTTGGAGGCAACGGAAAATGAAACTCCTATGTTAGAGGACTATCATGTATTGCAGGAATTCAGGGATGTTTTTCCTAATGAGATTACGGGACTTCTTCCAAAGAGAGACATTGATTTTACAATTGAACTTGTGCCAGGAGCAACACCAGTGTCTAAAACACCCTACAAGATGAGTACATCGGAATTGCTAGAATTGAAAATGCAATTACAAGAGTTGTTGGAAAAGAAATATATCAGGTCAAGTGTGTCCCCATGGGGAGCACCTGTTCTATTTGTGAAAAAGAAAGATGGAACACTCAGGTTATGTATTGACTACAGGTAGTTGAACAAAGTTACTGTGAAGAATAAATACCCATTGCCCCGAATTGATGACCTGTTTGATCAAATGCGAGGGGCAAAGGTATTTTCAAAGATTGACTTGAGGTCAGGCTACCATCAGGTAAGAATCAAAGAGGAAGATATTCATAAGATAGCCTTTAGAACAAGGTATGGACACTATGAGTTTGTAGTGGTACCATTTGGTCTCACAAATGCACCAGCTACATTCATGTGTCTCATGAATAGTGTTTTTAGCAAGTATTTGGACAAGTTCGTTCTTGTATTTCTAGACGAAATTCTCATCTATTCTAAGAATGAAGAAGAGCATGAAGAACATTTGAGAATGACATTGCAATTGCTAAGGGAGCATAAACTATATGCAAAGTTAAGCAAAATTATGTGACTTTTATAAAGATAAAATTCATTATTTAGGTCACATTATCTCAGACGAAGGAATATCTGTAGACCCTGAGAAGATTGAAGCCATTGTGAATTGGCCAACTCCAAGGAATGTGACAGATGTGAGATCTTTTATGGGCCTTGCTGGGTACTATAGGAGGTTCATTGAAGGATTCTCCAAGGACGCAAACCCGATCACTTATTTGCAAAAGAAAGGGATAAAGTTTGAATGGTCACCAAGATGTGAGGAAAGTTTCCAACGGTTGAAGAATCTTCTTACGAGTGCACCAATTTTGAAAATTGAAGACCCAAAAAAATACTTTGTGGTGTGTACCGATGCATGCAATCAAGGACTTGGAGGAGTTCTTATGCAAGACAACCACGTGGTATGCTATGAGTTGAGAAAGTTGAAGGAGCATGAGAAGAACTATGCTACTCATGATTTAGAACTTGCATCCATAGTACATGCTTTAAAGATGTGGAGGCATTACTTAATGGGCAGGAAATTTGAGTTAAGGACAGACCATTGTGGTCTGAAATACTTGTTTTACCAGCCAACTTTAAATGATAGGCAAGCTAGATGGTTGGAATTTTTGTGTAAATTTGATTTTGAGATCGAACGCATAAAAGGGAAAGAAAATAAGGTGGCTAATGCACTTAGCAGGAAAGTACATGAAATGCATGTGGCAGTGCTTAGCACTTGCCAACCAGATTTGAGACAGTAGATTGTTAACCATATTGCTGAGGATGAAGTGTATGTGCAGATAAAGGATAAATTGTAGCAGCAAAAACTTGAAAAGAAGTATGAAGGCTATCATTTGGAAGAAGACGAACTTCTTACCTATAAGAATAGAGCCTATATTCCAAATGTGGCAAATTTGAGGAGGATTGTTATGGATGAAATCCATAAATCTCCATACTCCGGTCACCCAGGATATCAGAAAACAATTGCTACAGCAAGAAAATATTATTTCTGGCCAAGGATGAAGAAGGATGTTGTTGAATACATTTCTAAGTGCATGACATGTCAGAAGGTGAAAGTTGAACACCAACCCCCAGCAGGTTTATTATACCCAGTGCCAATTCCAGAATGGAAATGGAAAGTAATTTCCATGAATTTTATTACAGGATTGAGAATGACTGTGAGACAACATGATTCCATCATGTTTGTGGTGGACAAGTTAACGAAGGCAGCACATTTTATACCGGTTAAGTCCACGCACAAAGCCGATGCCGTTGCAAATATTTTCATGAAGGAAATTTTCAGATTACATGGGTTGCCTAAGGCAATAATTTCTGATAGGGATACCAAGTTCACTTCTAATTTTTGGAAAAGTATCTTTGCAGATTTGGGTACACAGTTGAACTTTAGTACCGCATACCATCCTCAAAAAGATGGGCAAACAGAAAGAGTAAATCAGGTGCTTAAAGACATGCTCCGTATGTATGTAATGGACAAACCATCCAAGTGGGAGGATTATCTACACCTGGTAGAGTTTGCATATAACAATGGGCAGCAAGAATCATTGGGAATGAGTCCATATGAGGTTCTATACGGTAGAAGGTGTAGGACACCAGTGACTTGGGACAATCCAGTGAATAGAATTGTACTTGGTCCAGAATTGCTTAAGGAAATGGAGCAAGAGGTTGCAAAGATCATGCATAATTTAAAATTAGCCTAGGATAGACACACAAGCTATGCAGATAAGCATAGGGTGCATAGGGAATTCAGTGTTGGAGATCATGTGTATCTTAGAGTGAGGCCAAGGAAGGGTTCCTTGAAGCTTGGGAGTTGTGCCAAGCTATCACCTAGATATTGTGGGCCATTTGAAGTGCTTGAAAGAATAGGGTCAGTTGCATATAGACTTGCATTGCCTGATAGCACTAAAGCTGATAATGTTTTTCATGTCTCTTTGCTTAAGAAATATGTACATGATCCTAACCATGTGATTAATTGGGATGTGATCCAAGTGGAACCCGAGGGAGAGTTCCAAACTGATCCATTGTGCATCCTAGACAAGAGGGTAACATTGCTCCGGAACCAAGCCATCGGACAGGTAAAGGTGCAATGGAAGCACTACAGTTCTGATGAGGCTACATGGGAGCCGGAGGATGTCATGAGAGTGGCATATCCATTTTTGTTCAATTTTGATGAGCACTGAGGACAGTGCTAATGTAAGGGGAGGGGAATGTCACATCCCCATTTTTGACCCTGTGGCATTAAAATTGTAAATGATGTAAATATCGTTACTAAATCATGGTGAGGAGCTCAAGGCCAAGGCCCCGCCATTGATTTATCGTTTTATGTATCAAAAATTAAAATCAGTGCATATGGTTCTTGTGCTAGACAGGCACAATGTAAATTAAGACATCATGTAAACACAAATTTTAATGAAATACCCACAACTAGCTATGCAATGCAACAAATAGATGGGGGCATGATTTTTATAAGGAATGGGGAGGGAAATTATTCAAACCCTTGAGCCAATGGTGCTAACCCATGTGTCAATGAGAAAACCCATAAACCCTCAACTACCCATTTTGGCTTATGTGCCCAATCATTAAATTCTTCCAAGAGTTGGTTGAGGCAGTTAATGCCTTGGGAGTGGAGAGATATGGAAGCCAATTTCGTGCATGGGCAAGCTATACACCTGGGAATTCGTATTTTTGCTTCTTAGGCAAGAAAACACCCACGAAATGGTGCCCAAAGCCATCTTTCACCAATAGCCTTTTCCCTCTCACGCAGTCTGAGCTAGCTGGGCTTTCTCCATCACATTTTTCACCATTTTTCCTGCAATTGCCATGCCTGGGAACTCATTTTGGTTTTACACAGTGGCTGGGAGAGGAGGACCACGATTTGGGGCTATTATGGAGGTCATTTTTGCCCCAGAATGTCCCTGGACGTTCTTCTAAAATCGGATTTGGCTTCCCAGGGTTGTTCCCCATCTTCCATTTTCGTTTTTGGGTTTCCCACATTTTTTAAAGCTAATGAAAACCCCATCTTTGGGTATCTCACTGTAAAAACATTTCTTCATGCCCAGCACTTATACTTTTGTTGTTATGTGTATCCCTGTTTTGGTTTGAACCTGTGAGCAAGAAATTTGGAGTGGTAGTGGATAGAATTGGCTTAATAAACCTAGTGGGGAAAATAACCTCTCAAGAAGATCAAGAGGGCTTTGGCTACTTTTCTATGCACACCCTGAGAGCACTAGAAAGGAAGGTATGGCTTGAGGGACTATGTAGCAGTGAAGAGAATACTTCCTTGTGTTAGGTGTGTAGGTATTGTGGGTTCCAAGTTAGATAGATATTGTAGAGGTATCCATGGCTCTGTGCTTGAGCTCACTAGCTTAGTAATTCTTCCTTTCCATCTCCTAGCAACCTGATAAACCCAACTGCTGATTGGCTTGGCTGATTTTGGTGTATTTTGGCTATGAGTGAGTTTGTTGTTCCCTTCTTCCTTGTAGAAATCATTCCCAACTCGGGGGTGGTAGTTGTATCAAGAGATTGATAAGCACAACTGGCCTATGGTTGGGTGGAACGTTGCAGATGCATAGCTGGTTGCTTAGGGGCTACTTTGTTTTAAGATAAGTACTCTCTATTATAATTCTGCAATGTCTTTATTTAATGGTTGTCATGAAAATGCTAAATGTATGTTAGATATTAACATGATTTTAATTCTGTTGTGTTTTCAAATCTTTATGCATTTCCATATGTCCATCTTCTCTTTATATGAATGTTTGTTTACTAAGTATGGGGCTAGATTGCCCGGAATTTGAGTGATGTTCTCTCCCTTGCTTGGTCTGATGGGAGGGGATGTGACATCTTCTTCCATTGTTTTACACTTTTTCGGGGGAGGAGACTAACTTTACGAAAAAAGGACCTTTTGGAGCCTTCTTTAGGCTTTTCAGGCTCTCGAAATATGAAAATACCAAGCGAGCACTCACCTACTCGGGCTCGATGTGAAATCCACGAGAGGGTGTATAGAGGATTGTTTGAGTTTTTCAGACTCTATAAATAGGAAAACACCGGCGAGCATTAACCTACTTGGGCTCGATATTAAAATCCATGAGTAGGTGAATGGAGTTATTGTTTAAGTTTTTCAAACTCCTTAAAATTGAAAACACCGACGAGCAAGAACAGATCTCGGCTCGATATTAAAATCCAGAGATCATAACTATAGAGTATTCTTCTACCTCTTCTTCAAACTCTATAAACAATGAAGAAGGTCCTGAGTCTTCCTCCCATGGGCTCGTTAAACTCTTTACATGGTTGGATCTATTTAGTTTTCATTCTTTCTTGGACTCATTAAAAAAACAAGAAAGGTATTATTTTATTTAAAAAGAATAAGGGATAAGAAGGGTATATCACACCTTACAGTTTCAAAGGCAGTTCAGTCAGTCCTATCCTTGAACACAGCACCTATTTGAGTCTATCATTTCAGTTGGATTCAGTTTTTTGACCTTAGGGTGAACCTGATCTCCGAGTTGTTTACTCCCCTGGTTGGTTATTCTTCCAACCATATGGAGGGTTTGCTAATGTCTCCTACATTGCAGGCTTATATCACTTCTCCATCATGTTGAAAACTACCTAAGTCACTTTGTGTCGTGCTCATTGTTCAAGGATACAGCCTATGTTGACCATTCTGCAGTTTACCTTGACCTCATGTGTCGGCCATCCTAGTGTCAGTCTTGTTACTTGTACTACTCCACATCAGCTCATACCTGTGAGTGTTCCTCATGTTGGATGATGGAAGATGCCTTAAGGCCTCCCTTCCAATGGACTTCTTCCCATCGACACCAACTCATCTTGCTCTGGGAATGAAGTTTATAGTTTCAGTTAGTACCTTGGGGATTGCAGTCACCAGTGGCAATTTCCCTCGCTGTTGAATTATGAGAATACATCAATGTCTCTTATTTGACAGGTTCCTCAAGTGTTCAACAAGTTCACTTATTCACACTTGTTGGATCGTACTAGGTACCTTGGGCCCCATTATCATTATCGGTGGAAGCCCTCGCGTTTGTTAATGGTATACATCAATGACCGGTAATCAAACGATACCCCCCATGTTCGACTATCAGCTCATTTATTCACATGGTTAGGGTTTGTACCTTGGGTTGATTGGATGAAGACCTTGGGATTTTTTATAGCATTACCTCATTATGTTATTACCCAAGCTACACAAGAATAAGCCTCACTCATTTTTTGGCTCTCCATGAGACAAGATCCAGTTTGTTGTTATGGCTATGATCTCTCATTTTGACATGGATCCACGCTTGTATTTCAGTGGCCATGCTATATATACATCTCCTAGTTATGTATCAGAGATCATGTTGTATCATGCTACACATATATATGATTTCAAGATTGTAATTGCTCGCTGACCTTGATCGTTATTTTAGGTACTTTTGTGACTTGGTTCTGTGGTTTCCTACTCCTCTGCTGACTTGGAATTATAATGTATTTCAACCATCTCTCCCTCTGACCTCACACATTAGGGGGCATCTGTTATAGGTCAAAACTGCACTTCTCCGTCCATGATTACATTTAGTTGTTGATCACACAAAAGGACAACTTGGATTGAAGAGCATGATGACCCTAGATGATGAATGGATAAGACTTACCCCTCTGCGGCTGACAAAACCCTCTTTTTAAGGAAAAACGTTACCCTACAAGCATGAAAGCATCATTTGCCTTCAAAAATATGCATCTCTACTTCATAAAAGTAGCATTTGCCTCCAGAAATATGCAACTCTGCTTCACTAGAGTAGCGTTCACCTTCAAAAAGCCTGCAAACGCTTGTTGTAAGCATCAAAGTTGCATATTGAATGCTACTCCACTTAAGAAAAGTAGCGTACACCTTAAAAAGTAATCAAAAATATATTAAATTGACGAATTGGGATTAGTTGAAGTTGGTTTTGCAACTTCCCCAACCTCCCAATCAAACTACCTCTCGATCTAAACTACCTACCTTGTCCCATAAATACAAGGGAGATGCATGAGAGAGGGACCTAGATATTATGCATTAAGGGTTGTTACGTTGGAGGAATTCCAAAGTTAGTGTGAAGAGCAGGAGCCCAGGATCCGGTTGCACAAGCACTCTGAATGATCAGGTATACATTATACTGATTATTTGCTTTTGACAATAAAGGTTGAAATGCTCTTCCCGTCCCAATCAAATGTCTAATGGATTGCATGTTTGTTTGGATTAAATGCTTGATTGTATTTGATGTTTAAATTGTATTTCAATTTCATTATTGTTATATCAGTCAAGATACGTTGAGGAAGGTATCTTCGTATTGCAGGTCTGTCAAACGGAAGATCAAGTGGAGGATCGATCGAAGGAGCAAGCGAAAGCTAGGATCGAACATCGTTAATAAGGTATGTCTTAATGAACCTTGATCTCTTTCTTTTTGTAGAAGCCTATGTGATCTGATCTATGCATTTAGATGTCACCCCAAAAAGTTGGTAGTGTCCATCTCCTTGCTATAGGGTAGATTTCCCGAACAACAGTGGAACCATACAAAACTTGCCGAAGGAAGAGAAAAACATTACACAATTCATCCGCTTCTCTATTGATCAACTGATGCCCTTAGGATTACAATCATATTCCTATTTATAGGAAACTATGGCGGTTACAAAATGGTCCAAATGACCCATTCTAACTAACTAAACTATACGCTTTCGTCGGCTCCTTGTTCTTCGCGAATGGTCCTTTCTTTCGTGGGTGGTCATTCTTGTCATTGTCAGCTTTCGTACTTCATGCGGTCTAACCCCATGTCAACAGTTCATATTCTATTGGTTCGATCCACTCATTATCCTCATGCATTAGGCTTATCGCCTCCAATAACTCTTTTGAAATGTTCATATATACGCATATTTTGGCATACGAAGTGTAGTGGCCTGCTTTGGTGATTTCAGAGACTCTTACAACTGAGCCTAGGGTATTTCCTATACCCTCGAGCATTTCTACCTCCTAGAACTCATAGGGAAACGAGTGCAACTAGATCCAGACCAGAGCATGAGAAAAATATTCTTTATCTGGATTGAATAATTCCACCTAGAATTTGAGCTAAAGTCTTATTTAATTAAATAAGTATGGTCCATTGTCAAATATTCTCTCTTGATCTTCCAAGTTGGTGACTATGATAGTAAAGAACCTTTTTTATCCAAGCTTGAGGTCGTAATTTCCTCTAGGTTTCCATTTGGTATTGATCCACTCTATCAGGGCTTTCTCAGTAGGCCAAATGACAATGAATTTACCTATGACAGTGTGATCCTTCATGTACTTGATCCACTCATTAATCCTGCTCAAAGTGATGTGGTAGCTCAACATTTTCATTTTTTTAGGTATGCATTGCCCAGGGTTGCGGCCTTTAGGAAGCCCATAGCCCGATATCAGTTGATTTTCAAATCCCCCTGTTCCCTTTCCTTCATTCACTCCCCCCATCAACGGATCGACCAATTGGCTAGATGAGGCATCCCCAGGTGCACTAGATCCATGAGATGTGAGGGAAGGATTTAGTGTCCCTTCCCTCGATATTTCCATAGCTAAATGTTGTTCAATCACGACTGCAAGATTGATCGATCTACAATTAAATAAAAACAAACCAACAAACAGCGAGAGTACAAACCCTTACCAGTTGTCCCAACGACTAACATCACGAGTTGATTCAACTATTTTAGTAATATTATACTACTTTTATAAATAAGACCTCACTATAAACTTTAAAGAAGATGTTAGATTATAAATTATATCATATTATCAAACATTCTATTGGATGTTATGGAAGTCGTCATGGGATGTTTCTAGTGGTGTAAGTACATACTTACATAGGGGAAATTTTGTAGGATGCAATAGAGCATTATGTGTGTTTATGTGGTGGCACTTGAGGATATTTACATTGTCCTATGTTTTTTATGTCCTTGACATGTTGTTTTCACGCAGTAGGATTAATCCGGTGTCGGGATGAAATGTTTGGCAGAGACTATGGCCCAAACATTAGTGGAATGTTTTTAGTATTATTATTTTTTATTAAATGGAATTTTTTTCGCCATCTGATTGGATCTGGACAGATGATGTATGCCTCGTTATCAGCATCCTAGGAGCTGGCGGCGCGCTGACCTTAGCATATATTCTTCCTTGATTTGCTCTTGTAGCATTAGATCTGCAGTATAGTTTGATCTCTGTGTTGAATCTCGTAACGTTGTAAAATTCCCCAAGACATTGAATAATAATACCGTTTGATTTTTTCACTTCAATATCTCAAGCAATTGCAGTAATACTGCGTCGTTCCACTGCAAATAATGGATCATTCTTAGTTTATTGGAAACCCATTTTATTGCAATTATTGGATCATTCTCATTATTCAAAGATAAATAAAGAAGGGAAGGCTCTAGATTTGTCAATCAAGATAAGTCAGTTAATCAACCTCACTGATGTTGATGTATGTGTAACTTCGGAATGTATTTCATCTATGTATTTCATATATATTTATTGTACCCTTATTAGAGATGTGTTATTCCTCTATAAGGAAGTGTCGTCATGTGGATTAACAAGTGTCGCAAGTGTGTGTACTTGGCGATGGGTTATTAGACCACCATGTGTGGGGTCGGCCCTGAAATATATATTATATTATGGATGTACCTAGTTAGACAAGTCGGCCCCATAAGGTCATTGGGAAAACAGGTTAGTATAAATAGAGATCGGGAGATCTCTATTTTGATCATTCAGAAAGTCACACTTCTCTCACTCAGAAAGTGGCACACTAGTGAGGAGGAGGATCATCTGCTACTAGGAGACTATCTCAGTGTATTTTGGTTGTACTTTGGTTGAGCCATTTCTCTCTCTATCTCTGAGGAAGTTGTGGGGTTTTTCACCTTAGGGTTTTCCCCACGGAAACTCTGTGTCTCTTGTATCTCATGCTTTTGATTCTTGTGATGATTGTCATGCTTATTGTGATTGTTATGCATTGATATACTGTATATGTTATTCTCTTAGTAAAGATCCAAGAGTATTGTGAATTAATGCTCAAAATTTAACATGGTATCAGAGCTAACCTGAGAAGAAGACATTTTGCAGTGATGGAAACTTGAGTTTCTTGTTGTTTCTCTTCACAGATTTTGGAAAAGAAATATAGTAGATTGACTCTACTCATCAAGGAGAATCTATCTGTCCAATCAGAATTCAATTCTGAGCATTTTCAGATTTGGCCCTAAAAATTAGGGTTTCCACAAAAAATAGGAATTTCTGAAATCTGAAGACATAGCTGGAAGAGGCTTACAAAAATCAAAGTTTAGAGCTTTGGATCAAGATTTTTGGCTGGGTAGATCTCCGGGAAACTCAAACCCTCAGGGCTCTCTCTAGTGAACCTGGGAGGACAAAAAGGAAAATATGAAGGGTAAAGCTTTGCTGATCTCAAATTATGAATAAACCAAGCTGATCAGCTCATCAAGGCGCATCTTTCTATCCTTTCAGAAAGTTGAAATTCACATTTTGAATTTTTAGGGTTTTTCCAAAAAATCCTAATCTGGGACCAGATCTAGTTTCCAGCATTTCAAGTGGTAAAACCTAAATCTTTTCTATTTCCATTTGAAGTACTCTTTAAGATGTCTCACCACACCAAGCTTGAGGATAAGCTTGAAGGAGCTGATAACTTCTAAGCTTGGAAGTATAGGATTGGGTTAATCCTGGAAGAAAATGAGTTGGACTCGTATGTAAAAGAAGACATCCCTATCCCAGAGGATGAAGAGGCTAAGGTATTGCATAAGAAGAACTTGGTCAAGGCAAAGAGAATCATTGTTGATTCTATCAAAGACCATCTCATACCCCATGTGTCTTCTCTAAAGACACCCAAGGAGATGTTTGACTCTTTGACCAAGCTATTTGAAGGGAAGAACATAAATCGGAAGATGACCCTACGGAACCAATTGAAAGGAGTAAAGTTTTAGAATGGAGAAACCATTCAATCTTATTTTTCAAGGGTCTCCCAAATCAAGGAACAACTAGAAGCAGTGGATGAAATGGTGGAGAATGGTGAAGTGGTGATGACCACTCTAAATGGCCTACCCAGGTCATGGGATTCCTTTATTCAAGGAATTTGTGCAAGGAAGAAGTTGATCTCCTTCAACAAATTGCGGGAAGAATGCTCTCAAGAAGAAGCTAGGCTTGTGGCCCAAGAATAAAAGATGGGAAATGAAGATCAAGCTCTCACAGCACATGCCAGGAAAGGAAATTACAAGAAGGAATCATCTCATAACAGGAAATTCTCACACCACCATTATCATAAAGATAAGAAAGATCTCAGATGCTTCAAGTGCAATGAGAAGGGACACTTTGCTTCAGATTGTCCCAAGAAGAAGAAAGACAACATCAACTTCAACAAGAAGAAGAAGAATAACAAAAGAAGATATCATGCTCATGCTGCCGAAGATGATGAACCCCCAAAGAAGAAGGCTAGGGCAACAAGTGATAGTGATGATGACTCATCAAGTGAAGAAGAGTATGTTCTAATTTGTGCTCTCACAGGTACTATCTCCCATGGTTGTAATGATTGGCTGATTGACAGTGGGGCTTCCAAACACATGACTGGGTTTAAGGAATCTTTTGTGAATCTATATGAACATGAATCACCCCATAAGGTGAAACTTGGGGATTATTATCAATACCCAATCAAAGGAAGTGGTGAAGCCTCCTACAACCTAGATTCTGGAAAATCTTTGAAGATGAAAGAAGTCCTTTATGTACCTGGGCTCAAGAAGAACTTACTCTCCATCTCTGCATTGGATGCAAAAGGTATGAGGGTTGCATTTGTGGATGGCCAAGTCCTAATGTGTCCAAAGGGAAATACCATAGATGATGCAGTAGTGGTTGGAGAGCAAGAGGGAGGTTTGTATAAATTGAAGGGACAACCTGAACATGCCATGGTACATGAATCCATGGATCCTAGTGAACTTTGGCATAGAAGACTTGCTCATATGCACTATAGGGCACTTCCAATTGCAAGCAAGGCTGTAGAGGGTCTTCCTGAAATCAAGACCAAACATGCAGGTGTTTGCAAAGGATGTGCAAAAGGTAAGAACATCAAGAAGGCTTTCCCAAGCAGTGAAAGCAAGGAAAAAGACATCCTGGAAATCATGCACTCAGATGTATGTGGTCCTATGTCATCCAGTTCTCTGAGTGGGTATGTTTACTATGTCTCATTTATTGATGACTTCTCCAGGAAGACTTGGGTATACTTCTTGAAGAACAAAGATGAGGTGTTTGATAAGTTCAAGGAATTCAAAACCTTGATGGAGAATCAAACTGACAAGAAGATCAAAACATTCAGATCCGACAATGGTGGAGAATTCACCTCAGGTGACTTCAAGAAGCTTTGCAGTGATTCAGGGATTAAGAGGGAGTTGACTGCTCTTTATAATCCTCAACAAAATGGAGTTGTAGAAAGGAAGAACAGAACAATCATGGAAGCAGCAAGGGCAATGCTATAGGACCAGGATCTACCTATGCATCTATGGGCAGAAGCAGCTAGAACACCTGTATACGTGCAGAACAGAACACCTCACAAGATATTGGACAACAAAACTCCAGAAGAAGTCTTTTTTGGTAAGAAACCTGAAGTCAGCCATCTCAGAATATTTGGTTGTCCAGTATACACTCATGTCCCAAAGGAAAAGAGGACCAAACTAGATCCTTCAAGAAAGAAGGGTATCTTTGTGGGTTACAGTGAAAGCTCAAAGGCTTACAGAATATACTTTCCAGGGTTCAAGAAGATTGATGTCAGCAAGGATGTAACATTTGATGAAAACTCAGCATTCATCAAATCAAGGAAGGCACCTATCGAAGTTTATGAAGAACCTAAGGAAACTAGATTTCAAGACACTACCATGACTGAAGCAATTCCATAAGTTGTTCGTGAGTTTGAAGATCCGCAAGAACCTGTAGATCCACCCCGTGAGGATAACTCTCACAAGAGGAAACCTGCATGGGCTAGAGAGCTCATTCAAGATGCAGAAAGATTTGGCATTCCAGAAGAAGAACACATAGCAAAGAAGAGAACCAGATCACATACTAGCTATGTTGCTTTACTCTGTGACATTATGAACAATGAACCCTCCAGTTATGAAGAAACTGCGGAAAACAAAGAATGGAAGGATGCCATGGTTGAGGAATACCAATCAATAATGAAGAATGATGTTTGGGATGTTGTCCCAAGACCTAAAGAGAAGTCTGTTGTGACTTCCAAATGGATCTACAAAATCAAGCATGCTGCAAGTGGCAGTGTAGAGAAATACAAAGAAAGATTCATAGCTCGTGGCTTCTCTCAGAAAGAGGGAATAGATTATGAAGAAACCTTTGCACCTGTAGCTAGGTATACTTCCATCAGAACAGTACTTGCCCTGGCTGCAGCAATGAAATGGAAAATACACCAGATGGATGTCAAGACTACTTTCTTCAATGGTGTAGTTGAAGAGGAAGTATATGTGGAGCAGCCACTCGGTTTTGAAATACATGACAGGGAGTCATATGTGTGCAGATTGAAGAAAGCCTTGTATGGCTTGAAGCAAGCTCCCAGAACTTGGTATGGTAGGATGGACAGTTTCCTATCTAGTTTGGTATTTACCAAGAGTAAAGCGGATTCCAACCTTTACTACAAGGTTGAGGAAGGGAATCCTATGATTCTACTCGTGTATGTGGATGACTTATTTGTAACAGGAGATGACAGATTGATTGCAGATACTAAGAGGAAGCTTGTTGCCGAGTTCGATATGAAAGATTTGGGAATGATGCATTATTTCCTAGGTATGGAGGTGTGGCAGAGTGCAGGTGGGATCTTCCTTGGTCAAGGGAAGTACACAGTAGATATCTTTAAGAGATTCAGGATGATGGATTGCAAGGCCATGGCCACACCTATGGCATCAAATCTGAAGCTTCTATGTGATGCTTCATCTGAGCCGGTTGATGTCTCTATGCATCGTCAGATGATTGGGTCCTTGATGTACCTGATGAACACGAGACCAGATATTTGCTTTGCGGTGAAAACATTGAGCCAATTCCTGACGGATCCGAGGAGTGTTCACCTGGTTGTTGTAAAGCATGTTCTGAGGTACCTAAAGGGTACAGTGGATTATGGTCTCAAGTATGAAGCAAATCAAAAGTTTAACCTGTAGGGTTATGTTGATTCAGATTTGGCTGGCAGTGCTGCAAATAGGAAGAGCACATCTGGGTGCTGCTTCAGTATGCGATCAGGTGTGATCTCTTGGTTTAGCAGGAAGCAGTCCTGCGTAGCACTGGGTACAGCTAAGGCAGAGTATGTTGCAGCCTGTTCATCTAGTTGTGAGGCAGTATGGCTACGAAAGCTACTGTCTGAGTTATTTGATCTCCCGTTGGATGCTACTGGTATCTTTTGTGATAACCAGAGTTGTGTGAAGCTGTCCGAGAACCTAGTGTTTCATGATAGGTCGAAACACATAGAGATCAAATATCACTATATCAGGGATATGGTGCAGAGAAGAGTTGTGAAGCTCCTGTACATTGTGACGGACGAGCAGATTGCAGATGTGCTGATGAAGCCACTAGCCAGGGTGAAGTTCGAGTACTTCAGGGACAGGCTTGGTGTTCTTCAGATTGATGACACTTCGAGGAAGAAGTCATGGACACATTTGCTGAAGCCATTCCAAGCATGTTGGAAGGAGGATCCTTCACATGGCTATGGATGTAAGCGCTGGATGATGAGCATTAGGATGATGTTATGGTTTCTGCTTTGTATGATCAGTTGGATCATTTATATATGTATGTATGCATCATGTTGGATGCTGGATATGATCAGTTGGATCATTTATATGTATATGTATGTATGCATCATGTTGGATGCTAGATATGATCAGTAGGATCATTTATATGTATATGTATGTATGCATCATGTTGGATGCTGGATATGATCGGTTGGATCATGTGTATGTATTTTGTATATGCATCATGTTGGATGCTTGGACCATGTATCTGTATATGTATCAGGTGGATACATTGTATGATCAGGTAGATCATGTATGTTGATATGTATCATGTACTTGTATTTGTATCAGGTGGATACACTGTATGATCAGGTGGATCATGTATGATGATATGTATCAGGTAGATACTTGGTATGCATCAAGTAGATGCATTGTCTGATCAGGATGATCATGGATGACAAGCTTCAGGATGTTGCTCCAAATGACATGCAGCAGGATGTTGCAGTGATGATGATCAGGATGATCATGTGTACATCAGGATGATGTATGTTGAGTATCAGGTTGATACTATGTGGCCGTGAAACAGGTTGTGCAGATAAGCATGTAATTTGTGCCCTGGGAAATTTGCAGATAGTCTTTCGAGGTTTTGCCTATGGCATGTAATTTGTACCCTGGGATATCTGGCAAATGCTCTTTCGAGGTTTTGCTTGGGAGGACATATAATTTGTGCCCTAGGAGATCTGCAGATAGTCTTTCGAGGTTTTTCCTATGGCATGTAATTTGTGCCCTGGGATATCTGGAAGATGCTCTTTCGAGGTTTTGTCCTATGGCATGTAATTTGTGCCCTGGGAGATCCGATAGGTTGAGCCGTGTGCTCGTAATCAGTCTTGGGATGCTCTTTCGAGGTTTTTCCATGACCACATGTAATTTGTGCCCTGGGAGATCCGATAGGTTGAGCCTTGTGCTTGTAATCAGTCCTGGGATCCTCTTTCGAGGTTTTGTGGTGACCACATGTAATTTGTGCCCTGGGAGATCCAATAGGTTGAGCCTTGTGCTCGTAATCAGTCCTAGGATTCTCTTTCGAGGTTTTGTGGTGGAGTCACATGTAATAAGTCCTGGAGATCTTGAAAGGATGAAAAAGGCCTCAGATGCTCTTTAGGGTTCTTGCTAGTCAGGAGGCTCTTTTAAGGTTTTGTGACGCATGTAATAAGTCCTGAGATTTCCAAAGTATGGCCAGTGATGATGAAGACCTGCAGGTGGTGGGCCTACATCCAGTATGAAAAAGGACTGGCTCTGTAGAACTTCCTATGACGAGTAGAGTCAGAGATTGGTTGAGATAGCAGCAGCAGTGACGATGATGATGATGATGCATCAATGACAATGATCTCGAGAAGAAGACTTGTCTAGCAGATCTGTGTCGAGAAATACCTTCCTAGTTAAGAGGGAGTGTTGATGTATGTGTAACTTCGGAATGTATTTCATCTATGTATTTCATATATATTTTTTGTACCCTTATTAGAGATGTGTTATTCCTCTATAAGGAAGTGTCATCATGTGGATTGACAAGTGTTGCAAGTGTGTGTACTTGGCAACGGGTTATTAGACCACCATGTGTGGGGTCGGCCCTGAAATATATATTATATTGTGGATGTACCTAGCTAGACAAGTCGGCCCCATAAGGTCATTGGGAAAACAGGGTAGTATAAATAGAGATCGGAAGATCTATATTTTGATCATTTGGAAAGTCACACTTCTCTCACTCAGAAAGTGGCGCACTAGTGATGAGGAGGATCATTTGCTACTAGGAGACTATCTCAAGTGTATTTTGGTTGTACTTTGGTTGAGCCATTGCTCTCTCTATCTCTGAGGAAGTTGTGGGGTTTTTCACCTTAGGGTTTTCCCCACGGAAACTCTGTGTCTCTTGTCTCTCATGCTTTTGATTCTTGTGATGATTGTCATGCTCATTGTGATTGTTATGCATTGATATACTGTATATGTTATTCTCTCAGTAAAGATCCTTGTCTCTCATGCTTTTGATGTTATTCTCTTGTCTCTCATGCTTTTGATTCTTGTGATGATTGTCATGCTCATTGTGATTGTTATGCATTGATATACTATATATGTTATTCTCTCAGTAAAGATCCAAGAGTATTGTGAATTAATGCTCAAAATTTAACAACTGACCAGTTGTTGATCGATGGGAAGGATCCCTTGCTTCCTGAATGTTATTCGTATCGAGCAATCTATTGCGTTCGAGTTCCTGCTCTCACTATTGAGTTGATTCGCATTGTTTGCTTTACATCTTCGTAGCCGAAATGGTTAGTTTTCTGGTTCTATCCATAATCATTCTGATTTGTGTGTGCAAATTTTTCGCCACGATCACATGGCGACAGACGTCGTGGAGTATTCAAGGGAAAAAGGCCTGGAGCGTACTATACAATAATTCTAATTATGGAAAGTTTCAACTTAATAATGGAGTTGGCCAAACCCCGCAAATGGGGTATGCTTCTTCCAAATTTGGTTATATTTCATGACATTTGGGGAAAAATCGTGATAACATCGTCTTTTATTTTTCATCTTTAATGACATTTTGTGAAAATTTCTGATTAATCGTATCACGTTTTTTCCACTTCATGATATTTTGTGAAAAATTGTGATACATTGTCTTCAATTTGTAATCTTACATGATACACTTTATTTATTTAATAGTGGACAATTTGTGATATTTTTTTTTCAAAGGAGAACGATATAGTTTTAAATTAATCTTTGCACCGGAAAATTGATGATTTTTTCTGCGGTAGTGTGTGACGTATCATAGAAGAGGAGTGATTATGTTTGTTGATCTTTGCAACTTATAATAAATGATTTTGTTCTATGAATTTCTAAAAAATATGTCACATATCACAACAAATTAGCGATATCGTTTGTGAATCCTTTACACCTAAAAATGATTCATTTTATTCCATGACTCTCTTGAAATTTTGTCATATATTATAGCATAAGAACAATATTGTTTGCTTTTATTTTCACCTGGAAATTAATGATTTTTTCTGCTAGTTTCTTGAATTCGTCATATAACTATTTTTATTCTATGATTTTCTTGACAATTTGTCATATATTGGAGCAGAAGAACAACATTGGTTGTAATCTGAGAGTTAATGATATTTCTGTGGATTTCGTGTTCTACTTCAGATGGAACAGTTGGAATTTCTTCGCCTGTGCTATCAACGAGACTGTAATCCGAGAAATAGGTAGTTTCGGTAATATGTTGTTTTATATTGAAAGCTTTAGAACGATTTATGTTCAAAGTTTGGTAAAGAAAAAATTTGTCGGTCATTTATCTTTTTAGTTAGCGGTTTCAGGGTGATTTGGATTACAAATAAGTATGTGAGTAGTTCTGTCTCTTTGTTGGAGGTTTCAGAATGATGTCGGCTAAGATCCTGTTGAAATTAAGTCTGCGAGTTAATTTACCCATTTAATTGGAAGTGCAGAGTGATTTCTGTTAAGACTATGTTGAAAAAAATAAAGTCAATAGTTTTCATTCTTAAGAGTACTTCGCATTGGCAAATGATTGAAGTATACTATTGACAGTTTTACACTGCAATCTGTCTTTTAATTCCGTCAAGATTAATGACCACTTCGGACTGGTCAACTTTGATTCGATTTTGTAGCCTCGCACTGCATTTTGGTAGACTTTATTAAGGAAAACTATTACGAATTAACCTAAAATGAACTCAAAGTGATTTCCGTTAAAGATTCCTTTGAGAATAAATGTCAGTAGCCTTTACGCATTGGCAAATGAATTGAGGTATATACTTAAATAGATTTTTGAGGTATATACTTAAATAGATTTTTGTTCATCTTATTTGTAGTTTATAGAGTTGCACTGTAATATGTCTCTTAATTCCCTAAAGATCAATGGCTACTTCGAACTTGTCAACTCTGTTATGATTTTGCAGCGTCCTGTTGCATTCTGGTAGACTTTGTTAGGGAAAATAATTGTCATTTTATAAATTAATTTATGTAAAAATATCTTAACCCCTTTTCTAGAATATATCGGCTACTGCAAAGCATCTCCATGCTAAATTATAAGTTAACTCTCTGGTAAACTAGTTTAAAGAATTTGCATGCTACTGCAAAGCAGCTCCATGCTAAATTACGGGATGAAATGTTTGGAAAAGACTATGGCCCAAACATTAGTGGAATGTTTTTAGTATTATTATTTTTTATTAAATGGACTTTTGTTCTACCATCTGATTGGATCCGGACAAATGACTTATGCCATTTATCAACGTCCCAGGGGTCAGCGGTGCACTAACCTCAGCATATCTTCTTCCCGGATTTGGACATGCAGCACTGGACGTACAGTATGGTTTGATCTCTGTGCATACAGTATTGTTTAATCTATGTGTTGAATTTCGTAACGCTGTAAAATTCCCCAAGACATTAAATAATAATATCGTTTCATTGTTTCGCTTCGATATCTAAAGGAATTGCGGTGATACTGCGTCATGCCACTGCAAATACTGGATCATTCTCAGTTTATTGGAAACCCTAATGGAAATTTGGATCACCGTCATTTCATGAGGGCTATTGCACAACCTGCTATCCTGATTCTCATCTTTTGCAGTTAATCGCATGGCTCCAAACACGTTTCATAAGTGGCGCGTCCGAGATCGCATAAACTAAGTTAATAGACGGTGACGCTGATAGTCGGGTTCAATCATGCTCGACTTTTGCATTGCGGCGAGGTTTTTCCAAAATTTGGGTCCTTCTGAATTTTTCTTATTTACCAATCAACATTTGGCTTCTTCTTTGAATATTAGTTCAGTGGGTTTGATCTTCTGTTTGTGCTAATTATGGCTTTCACAATGAGAACTGCTATAAGAAAATTGTATTATCGCAATGTGTAATCCTGTTCAAATTTTTGGGCTCGTCCTTTATGCAATTGGAATTTTTTTTTTAGCACTTGACCTAGAATTCCCAATCAATGGAATTTTTATTCAGATAATGGCCTCTTACTCCCATGAGACCTAACTATGGGTAAAGTAGACCTACGCCTAGGCTTTACCAAACCAACATGATAGTTTTGATCTCTTCTGCCTCTTTTTCTCCTTTCCTTCTATTCTGATAGTGCAGTACTAATCTTGAAAAGAAGAGCAGCCATGTCCAGGGCCGTCAAC
The DNA here is from genome assembly GCA_027924585.1 of Larix kaempferi. Classification (NCBI taxonomy): domain Eukaryota; kingdom Viridiplantae; phylum Streptophyta; class Pinopsida; order Pinales; family Pinaceae; genus Larix; species Larix kaempferi. The sequence goes on along the minus strand of BSBM01000734.1, from coordinate 2,022,522 downwards.
ACAAATTGTAATTTTCTCGGAAGTAAATCTGCCCACTCTACAATTGATCGTAATCACCCAAAACCTGGAAGATAACTTAGTTTATGCGATCTCGGACTATGAGCGTCACCGTCTATTAACTTAGTTTATGTGATCTCAGACAGTGGAAACCCTAACGGAAATTTGGATCACCGTCATTTCGTGAGGGCTATTGCACAACCCGCTATCCCGATTCCCGCCTTTTGCAGTTAACCGCATGGCTCCAAACACGCTCTCGGACACGCCATGCCTCTGGAAGGAGTTCCCCATTGTGCTCACGACCGCTTGGGTAGTGCTCTTAGTAAGTTTCCTCTACTTCCCTCTCAGTTTATATTTTTTACGGTGCAGTTCTTGGAATCATTCATTCATTCTCATTATATTCAATGACCACCTCACCTTCAATTCGACTATGGAGATTACAATTATAACCTTAGGCTCGGAATCTAAATGTATTAAAATATAGATTTATATCAAGGTTTAAAGAGATATTGACATTTCCCTTGAATTTCAATTGTAATATAATTACAAAGGTAAAATTAGCAAATCAAAGTGTGCCGACAGATTGAGAAAAAAAAGAAAGAGAACAAATAAAGCTCATAGTAAACATTCAAAAATACACACAAATGAAAAACAAAACTGGGATTGATAACATATATATAATTAAATAGACAAGGACATGCACGAGCATCACTTTTGAGCTATGGCAATGCCAAGGACATTGCCACCTCGTGACTCTTGTTGTAATTAAAAAATATTACTTTACAAATTAACTATCACCCAAATAAGAAAAAGTGTAAAAAGTGCCACCTAAACAAGAAAAAGTGTAAGAAGTTGAGGAAAAATGAAAATGAAATGTTTTGGTGAAAACTTGGGCTATAATTTAAGTGGTAACCTCTCCAAAATATTCTTTCTTTTCCTAATTTGTTTGTACAATTATATGACTCACAATATTGGAAAATGAATGTTATTGGAGAAATACTATCACTTCATTTTACCATTTATTCTAACATATACTAAGGAGAAACGAAAGTTATTATTTATTTTACAAATTTCATTCGAAACTTATATTCATTTTTATCTTTTTGAATGATATGTTAATGAAATGGAGCAGGGTACACCGAAAATAGAATCTCTATGAACGGATCAATAATTTTACTATTGGTTAATTTGTAGAAATTATAAACCATTATAGTAATCAAAACAATTACACACTAAATGAAAGAAAATGAAGGAAATTTAAACACAACACCTATTTGTTTTATCAACATAGATAAACCCTCTTACACTTTAAATAATGAACCAAAACCTAATAAAATAGTTGAATTTTTACATTTTAAAATCATACAAGGATGAAAATAAATCTGATAATGTACCTCTGAATAAGTACACTCTTAGTACTGAACCAAAAAAATGTTTTAAAAATACATTCTTAATACTGAATAAAAAAATGTTTTAATTATTAATATTTTTAATTTAATATTTAATAATTAAAATAAATCTCATAATTATATTCGAATAGGTGGAGAGTGTGCATGCATCACATACACATAGCATTGTTTACAATATTTTAATAGATGTGTCTCACTAAACATGTGACAAGAATAATAAGCTTTCAAAAGGTAATATTCACCTTTAGGTTAGGTACCACTAAGCTATTTTCTAATTAATAATTTAGAACTTTCTTTCAAATATAAGGACTTTTCGTTAGCATTTTTTGTTTTATTACGTCATTATTCCGGTACCTAGGAAGAAATGTAAAGTTTCGATTTTATTTAGGTTAAGGTATGATGAAAAACCTTTTCATGCATTTTCACTATTAAAAGAACGTTATACTTATTTTCCTTAATAAATTTGTATTAATTTTATTTATTTTTAACTTTATTTATTTATTTTTAAAATATATTTTTCTTTATTTACTTTAAAAATATTTGAATATATGTTATAAATTTATTTAAATTAATTTAAATAATTAAAAGATAGATATGAGATATATTATTTCCATGTAAAGAAAATAAATTTTATATTTAAAAAATAAATATAAAAAACATATTTAATAAAAATTAAATTTAATATTAAAAAAAATATTTAATGTATTATAAAATTATAATTGGTAATACTTTTGTAAATGACATAAGCCACGGACAATCCCTTTATCTGTTATCTTTTATGCTTGGGCGGTTCTCCATTTTTTATTTCCCTCCTTTTAAGATTCTATGCTCGGCCTCTCAATTATCTAGTTGTCTTTCTATCGGGTGATATTTCGAATACCTTAAGATATGGTACTTTTGTCCATATGCTGTTCTCGTGTCATTTGGATAGGTATTGCAAAGAGTGTGAGAACCACTAGGAGAGTTAAATATTAACTTCAGATATTTGTGTAAACATTGGCATTCTCTTAGAGAAATGACAAGTATTAATATGATTAATGGCAATGGTATCATCAAATTTAATGTTCAGTATTTATTTATTTAATTATAACTCATCACAATAATAATTGAAAATATATTAAGGTGATAAATTAATAAAAAATTATAATGGGTGACTGAAAAAAAATTATAATAAAATTAATGAAAAACCAAAAATAAAAAGAGGAAAATGGAGAACTAAAAATATATTGGTTTGATAAAATGAAAAAGATTTAGAAAAAAAAAAATAGAAATACATATAAATGAATATAAAAATATATAATAGAACTTAATAAAAGTGTTAGATAATGATAATGATAATAGGGTGATATGTGTCAGGGGTTCCTCTTGGAATGGAAAAATAGAAATGGCAGCCTCATGGGGTGTGAGTATGGTGATCTTGTATTTGGGCTCTAAAATAATTAAGTGCCTTCATATATAGAAGATTCCCTTCTTGTCATTAAATAGGTAAGGAAGAGGACCAATAATGAAGGGATTATTCTAAGTAGGACATATGAGAAAATCAATTGAAACCTTTAGCATCTAAACGATGCAAAGCTTATACATATCCATCGACATAGTAACCTCATACTTAACTAGCTTGATAATGAAGCAGTTAAGTTGGGTAAGTGAATTCTTATACAAAATGGGGGCCTACTTGAGTGATGGTTGCTTCCCTATAAGTTTATTCATGGTCGAGCTTATGAATTATTTAACCCATAGGCCAACAGAGGGAATTAGTGGTAAAGGAATACACCCCCCCCCCCCCTTTGGATTCGAAGTAGATGTTATTTTTCTTCTAAGGATTGTGAATGTGAGGTTGTAGGGTCTCAATTATGTAGTCCTTTGATGTGCAATTTTTATTATGCTTTAAGTGACTCATATTTTATTCGGGTGGGTGGTCTTTGTTTGTTGAGGTCTGGACTTCATGTTGGCATCACCAACCCCCCTATTTGGGGATTAGTTAGGGAGGACGACCTTAGTGAAATTTATGAAACCAAAAGGATTTTGTAAATGATGAATCCGTAGATGGAAGCCATGAAGTAGTCCATTGATGATATTTCTCCCCACATTAATCAACATGATGTGAGACAGGATGAGCTAGAAAACAAGGTGTAGGAATAAGTAGAGAAATTTGACAAATTGGCTTGCGACTCGGAGATGCACTTCAACATAATATTGGGATTTGCATAGGGAGCTCAGTCTATTTTTTGTCATTGTGTTAGTTCGAAGATGATGCAATAAGACATCGTTTAGAAAACTAAAATGGAAACCATGGAAATTTCGAGCACTCAGGGACCTCCTCAAGATGAACATTATATAGAGGAAGGCCTCTCATACAAAATAGCTATAGGTACTTTTTGGAGGAAGGGTATTCAACATTATATATGTATGTTGAGGTTAAATTTGGCCAATGTAGGATTTGCCACGAGTAGGGAATCTAATAAACACCTTGAAATAACATAGGGTCATATTTGTCTTTCATGCTCCTAACAATTGCTTTAGGGTTTGATGAGGTTTGAAGAGAGTTTTTTAAATTATTTTTGGATAAAATCTTGGAAATATGATCAATGATTTTGTGATTGTGATTGTAAGGAGAGCAAGGGAGGGAATTCCAAGTTTTTGGGTGGAGGATAGAGTGAAAATCTCTTGAGAGTGAAAAGCTCTATTGATTTGGGAAATATAGTACTTAGCCATTGGTGAGAAGGACGTTAGTCAAGATGATTCTTTCCTTGTTTCATTATTGGGGACGACAATCTAGGTGTCTCTAGATACAAGAGTTCTAAAGACTGCTGATTTTGGGGGAGGGTGATGGTGGGATTGGGCATGTAGATAAATATTAGTATGAGCCTTTTGTTCAATAATTATACTTTGATATTTAAAAATAAATTATGAACAATTAAACTTGTTTCCTATGTTTTTATTAATAAAAAAAATAAAAATAAAAAATATTATATTAATAAAAATAGAGGTGGTAGGTGTGGGGGGTAAGGTTGTTACAACCTTGAAGGAAAATGTGAACAAATATTTACTTGGGGACTTCCTAGATGTGGGCGATACAAGACAAGATGACGGGCGAATTGTGCAAGGCGAGACCCTGTGTGGTAGCATTAAAATTTGAGGGGTAGACACCTGGGGGTATGGCGAAATGGTGAGGGGGATGAGGCAGATGAGAGGTTTTAATCCAGGAATTTGGCAGTCCCCAGTATTGATTGTTCGACAGTGCGAAGCAAGAGGTCCTCTGTATGATCACTTGGGGTGGATAATTTTGAGAAGGGGTGGTGGAGTTAGCATGGGTACGAGCCTTTGATTTAGCTCATGGAAATCCGTTGGCATAATGATGGAATTTTTTGGCAATGCAGGCCTAAATTTTGAGGTAGGGATCTTCCTTGGGAGAAACTGCATTCTCCCTCTTGTTCTCGTCATCACGACTAAGGAGTCTGGAAAGAAGGTGGTTGAGTGTTTGGGTTCCAAGCAGGAGTGGTGGCTGAGAGAAATGGAGACTCGGGGTAAGAAGGGACACTGGGTGGGGAAAGGAGAGGAGGTGGGGGGTAGGAAGAAATCCATGTGGGAGAAAATGAAGGATGCATAGGCTGCCCTTTACTTCAAGATGGTGATCACGCAGTTAGTGCATAATGAAATAGATGAAGCAAAGAAGGGCATGTGGGATGAGTTAGCTTCAACCCAACCGATAGAGGAGTTCGAGGCCCTGGTGGACTGGATTCAGGACCCAAGTAACACAAGGGAGAGAGTGGCTCTATATGAACGTTCAATTGCCTCCTTTTGGGTAATGAAGTGCCTGCTAGCTCGGTTGCTAGTGGACAAGGGAAAAGCGACGAAGGTTGAGGAGAAATAGTTAATTTCTAGAAGGAACACCATGCTGATTTGTGGCTCCCGGATAAGAAGATTTATGTGTTTGAGAATAAATTGGGAATCTAATTTATCCCGAGGCATACAACGGACATGAATATCTCTGCAACTTCTTTGAGCACTAGAAAGGTGACCCCTTCCAACTGTAACCAGGTTCTCTGAGAAGCCTTGGTTTGGTTTTATGGATATGTAGTCTTTTTTATTTATGGTCGAGTCTTGTAATGTAGGTTTTAGGTGTTTCAAGGCTGGACCTGATGTGTTTGGGTTACGCTATTTAGGGGGGTATATATAGCCGGTGTTATATTTTGGGGTTTGTATATGATGAGACTTGTTCAGAAACTGAGGATCTAGGATCCAAGATAACTGACATTTTTAAAATCTATGCTTGGATTAGGCCTATTTTCCACTGTTTGGAGAGACCGGTTAAGCTATGATTGTATTTTTCATGTATATTTATGTGCTTGAAAGGTAATACAAAACTCTAACTTACCAAAAAAAAAATTGCTTGGGGACTAGGGAAGGCTTCTAATAACCAAGTGGAAGCATTAGCATTATACCAAGGTCTCAATTTACTACAATAAAAGAAACTAATGGCTTGTATTATCATTGGTGACTCATTGCTTATCATCGGAAAAATGAGAAGCTCATCAGTCATTTCATCGTCTCCCCTTAATGGGTTAATTGATCAAGTTCAAAGGATAACTAAGCAATTTGAAATGATAGAATATTATTACATCCTCTGCCATCAAAATTTTCAAGTGAATTTAATGGTTGATCAAGGAGCAATATTAGAACAAGGTTTGGTTAGTAAAAATCGAGGGGTTCCATCATGTTTATGTCTCCCATGAGCATGAAAATTAAGAACCCAAACATAATTCGCTTCATAAATAGATTTGACAAGTGGAAAATGATTTTAAAACATGAATTGTGGGACATCAATCCTATCTCCCATTCCTACATGACCATTACACACCCATGCTTGAGTAGAGGTAGAATTTAATGGTACTATGTTTCATTTGGCATGTTGTAGGTGGGTTCATGCAGACTTTGGATTATGAAATTGGAAACTTTGAGAGAAAAGGTAGATTGTAAGGACTTTTGCTTGGATTCAACCTACACAAGTGGTATTTTGTGTCTTCTTCCTTAGACATTTCCTTATTTCAATTCTCAAAGTGAATAGCAATGAAGTTTCTCCTCGATGGATTTATAAAAGGTGATTGTTGGTAAACTTTGAAAGCAAAAAGGGAAGCTTTGGCATTGAAAACCACCCAAATAGAGAGGTTGACCACATAGAAAAATATGTTTAAACAATTAATTCCTCACATTGCAAGAGGCCCCAAAAATTTAGTTGGATCCCTCATAGATGAAGCTATGGAGGAGGCCATAGCCCATCAAGATTAGTGGCACATGGAAGTGGAAGAGAACATGCCAAATGTCTATCTTGAACAAAATTCCAAAGAACATTTTCAGGTTTTATGTTTTTCACTTCAAAATGTATATTAAAGCAATTCATTAAAATATATAATACTAGAATTGATAGCTTTTTAGAAAAAAAATTAAAGCAAGATGGTATTTTACAAGTCCTCTTGTTTTTTTTATACTTTTAAAAACTTAAAAAATAAGCTCCGGCTAAGTATTGCATTAAAATGATGTATAATCCAACCAGAGTTCTCTCCTTTAATATAATTACTATGCATTCCAATTAAGAAAAAAAAATATACTATATAAAAAATCAATCTAAAAAATGCTAATCCTTTACACCCGAAGCAAAGCCTTTCCACCAATTCTCTATAGCTTACCAATCCACTCTGCACCAATTCGTATCCTTGCCTATCATAAATTTGCATATTTTAAAGGCTTTTGGGATATGGATTTATGATGCCCTCGAATTGGTAGTTATTTTTTCAATATGTAATCCCTAGAACATTGAAGAATATATGAGTTTATCATATGTTTCTACATTCTTTCTCAATGTTCTTTTCGTTGGAGTTCGAAAGAAATGGAAATACTTGTCATCTTGAGAAGGTCTATGTCTATCCATGAGCACAAAGACAAGTTTATTTGGAACCCGCAATGTAGGATTTCATGTATGGTATTCTTGAAGTAGTATAATTTTGGGTTGAATTGTCATTAAAATTTGTCACATGCAATGTTCAATATCTCAAACTTACTAGAAAATGGTTGCTTAATTCTCTCATATTTCTTATGTGAGCATTCTATCTTATATCTCAAACTTACTCAAAAATGGTTACTTAATTCTCTCATACTTCTTATGCGAGCATTCTATCTTAAAGCTTGTATTTATGAGAATATATTGATGTAATCACCTTTAAATATGAGCATTTTAACATGTTAATTTTCATATATGGCGATTTGGTTTTGCTATGGTTTCACAAAATTAATTCAGGGTTTGTTGTGATATGCATTTTAACCAAACATTTTTAAAAATAATGGGCACTCTACCTCGAAATGAGGCCAAATAAGAGGAGAAAGTGACTGATTGGATAACAAATTTTTTTATGTATATTGATTCAGCGATTAAAAGGATTATCATATTATGCAATGGGAAAACATAAAGTAAGTGTTCAAACTAATTTTGGTTTTTGTGCCAAACTAATTGAAACAGTGGCAAGTCAATTACTAGAGTCCCTGCCAGCCTGAAGGCAGGGGCTAATAATGTTTGATATTCATATCTATGAGCAATGACTTGTCTTTCTAGTAGTAATAATATTTTTTTTTCCCTTAGAATGACCAAGGAATAAAGTAGAAAGGCCCAATGAGGCGAGATAAATGTTATGAATCAATGAAATATTAATATGATATAATATAAATATATTAATGAAAAAAATATATGTAATCCTATCTTTCCAAGATGTGTCTTCTCTCTCAAAAGAGTCCAATATCGCCTTTGAATAGTCTTCATTATCATAGTGATAGATCTAGGGATTTATACCTCTTGCTTCTCCTCTTCCCCAACAAGTCGATGAGGGAGCTCTATGACTTATACTCTAAATAAGGTCGTTTTACAGGAAGAGAAGAGAGTAGAGAATAATGCCATGAACTAATGGCATATTATCATGATATAACATAGATATATTAATGAAAAAATATACAAAATCCTCTTCTTCATGGTTGTGTCTTGAATCTTAAGGAGGTTTAATCTTAGTCTATAATGTTCCTTGTATAAAGTTTGTACTTCTTGTTTCTCCTCTTATCTAGCAAGATGACAAGGGGTCTTAGCACTTTTCCTGGTCTATTGGGAATTATACAAGCTATCACTTTCAAGATTAAGTTGTTAGTGCTTGGAACTAGAGATGAATGCCCTTTGTTTCAAGTCATCAATTTTATTTATGAACTCAACTAGTTGTTGTAGGAGCAAGTATATATGGGATGTTACCTTGACTAGTATTTTCCTAGATCATTATGAAATCCAAGTATGGGGAGAGTGGAGATGGTATTGCAATGATAATCCCAAATCCTTAAATAAATCTAAAACGGAGGTACATTCGGAATTAATACTATGCACTGGAGCTCATTGAAACTCCATGCTTGCAATCTCTTCTTGGATTTGTTGGAACATAAATTCAATTGTAGAGGGTGATCATTTGACATATTAGGATTCATAAAAGTTATCTGAGGATGTAAAGGTTCCTTAACCAATTAATTCAATATCAATTTTGTTAAATCATCAATTAAAGACATATTTCTCATCTAATTAAGCTATAAAAAAATCCTCAATAATAAATTCTCAAATGATAATTACACCTTGAAATAAGGTTATTTTCTGATAAGAAGACTTAGGGTTAGTAAGTGTTGGGCCACGTAAAATTTTGGGGTAAATTTTTGCGAAATTTTGGTGCGAAAAGGACCAAGGGAAATGGTCCAACAAAGGTAGTCAACTTTGACATAGCGGTCGATATTCCAGGAAATGGGGCATTTTGAATATGTCAAGGGAAAAGTCAAATAAGTTAGTTAGGAGTTTTGTCCACTTACATTAATGAGTAGTTGAGTAATAAAGTAGTGGGAGCGGGACAGGCTGTGCGCGCCCTATAAATATGTAAAGGGTTGGGAATTTTGGGACTGTTAATGAATTAGCTACTTAGTGAATGTTTGGTATTTTGGGTAAGCTCCATTTTGTATGTTGAAGATATTGAATAATATGAGGTGATGAGTCACACGATCTGCAGGTTGTGTGCACAGGTCCATTGTAAGAGAAGGAGAAATTTGTAAGCCATTGTAAAAACATGGAGTGCTTATTTTTTATTGTGACTCGTGAATAAAGAAAGCGCTTTCATAGTTTTCTCTTGTTTGGGTTTCCACGTTATATCTGGTGTCTAATGTGTACGTTTTATGTGATGATGTACTATGTTTACTGTTATGTGATGCATATTAATTAATGGTTGAGTATTCATGTGTATGAATGGCATGTGAATGAATATATATCACAATTAATTTAAATAGTAGACGTATGCAATTCTATGAAGTGTTAAGTAACTATTTGTCTAGGTTAAGAATGTTGTGGTTTTTGGATTTCTATCGCACCCCTTTGCCACTTCAGAAACTTGGTTCTTGCAACTCCCATAAATACTTCAGGTGAGACCTCATCTGCTTCGCAGGTGTTGCCGAAAGGGCTAGACCCTTTTGGGTTGGTATCGTGGGGTTTTGTTGGTATTTAACTGTGTGAACCCTAGTCAAAGTAGACCTGCACCAATAGTAAGGGATACAAGAAAATACTACCCTTGTCCATTATCCATATTTATCTCTTCTCTTCTCATCCCTCCATATCATTTTCAGTCATGGTGTTGTATAACCTAAAATCTACCAAATTCTTGGATATGTCCATACATTTATCCTTTAAAAAAAAGTGGGGGGTTTGACTTTAAACTATGTTTGGAGTAAACCATTGAGGGAAGCATATTGAAATTAAGGATTTTCCTTCGTTATGAGGGATTTTTTTTCTCGTAGAGGATATCCTTTATTCAAAACAACTCAGATTTGTCTCTTTTCAAGGAAATTTTATGTAGTAATCTAGCAGAAACATTTAGTGTTAGGTATATAGTCCTATGGATCAAAGTGCCAAGCCATGCCCAACAATAATTTTGAGGATCTATGAATGGACCCATAACCTTCAAAAATCCATGAACAACTTTCAACTATGTCAATTTTAGATTGTTTACTTTTTCAAATTCCAATAATAATGAAAAAATTACGCTATTTAAAATAAAATATATATTGCTTCCTCTTTTCTCCTTCTTATCTCTGACACAAAAGTGATTAAAAAAATATCATCTTGTATACACCCACCAATTTTAATTTGATTTTTAACTATTTACTTTTTCAAATGAATAAATATAAAAAACAAAACAATCAACTTTCATGAGAAAGGAGAAAATAATTGTACTTATACCTATATTTATTTAGTTTCTTAAGTAATTTAGTCATGTGACCAAAATATTTCACCCCATTTAAATTAAATATTTTAAGCATGATTACTAGGTTTTACCCGGTCTAATGTTGTGATGTTTTATGTTATTTTGTTATATAATAATATGTAAAAAAAATTCTGGGTATAACGTTTTGTTTTATGTTTTTTTTTTTTTGTAAATAAAAAACGATTATATTACTGCTTGATAAGATACATAGCTAGACACACAGAGTATTCAGAAACCCCCGGGCCTTCCCGGATGATAATAGCCAAACAGGAAACCATACTTAAACCTTACAGCAAAATAATGGTCAAAGACAGGTCCGACTGAGATCAGCCAAACAAGCATCTTTTTTCCACAGAGAGTTTTGAACAACAGAAAGACAAAAAACTCGAAACAGCTGAAACATTCTTTACTACTAAGATGAAAATAAACAGAACCATCGGGAGCTTCCCATAGAGGCACAAAAATACAACCAGCCGCATGGCTTAGATGTGGATCACATGCATAGTCTCCTTACCATTGCTTTCCTCGGTCTGCACCATCCCTGGGAGATGGGTATTCTTCAGAGCATCACCAGAAGCCGCTTTAGAGGTACTCTTGATGACCGGTCGACTTCTATCCACATGTTCCTCGTCGGTCGCTCCCTTAACCATGAAGGTAATACCCAATTTCTTGGTAATGGAGTCAATTTTCATATGCATGACCCTGCTATCCGTGTTGTGAGCCTTCTAGGATTTGACGGGCTCCTCATCACCCATACTCTTGTTGACATAATCCATTAACACATGCACCAAAAAATTCTTTCAGGTTTCCCAATATGTCATGATAATACGTTCATAGGATGACGCTCTGCCCGCTGTAGAACCGGGATCAGACACCCAGTCTTCCACCTAGTTACGAATTTCGTCCATAGGCAGAGCCTGAACAATCTCTCACAATTCCTTTTCCACCACCTCGATATCATCCTGGATAACAGAAGGGATATGACCATGGAAGAACGCAGTAGATTCACGAGCCCTAGACATTGTAGAAGCACGAGTCACCCTACCCGCCCGAACCCCAGATGTTTCACCTACGGTCTGCACTCCGCCCCCTTCAACATCCTTCATATTCCTGGGATGATCAACTCGCTTGGGAGCCATTACACCACACCTTAGATACTCAGGTGATTGAGCCCAAGAAAACCACCCGCAATTACACTCGTAACTATTGTTGGCTCTTCCACTAATTCTACAATCGACCAAATGGGGATGAGAATAGATGGAAAAGAAGGGGGGTTTATCCAATTTTAAAATCCTAAGCATCATAATTGGAGTGACTGCAACATTATAAGCCTTCGTCACATAATACGGTGCATTGAAGACCGGACTGAGCATCCCACATAGAAAAATGATGATACCACTGCAAATAGTACAGAGAGGGCTGTACAAATCCAATCCAACAGATTCCCTCCACTTCAAGTTGTACCTTCTTATGCCCGTGTCATAACTCGTGAGGATCACATGTGTCACGTTTCTCATGATTGACCTTGGACATTGATCCCCCTTATAATTGCCTCCTGCCACCTTCTTTCACCTTCTCGGTTCCTGGGAGCTGCCAAACCCACTTGTCTACCACTAACCATGTCAACCTCAGCAAGGTGGTAGCAATTCCCGATCCAAGGTTCATGCCCGAAATCTACCAGGGTGCCACTCACAATGGGCCTACCAGCCTCCATGTCAATATTCACAAGTAGATCAACCACCTTGTTGGCTTCTCTTTTGACATGGACAAAGGAAATAGTCTAGAGATTGGCAAGAAGCCCCCGAAGGTAGTCCAAGCGATCTAGCAAACACCAGCTAGATGAGACTTTTTCTGGAGATTGGCCACAGAGAAGTTTCTTGGCCAACTGGACAATGATCAGTGAGTCACCTTCCAAAATTGCAGGAAGCCATGCTTCCCGAATCACCAGCTTGATACCCTGGACGAGTCCTTCCAGCTCAGCAGATTTATTGGAATCGTGGCCTATGTAGCCAAAGAAAATCTTCAAAATAGCACCCGATGAATCCTGACAAACCCCCCCAAAACCAGCAAACCCAGGGTTTCCGCGAGAGGCCCCATCAAAATTAATTTTGTAACCAGATAGGGTAGGGGGGGACCAGTGTGACGGGATAACCGGAAGACACACTTTCTCTTTTCTTCTAAGCCCCTCCAAGTCATATTGGCCAATTCCCTAGCTTGCAGCAATATGCTGCTCGCCAACTGATAAGTCTTTATCCTTATCATCCCACTAGGCACTTCTGATAGTCTCCTTCATATTCCTGACCAACTTCAACCAGACCTCCTCTTCCCGGTTAAGCTTGTCCCGAAATATTCGCCCATTCCTCTCTTTCCAAATCGCCCACATGACCATACCCGGAAACATCATCCACATAGAACCAATGATGGGATTCAAGAAAGCTTTGGGATCCCAAGATTCTAAGGATTGGTCAGGCTGCCCTATTATCCAATTACTGCGCCTGAATATCGAGGCACCTCTGTCCCACAGAGAGGAAGAAAAGGGGCAGGAATCCAAGAGATGGCCAATGGTTTCCTCTGAAATGAGGCACAGAGCACAACGCGAAGGACCCCGAATTCCACACTTCCATAGGTTTTCACTAGTAAGGATTCTTTTCCATAACACTAACCAGCAAAAAAACCCCAATTTTAGGCTAACTATTCATTCCCCAAATTTTTCCCTGTGTCTTGTCCTCCTCTACTTCTTCCCCGAAATGATAAGCATAGGCTTCCTTAATACTGAAAGTACCTCTCTAAGAGGAACCCCACCGAAGCTTGTCAGGGGAATTGTTGGTCCTGATAAATCGTTCCTACAGCATGGCCTCAAAACTACGTAGATTCTCCGCTAAAGGAATGTTATCCCAACCATTCGAGTTTAACTACTTCCTATAACCGGCCTGATCAGGAGGTACCCAATAGTGACAGACTTTGGTTTTACCCTCAGCCACTCCTCTATCCCTTATGGTCTACCACCTAGGATCGTCCTCGATTTTGGGGAGCTGGTTCCATGATTCATTCCAAAAATTTTCCCTTGCCCCGTCATGGACCTCCCAGAAACAGTGGTTTTGAACAAGATTGCACCCAGAGAAATCCATTAACCAGATATGAGACCCATTTTTTACTTCATTGAATCTGATCAAATGCCCTTTCTCTCTATCCCTAGCATATTTAATATGCCACAAGCGAGCCCATGGTTCAGAACTATGAGTGCACCACCTCCACCATATTTTGCTCCATAAATTCCACTCAAATCCTCAGGATCCCTGAGACCCAAACCCCCTTGAGCCTTGGGTTTACAGATGTTGTCCCAACCAACCAATGCAAATTTTTCCTTGGTTTCCCTACTTCCCCAGAGAAAGTTTCTTTGACGGCCTCAGATCTCTTTAAGGATGGATTTGGGGGCAGAGAGCATCGATAACAGATAGACCAGCATAGCCTGGAGCACTGACTTGATTAAGATCAGATGACTGGGAAGGTTTAAGGGACGAAGAGTCCACCCAGCGAATTTACTCCTAATTCTGTCTAGTAAATCCTGTCATGACACTCTGCGGATCGTCCCCTCGGCCAGCGGGACCCCAAGGTATTTAGCAGGGAAGTAGCCTTGGGAGAAACCAAGAATTCTGATAATGTTGCGTTGAGTAGGAACATGAGTGTTGAAAAATAAAACATGAGATTTAGCAAGGTTAACTTCCAGCCCATACGCTTTCCCAAAGAGATTAAGGCAATTTTTGAAAGTTCGGGCTTCTTGGACTGAAGGGTGCCCCATGAGCATTGTATCATCCACAAATTGCTGGTGGGTTTGCTTATCCATGCCCCCATGAGGTTGAAGCCCCTTAAGCCACCCTTCCACCACCTGGGATTGCAGTAGCTTACTGAGGCCTTCCTCCATAAGAATAAAGAGGAAAGGAGACAGAGGGTCACCTTGACGAATGCCACGAAAAGCTTGAATAAGTTTGGATGGGGACCCGTTAAGGAGAATAGAATAAAAAGGGGTCGAGAATAGGTTCATAATCCGTGTAACCCACTCCCTGTCAAAACCATAAGCCATCAAAATACCCCTCATATATTCCCAGCTGATTTTATCATATGTTTTGGCTATGTCTAACTTAACCAACATGCCTGGTTTCTTTGTAACCTTCAAGGAGTGCATAATCTCCTGAACAAGGATAATTCCATCAACAATTTGTCTACCCTCCACAAAATCGGATTGTTCCAGGCTGATAACAATGGGAAGGAGAGGCTTCAACCGATTGGCTATAACCTTGGAGATAATTTTATAGATTACGTTGCAAAGAGCAATCGGTCGAAACTTTCCCGAGGTATCAGCACCATCTTCTTTTGGGATGAGAGATAAGAATGTGGCATTAAAATCTTTTAACACTCCTCGATAGCCGCGGGACTCCTCCATAATATGATGAACCTCAACCTTGAAGAGATCCTAGAAATGATGGAAAAAATTAGTGGTGAACCCATTAGGGCCAAGGGATTTCCCAAGAGCCATCTGATTCATTGCTTCCTCCACCTCCTGTAAAGAGACAGGTTTGCTCAACATCTCATTATGCTCCGTATAAATCAGACGGGGAATGGGGCTAGAGATTCTGGCAATGTCATGGCTACGATCCCTCCGATCCTCCATTAACACAACCTCAAAGTGGGTAACTAACTCTTCTTCAATTTCTTCTCTGGTTTCAGCCTATCCCCCGTTGGTTTTGCGAATCTTGAGGATTTTAGATCTGTGGCAATTTTGAATGACAGTATTATGGAAGAATTTCATGTTCCTCTCGCCTTCTTGCAACCACTAATTGCGAGATTTCTGCTTCCAGTAAATCTCTTCTTGCCTTTCCCAGGCTTCCAAACGCTCCATGAGGTCTTGTTCCTGTTCACGTAAGTTTACATCCCATCCTTCCTCCATCCCTTTCTGATTAATGGAATCCAAGTCCTCGCTCAACTTTCTTTTATCCTGAAATATATTACCAAAATCCTCCCTATTCCAAGCCCAAATACTGGCTTTTAGGGCCTTTAACTTTTGTTGGAATTGGTACATGCAAGATCCCTCCGGGGGAACCAAATCCTGCCACCATTGTCTCATCAGATCATTGAAATCCTTATGCTCCAGCCAGAATTGCTCGAAATGAAAAGGTTTAAAGAGAGTGGAGTTCGAGATATCCCAATTTAGACAAACAGACCAATGATCGGATCCTGCCGAGGGAAGGACACTGGCATTGACTTCTCCCTGCCCACGTGCAATGTCTTCGGTAGTTAGGAATCTATCAAGTCTGGACACCACCATATGACTACCCCCTCTTATGTTATTCCATGTGTACCAACCGTTCCCAGTTTCCACATTAATGAAAGGACCACGGCTAAGAACATCACTAAAGATTTCTTGGAATTTGTCCAGAGACCTCCTCCCCCCTTTTTTCTCATTAAGGCAAGTGATAAGTTTGAAATCCCCACCAATAATCCACGATCCCCCCTCATCCTGAGTAGATAACTAGGAGAAAAAGTGGAGGAAGGCCTCCTTATGCGTAGTGGCACTCGGTCCATACACATTCACCAGAGTGCCAGAGATTCATGAATCCACCACTACAAAGTCAGACATCAGTGAGAATCTGTTGGCTTGCCAATTGGAAAGTGAGATAGAGCGAGGATGCCAAAGAACAGCCAGTCCCCCAGCCGTTCCATTAGCATCAATTGTCATAACCTACAACCTTTCCATATTTTTTGCCCTACTTTCTCCATTGTACTGGATGAGCACTTAGTCTCCTGAATAAAAGGAATATCAGGTCTTTCCTGCTTCACCTTTCTCATTAAAATTTTTAGTTTCCGAGGGTGATTGCACCCCCTAATGTTCCAGGAAACAATCTTCAATGAGCAACTTTATTAACTTCAGAAAAGGCCACCCTGATCGTCGGATACTGGCCGGACTCAATAAGTTTTACACCAATTTCTGCTATTCTCTGTTTGTTGGATTTCCTGCCACACTTCATATCCTCTGCAGGGGATTTCCTTTTATTCCCCGTTTGAGGGTCGGCCATGATACCCAGTTTTTTGCTAGCCTTCGATTTGATGATCGCCTCCCGGAGGAGCTCCACCTGTCTTCTACTAACATAACCCTTCCCCTGCTTATCACATTCCTTCTCGAGCGCATCCAGATCCTATTCCCCCATATATAGGTCTTCCTTGCCATCTTCTTCCATCGCTGCTGGACGTTCTTCCACGACCAGATCCATGATCGGGTTTTCCATAACAACATCCTCCTCTATCTTAAGGGGTTCTTTATCACCCTTTCCACCATCTCCCTCCTCGCCAACCTCCTCCAAAATCTGAAATGGATTTTTGCTGGTGGATCCATTATCCATCTTTTCCTTTCCTTTTCGTGATTGGTCACCAGATCTATTCTTTTTATGGCTTCGAAATTGGGTGAACCCTTCCTTGTCCTTATTACTATCAGCATATGAGCGGGAAGAGGGTTCACCAGAGCCGACTGAGGGAAATTCCTGCCAAAGTGGCCATATTCATGGCAAAGGCAACATCAAAATGGAAGCTGCTCATAATCCAGCGGCTAGATCCATTCTTCATCCTCCCAGTTTAGACTTATAGCTTCTGGGAGCTCCTTGGAGAGATCCATATAAACACAGATCTGGGCACATGAGGTATACCTTTGTAATTTCGCTTGCTCTGCCACTTTGACAAATTCCCCGAGAGAGTTACCAATAGCCTACAGGATTTCCAGATCCCAAAACTCACAAGGGAGAGAGAAAAGCCTTATCCATACGGGAGCAACTTTCATATCCTCTGTTTCAGGGTTGAAGCGTTCTTTCCAGGTTTTGAGATAAAGACCGGCTGAGAAGAAAAAATAGGGCCCTCCCTCCAACACACGGTCTTGATCTTCCGCATTAAAGAAGATTATAGTAAAGAAACTCTTGGCCCCAAGCTGCAGATCATAGTGCCCTTTTGGGTTCCATGTGCTTTTGATCCACCTGACCGGATCTTTTTACTTAGTGACCGGATCTTTTTACTTGGGCCAGATACCCACAAACTTTCCAATTAGGGCCTTCTCCTTCCATAACTCTACTTTTTCCCTTACTTTTTCTTCCTAGATCTGAATAGTCAGGATAGCCAAGGATTTGGGAAGGCAACCCCCCGGGCCAAGCCGACGTTTAGTGCCAGGCTGTCGCTCACCAACCCCCCCATCCTTACCACGTCACCGCCACCATCCAACATCATGCCTGCAGACAGCATGGCCTGGGGAAATCGCCTGACACACTGCAGGGGATGCGGCCCCTACCGCGAAGAATGCAGACCACTGTCAAACCCTCGCACCTTGCCAAAACCTTAGCTTTCCCTCGCCTTCGACCCAGGTACAAAGACCTCAACGTTTCGTTTTATGTTATATAAAAGTATATAACTATAATGTTATAACTTTAATGATGATAATATGAGATTTTTTTTTTTAATCGAAATCGCTTTTTGGTTTTGGAGTATGACTTAAAATTCTTTTTGATTGGTTAATGGCTTGTTTTTCTTGGATGTAAGGAAACAAGTTAACAAAGTAAGACCCAAAGGTATTTGGTGGGAGTGGAAGCCTACCCCCTATTGGAAAACCAATGTGTTATTTTAGATGGCCAATTTTTATTTACACACAATGATGTTGCACCACATCAAGTTCTTGAGATTGTATCAACAAAAGTTAAGCCAATAACCTTAAATATTGTAAACATTTTTTTTGTTTGAGATAAAAGAAACAATATATAATGGGTGGTTTGGCATAAACTAATTTAATTTGTAACATGCAATAGTTGGTTTGGTATAAGCTAATTTAATTTGTAAAATTTCATTATAGTTTATCCATACAAGTGGTGTAATGTTCCCTTCACCCAATCCGACCAACGAGAGGGGACATTAACTAAATATGGGATTCCAAATTTCAACCCATAACCATGTTATGAATTTCTAATAGGTAAAATACTTGTGCAGATGCAAAATAAAAACACACAGTGGAAATAAACTTGATCCACACACACACAACATCCATATACAAGCATAATCATAACAAGCATTAAATAAAACCATTTCAGATTCAAATGTATGAGAATACTTATCTTTTTCCAATGCGGATCCAAGCAACTGGTTGTGTAAGAGCGATTTTCCACCCAACAATAGGCACTATGTCCAGCATATACTCTTTCTACTGAGAGGCCACCCCTAAGCTGGGCTATGAGGCCACCGGGACGAAGGAAACACCTACATGATTCTCTCTCTCAACCCACAACCCGTTCTGCACTCTATGCTTAGCCAAATGCTCCTACGGAGCTCTACATGGATCTCACTCGGCCCTCGCATCCTTGGATCCAACAATACCTTCCCCACACAACACCCTTCTGTGCTCAGGCATCCCCTTCGTAGATCCACAGTTCTCTTGGGTGATCCATCTTGTTGGGTGCTTCCAGTGTGTGCATAGAAGGAGACAAACTTGCTATATGTTTTTGTAGAACTGCCCGTAGCCTTAATCCATGGCTTCTCAAGCATCTATGAGAAACAAAACTCAATGGGTAAGGGTTCCTAGCTTTCCTATCCTCTTTGCTCACCTACAACCATCTATTTTCCCTTCCAAATCTGTGGCTTTATCTCTAAATTCAAATTTATGGGCTAAACACGGTCTAGTAAGGTCATGAACATCAATGGAGAGCTATGCATATTGTAGATTTGCATGAAAGAATTAGAGAATGAGGGTTGACTCCAAGGGATATGAGAAAATCGTGAAAATACAACTGACATAGCTTTTGACTATAGAAGAAAGGAATCTTGGTAGTTGCAGATTGACTTCTGGCAGCTAAAAGAACTGACATAAAATTGCAGTAAGCCCCATGATTCAATAACTACAAGTAACTTTTCCCACCAACCTCACACATGCATTCAATGATTGGAAAATAGTCAAATGAAGGTAATTGGCTCACTTAAATTCACATGACAGAATTTGGATGAGTTCTAAGGTTGACACTTTCCAGCAAATGATTTAGTCTCCCATAGACCCCCTTACCTCTTCCTGTCTAGTGGAATAATAGCCCCTCTAGTGCTCTTTACACAACCATCTTGGACAATTTTATTATTTATGCACATAATATTTACATATATTTCAAGTTAGCATGACAAGCCAACCATATTGTCCAATAACAATATTTACATCATACATGCCTATCCATTCACTAGTCGGACCTTCGCCTTGAGCTTCGCACTAGGAATCCGTAGTAGCATATTTACATCATTTACATAATTGTGGTTAAATACATTCCAAATCAAAACTAGGGGTATTACAAGACTTGGTAAGTTTTTTTTATGAAACATGTGCATCATGGGAAACCTTTTGAGCATTTATGTTCATTTCGAGGATGGTACTCAGGTTAAACTGTTTGGTTTCAATTTTGGAAACCTAACTCAATGGGAATATTGAGTAAGGCCTACAATATTCACAGAGGTAGGCAACCCAAGGACTTAACATTGTGACCTTCTGCTTGCATTTCACAACACTCAACCACTTGAGCTAACCCACTGAACTTATACAAGTGGTAAGTTGCACACATAATCTATGCTAGAGAGAGAGAGAGAGAGAGAGAGCATTCAACAATTAAATGACACTTTAAAATCTTAAAAAATATTAAAACAATGAACTAATTTAGATTGTAATCAACTCACCCATGTATATTATTAAGGTAACAAAAATATTATATGTCAATTTTCTCAAAAACGTTTTAAGGGTTTGTATTGCTTGTAAAAATTGGGTATTGTTATTGTCTCCACCAAGATCCAATTTCCTAGGTGACAATACTAATTTTAGGGTTTGTATTGCTTGTAAAAATTGGGTATTGTTATTGTCTCCACCAAGATCCAATTTCCTAGGTGACAATACTGATTTTTAATAAGCTATCTCATTTATAAAAATAGCTGAAAGTCATTTACACATCTTGAGTGAATTTAGAAAAACATGTATCCCACTTGTAACTACAATCAAACGATATTTTAATAGGATATATACACAATACATTGATAGAATATATACACAATACTTTGATAGATACTCTATAATGAATATTTTAATATAATCAAACTTAAATTTTAAGTTTTAATTGAAATTTTATATTATGCTAGTGATAATACATTTCCCTATTTTTTTTTCCATCAATTGTTATACCCCTCCTCTGGAAACATCTCTTATTTTCACCACATCTTAAGGAGATTCCATGCTAAAGCAGAAAAATAAACATAAAACAACGGAATCATTAGACATGGTCTATGTATTAAAGTATGTGGAATCCCCTATGATTTAAAGTTTGTGGAATCCCCTATGAAAACCATATTGAGGGAAAAAAACAATTGGTGTCAAATCTTACAATGGAAAGGTCTCATAAGAGAAGTTTGACACATGTCACAAATATGTCATCTTCTTCATTGCTTTACTCGTGTTATTGACATGCCCTTCCATCCTTGGCATGAACTCAAGTCCTCATTTAGGGCAAGGTTAATCCACTTTGAACTAGTCTGCACAAGGTTAATCAAATTGAAGTTCGGAGCATTCACCACTTCCCCTTGTGATGCATTATTTTAAAGGTAATTAGCAAACATGCTTAAGAAAATGATTTTTTCTACGTTATTGACATTCTAGATCACATTGGACTTTTGTTGGACAACCTTTGTGGACTTTGGTTTTTTAAAAGAGCCAACACATCATCAACAACTGGTGAGTGATCAAATCATTTAGGCACTGAGATGATAAGGTACACAGAGCAAAGTTGAAGTTAGAGAAGGTTTCATCATTAAGAGATGTACACTAAACTTGATGGTATATGTATTTTAGCACTATAAAGCTTTTTGGTAGTTTTATAAAAAATTATGTTAGCCATATATTTGCAAGTTAGTGTGTAGCGTGATAAGTATATGTAAGGGAACACACATCACTAACTAGCAAGCGATCAAATCATTTGGGCATAAGGACATTAAGGTGTACATAACATAGTAGAAGTCAAATCGAAGGTCTCATCGTTAAGAGATGAACACCAAATCCAACAACATATGAATTTTAGCACTATAGAGCTTCTTCGCAGTTTTAAAAGGATTTATATTAGTAGCTTAGTATGTAGTGTGATAAGTAAATGTAAGGGAACAAATCTTCTTTTGGATTGTATATCAACATTAGATAACTCTCTAGTGTTTTTTTCCCTACCAATGCTATATTCACAATATGTTTTTCGATTGTTTAGTTTGGTAGTGGTGCCTCTCTTTGTTAATATAAAATCAATGTGATAGTTGAAAAAAGAAACAATGCTAGTGACAATTGCATGCACAACCCACCTCTTTTTATATAAAAGTTATTTACATATTGCTATTTAACACTAGACGAAAGTTGTCATGTTTAAAATAAATCAATCCATTTCACCAATAATTAAGTGACTCTCCTAAATAAATTGATAAAAGTATCATATTAACATCCACTTAGATCAATTACCTTGTTAGCACAGTATTAAAATCCTCATGTTATGTTTGAAGGAAATGAAGTTTGGTTTTATGCAACAAATTTCCAAAAAGAGCATGAAAAGAGCAGAAATAAACCAAAGAGAGTACTACGTGCCTTAATAATGAAGAACATAGATGAATAGAAAGCCATTTCGAGGGGGCAACCTCCTTATACAATGAACTAAATACATAAGACAAGACAAGACAATGTATTTAAATGAAAATATCTCCTTCATATATATAGGAGATTAAGAGGTACAATTACAACTCACTAACCAAAGCCAACATAATTAATACAACCATACTAATGACAATTACAACTAATGGACCAAAGCCGACATCAAAATAATGCAATGCACCACAGTATAGGGGGAGATGTGCCCACATTTAGGGCTTAACAAGCCCCTCTCCTTCAGACAAGTGTTGTCCTCAACGCTTGATTAGTTGTGGATGCTTCTGTATGAAGGACTCATCTTCCCATGTCGAATCTTCAACTAGTAATTTCTTCCACTTGCTGAGGTACTCAGTAATAGCCCGATTCCGTATTTGTTTGGTCCTTATTTCAATGATTTGTTCAGGTTCCAATATGACTTTTCCTTCTTCATCAAGCTATGACAAGATTGTTTGAATTGGGCTCGTGTCTCCTATTACCTTCTTTAAGCAAGAAACATGGAAAATTGGATGTACTATTGAAGGTGAAGGGAGCTCCAATTTGTAAGCCATACTACCAATCTTCTGCAACAATTTATAAGGACCATAATACTTGGGTGTTAATTTATTGTCCTTATTTAGTTGCTTGAGGGACATCTACTTGTAAGGTTGTAGCCTCAGAAATTCCCAATCACCTTCATTGAAAATCCTTTCACTGCGATGTTGATCAGCGTGTTGTTTCATCACATTTTTTGACATAGCCAGGTTGTCCTTAAGTATCTGGAGAACTTCTTGTTGGTGCTCTATGTGATCTTCCATAACTTGAACTTTATATTTTCCTTTTAAGGGGGATGTGATAGATGGAGGCCGGTACCCATAAAATGCCATAAATAGAGACATTTTTTATGATGTATGGAAGGAAATATTGTACCACCATTCTGCCAAAGCCAACCATTTCACCCACTTTGTTTGTTCACTATATCAATTCTCCCATCAGATTGAGGATGATAAGATGAATTGTGAGCCAATTGGGTACCCAAACAAGAAAATAGTTTAGTCCAAAATTTTCCAATGAAAATTGGATGTCTATCACTTACAATAATCTTCAAATTCCAATGTAACTTCTAAATTGTTTCCATAAAGGATGCAGCTACTGTACTTGCATTAAAAGGGTGAGATAGTGCACAAAAATGTGCATACTTCATGAGGCTATCAACAACCACCATATTAACTATTATCTCCCCAATAAACATAGGCTAGTCATGGTATCTAGGTGATAGGAAGTCTTTAAATTTTTGTTTTTCGCATGTGTTTAAGTTCCAGTCTGATAGGTTGAAGAAGGTAACAAAGTTTGAAATATCATTTTAAAGCTGGCTCTCCTTCCAATACCATCAATTTCAGGTTTCGGTAGCTTAGGCGGGCTTGGCGATGGTTCATTAGCTACCGAAAATCCTGTTTTCGGAAGCTTACTGTGTGAAAGACAAAACGCTCTAACTACCGAAAGGGCAAAATTACAGCGTGACGTGTCGGGCAGTTTTCGGTGGCTTGGGAGAATACGATGGTGTTCATTAGCCACCAAAAGGTAGATATTTTCCGCAGTTTGCAGTACATGTTTGGAACCGTCCATAGCTGCCGAAAAATCAAAGTCATTTTCGTAACCCGTGAGGCCATTTCGGGGGTTTAGGTGAACACGATGGTGTTCATTAGCCACCAAAAGGGCGGATACTTTTTCGCAGCTTACCGTCCAAAGGCTAGATTGTTTACAACCACCGAAAGCAAAAAGCACTGGTTAAGATTGTTTTCCGGCGGCATACGGGGTTAAGGGCAGATTATCGGCTTCCAAAAAGGAGTTGGCGTCGATCAACAGACACATCAAATCAAGGGTTTTGGGTCATAATAAAGGGAATTCAACATAGCTTAGCCGCCGAAAGGGTCACTTCAGCGAAAACACGATTTGCTCCAAGGTGGGGCTGGATGGCACCGCCATACCTCTGACTAGCCAGACCTTGTTTCCCCTCCGCATACCAGCATTTCTTAATTTTCGTTCCTCTGGTATAATCATGCCATAGTGGCCATCATTACGCCCTCATGATTATCCACCTTTTCATACCCCTCGGAGTCAGTCCCCGAAAAGCCACACCACCTTTCCTCTTTCACCCTCACCACGTCGATTGAGCTCATCTTTTTTCTAATTTCTCGTCTCTCCCTCAATCCCGATTTTAGCAGCAGGTGCCAATGAGCATGTTCTCGATGAAGAAAGGAGAAGGGGCGGTCCTGAGGAAGGAATTGAACGACATCTGCTACCTGGAGGCGCACCTCGAGGTATGTCAATTTTTCAGAAATGTTGGTTGCTATAACTTCTACAAAAACTATAGGGTTCTCATCAACAGGTGGCCGAAGCCTTTACCCTCACGTTTGACAACAGTAAGGCTGTGATAGGCAAGGAGGAATTCCAGGTGGACGAGACCCTCATAGCCCAGGTAATAGAACTTCCAATGACCAGAGAGAACTGGTTTAAGACCACTGTCGCAAAGGAGTTCGAATTTCAATCCTATCTGAAACCTGACCATAAAAACCTGGTATGGAAGAAAGACATTCCTATGGCATATCTGGAGGACAAATGGCAGCTTCTATTGAAGTGAGTCTTAGTTTATATAACCTGTGAGGGCAGGTATAACAGGGTGTTGATTCACCATTTTAGATTATTGGATCACTTCACAAGCAAGAACCCCTTAAATCTCCCCTTTTTCCTCCACAAGAGCCTGACTAAAATGGCACATCTGTTCAAAGCCCATCCTACCAAAATTTCAAGCAGGCTGTACCACCACGGTCTGATCAAGCTTATGGTCTCTGAATTGTTGCAAAGGAAAAGCATGAATTGGGCTTTCTTCCTTTTCTGGAGTGGGTTCGAAACAGAATTGCAGCTGGAAGATGGAAAGAAGGTTTCCACCCCTAGAAGTGGGAAAAGGAAGAGGAGGGCTATTTCCCTAATTTCAACCGAACCCCTTCCCTCAGCCCCAAATGTGAAGAAAGCTAAAAGGAAATTAGCATTCAAAGATAAGACTGAGGACGAGGGAATTGTTTCAGAAGAGACCCCTTCAAAGAGCACAAATCTTTTAAACCTCCCATACACTGATTCTGAGGAGGATGAACTGCAAGAAGCTGGAGCAGGAAATGAGGAGGTGGCGACTAAACAGGAACTCCAGGGAGCAGCCCCATCTGTGATGGAACAGGAGAACGCCTATGTAAATTTACCTTCTCCTACACCTGTGGAGGAACATGGTCAGCAAGTAGCCGAAGAATTAATTCATAAAACAAATAGTTCTGCCTCACAGAAAATTAATTGACTCCTCCAGCAGGCGTATGAACGCGAGATACTCCAGAGAGTCATCAAGGAGAAAAATGAGAGGCTGACCGAAAGATACAATGAGCTTTATGTTTCTTTTCAGGGATTGACCAAGAAGCATGGCAAAATGAGAGGAAGAAACATTAGGCTGATCAGAGAAAACATCAGGCTGAGGAGGAGGGTTGAGTCTCTGGAGGGTAAGGAAAAAACTCAAAGTCCCCAGCCCAAGGTACGTTCAAACCTCGACACCCTAGCAGCAGCTGTAATCAAATTTGCTAATCCTTCGGTTTTAGCCCAGGTGGAAGAGAAATCCAGGTAGCATGGGATAGAAACATAGTTTTGTTAACTTTTTGCAGGCTGGATCATACACCGTTTTCGGTAGCTTAGGTGGACATAGGATATGTTCATTAGCTGCCGAATCCTGATTCGACGGTTTACGACATACAGGAAGACCCCTCTCGGATGTCGAAAAGAGAGAAAGTTTTCCAGCGCTTTAAAGCGATTCGGTGGTTTAGGAGAAGCGTTAATCTAATTCATTAACCACCAAATACCAAGCTTTCAGTTACTTATCACCTCTGAGCCCAGTTTTGCTAGCTACTAAAAACACAAAAAACGCAGAAGTCCGTCTATGGGCATCAACCCCCCTTTTTGTTGGTCCGAGCATCTTAAAGACGTTTTCCAGGGAATCAATAAACATTCAAGTGCATCATGATCACCTCTAGTCCCAGACTGAGGGTGTCAGCACGATAAGCAGTGGAATATTCCTGTCTATTTTTAGAAAAGACGCCTACAGGTTTTTGCAGACAACAGTTTCAAACTTGTCCTCCAGCCCCCAGAGGCTCGTTTCAGCTGTCAAGCGTAGGTGTATCAGCAAGAATCAGTTATTTCGATCATAATACACTGTCACACCTTTCATTAATTGTTCTTAGTTGTTATTTTTAGCATATTCAATCTATCTGTGGGATCTCAAAAAATTTGTAATGGCTATAAAGCTGAGCGCTGAAGTAGAACGAGGGTTCGATTTTGGAGATACTGATTGATATTTGTATTCTCAAACTTTCAGTGACTTTTCAGTAATATAAGCTTCTTTTACTATTTGCTTTCATATTTTCTTTCTCATATTACTGTACTCACAGTGGATGGTTTATTTCGTGCATGTTCCTTTGTTTATGCCAGATAGCTGTAATCCTGTCTTTGCATTGAGAACTGAACATACATGTCATTTATTTGTTGTGATTAGCCATTTGTATACATATTTCTGTGTATGAGTCTGCTAATACGAGAAGGATTCACTCCCATTAATCTTTTATCAACTCTCTAAACAGTAGTAGTCAAAGCCTTGTCTACCTGAGTGTCTCTATGTGTGTTCTGAGTTTGTGAGCTTCGATCCAGTCATGCAACTTGATCCAAACACACCCCACCCTTCAAAGTGAGTTTTAAATTACCAGGCTCTTTCCATTACAAACTAGAAAGACTCCTGGAGAGCTAACAAATTGATGCCGTTGCCGGGGAGGATTATTGAAGCAGCAGCTTCCCTGGGAGACGACATAGTTCCAGCTTTGATGATAGACAAAGCCTGGACATTATTTCGGTTGTAATCGTCTATTTGGTGACTCCATTGGAACAAAGTGGCTTCGAGAAGACCAAGTACCAGATCAAATCCTCAAAGGCCACCAGTGACACCTGTTTCGGATCCCGAACAAATTATAAGGAGAGGAAGGACTACGCAGAGGCATATTTCCAGATCCACAAGGGGAACTGCATCAAGCATTACCAGAGGTATTTCTTCTGTCTCAACAAATGAAACTCCTTTTGAATCTCCATTCCCTGAAGTAGTTGGTTCACAAGAAACTATAAGTAGATCAGAAGACTTATGGGTTCAGGTATCCTCATCCGTTTCTGCTGCCCAAGTACCTAGTCCTGAATTTGCTACCCGAGCTAACCTAGGAAAAGAAATCCTAGAATCCATCAAGGAAGAAGGCTGTTCCTCCTACCTGCAGCCCTTACCGACCGAAACAGAAGAGAAGTACCCTTTTGTTTACACCAACGTACTTGCCATTGAAAATATTTTTCAGGACCTTCTAGACCAGCGTGAAGAGAGGTTGTCCTTGTTGCTTGCACAGTCTAGTAAGAGAACCGATTGTCCAGAAAAACCATCGATTTGTTTCACCCCCATTTTTGGCGACTCCACTGAATTGAAACCCTCACCTTCATCGCTGCCTATACCTCCTCAAATACCATCCACACCCAAAATACCTTTTTCCATCCTTTCAGTAGCCACACCCACTATGGCTGTCCCTTTGACCAAAATGGAAAGGATCCTCATTGCTAGGTATGCCCCTCTAAATTTTCCTAATCCCCTCACTGCTATGCCCACTGGAGATTACCAAAAATATATGCCAAAGTTCACTGGAGAGGGGGATTTTACAGCCGAAGAGCACTTGGAGGAATTCTATAGCTATGCTAAAAACATAAATATCGAGCACGAAGATGTATGGAGTAGGGTGTTTGTGCAAAGTTTAGATGGTCAGGCCAGAAATTGGTTCAAGGAATTACCTGCTGGGTCAATAAATTATATCGAATCCCTAGATGAACTGTTTTTGAAGCATTGGGGGGAAAGAAGAGACCACCTTTATTAACTCACATAATTTGATAATTTGAAGAGAGAAAGTGGTGAGTCTGTGGTAGCTTTCACCAAGAGGTTTAATAAAATGTTTAGAAAAATCCCTGCGGAGATCAAACCCACAGATACCTCAGCTAGGATTACCTATGTAAATGCTTTCAATCCTGAGTTTTGTCTTCATCTCCGAGAAAGAAGATCTGCCTCTTTATTGCTCATGCAAGATGCTGCGCTCGAAGTTGATTCAAATATGGTTGCATCTAAGATCCTCAAAGGGAAAATAGATAAGAAAAGGCAGACCCCAGATTCCTCCTCCTCGTCAGGAACTAATCTGGAAAAAATGGCTAAAATGCTGGACAGCCTGACCTCCGAAATGTCCAAGCTGAAAGTGCAAGGCCAGCCATCTGCAAGAAGTAAAGGACCAAATGAGTTTGTTCCCAGGAATAACAATGCTCCCCCTTACAGAAGAAATGGCCCACAGGCTCAGATGCTCCAGAGAGACAGAAATCCAGCTGAAGAACAGAGGATCAGAGCCCCTTTCCAGCATGAGGTATTAGAAGAAGAAGACAATGTCAACTACATGGAGGATAAGGTCGACCTTGCCTTCCTGACACAATCTGATTATGAGGAAGCCCTCATGAATGAACAAATCATCGAGGAATCACTGTATCAGGCTGACGATCAAAGGAGCTATGATTTGAGGTCCAGGACTGTTGCTAAGAAACCTTTAACTCTTGCTCCTGGGAAGAAGACTCCTGCCCCCACGAAGCAGCCTACTACTCCTACAAAACAGTCTGTCACTCTTTCAAAACAGTAGCCTGCTACTCCTGCAAAACAGTCTGTCACTCTTTCAAAACAGTAGCCTGCTACTCCTGCAAAACAAGTTGTTGTTGTTGCAAAATAGCAGCAAAGACCATCTCAGCCAACTATCCCAGATCCTGTCCAACTTGCAACTCCCGTTCAAGAGACAAGAATCCCTGACAAGTTGCCCTACTCCTTTAATCTCAAAACTGAGATTCAGAAAATAAAAATCCCTTTTCCACTAATTGAGCTGATGAAAAACGATTCCTTCAAGTCATCTATACTGAAATCCCTCCAGCCAAAAGCACCCATAGATGCTGACTTTGTGAATTTACAAGACGACAAGCCCACAGTAACCCTGGGTCCCATGGTTGAAGAATAGGACGGGTCCTGCCCACCTTTCTATATATCCTTAAACATCCATGACAAAATTCTTCACAACTGCTTACTCGACTCAGGAGCCTCTCACAACCTCATGCCTAAAGCTGTGATGGACGAACTTGGGCTTAGCATCACAAACCCTACCATGATCTCTTCTCTTTTGACTCCATAAAAGTTAGATGCCTGGGCCTCATACAGGATCTGGTCATAAACCTGACTTAGCTGCCTTCAAAAAGCATGGTAATGGATGTAGTGGTTTCTGACATCCCACCGAAGTTTGGTATCCTCTTATCCCGATCATGGAGTAAACGGCTAGGGGGTACCCTGCAGATGGATCTGACCTATGCTACCATCCCTATGTTTGGAGGAGAAACTAAAAGGATTTAAAGGGAAAACCGGTTGGCTTATATCATCAACAATGAGAAGAATTCTATAAATCACCCCATTTACGCAGTGGATACAGATTTTGGAGCATGTATCCTGCAAATAGATGATGATCAGGAAGCCCCCCTACAACTCACAAATCCCACTAGTCAACAACCTGAGGAAGTAACCACTACTATGTGGAGCATGTTTTTTGATGGTGTCAGTACCCAAGCTTCAGCAGGTGCAGGTGTAGTCTTGATCTCTCCTCTGAAGGACGTTACCCATTTGTCATATAAACTAGAGTTCAAAACTACAAATAATATAACAGAGTATGAGGCTTTGCTGTTGGGAGTCAAGGCTTCCAAAGAAATGGGAATCATGTGCATGAAAATATTTGGGGATGTAGATCTCATCATATAGCAAGTGAATGGAAATTGTCAGGCAAAGAACGTCAGACTGAAGTCATATAGAGATGAGGTATGGAAACTCAGAGATTCCTTCATGTATTTTGAGATTTCTTATATCCCGCGAGCCATGAACCACCTGGCCGATTCCCTTGTTGTCTCTACTAGCACATTCATTCCTCCCATGCCTCCCAAGTTGAATTATGATATCCAAGTCAAGTACAGGCCATCCCTACCCGATAATGTCAAATTTTGGAAAGTTTTCGAGAATGATGATGAGCTTAGTCATTTTCTCCAGGTTGTTGACAAATTTTCTGATATGCATATTGACCAAGAAAACCTGAATATAGAAGAATCTCAGAGATCTAAATTGAAAGGGAAAATAGGCCAACATGACATTGTTCAATTACCAGGGAACCATATACCTAGGGGCCTAGTACCTCTCAAAAGGCTGTTCAACCATAATGACATCCCCTTTAAACCTGTGAGTGAGGAAAAATACCCAGCTGTCCATGAACATAATATAGGCAGCCAAGATCACCCTAAATTCATAAATCTGTCCACTGAGTTGACAGCTGATCAGAGTTCAGGTTACTGCAGCCTAGTGAAAGATTTTGTAGATGTGTTGGCTTGGGAATACAGTGACCTGAAAACTTATGATGAAGACACCATTCAGCATAGAATTCCACTGGAAAAGGGCACCACCCCTTTTAAACAGAAACTAAGGCCTATCAACCCTCTCCTGTTACCTGTGATCAAGAGGGAGATAAAAAAGCTCCTTGATGCCAAGATCATAATCCCGCTAAGGTATTCTAAATGGGTCACAAATTTGGTGATAGTAAGGAACAAGAATGGTGAAGTGAGGTTATGTGTTGATTTCAGGAACCTAAACAAAGGCTCCCAAAAAGATAACTACCCTCTGCCCAAGATGGAGCACTTACTACAGAGAGTGTCAGGAGCTAGGGTCATGTCATTTCTAGATGGTTTCTCGGGCTATAATCAAATTTCTGTACACCCCGACGATCATCAAAAGACATCCTTTACCACTCCCTGGGGTACCTTCATGTACACCAAGATGCCGTTTGGACTGATGAATGCTGGGGCCACTTTTCAAAGGGCCATGGATATAGCATTTGTGGGGATTAAGGATAAGTTTGTACTCATATACCTCGATGATATCACAGTATACTCAAACAGTCACGAAGAACATTTGCAGCACCTAAGGGAGGTCTTCCTGAAATGTAGGCAATTTGGAATTTCTTTGAATCCTAAGAAGTCATAGTTTGCTCTTGGGGAGGGGAAGCTCCTGGGTCACATAGTTTCAGCACAGGGAGTAAGGATTGGTCCAGTTCGGATTGAAGCGATTCAGAAGGTATCTCTACCAAGGTCGACAAAGGATATCCAATCTTTCCTCGGTAAGATAAATTTCGTCAGGAGATTTATTCCGAATTTTTCTGAGCTAGTAAAGCAAATAACCTCCATGCTAAAAAAGGGATCTGAAACCAAATGGACAGAAAATGCGAGACATTCTTTCGAAGCTATCATGGAGGCTCCCACTCTGATTAGCCCAGATTACACCAAGGTGTTCTATATTTTCTCTTTTGCTTCCCATGATACAGTGGCAGCAGTCTTACTACAGAAAGATGACGAAGGGCTTGATCATCCAATTGCCTTCGTTAGCAAAACATTGAGGGATGCCGAGCTGAAGTACGATCCCATAGAGAAACAAGCCTATGCTCTAATAAAATGATTAAAAGCATTTTGAATCTATAAGCTACATGCAAAGGTTATAGCCTATGTCCCTTCAGCTTCTATAAAGGATGTTTTGACTCAGCCTGACATTGATGGCAAGAGGGCCAAATGGATTGCTAAGCTGATTGAATTCGACATAGAAGTGAAACTCACCAGGCTAGTGAAAGGCCAAGGTCTAGCCAAGCTAATGGCTGAAGAGAATTGCAGACTGTTAGACATTAATTTCATCGGAATAAATTCTGAAAATTTGCCAATAGAGGTAGCTGCGGCAGAACAATGTAACAACCAACAGGTGGCTGAAAATTTGCTCTCATGCGAATGGTATTCAGGTATCATTCATTTCCTGCAAAATTTAGAAGTTCCCCCTGAACTTAGTACAACTCAGGCACGATCTCTTAAGCTCAAGTCTGTAAAAATTTGCAAAAGTGATAATCTGTTGTTTTGGAAAGACCCTGCTGGAGTTCTGTTAAGGTGTTTGGACAAAGGAGAATCCGGTCAAGTCATGCATCACTTCCACGCAAGCATATGTGGGGGACATCATTACTGGAAAACTACTGCCCATGAGATTCTAAGGGCTGGGTACTATTGGCATTGTCTGTTCTCTGACGTATACATTTTTGTGAAAACTTGTGACAAATGCCAAAGATTCACAGGAAAACAGCAGCTGAAATCCCTCCCATTGAAGCCTATTGTGGTTAATGGTCCTTTCCAGCAATGGGGCCTTGACTTCATAAGGGAGATCAACCCTTCATCCAACTGTCAACACAGATGGATCCTGGTAGCCACTGACTATTTCACCAAATGGATCGAGGCAATTCCCACCAGGAATGCTAACCATCAGGTTATCATCAAATTTGTATATGAAAACATCCTCACCAGATTCGGTTGCCCAAAAAGGCTGGTAACTGATAATGCACCTGCTTTCAAAGATAAAGAGTTAGTCCACATGTGCGAATCAATAGGCATTCAGTTAGTTCACCCCACTCCCTACTACCCTCAAGGCAATGGCCTCACTGAATCTTCAAATAAAAGTCTAGTTAGGATCATCAGGAAACTATTGGAGGAAAATCAAAGGAGTTGGGATTCAAAGCTAAAATTTGCTCTCTGGGCTAACAGGGTGACAAATAAGAAATCTATAGGGACCTCTCCCTTTAGATTGGTTTATGGTACTGATGCCATTTTCCCAGTCCAACTAATCCTGCCAGTGACTAAATTCATTCAGGAGGAACAGGATGAACCAAATGACATGGTGAGAAGAATGCTCGATTTGGTCGAATTGCAGCAAACCAGGGAATAGTTAGTGGAAAGGTCAGAAGCTCATCAGGAAAAAAATAAAAGGCACCTTTGACAAGAAGGCCAAGATGGACAATTTTCAGGTGGGAGACTAGGTATTGAAATGGGATGCCCCCAGGCAGGACAAAGGCAAGCATGGCAAGTTTGATTCTCTCTGGACAGGTCCTTACATAATAACTCAAGCAAAGCAGAACAATACCTTCAAACTGCAAAGTCTGGAAGGTCAAGAGATGTTCGGTGGCCCGGTCAATGGGTGTTTCCTGAAACTTTATTTCGTCTGAGGCTTCACAGCCTGGTCACTGTAAATACCATTTTGTTTTTAGTTTTTTTTGTCTTGTTTGCAAATAACTCCATGCCCAATGGAACACAAGAAGTTAGGGTTAGAGTTTTTTTTTTTTCTTCTTTAGGGAAAGACATTTGGTCTGGGGTTCTTGGAACCTCGCTGGGAGGTTTCCATCCCCAAGTAGGAGCAAGATGTTATCTCCTCAATAAACATAGGCTAGTCATGGTATCTAGGTGATAGGAAGTCTTTAAATTTTTGTTTTTCGCATGTGTTTAAGTTCCAGTCTGATAGGTTCAAGAAGGTAACGAAGTTTGAAATATCATTTTAAAGTTGGATCTCCTTCCAGTACCATCAATTTCAGGTTTCGGTAGCTTAGGCGAGCCTGGTGATGGTTCATCAGTTACCGAAAATCTTGTTTTCAGCAGTTTACTGTGTGAAAGACAAAACGCTCTAACTACCGAAAGGGTAAAATTATAGCATGAGGTGTGGGGCGTTTTTCGGTGGCTTGGGAGAATACGATGGTGTTCATTAGCCACCGAAAGGTAGATTTTTTTGCAGTTCGCAGTACAAGTTTGGAATCGTTCGCAGCTGCTGAAAAATCAAAGTCATTTTCGTAACCCGTGAGGCCATTTCAGGGGTTTGGGCGAACACGATGGTGTTCATTAGCCACCGAAAGGGCAGATACTTTTTCTCAGCTTACCATCCAAAGGCTGGATTGTCTACAACCATGAAAGCAAAAAGCACTGGTTAAGATTGTTTTCCGGTGGCATACGGGGTTAAGGGCAGATTATCAGCTGCCAAAAAGGAGTTGGCGTCGATCGGCGGACATGTCAAATCGGGGGTTTTGGGTCATAATAAAGGGAATTCATCATAGCTTAGGCACCAAAAGGGTCACTTCAGCGAAAACATGATTTGCTCCAAGGTGAGGCTGGACGCCACCGCTATACCTCTGACCAAACATACCTTGTTTCCCCTCCGCATACCAGCATTTCTTAATTTTCATTCCTCTGGTATAATCACGCCGTAATGGCCATCATTACGCCCTCATGATTATCCACCTTTTCATACCCCTCGGAGTCTGTCCCCGAAAAGCCACACAACCTTTCCTCTTTCACCTTCACCACGTTGATTGAATTCATCTTTTTTCTAATTTCCCGTCTCTCCCTCAGTCCCAATTTTAGCAGTAGGCGTCAGCGAGTAGGTTCTCGATGAAGAAAGGAGGAGGGGAAGTCCCGAGGAAGGAATTGAACGACATCTGCTACCTGGAGGCGCACCCCAAGGCATGCCAATTTTTCAGAAATGTCGACTACTATAACTTCTGCAAAAAACTACAGGGTTCGCATCAATAGGTGGCCGAAGCCTTTGCCCTCATGTGTGACAGCAGTAAGGCTGTGATAGGCAAGGAGGAATTCCAGCTGGACAAGGCCCTCATAGCCCAGGTAAATGAACTTCCAATGACCAGAGAGGATTGGTTTAAGACCACTGTTGCAAAGGAGTTCGAATTTCGATCCTATCTGAAACCTGAGCATAAAAACCTGGTATGGAAGAAAGACATTCCTATGGCATATCTGGAGGATAGATGGCAGCTTCTATTGAAGTGAGTCTTGGTTTATATAACCTGTGAGGGCAGGTATAACAGGATGTTGATTTACCATTTTAGATTATTGGATCACTTCACAGGTAAGAACCCCTTAAATCTCCCCTTTTTCCTCCCTCCACAAGAGCCTGACTAAAATGGCACGTCAGGTCAAATCCCAGCCTACCAAAATTGCAGGCAGGCTATACCACCACGGTCTGATCAAGCTTATGGTCTCTGACTTGTTGCAAAGGAAAAGCATGAACTGGGATTTCTTCCTTTTCTGGAGTGGGTTCGAAACAGAATTGTAGCCGAAAGATGGAAAGAAGGTTTCCACCCCTAGAAGTGGGAAAAGGAAGAGGAGGGATATTTCCCTAATTTCAACCGAACCCCTTCCCTCAGCCCCAAAGGTAAAGAAATCCAAAAGGAAATTAACATTCCAAGATAAGACTGAGGATGAGGGAGTTGTTTCAGAAGAGACCCCTTCAAAGAGCACAAATCTTTTAAACCTCCCATACACTGATTCTGAGGAGGATGAATTGCAAGAAGCTGGAACAGGAAATGAGGAGGTGGCGACGGAATAGGAACTCCAGGGAACAACCCCATTTGTGATGGAACAGGAGAACGCCTATGTAAATTTACCTTCTCCTACACCTATGGAGGAACATGGTCAGCAGGTAGCCGAAGAATTAATTCATAAAACAAAGAGTTCTGCCTCACAGAAAATTAATTGACTCTTCCAGTAGGCATATGAACGCGAGATACTCCAAAGAGTCATCAAGGAGAAAAATGAGAGGCTGACCGAAAGATATAATGAGCTTTATGTTTCTTTTCAGGGATTGACCAAGAAGCATGGAAAAATGAGAGGAAGAAACATTAGGCTGATAAGAGAAAACATCAGGCTGAGGAGGAGGGTTGAGTCTCTGGAGGGTAAGGAAAAAAATTAGAGTCCCCAGCCTAAGGTACGTTCAGATCTCGACAATCTAGCAGCAACTGCAATCAAATTTGCTGACCCTCCGGTTTTAGCCCAAGTGGAAGAGAAATCCAGGTAACAGGGGACAGAAACACAGTTTTGTTAACTTTTTGCAGGTTGGATCATACACCGTTTTCGGCAGCTTAGGTGAACATAGGATATGTTCATTAGCTGCCGAATCCCGATTCAGCGGTTTATGACATACACGTAGACTCCTCCCGGATGCCGAAAAGAGAGAAAGTTTTCCAGTGCTTTAAAACAATTCGGTGGTTTAGGTGAAGCGTTAATCTAATTCATTAACCACCGAATACCAAGCTTTCGGTTACTTATCACCTCCAAGCCCAGTTCTGCTAACTACCGAAAACACAAAAAACGCAGAAGTCCGTCTGTGGGCATCAAGCCCCCTTTTGTTGGTCCGAGCATCTTAAAGGCGTTTTCCAGGGAATCAATAAATGTTCAAGTGCATCATGATCACCTCTGGTCCCAGACTGAGGGTGATAGCAAGATAAGCAGTGGAATATTCCTGTCTATTTTTAGAAAAGACGCCTACAGGTTTTTGCAGACAGCAGTTTCAAGCTCATCCTCCAACCCCCAGAGGCTCGTTTCAGCTGTCAAGTGTAGGTGTATCAGCAAGAATCAGTTATTTCGATCATAATACACTGTCACACGTTTCATTAACTGTTCTTAGTTGTTATTTTTAGCATATTCGATCCATCTGTGGGATCTCAAAAACTTTGTAATGGTTATAAAGCCGAGAGCTGAAGTAGAACGAGGGTTCGATTTTGGAGAGATTGATTGATTTTTGTATTCTCAGACTTCCAGTGACTTTTCAGTAATATAAGCTTCTTTTACTATTTGCTTTCAGATTTTCTTTCTCATATTTTTGTACTCGCAGTGGATGGTTTATTTCGTGCATGTTCCTTTGTTTATGCCAGATAGCTGTAATCCTGTCTTTGGATTGAGAACTGAACATACATGTCATTTATTTGTTGTGATTAGCCATTTGTATACATATTTCTGTGTATGAGTCTGCTAATACGATAAGGATTCACTCCCATTAATCTTTTATCAACTCTCTGAACAGCAGTAGTCAAAGCCTTGTCTATCTGAGTGTCTCTATGTGTGTTCTGAGTTTGTGAGCTTCGATTTAGTCATCCAACTTGATCCAAACACACCCCACCCTTCAAAGTGAGTTTTAAGTTACCAGGCTCTTTCCATTACAACCTAGAAAGACTCCTGGAGAGCTAACATTAACATTATTTCCTTTTGACTTGGGTAGACCTATGATAAAATCCATTGATACTTCCTCCGAGCATTGGCAAGGTATGTATAATGGTTGTAGAACTCCTGGGGTCTTCATTGTTTCAACCTTATTTTGTTGGAAAACCAAACATTCGACCACGAACCTTTGAACTTAATATTTAAGACCTTCCCCCAAAAATTCGTTCTTGACCCTATGGTAAGTTTTCAGGAATCTAGAGTGCCCACCTATAGGAGAGGTGTGTAATTCCGAGAGGACCTTTTGTTTGAGTTGGGATTTTTTGCATAAATATAAGCGATCCTTATACTGTAGTGAATCATTTTTCCACACAAAAGTATCGGATACACTGGGATTGTTTTGTAGCTTTTGAATGAGCATCCACACAGATAGGTCATTTTTCCATTCTTCCCTTGCTGCTACTACCCAAGTAGGTTGTAGAATGGAAATCGCACAAAGTAATGCCCCAACATATTCATCTTTACTGGAGAGTGCATCTTCCACCACATTCGGTTTCCCTTTGCAATAGATGATTTCAAAGTCATATCTTAACATCTTGGTTACCCATTTTTGTTGCTCTTCCAAATATAGTCTATGTTCCATGAAGTATTTAAGACTATCATGATATGTTTTGACCTTTAAGTGCCTACCTATTAGGTAAGGACGTGATTTCTTAAGAGCATGTAGTATTGCCAACATTTCCTTCTCATAAATGGGATTCTGTAAGTTCTTTCCCTTGATTGGATGACTTGTGTGGATGACTTGTGAAAGCAAGCGGGTGTCCTTCTTGCAATAGAACAACACCAATGCCATTTCTTGAAGCATCACATTCCATAGTGAAGGTTTTTGTGAAGTCTAGTGTGGCCAAAATAGGAGCTTTGCACATTGTCTCTTTAAGCTGTTGAAAATCTTGAGTTGCCTCCGGAGTCCAATAAAATGCATCTTTATCTAGTAATTTTTTTAGAGGCGCTTCTATTCTTCCCTAGTTTTGAACAAACTTGTGATAATACCCTGTCAGACCTAAGAATACTCTAAGATACTTCAAGGATTTGGGAATTGGCCATTCCATCATGGCATTAATTTTGTTAAGGCCTGCCTTGACACCTTCATGTGATACAATATGACCCAAATACCCTACCTCCGTTACCCGAAAGAAACATTTGGAAATTTTTGCATATAGTTGTTGCTCTTTTAGTAGTTTTAGTACCTGTCAACATGTTGAATATGTTCTTCCCAAGACTTTCTATATATTAGTATATCATCAAAGAATACTAGCACAAATTTTCTAAGAAAAGGCTTAAAAATGGAATTCATCAAACCTTGAAATGTGGAAGGCGCTTTCGTGAGACCAAATGGCATGACCATAAATTCATAAAGACCTTCATGAGTCTGAATGTTGTTTTTGGGATGTCTACATCCTTCATTCTAATCTAATGATACCCAAAATGGAGATCCAACTTTGTGAAGAAAAATACTCCATGTAATTCATCTAACAATTCATCAATGATAGGAATGGGAAACTTATCTTTAATGGTGATCTTATTGAGCTATCTATAATCTGGACACATATTCCATGATCCACCTGATTTGTGCACCATTACCACTGGTGTGGAGTAAGAACTTAGGCTAGGCCTAATTATTCCAACCTCTAACATGTCTTCAACCATACGCTCAATTTCACTCTTCTGGCCATAGGGGTATCTATAAGGTCTAATGTTTTTTTTTTTAACAGAAACGGTTGAAGAGCTTTTGATTATATATAAAAACGGAGATTACAAAGAGCTTAGGAAGGATTGTTCCCAAAGTAGAACAACATCCACCACACCTTGTTCATCCTTCGCTAACTTGTAACTATCATGAAACTTGCCTAGTCTATGGAGACTATAGCTCCTTACATACTACCCGAGAAGATAAGTGCAGAAACAGAACATAGCAGATAATTTTCTTTTTGTCCAAAAGTGAGCTACTAATAAAAGCTTACAACACAACAAAACCTTGAACCATACATTCATAATACTTGAACCTCTGTCCATAATACCAAGCTATAAAGAAAACCAAAAATTTCAGAAAAGAGAGCATATCATATCCAAAAACGGAATGCAACCAGTAACCAAAATTCTAGGGATGGAGACGGGTTTCCAGGAAAGTGCCTTCAGTAGTGTTTGCACTCCCATCCTTTACTGAGCTTGTGTCGGTTTGCAGTCCAGTGTTACCCATCTCATAACTTGTCCAACTTCCTTCCAGCTTCCGTGATTTTACTACTTGCAGCCTCCAAATTTGCTTCCTTTCTAGTCTCGTGGGTATGAAAATCACCCATGGCTTCTTCCAGAATACTAACCCTCTCAGTAATCCTACTATTGTGATGCT
Organism: Larix kaempferi; assembly: GCA_027924585.1. Lineage (NCBI taxonomy): Eukaryota > Viridiplantae > Streptophyta > Pinopsida > Pinales > Pinaceae > Larix > Larix kaempferi. The sequence goes on along the minus strand of BSBM01000734.1, from coordinate 1,982,682 downwards.
TGACCTCCGAATGAATTGCTTGAGCCAGAGAAAAAAGATGATTTAGGGATCGTTTCATCTCTAGATTCTCATTTCTGGCCAGTTGAATTTGATTTTCCAGGTCCTTCATATGATTCATAACATCCCTGGAGTTAAAATTGCTTCCAATTCTCTATCCAAGGCCAAGATTGACATACTCTCCCCTTTCCAGGGTGGTTTCCGGTCGCTCATGCTTTCCACCTAAATCATAATGACAGATACTGTGGACAGGGGAGCTAACCTGATATTCAATTCCATGTACACCTTCTGAAACCGGATGATCCCAGCTTTGAGCTCCGTAGAAACATCTGATAGGTTTCCTGCAGTGCAGACAATTCGAGTGGACCTCAGTACCTCCCAGGTTTGAGATCCCTGGAATGAAGTTTTCCATGACTATGCAATACCCCCAACACCAAGCAAAGTGAGCGAAAATGAGACCGAATTCAGTGCTCCCATAACCAACTTGCAAACGCCAAATAGAGAAAACACGAATGAGGTCAAAAGCGTTCCCTCCTGGATTTAAATGCAAACCGTGATCATGGCAATCCTTCGTTGTACAACGCATGCGAGCCATCTGACTGGAGCATGGTACAATCCTTAAGCATTTAAGAGGGGAGTGCGTGAGGATCCAGAGGAGATCTAGAGAGTAGATAGGAAGAGTAAGAGTGCCTTCAAATAGACCCATAATCAAAAAGAAAAGAAGTGTGCTTATCCCAAATTTTAAATTTCCCTTTGCCAAGTTCCAAGGAGATCTCAAAGCAAGAGAAAGACCATTATTTCTAATGGAAGGAAAATCATAGTTAGGGAATCCAAGCGCCATCGTATGTAACATGATCACATTCTAGAACTCCGAAGTTCAACCCAACTCCTTTATTAGCCATGGTATCTGCCTGCTTGTTAAGGCCTCTCAAGACATGAAAAAAATTGACATCTTTGAATTCTTTTAGAATGCAATTAAGAAGATAATGCATCTTTGAGGAGGGATTTTTCCGGTTCTTCTCTATATTTCTTGCTTCTCTTGTGACAATTAGCGAGTCACCAATAACCACCATTTCCTCAATTCCCAAATCCCTAGCAAGCTCTATCCCTTTAATTAAGGCAAGCCATTCCGTGTCATTATTCGTCTTTCTCCCAATGCCCCAAACGTACTCTCTTTGCTTGTTCCCCTTGGAGTAAAAAATAACTCCACACGCACCTGCCATCCCTGGGTTTCCTTTCGAGGCACCATCAAAGAACAAGGAACTGTAACCTAACTTTGTCTACCAATTTTGAAAGTCGTCAATGCTCATCCTCAGTTTCCAATTCAAGGATCTCGGCTTCTTTGTGGAGAATAGAGAGGGAGGGAGCACAAGGAAATCTGAAACCCACGCTCTTTCCTCAACGGTCAAGGGCTCCTTATTTATGCTGAGTATTCTTCTCGAAGATAATGTCTCCACCCAAAGGGCCTTTGACAAGACAATTACCTTACAAGGGCTCGAGATTTTTCCTTCAAATATCTCTTTGTTTCTCGCAGTCCAGATCTTCCAGCAAATGTATCTAGGGAGAGCTTTCCATGCTCTAGCAAGGTCTGGTTTCTGGAAAAGAGAACCTTGATAGTAATATTTCCAACATGTAAAAAGATCATTCCAGTTTGTTGGCATTATAATATTAACGTTCAGACCTTGGAAAGCGTAGAACCAAACCTCCTTAGAGAATTTACATTCAAGGAAGGTATGCTCAAGGGATTCTTCCGACTCTTTGCAAAGGATGCATCGGAGAGGTCCTTCAATCCCTCACTTCCTCAAATTCTTTGCAGTTAAAGTTTTTCGATGGGAAAGAATCCAAAAGAAAACATTAATCTTTGGCAGACCGTCCTTGCACCAAATTTTATTCCAGTTTACATATTTTTTTCTCCTGTTCTTGCTACTATAAACTAATCGGTAGCCTTCTTTTACCGAGTAGGAACCCGACTTTCCCCAACCCCTTCTGTCTTTGAGGTGTCTGTGTATTGGGGTTTTCCCATGCAACAGGGAGAGAAACACGCTATAGTCCATTTGTAGATGACCCGGGATCTCAAAATTCTTCCACCTAGCCCATCTACCACTGTTGGTCCAAGAGGAAATGTCAAAGAGTGTGTTGATGTTGTTATGATCAAACCAATCCTCAAGATCATTTAATTCCTAGTGGAAGTGAACCAGAGAGTTTGATCCAAGTCTGTCTTTCCAGATCTTTATCCGCTTTCCGTTTCCTGCAATCCAATGAATGTTTTATTGTATAATGTAGGCTTCCTTTTTGAAAAGATCCCAAATTGGTGTCCCATATCTGCTCATGTCTATTTCCTCAACACATCTTCTTCTAGTGCCTATCATGTATTTTTTTCTGGAGAACTGTCTTCCACCATGCATTTTCTCCAGAGATTATTCTCCATAGGATTTTTGCGCCGAGAGCTAAATTCATAATAATTGGGTCTCTTACTCTTGCTCTGCCACATTACTTCGGGATGCACACTGTATCCCATTAAATCAAATGGAATTTCTTTGTATTGCTAGCCTTGCCACCTTACCAGAGAAATTTTAGAATTTCTCTGTTGATTTCCTGAATAATTTGTTTTGGAGCTAAGGATATCGAACAAGCATAAATCAGAAATGCAGAAAGGACGGATTTTATGAGAACTAGTTTTCCAGCTGGGTTGAGCCACCTGGTTCCCCAAGAAGTATTTTTTTTGAATTTGTCTATCAAAGCTTGCCAATCCACCATCTTTTGTTTCCCTTTGAAGATAGGAATTCCCAAATAACAAAAGAAGTTCCAAGTTGTTATCCCTTCGAATCCAATAATTCTTGAGATCCTTGCCATGGTTCCAGAAAGACAATTCTACCCATAAATTTTTTATTTAGAGGCATTTACCTTGCCATCCGATGCTTTGAGGAAGGTGGAGAGAGCTCTTTTGAATCTTTCTGCTATAATTGTGGACGCACCCCCAAGCAAAATCGTGTCATTTTCAAATTGTGCATGATTTGCTGCTCTGACTCCTCTAGCAATTTTCAGACCTTTTAGTTCCCCATTGTCTTGATAGTGCTGAAGCTTTCTGCTCATAGACTCTACAAACAAAAGATAAAGATAGGGAGACATGGGGCAGCCTTGTTGAATTCCCCTGGAGGCTTGGAAAAACTTGGTTGGTCTACCATTTACCAATGGAGAAATACAGGGGCTGCTAATGCAAGCCTTAATCCATCTAACAAATCGTTTAGAGAAACCAAATTTTGACACAATTTCAAAGAGAAAGAAATGATTTACTCTATCAAAAGCATTAGTCATATCATGTTTTATAGCCATACGTTGCTGCTTTCTTTCCATGTTGGAGTGAATGGATTCCTAGACAATAATGATATTGTTAAGGATTTGACGCCCAGATACAAAGCCACCTTGAGAATCCGAGATTAGATGGTTCATGATTTTCTTCATTCTGGTGGCCAGGATTTTCGAGAGGATCTTGTAAGAGGTATTACAAAGAGAGATTGTCCTAAAGTGATCAATTGACATAGGATTTTTTCTTTTGGTATCAATGCCCGGAAGGAAGAGTTGGTAGCCCCCTATCTTATCCTTTTTCCTTGTCCAGTTTAGCATTATTTTCAGATCTTCTTTGACAATGTCCAGGAGCCTTGTCTGCATGTAAGGACCAAATCTTCTTTGATCTCGAATTCCATAATAGGTTTTGTTAAATATCTATTTTCTAAATCTGAGATGAGAGAAGGTATTCCCGAAAGGAGGTCAACCTGAGCTAAGGGGTTAGTCTCATCTTTGTCTAGATAAAGATCATGGAAGTGCTGGAAAACATGAGCCTTAATTTCCTCCTGCTCCACAATCCGGGTTCCATTTTTATCTTTGAGTTACTTGATCATGTTAAAACTGAGCCTTGCCTTAGTTTGCTTGTGAAAGTAATCCATGTTGTTGTCTCCTCCTTTTAACCAGAGTTTTCTAGACTTCATTCTCCACTCCTCTTCCTCTCGTCTTGTTGCGCTAAGAATATTTTTATTCAGCTCCTTTTCCTGGCAGATGAGCCTCGAGGTAATTTCCACTTTTTCCATATCAGATTGCAAAGTAGCAAGTCCAGATTAGAATTGGCTTTTCATGAAGCTTGGGATTTTAAACTCTGATTTCGCCGAGCTCTTCAACGCATAGTGCACGTTTCTTAGCTTGGACTCCTAGATGAAGCTAGGGGAGACAATGTAGTCATAAATCCAAGCATTTTTTATTAAACCCAATGATTTTTCATCTTGGAGTGAAATGGGATTAAAGCGAAAGGGTATGGGTCCGAGGTTTGCAGGGGTGGAAAGCACCAAGGAGATGGGCTTGTGATACGAAACTGCAGAAGGAAAAGTGAAAGAAGCAGGGAGAAGATATTTTTGTAAAAAGGTAGAGCTTACCAGGAATCTGTTAAGCTTGGCCGCAATGTGTCCGACGCCAAGCCTTCTGTTGCTCCAAGTGTACTTTCCATTCTTTAATGGCGGATCCAGCAAATCCATCTCAGAGATTAGGTCCTCCAACTTTTCCCCATAGGGGTCTCTAGCCCTCGAGCCTCCTCTTTTCTCAATCTAATATTTAGCTATATTGAAATCTCTAGCAATGATGAGATCTTTTCCTTTCAGATCCTCTTTTAGAGAAGAAATATTTCCCCAGAATGTTTGCTTGTCTTTGTAGTGCTTTGGCCCATAAACGTTGCATACATAAAGGATGTTTGGATCATCTTTTTCATGAAACTTGGTGAGAATCCAATGATTATTTTCCTTAACATATTTCAAAACATACTTACTTGAAAATAGAGTCGCTATTCCGCCGAATGCTCCTCTGGAGCTTATAGCGTTTCCATGGTTGTTTTTCCAAAAGAGACGTGAGAGTGCCATAACCTCCACATCACTTATTTTTGTCTCTTGGATTAGCAGGATATCTGGCCTTTTAGATTTGATGATGTATTTTATTGCTTACACTTTGTTCATTCCTCCGAAGCCCCTGCAATTCCAAGAGACAATTCTCATTACTTCTTGAATGATTGAGGTCCTGCTCTAGACCTTCCTTCTGCTTTTCCTGGATTTTTAGAATTTTGAAGAAGTTTTGTTTCCTCAATGCTTCGCTTCCTTCTGAGTTCCACTTCTCTCTCTGCTTCCTACTCCCTATGATACCTTTGAGATTTTCTTCCTCTGGTGTTTGGGGGTGGGCCTGGTTCAAGCAACTTCTGTGAACCTTTTAAAGAGGAGTCAGGAGAGAAAGCATCTGAAGAGACTTTACTTTGTTTTACCATCTCATCCCAGGATCCTCTTAGAGGTGGGGAACCCTCATAAGCTGGATCATATCTTTCTTCTCTGAGATTAGCGACAGGAATATTGTTGGTAGTTAAGACATCATGAAGCTCTGAACTCTCTTCGACTAGGAGGGCTTCTATTGCAGTGATCTCACCTTCTTCTATAGTCAAAGCTTTGAACTGGTTACTTGTTGAAGATTCCTTTATTGCTTGAGATGGTGCTTTTCTACTCTCTGGCTGAGATTCATTTGGATCAGGGTTTGGAGCAGGCATTTTCCTTCCTCTTTTCACTTGTTTCCAACCTTCTTCTTGAGTTTTCTCAGGGTTTTCTTGAACTTCTTTTGGACAGTTTTTGACGAAATGTCCATACTCATGGCACTTCTTACACTTGAAGGGTAATTGTTCGTAATCTAGCCTTTGCGCGTGCTCCCAACAATCCATACAAAGGTTTACAACTTCTGGTAGGCCCTTCTCCAAATCTACCTCCACGCAGATCCTTGCACAGGAGAAAATAGGTCCCTTTGACTCCGCCTTGTCAATGTATTTTCCAAGAGAGTTCTCGATTGCCTGAAGGGTTTTGTCGTTCCAACAGTGTAAGGGGAGATGGGGTAGACTAACCCACACTAGAACCAAAAAAGGCACATCTTTTTCAGGATCAAAGGATAAACTCTATCGGTTTAGGTATAATCCCCGAGGGCCCATGAAGTAAGGCCCACTTTTGAAAATGAGATCTCTGTCATCTTTGTTTTCGAACAGAAAAGTGAAAAATCCTTTAGCACAGAAACAATGTTGTAAGCCCCCTGAGATCAAAGGCATCTAGTTTTTTTTAACCCAGTAAATTATCCATTGTATTTGGTGATGGCCAAATCCTGGTAAACTGGCCGATCAAACCTCGTTCACTCAGAGTAAGGGCTTTTAGCCTTAAAGCGACCAACATGATCTGAATTCTTGGAGCATCTCCTCGCTTGACAAAACCATCACCGGCTTCAGGTGCAGAAGGAGAGGGGAGTGGAGTGGAAGCCACCAGGGCCCTGAAGGACTCGTCGAGAAGTCGCCTACGTTCCTCCGGACTCAGATCCGGAGGGGGATCCATCCCCAAACCGCAGGGGGGCGCCGTGGGTAGAAACCCTAACCAGGATCGCGGATGTGCTTGCTGTCGCTGAGCTCAACTCAAACTCATCCAAAATTTTATGCACTCATCTGTAAGGTCTAATGTTAGTAGGAACACTTTCTGGAATTAAGTGAATAAAATCCATTGGTACCATACAAATTGATCAAGATCTAAATATAATGATGTAATAGTTACCTTTTGCAAAGTTGGCACATGGTGTAGATCAAAGAACTGCTCCATATGGAATATCCATGTTATTGGATCATTGCCATAAAAATTTCTCATGTTAATCTTGGGAAGTTGCGTAACCCTTGGTGACCATCCCTAATTACTTCCATTATTAGAATCATTTCCTCTTGGAAGATTCTTATTCATGGAATTTTTCTCAACATGGACCTTATCTTTATCCTCCCGAGTATCCTGGAACACATCATCACTTGGAAAAGGAGTATCCTTTGAATTTTGTATGAGCTTAGCAATATTTTCCATTTGTTCCATCAACTTCTCCTCCAAATTAACTAAATCAATTGTTTTCATAGACCCTTTCATATTTTCCTCCATCTTATTATCCATATGTTTCATAAACTTCCCCTCTAAATTAACTAAATCAACTATTTTCACAGATCCTTTAATCATATCTTCCAGCTGGGACACTCGAAAATATAGGTTTTCCCTTTCATCATACACTGGGGATGAGTCCTTTGGTGGTTTGAGGAAGTAATATATTTCTGATTTTAATGATTTAAATTTTTTATTGGAATATGAAGAAATACACAATTTAAAATTGACATAGTTAGAAGTTTTTTATGCATTTGTGAAGGTTATGGTTCAATTCATATATCCTCAAAATTAATGTAGGGTATGGAAGAACTATCTCCTTGACACTTTGACATTTGCGAAGTCACACCTAACACCCAATTTGTCTGCTAGATTTGCTACATAAAATTTCTTTAGAAAATAGAGAAATCTAAATTGTTTTGAATAAATGATATCCTCTATGAGAAAATAAACCCTCACATTGGAAGCAAATACCTAGAGCCAACATGCTTCCCTCAATGATTCATGTGACCCACAATCTTAAGGCATTCCCTCTATTTTTTTTATAAAGGATAAATGTATGAACATATCCAAAAATTGGGTAGATTTTAGGTTGAACAACACCATGAATACGTTATGGATTTAATAAATGGAAATGTTAGGGAGGGATGAGAAGAGAAGAGATGAAAATGGACAATGGACAATGGTAGTTTTTTTTGTCTAGCTTACTAACACTAAGTCTTCTTATGGGTAAAGAACCTTATTTCAAGGTGTAATTATCATTGCAATCATTGCAAAATGCATTATTGAGGATTTTTCATAACTCAATTAAATAAGAAATATGTCTTTAATAGATAATCACAAAATTGATACTTGATTTAATTGGTTTAAGGAATCTTTACATCATCTCATAACTTTTATGAGTCTCAATCACCCTCAAATCCTATCTACAATTGAATTTATGTTCCAAGAAATCCTCTATCAAGTCCAAGAAGAGATTGCAAGCATGAACTTATATAAAACTACACAAATTAAATAAATTAAAATGCTTCCTCAACATTTGCACTCTAAAAAGGGGTTTGCACCTCAGAGATTTGATCACTCTCGGCGCTTGGTAGATCCCCTTTTAAGATGGATCTATGCTGGTGCCTACATGTTATTTAGATTATCGAGTAATTTAATCTTGTAACCAAAATATTTCATAGCATTTAAATCAAATATTACAAGCAACCTCGCTAGGTTTTATGCTGTTTAATGTTGTGTTTGTGTTTGAGATGATGTTTCATGTTATTTTCTTATATAATAATATGTAATGAGTTTCTTTTGGGTATGTGGTTAAATCATATTAAATATAGTAATTGGTTTTATGTTGCATGAAAGTATATAATTGTATTGTTATAAACTTAGTGATGATAATATGAGATATTGGTTTTCTTGTAATTATTATTTAGGTTGAATTGCTTTTTGGTCTTGGAGTATGATTAAAATTTGCTTTTGATTGGCTAAGAGTTTGTCTTCCTTTGATATAAGGAAATAAGTTAACAATGCAAAACCCAAAGGCATTGGTGAGAGTGGAAGCCTACCCCTATCGTACCACCAATAGGTTAATTTAGATGACCAAGTTTGTTTACACAAAATGATGTTGTTGCACATCAAGATCTTGTGATTGTATCAACAAATGCTAGGCCAATAACGTTAAAAATTGTAAAAAGAATTGTTTGGGAAAAAAGAAACAATATATAATGGGTGTTTTGGTATAAGCTACTAATTTGTAAATTTTCACTATACTTTTACAATACAAGTGGTAAGTGTTTTTTATGAAATGTGCATCACGGGAAACCCTTTGAGCTCTTACCTTTATTTTGAGGATGGTATCCAAAGTAACTATTTGGTTTCAGTTTTGGCAACCTAACCTAGTGGGGACATCGAGTGAGGCTTGCAATATTTAAAGAGGTATTAAACCCAAGGACTTGCCCTTATGACCTCTTACTTGCATTTCACAACACTCAACCACTCAAGCTAACCCACCAGACTTATACAAATGGTAAGTTGCATACATAATCTATGTTTTCTTATAAGAAAAAAAACCACACACACACACACACACACACACACACACACACACACACACTCACACACACACACACACTCACACACACACACACATATATATAGTTAATTTAACAATTAAATGACACATTAATATCCTAAAAAATATTAAAACAATAAACTAATTTAGACTTTAATCAACTCACTCAGGTAACAATAATATTATGTGTTAAATTTTTCGAAAACATTCTAACAGTTTGCATGGCTCATGAAAGTTGGGTATTGTTATTTTCTCCATCAAAATCCAATTTCCCAAGTGAAAATACCAGCTACTAGTAAATCAACTCATTCCAATTTCTTAAGTGACAATACCAATTACTAGTAAATCATCTCATTCATATAAATATAAAGATTCATTCACTTAAAATTATGTACATCTTGAGTAAATTTGACAAAATTAATACCTCACTTATAACCACTTAAGTAAAATATATACACTCACTATTAACACCTATTAATATTCTAAAATGAGTATTTTAATATAATCAAATTAAATTTTTAAATTTTAATTAGGGTAACACCACTCCCTATTCTATATTTTTTGCATCAATTGTTATGGCCCCTCATGTGAAAACATCTATTTCCACCATATCTTAAGGAGATTCAATGCTAAAGCATAAAAATAAACATATATCTTAAGGAGATTCAATGCTAAAGCATAAAAATAAACATATAACAACGGAATCACTAGACATGGTCAAATATGTATTAAAGTATGTGGAATCCCCTATGGTTCCATATTTTGGAAAAGTATACAAATGGTGTCAATCTCACAATGGAAAGGTGTTTTGGGTCTCATGCATGATCGACCCTTTGACATATGTCACCTTCTTCACTGCTTTGTTCGTGTTATTCACATGCCCTTCCATCCTTGGCATGAACAAGGTTAATCCCTCTTGAACTAATGAAGGTTAATCCCCCTTGAACTAGTGTGGACAAGGTTAATCAAATTGAGATTGGGAGAATTAGATTCGAGGAGCCATCCACCTTCATTGTGGTAAAATTTGACATGTACTTTGAGTTATTTTTAAAGGCAATTCGAGACATTGTGAACATTCTAGGTCACACTGGGTTTTTGTTATTAGTTATTTTTAAAGTTGACATTGTGGACATTCTAGATCACACTATCAACTATCAGAATCTTAGGTTGCATAAAACAAAGTTGAAGTAAAAGAATAAGTCTCACTATTAGGAGATGAACACCAAACTCAATGCAATGCTATATATATTTTAGTGTAAAGCTTCTAGGTAGTTTTATAAGGATTTAAGTTAGCAAGTTAGTATACAGTGTGATAAGTATTTTCTAAACAAATTTTATTTTGGAATTTATGTTAATATTAGAGAACTCTTTAGTGTTTTTTTGTCCTATCAATGTTTTATATGCAATATGTCTTTTCGATTGTTTAATTTGGTATTGGTGCCTCTCTTTACTAATATAAGATTATGATAGTTTAAAAAAAACAATGTTAATGGCAATTGCATGCACAACCCTTTTTATATATTATTATGATAGTTTAAAAAAAAACAATGTTAATGGCAATTGCATGCACAAGCCTTTTTTTATTATATAAAAGGTATGTATATATTATTATTTAATACTAGACAAAAGTTGTTAGGTTTAAAATAAATTAAGTTATTTTACCAATAATCAAATGACTTCTCTGAATAAACATATAAAAATATCATATTAATATCTATTTAGAACAATTTGCCTTATTAGCATAGTATTAAAACTCTTATGTTGTGATGGAAGGAAATGAACTTTGGATAGTCACTCCCTTCTACACCCATAAACTCTATATCCAATAAAGTTTGAACCTTGGTGGCGCCCCATCCCAAGCACAGTCAAATTTGCGAGAATGTGTACATAAGGTTTATGTGGTTGGTAAAAGTTGGATAGTGTGATTGCCCCACCAAGATTCAACTCCCCACGTAACATGCTCAACGCCTTGACCATCTTGTCCACACAAATAAGTGGATCTATGTAAACACCCTCACTAAGTATTGCTTACTTCATTGACAAAAAACATATACCGACACCTATAAAACCCTCTTAATAGTCTATCATCCCCACTAATAAACCAAGAGCTCTTGTGTGAGAAAATAGAGCAATTGCATGCACAATCCACCTCTTTATATATAAAAGCTATTTAGATATCATTATTTAACACTAGAAAAAATTTGTTATGTCTAAAATATATCAAGCTCTTTCACCAATAATCAAATGACACCTCTAAACAAAAAAATGGCTCCTCTAAATAAACAGATAAAAGTATCATATTAACATCCACTTAGAACAATTTTCCTTGTTGGCATAGTATAAAAACCCTCATGTCATGATTAAAGGAAAAAAAAATTGGATAATCAAATCCTTTCCACACCCACAAACTCTATACCCAATAGAGTATGAACCTTGGTGTTGCCCCATCCCAGCCATGGTCAAATTTGTTAGAATGTGTACATAAGGCTTATGTGGTTGGTAAAAGTTGGACAGTATGATTGCCCCACCAAAGTTTGATTCCCCGAGTAACATGCTCAACGCTTCGACCATCACATCCACATAAATAAATGGATCTTTGTAAACATCCTCACTAAGTATTGCTTACTTCATTGACAAAAAAACATCTATCGACACCCATAAAACCCCCTTAATACTCTGTCAACCTCACTAATAAACCAAGAGCTATTGTGTGAGCAAATAGAGCACTAAATCAAGCTTTTTCACAAATAATCAAATGAGTCCTCTAAATAAACGAATAAAATTATCATATTAACATCCACTTAGAACAATTTTCCTTGTTGACACAATATATAAACCCTCATGTCATGATTGAAGAAAAAGAACTTTGGATGGTCAAATCCCTTCCACACCCACAAACTCTATGCCCAATAGAGTTTGAACCTTGGTGGTCCCCCATCTCAACCATAGTCAAATTTATCACAATGTGTAAATAAGGCTTATGTGGTTGGTAAAAGTTGGACAATGTGATTGCCCCACCAAAGTTCGATTCCCCACGTAACATGTTCATTGCTTCAACCATCTTGTCCACATAAATAAGTGGATCTATGTAAACACCCTCACTAAGTATTGCTTACTTCATTGACAAAAAACATCTACTGACACCCATAAAACCCCTTTAATACTTTGTCAACCTCACTAATAAACCAAGAACTCTTGTGTGAGCAAATAGAGCAATTGCATGCACAACCCACCTCTTTTTATATAAAAGATATTTACAGATTGTTCTTTAACACTAAACAAAAGTTGTTATGCTTAAAATAAATCAAGCTATTTACCCAATAATCAAATGAATCCTCCAAATAAATAGATAAAATTATCATATTAACATCCACTTAGAACAATTTTCCTTGTTGACACAGTATAAAAAACCCTCATGTCATGATTGAAGGAAAATGACTTTGGATACTCAAATCCCTTCCACACCCCAAACTCTATACCCAATAGAGTTTGAACCTTGGTGGTGCCCCATCTTAACCATAGTCAAATTTGCCAGAATGTGTACATAAAGTTTATGTGGTTGGTAAAAGTTGGATAGTGTGATTGCCCCACCAAAGTTCAATTCCCCACATAACATGCTCAACGCTTACACCATCTCATCCACATAAATAAGTGGATCTACTTAAACACTCTCAGTAAGTATTGCTTACCTCATTGACAAAAAAACATCTACCGACATTCGTAAAACCCCCTTAAAATTTTGTCAACCCCACTAATAAACCAAGAGCTCTTGTGCGAGCAAATAGAGTAATTACTTCAAATAGATCAAAGAACTGCTCCATCTGGAATATCATGTTATTGTATCATTGCCATCAAACTTTCTCATGCCAATCTTAGGAAGTTGGGTAACCCTTGGTGACCATCCCTAATTACTTCCATTACTAGAATCATTTCCTCTTGGAATATTCTTATTCATGGATTTTTTCTCAACATGGACCTTATCTTTATCCTCCTAAGTATCCTGGAACACATCATCACTTGGAGAAGGAGTATCCTTTGAATTTTGTATGAGCTTAGAAATATTTTCCATCTGTTCCATCAACTTCTCTTCTAAATTAACTAAATCAATTGTTTTCATAAACCCTTTCATATTTTCCTCCATCTTATTATCCATATGTTTCATCAACTTCCCCTCTAAATTAACTAAATCAACTATTTTCACAGATCCTTTAATCATATCTTCCAACTGGGACACTCGAAAATATAGGTCTTCCCTTTCATCAATCATCGGGGATGAGTCCTTTGGTGGTTTGAGGAAGTAATATATTTCTTATTTTAAATGATTTAATTTTTTTTTTGGAATATGAAGAAATGCACAATTTAAAATTGACATAGTTACAAGTTGTTTTTGCATTTTTGAAGGTTATGGTTCAATCCAGATATCCTCAAAATTAATGTAGGGTTTGGAAGAACTACGTCCTTGACACTTTGACATTTGCGAAGTCACACCTAACACCCAATTTGTCTGCTAGATTTGTACATAAAATTTCCTTAGAAAAGAGAGAAATCTAAGTTGTTTTGAATAAATGATATCCTCTATGAGAAAAGAAAACCTCACATTGAAAGTAGATTCCTAAAGCCAACATGATTCCCTAAATGATTCATGTGACCCACAATCTTAAGGCATGCCCTCTGTTTTTTATAAAGGATAAATGTATAAATATATCCATGAATTGGGTAGATTTTAGGTTGAACAACACCATGAATACATTATGGATGTAATAAATGAAAATGTTATGGAGGGATGAGAAGAGAAGAGATGAAAATGAACAATGGACAATGGTAGATTTTTTTGTCTAGCTTAGTAACACTAAGTCTTCTTATGGGTAAAGAACCTTATTTCAAGGTGTAATTATCATAGCAAAATGCATTATTGAGGATTTTTCATAACTCAATTAAATAAGAAATATGTCTTTAATAGACGATCACAAAATTGATACTTGATTTAATTGGTTTAAGGAATGTTTACATCCTCTCATAACTATTATGAGTCTCAATCACCCTCAAATCTTATCTACAATTGAATTTATGTTCCAAGAAATCCTCTATGAACTTTAATAAGTCTAAGAAGAGACTGCAAGCATGAACTTATATAAAACTACAGAAATTAAATAAATTAAACGCCTCCTCAACATTTGCATTCTAAAAAGGGGTTTGCACCTCAAGAGATTTGATCACTCTCTGTGCTTGGTAGATCCCCTTTTAAGATGGATCTATGCTGGTGCCTATATGTTATTTAGTTTATCGAGTAATTTAATCTTGTAACCAAAATATTTCATACCATTTAAATCAAATATTACAAGCAACCTCGTTAGTTTTACGCTGTTTAATGTTGTGTTTGTGTTTGAGATGATGTTTCATGTTATTTTCTTATATAATAATATGTAATGAGTTTCTTTTGGGTATGTTGTTAAATTATATTAAATATAGTATTTGGTTTTATGTTACATGAAAGTATATAATTGTATTGTTATCAACTTAGTGATGATAATATGAGATATTGGTTCTCTTGTAATTATTATTTAGGTTGAAATTAGTTTTTGGTCTTGGAGTATGATTAAAATTTGCTTTTGATTGGCTAAGAGTTTGTCTTCCTTCGATGCAAGGAAATAAGTTAACAATGCAAAACCCAAAGGCATTGGTTAGAGTGGAAGCCTACCCCCTATTGTACCACCAATAGGTTATTTTAGATGAGCAAGTTTGTTTACACACAATGATGTTGTTGCACATCAATATCTTATGATTGTATCAACACATGCTAGGCCAATAAACTTAAATATTGTAAAAAAAATTGTTCGGGAAAAAAGAAACAATATATAATGGGTGGTTTGGTATAAGCTACTAATTTGTAAGTTTTCACTATAATCTTACCATACAAGTGGTAAGTTTTTTTTTTATGAAATGTGCATCACGGGAAACCCTTTGAGCTCTTGCCTTTCTTTGGAGGATGATACCCAAAGTAAACCATTTGGTTTCAGTTTTGGCAACCTAACCTAGTGGGGACATCGAGTGAGGCTTGCAATATTCATAGAGGTAGGAAGCCCAAGGACTTGCCCTTGTGACCTCTTACTTGCATTTCACAACACTCAACCACTCGAGCTAACCCACCAGACTTATACAAGTGGTAAGTTGCATACATAATCTATGTTTTTTTATAAGAAAAAAACCGCACACACACATACACATACAATTAATTTAGTAATCAAATGACACATTAATATCCTAAAAAATATTAAAACAATGAACTAATTTAGATTTTAATCAATTCACCCATCTATATTATTAAGGTAACAAAATTTGTTGAAAACATTCTAACAGTTTGCATGGCTCGTGAAAGTTAGGTATTGTTATTTTCTTCATCAAAATCCAATTTCCTAAGTGAAAATACTAGCTCCTAGTAGATCAACTCATTCCAATTTCTTCGGTGACAATACCAATTACTAGTAAATCATCTCATTCATTTAAATATAAAGATTCATTCACTTAAAATTGTGTACATCTTGAGTAAATTTGATAAAATAAATACCTCACTTATAACCACTTAAGTAAAATATATACACTCACTATTAACACCTATTAATATTCTAAAATGAATATTTTAATAATCAAATTTAATTTTTAAATTTTAATTAGGGTTATAATACCATTCCCTATTATATATATATTTTTACATCAATTGTTATGGCCCCTCATGTGAAAACATCTATTTTAAAGCATACAAATAAACATATAACAACGGAATCACTAGACATGGTCAAATATGTATTAAAGTATGTGGAATCCCCTATGGTTTCCATATTGAGGAAAAGTATACAAATGGTGTCAATCTCACAATGGAAAGGTGTTTTGGGTCTCATGCATGAACGACCCTTTGACATATGTCATCTTCTTCACTGCTTTGTTCGTGTTATTCACATGCCCTTCCATCCTTGGCATGAATAAGGTTAATCCCCCTTGAACTAATGAAGGTTAATCCCCCTTGAACTAGTGTGGACAAGGTTATCAAATTGAAGTTGGGAGAATTAGATTCGAGGAGCCATCAACCTTCATTGTGGTAAAATTTGACATGTCATTTGCCCTTACTTTGAGTTATTTTTAAAGGCAATTCGAGACATTGTGAACATTCTAGGTCACACTGGGTTGTTGTCATTAGTTATTTTTAAAGTTGACACTGTGGACATTCTAGATCACACTATCAACTATCAGAATCTCAGGTTGCACAAAACAAAGTTGAAGTAAAAGAATAAGTCTCACTATTAAGAGATGAACACCAAACTCAATGCAATGGTATATATATTTTATTGTAAAGCTTCTAGGTAGTTTTATAAGGATTTAAGTTAGCAAGTTAGTATACAGTGTGATAATTTTTTTAAAACAAATTTTATTTTGGAATCTATATTAACATTAGAGAACTCTTTAGTGTTTTTTTTGGTCTTATCAATGTTTACATGCAATATGTCTTTTCGATTGTTTAATTTGGTATTGGTGCCTCTCTTTACTAATATAAGATTATTATGATAGTTTAAAAAAAAACAATGTTAATGGCAATTGCATGCAAAACCCTTTTTATATATTATTATGATAGTTTAAAAAAAAACAAGGTTAATGGCAATTGCACGCACAAGCCTTTTTTTTATATAAAAGGTATTTACATATTATTATTTAATACTATTTAATACTAGACAAAAGTTGTTTATGTTTAAAATAAATTAAGCTATTTCACTAATGATCAAATGATTTATCTGAATAAACATATAAAAATATCATATTAATCAAATGACTTATTTGAATAAACATATAAAAATATCATATTAACATCCATTTAGAACAATTTGCCATGTTAGCATAGTATTAAAACTCTTATGTTGTGATGGAAGGAAATGAACTTTGGATAGTTAGTCCCTTCTACACCCATAAACTCTATATCCAATAGAGTTTGAACCTTGGTGGCACCCCATCTTAAGCATAGTCAAATTTACCAGAATGTGTACATAAGGTCTATGTGGTTGGTAAAAGTTGGATAGTGTGATTGCCCCACCAAGATTCGACTCCCCACGTAACATGCTCAATGCCTTGACCATCTTGTCCACACATATAAGTGGATCTATGTAAACACCTTCACTAAGTATTGCTTACTTCATTGACAAAAAACATATACTGACACCCATAAAACCTTGTTAATAGTCTATCATCCCCACTAATAAACAAAGAGCTCTTGTGTGAGCAAATAGAGCAATTGCATGCACAATCCACCTCTTTTTATATAAAAGCTATTTACACATCGTTATTTAACACTAGACAAAAGTTGTTATATCTAAAATATATCAAGCTCTTTCACCAATAATCAAATGACACCTCTAAACAAAAAAATGACTTCTCTAAATAAACAAATAAAAGTATCATATTAACATCCACTTGGAACAATTTTCCTTGTTGGCATAGTATAAAAACCCTCATGTCATGATTGAAGGAAAAAAACTTTGGATAACCAAATCCTTTCCACACCCACAAACTATATACCCAATAGAGTATGAACCTTGGTGGTGTCCCATCCCAGCCATGGTCAAATTTGTTAGAATGTGTACATAAGGTTTATGTGGTTGGTAAAAGTTGGACAGTGTGATTGCCCCACCAAAGTTTGATTCCCCAAGTAACATGCTCAACGCTTCGACCATCACGTCCACATAAATAAATGGATCTATGTAAACATCCCCACTAAGTATTGCTTACTTCATTGACAAAAAAACATCTATCGATACCCATAAAACCCCCTTAATACTCTGTCAACCTCACTAATAAACCAAGAGATCTTGTATGAGCAAATAGAGCAAACAGAGCAAATAGAGCACTAAATCAAGCTATTTAACCAATTATCAAATGAGTCCTCTAAATAAACGAATAAAATTATCATATTAACATCCACTTAGAACAATTTGCCTTGTTGACACAATATATAAACCCTCATGTCATGATTGAAGGAAAAGAACTTTGGATGGTCAAATCCCTTCCACACCCCTAAACTCTATACCCAATAGAGTTTGAACCTTGGCGGTCCCCCATCTCAACCATAGTCAAATTTATCAGAATGTGTAAATAAGGCTTATGTGGTTGGTAAAAGTTGGACAATGTGATTGCCCCACCAAAGTTCGATTCCCCACGTAACATTCTCATTGCTTCGACCATCTTGTCCACATAAATAAGTGGATCTATGTAAACACCCTCACTAAGTATTGCTTACTTTATTGACAAAAACATCCACTGACACTCATAAAACCCCTTTAATACTTTGTCAACCTCACTAATAAACCAAGAACTCTCATGTGAGCAAATAGAGCAATTGCATGCACAACCCACCTCTTTTTATATAAAAGATATTTACATATTGTTATTTAACACTAAACAAAAGTTGTTATGCTTAAAATAAATCAAGCTATTTACCCAACAATCAAATGAATCATCCAAATAAATAGATAAAATTATCATATTAACATCCACTTAGAACAATTTGCCTTGTTGACATAGTATAAAAACCCTCATGTCATGATTGAAGGAAAATGACTTTGGATACTCAAATCCCTTCCACACCCCAAACTCTATACCCAATAGAGTTTGAACCTTGGTGGTGCCCCATCTTAACCATAGTCAAATTTGCCAGAATGTGTACATAAAGTTTATGTGGTTGGTAAAAGTTGGATAGTGTGATTGCCCCACCAAAGTTCAATTCCCCACATAACATGCTCAACGCTTTGACCATCTCATCCACATAAATAAGTGGAACTATTTAAACACACTCAGTAAGTATTGCTTACCTCATTGACAAAAAAACATCTACCAACATTCGTAAAACCCCCTTAATATTTCGTCAACCTCACTAATAAACCAAGAGCTCTTGTGCAAGCAAATAGAGCAAATAGAGTAATTGCATGCACAACCCACCTTTTTTTATAAAAAAACTATTTACATATTTTTTTTAACACAAAACCAAAGTTGCTATGTTTAAAATAAATCAAGCTATTTCACCAATAATCAAATGAATCCTCTAAATAAACTTATCATATTAACATCCACTTAGAACAGTATACCTTGTTGACACAATATAAAATCCCTCATGTCATGTACCTTGTTGATAGAATATAAAAACCCTCATGTCATGATTGAAGGAAAAGAACTTTGGATAGTCAAATCCCTTCCAGTACACCCACAAACTCTACAACTAATAGAGTTTGAACCTTGGTGGTGAACTCTATACCAAATAGAGTTTGAACCTTGGTGTCAAATCCCTTCTAGTACACCCACAAACTCTACAACTAATAGAGTTTGAACCTTGGTGGTGAACTCTATACCCAATAGAGTTTGAACCTTGGTGGTGACCCATCTTAACGATAGTCAAATTTGTCAGAATGTGTACATAAGGTTTATGTGGTTGGTAAAAGTTGGATAGTGTGATTGCCCCATCAAAATTCGATTCCCCATGTAACATGCTCAATGCTTCAACCATCTCATCCACATAAATAAGCGGATCTACTTAAACACTCTCACTAAGTATTGCTTACCTCATTGACAAAGAAACATCTACCGACATCCATAAAATCCCCTTAATACAGTGTCAACCTCACCAATAAACCAATAGCTATTGTGTGAGCAAATAGAACCATTTCCGATCACATTGAAATAGAGCAATTTTTGATAGAGTTAGAAGGAGACACGAATCCTATGAGTAGGCCATTTAACGTTTCAACGTTTGCTAGATATAAAAAAGAGGGATGTCAATGGGATACTCATCATGTGTGGACGACAAGAGGCCACTTAGTCGGTGGTAACGAAAGGGACACATTAGAGGTATAGTCAAAGTTGGGGGGATCAAAATCTTATAGTGGATCTATTGATGTTGTTGCCTAGGGATAGGGGAATCCACTCACTTCTCTAGGTGGAGGGTGGGGAGTTGAAGGTGGGGGACCTAGAAAAACACATAATGCAAATGCATGTATATTGGGTTTTCAATTACTCCAATTAATTTCCAGGTGGACGAGGGAAGAGCCATGATTGGTTCAAATTCTCGGCGGGTCTTTAATTCCTGAAAACGTGTCAGCAACGAGTTGGGGGGAGCCGACGTACCGTCGGGCCGCCGGCGATCTCAGACACACACCGCCTCAAATATCTCGGTAAGTCGGCAGTCGCGATCCGTCAACACGTATGTGGTGTTTGACACGTGGACCATTGGGTGCCCGCCAGCACGAACCGACAGACTCGACGTCCGACATGATGCGGCCGTCAACAGGGCACCGAGAACGGGAAGGTGTCCGGTCGACATCGGACGGAGGGGGGTCGCAGGAATCGGACGGTGCAGAAATTTCCGTCATTTTTTTTACTTATTCCGTTCTCGTTTCGCGTGCAGCGTGGGTTGAATTGAAGGTGGAGTGAGGCGAGATAAGGTTTCGATCAGAGGCGGAGGCACGGATTTCGTGACTGTTAATAGTAGACGGCAGACTGACGGTAAATAGCGAACATTACAGCTCGGTTTTTGCTGTGAATTTTGGCTCTCACGTGCTATACCTGCTGTTCCTTAATGCTTCTTCGATTCCTGTTCTCTGGAATCTAAGAATGAATGAATGAATTAAGGAAGGACCGACCCAGAACCCCCCTCATTCCTCCTCCTCCGCCATTTTTTCTCTGTCAAATAACAGACTTCGAAGCAACGGATCATCGATTTTGTTGCCTTTCAATAATAATAATACCTAGTCGTTAATGGCCGCCCATTCCATGCGTCTGTGAATCCGTATTAATAATGCAGGCGCAATGTGCGTTAGTCAGACGTATTTCACGATGAATTGGACCGCTTCTTCTTCTTGTTATTCTTGTTCTTCACATGGCTAGCTAGCGAGGATTGTGCTGTGCCCATTGCCCACAGAATTCACATTATAAGTTTATTAATGCCGAGCCGATTAGGTATTTCAAGTATGAACTGAGGGCGATTTTGGGTTTGTGATGAACTTAACTGCTGCAGAGATGCAGGTCTCGAGTTCCAGCTTTGAGGGCATTCCAGATATGGCTGTAGCGGTTCAGAATCTAGGCGGCAGGCGTTCTAAGCCACATCCGACACAGGTACAGAAATGCCCGCGCTGCGAATCGCTGAACACCAAGTTCTGCTATTATAATAACTATAATCTGTCGCAGCCTCGTTATTTCTGCAAGAATTGCAGGCGCTATTGGACCAAAGGCGGAGCTTTGCGCAACGTTCCTGTTGGTGGAGGCTGTAGGAAGAACAAGCGCTCCAACAAGCGGAATTCTGATAAAAGACCCACTGTCTCTGCGCCACAGGTTAGCGGCGCCGCCGATAATCAGGCGGCGGGAGGAGCCTCTGCGTCGTCAAGCTCTTCGCTTGTTAATGGATCGGACAGAAGCAGCATCGGCTTTGAATCAGACTGCAATAACACCACCACCACCACCAACGGCACCGCTGTTGCCGCAGCTGTTAGCTCTGGGCAACTATTTGACGGCATCAATACAATCAATCCGCCGCCATCGCTGGATCCTCAAGCTCGTGGGGTGCTTCTGAATTCTGGTAACAATCTGAGCTCTATATTAGACCCAAGTTCTTATGAAAATGCCCAGTTTAGCTGCATGGATCCTGTAATTAACAGTACTCCAGATTGGAATAGAGGCTTAAACATACCATGGAAACAGCAGCAGACATTGACGTCATTATTAACTGATGGCATCAGAACATCTCTAGATGGGTTTCTCAGCCAGCCTCCGCCATTATTAGAGGACATAAACAGCTTAGCGGAAGCTGCAACCAGGTCTGTGTTTGGGTCCAAGGTTTCTGCAGCCACAGTTCCATGGCCAACTTTACAGGACGATGACAACGTTAAAACCCAGCAGCTTCAGGGTTTTGAATGGCAGACGACGAATGGTAACAATAACAGTGAAGCGGGGCTTCTTGAAATACAGAGCGATCTTGGTCCATGGGGTAGCGCTGCAAGTTGGCCAGATCTTGGAAATTATGGTCCAGGAAGCAATTTGCCATGATTTTTCATGACTCTTGACTTGATTACAGCAGCCTTTGATGTTCCTTTTTTTTCTTTCTTTCTTTACTGATAACAACCTACAGGTTCTAAACTCCGTTTTGTTTCATTCCTGAAGACCCCGGTTTGGTTTTTTTTTATGAAGGATGATCCATCTGACCACCTGTCTATTGATCTTATGTGGTTGAAGACCCGGTCTGATCTTTTGGTTAATGATTCATAGCATATCCATGTATAAGAAGTTTTGAGTTGGGAGCGTTTTTGCTTTTTTTTATTCTCTGGTAAGTAACAGGAGGCATTAGCATTACACTATTCTTTGTATAGTTTGTTGTAGGGAAGAACTATAGATATGTATTTTTGTGTGCTTATCTGAAGTATTCTGCTGCCTCATTCTTTTGTGTGTGCAAAGTTCAAACAACCTGTGAGACGAAGCAATTATATTATTCTCAATATAGTTCTATTTTTCTATGTAATGTACAGGGCCCTCTGTACAGTTGTTTGAGGAGAGCCTATGGCGGTGGTGAAGAGGCAAAACCCCATTACTGTCTGTGTGGAATAATTATTTTTTGTTTGCTATGTAAAACCAGACCAGTGGATTGGAGTACAGTAATATCTGTTGTGAGGCCCAATCTATTTTGAAGAAAAATGATCATGGGATTTGTTGGTCACTGATTGTATGAAGTGAATTATTCTAAAAGTTTAAATTTTGTGAGCAAATTCCTCTGATACTGGTTTGAACTTTGATATTTGGAATTCTGTTTTTCTAAATTAATTCATAGAATCCATAGTTGGGCTCTTTAGTGGTAATAACTCTGTTGTTCTGGGAATTCACAGCTCTGCTTCGATTTCTTGGGATTCTTTGTTGTAAAATGGCGTGACGTTTTTTAAAAATCTAACAGGTTTTGAAATAGCTGCGTGATCTACACGCGAATTCTGGATGTAAAATCGTCGCTGTTGTTTCTGAGAATTTTGGGGACTCGATCCTTGGGTGGTCAGTTAATTAATTAATAAAGTAATTATTAATTTGTAAATAGCGTATTGAAGTTCCTAATGGTAAGTGATGTAACCTGAGGATTGATATTTTAGGGGCTAATGTAGAGCAATAGGTCCCCAAGGCCCCACGTTACATTCTTGGTTTTGGCGTACAGTTAAAAGTTCGAGGTGGTGGATAGGTGGCCCCTTGGGCTTATCGACTTGTGCCCACCCCACTCTACACAATTGTAATTGGTCCCCCTTTCACTATCGTGGCCGACAATTTATGCCATCTTCATTATATGTTCACATTCTCATTGCAAGATATTTATTATTGACATTCATGAATACATCATGTGTCATAAGTAGTACCCATGTTCTAAGGTGTTATGATAATACATGAAGTACGTTACATTCTATCCAACTAACTAAACTCACCGAGTTATAGTTAACACAAGCAACCACCCACCACAAACTAACGATACAACTAACTTACCCAAGTTTTTAAGGCTATAGAAAATGGATGAATTGTTTTTATTTTTGGGAAAAAAAGGAAATTAGTGAATGTGGAAAATTAGTCCAATGCCCACTCTAGCTGGTTTCATTGTAGGAAGACTAGATTGTTTCCAAAGGAAACCCCTTTAGAATCATTCCCTTAGGCAACTCCCTTCCCATTACTCATTAAAGGTTGGTTCTTAAGGCAGCTCCCTTCCCTAGTTAAAGATTGATTCTAAAGGCAAACTCCTTTCCTAAGGCCCAAGGGGAGTTGACTTATTTGGAAAGGAGATTTGCTTTTCCCTTCTCACTAATTAGTACCTCCCTTCGTATGGGAAATTGACTTCTTTTGAAAGGCGATTCACTTTTCCCTTCCCACCACTCACTCCAAGAAGACACGGTTGATTCTAATTCCATCCCTATGGGGAAATTGACGTCTCTGAAAATGAGATTGACTTTTACCTTCACACTACTCACTATAAGAAAAGATTATTGAATCTAAAGGCCCTTTCTTGGGTTTGACTTTTACCTTCCCAACTTACTCGTTACATGGATTTGACTTTTACCTTCCCATCTTACTCGTTGCATGGAGAAGACAATATTGATACTAAACGCAACTCCCACATTGGAATTTCACTTCCTATGGGAACTTACTTATATGAGAAGGAGATTAACTTTTCTTTCAAGGCTTAACTCCTTTCCTAGTGGTGGACTTTTCATTAAGGAGACATTTTACTTTACTTTTCAGTAAGGAGATGAATTTTTACTGTACATTACTCATTGCAAGAAGATAAGATTGATTCTAATTACAAGAATAAATTAGCCAACTCCCTTCTTACCCTTCTTAGGGGATTGACTTCTTTATGAGGGGATTGATCATCCCCTTCCCATTACTCATTAAATAAGACAAGATTTATTTCTTTGGAACCCTTCCATTAACATCGATTGGTTCTAAACGCAACTTCCTAGCAATCTAAGGGTAAAGGGCAAATCTCTTCAGAGGGGGTTGACATTATGGGTAGGAGATTTTGGTTCTAAAGGCAAAAACTTCTACCAATTTAAGGGCAAATCCCTTCATAGGGGGATTGACTTTTATGGGAAGGAGAGGCAACTCCCTTCCTACCTTCCTGGGGATTGACTTTTATGGAAAGGAGTTTAACTCCCTTCTTAGGGGGATTGACTTTTATGGGAAGGAGAGGCAACTCCCTTCCTACCTTCCTGGGGATTGGCTTTTATGAAAAGGAGTTTGACTTTTCTTAGAAGGAGAAGAGTAGACTTAAATGGATTAGAAAGTGATCCAATTTATGTGGCACTTATAAAATTCCTAATCGATTGACTTTTATGGAAAGGAGTTGACTTTTGGGGATTGGCTTTTATGGAAAGGAGTTTGACTTTTCTTAGAAGGAGAAGAGTAGACTTAAATGGATTAGAAAGTGATCCAATTTATGTGGCACACTTATAAAATTCCTAATCGATTGACTTTTATGGAAAGGAGTTGACTGTTGTTAGAAGGAGAAGAGTAGACTTAAATGGATTAGAAAGTGATCCAATTTGTGTGGCACTTATAAAATTCCTAACCAAGGCATACATTGCACCAAGTGACTTTTATGGTAAGGAGATTAACTTTTCCCAAAAGGAAAAGAGAAAGGGGGAATTGACTTTTCTTAGAAGGAGAAGAGCAGGCTATAGCACTTTAATAAATTTCCTAACCAGGGCATACATTGCACCAAGTGACTTTTATGGAAAGAAGATTAACTTTTCCTAGAAGGAAAAGAGAAGAGTAGACTTAAATCCCTTCTTAGGGGGATTGACTTTTATGGGAAGGAGAGGCAACTCCCTTCCTACCTTCCTGGGGATTGACTTTTATGGAAAGGAGTTTAACTCCCTTCTTAGGGGGATTGACTTTTATGGGAAGGAGAGGCAACTCCCTTCCTACCTTCCTGGGGATTGGCTTTTATGAAAAGGAGTTTGACTTTTCTTAGAAGGAGAAGAGTAGACTTAAATGGATTAGAAAGTGATCCAATTTGTGTGGCACTTATAAAATTCCTAACCAAGGCATACATTGCACCAAGTGACTTTTATGGTAAGGAGATTAACTTTTCCCAAAAGGAAAAGAGAAAGGGGGAATTGACTTTTCTTAGAAGGAGAAGAGCAGGCTATAGCACTTTAATAAATTTCCTAACCAGGGCATACATTGCACCAAGTGACTTTTATGGAAAGAAGATTAACTTTTCTTAGAAGGAAAAGAGAAGGGGGAATTGACTTTCCTTAGAAGGAGAAGAGTAGGCTTAAATGAATAAAAAAGTGATCCAATTTGTGTGGAACTTCAATAAAATTCCTAACAAGGGCATACATTGCATTGAGCGACTATTATGGAAAGGAGATTGACTTTCCCTAGAAGGAAAAGAGAAAGGGGGAATTGATTTTTCTTAGAAGGACAGGAGTAAGCTTAAATGGATTAGAAAGTGATTCAATTTGTGTGGCACTTCAATAAAGTTCCTAACAAGAGCATACATTTCACCGAGTTTAGGAGAAAGTAAAGAGAAGTGTAGAAATTTGGGACTAAGATCTTCAAATATGAGGACTTTCTTAGTCAAGTTTAGTGAATCAATGAATTTAGGTTCTTTCCCATGATAAATAAATCTAAGGTGAATCATTCAAGGATAATATGGGTTGTAAATCATATATATATAATCACTAGGATGCTCCCTTCCCATTAATTTCACTGTGGGAAGACACGATTATTCTAAAGGCAACTCCCTTCCCATTAGTTCATTGTAGAGATATTGAGTTTTTTGGGAAGGGGAAGAGGAAGCATGAACGGAGGGTATTTGGATAAGAAAAAGGACCTAATCCATGTGGCTCCATAAAACATGACAAACAATAGATTGAGAGGGAGCATGGATTGGTGAAGGGATCTAATTCATGTGGCTCCATAGAGCATGACAAAGAAGTATGAATTCGATACACCAATTGTTGGTGATTGACACTCCAATGAAATTCCTAATAAGGGCACAAGTTTTAGCCTTGGACACATAAAATCTAAGGTGAATTATTCAAGGATATAGTTGATATGGGTTGTAGATTATATTTATTAATTATTGATAGGCTGCTTCCTTCTCATTAGTCTCACTGACTGGAGACAAGATTGAGCTTCTCATTAGTCTCATTGAGTGGAGACAAGATTGATTCTAAAGGTGACACCCTTCCCATTAGTCTCATTGTAGAGACTGGGGACTTTTATGGGAAGGGAAAGTTGAGCATGAAATGATCCAATTCGTGTGTCTCCATAGAACATGGCAAAACAATATATGGAAAGGAGCATCCATTGGATTAAGGAAGGGATATGATTCGCATGGCTCCATAGAGCATGAATTAGAGACAAACCAATCATTGGTGGTTGATATTCAAAAAAAAATTCCTAAAACTCCTAACAAGGGCATAGGTTGCATTAAGTCTAGGAGAAAGAAAACATAAGTGAAAAATATGGGACTATGATTTTCAAAGCGGAGCTTTTTGGATTATAGGGTGTTTTCACTCAAGTTTTTTGAATGAATGAATTTAGGTTCTAGCCTTTGATAGATAAATCTAAGTTGAATCATTCGAGGATAAAGTTGATATGGATTGTAAATCTTACATATGAATTATTGATAGGATGCTCCCTTACCATTGATCTCATGGCAGGAAGACAATATTGATTCTAAATGCAACTCCCTTCCCATTAGTCTCACTATAGAGAGAGTGGTCTTTTTGGGAAGGGGAAGAGGAATAATGAATTGAGGTTTTTGGATAAGAAAATGGATCCAATTTGCTAGGCTCCATAGAACATGGCAAAGCAATTGGAGGAGAGGAAGCATGGATTAGATCAAGAAAGGGATCCAATTCATGTCGCTCCATAGATTGTGATAAAGCAATCGATGGAGAGGAAGCATGAATTAGAGACAAATAAATCATTATTGATTGGCACTTAAATAAATTCTTAACAAGACCAAGGTTGGATTGAGTTTAGGATAAAGTAAAGAGAAAAAAAGTGGAAATACATGACTATGATCTTCAATGATGAGCTTTTTGGATTAGAGGATTTTTTCACCCAAGTTTTGTGAATCAATGAATTTAGGTTTTAGCTTGTTGTGGATAAATCTAAGTTGAATAATTCAAGGATAGAGTCGATGCAGCTTGTAAATCATATATATGAACTATCGATGCTCTGTTTCCATTGGACTCATTATAGGAAGATAAGATCGACTCTAGAGGCAACTCCCTTCCCATTAGTCTCGCTATAGAGAGATTTATTTTTTTTGGGAAGGGGAAGAGGAAGCATGAATTGAGGTCTTTGGATTAGAAAATCGATCCAATTTCCATGTCTCAATAGAACACAACAAAGAAAATGATAGAGAGGCAGCATGGATTGGATTAAAAAGGGATCTAATTCACGTGGCTATATAAAGCATGGCAATGCAATTGATGGAGAGGAAGCATGAATTAGAGACAAAACAACGGTTAGTGATTGGCACTACAATAAAATTCCTAATATTGGCATAGGTTGCACTGAGTTTAGGAGAAAGGAGAGGTATAGAAACATGTGACTATGATATTCAATGAGGAGCTTCTTGTATTAGAGGACTTTCTTACCCAAATTTATGAATCAATGAATTTAGTTCTAACCGTTGATAGATAAATCTAAGGTGAATCATTCAAGGATAGAGTTGATATGGGTTGTAAATCATATATATGAATCATGGAGAGTATGCTCCCTTCCAATTGGTCTCATTGTTGGAAGACAATGTTTATTCCGAAGGTAACTCCCTTCCCATATAGTCTATCTATAGAGAGATTGACTTTTTTGAGAAGGGGAAGAGGAAGCATGAATTGAGGTCTTTGTATCATAAAATGGATCCAATTTGTTTAGCTCCATAGAACATGGTAAAAAAGTTGGTGGAGAGATAGCATGAATTGGATTAAGAATTAGATCTAAGTCATGTGGCTCCATAGAGAACGAGAAAGCAATCGATGGAGAGGAAGCATGGATCAAGAGACACCGCGATTGTTGGTGATTGACACTCCAATAAAATTCCTAACAAGGGCACATGCTGCACTAAGTTTAGGAGAAATAAAAGAGAAGAAGTTTAGAAATAGGGGACTATGATCTTCAACAAGGAGGTTTTTGGATTGGAGGACTTTCTCACCCAAGTTTTGTGAATCAATGAATTCAGGTTCCATCCTTTGGTAGATAAATATAAGGTGAATCATTCAAGGAAAGAGTTGACATGGGTTGTAAATCATATATACGAATTACTAATAGGATGCTCCCTTCCCATTGGTCTCATTGTAAGAGGACAAGATTGATTGCAAGGCAACTCCCTTCCCATTAGTCTCATTATAGAAAGATTGATTTTTTTTGGAAGGGGAAGAGGAAACTTGAATTGAGAGTCTTTGGATGAGAGAATGTATCTGATTTGTGTGGATCCATAGAACATGACAAATCAATCGGTTGAGAGGAAGCATGAATTGGATCAAGAAAGAGATCTAGATCATGTGGCTCCATAGAGCATGGAAAACCAATTGGTGGACAAGAAGCATGAATTAGAGACAAAGCAATTGTTGGTGATTGGCACTCCAATAAAATTCCTAAGGACACATGTTGCACAGAGTTTAGCATAAATAAAAGAGAAGAAGTGTAGAAATACACGACTATGATCTTCAAAGAAGGTCTTTTTTGGATTAAAGGAATTTCTCCCTAAGTTTTGTGAATCAATGCATTTAGGTTCTAGCCTTTGATAGATAAAACTAAGGTGAGTCATGGGATGTAAATCATGTATGAATTATCGATATGATGCTCCCTTCCCATTGGTCCCACTATATGAAGACAAGATTGAATCTACATGCAACTCCCTTCCTATTAGTCTCACTATAGAGAACTATTATGGAAAGGGGAAGAGGAAGCATGAATTGAGGTCTTTGGATAAAAAATGGATCCAATTTGCGAGGTTCCATATAACATGACAAAATAATTAGTGGAGAGCAAGAATGAATTTGATCAAGAAAGTGATCTAGATCATGTGGCATAGAGCATGTTAAATAAATTGATGGAGAAGAAGTATGAATTACAGACAAAGCAATAGTTGGTGATAGGCACTCCAAAAAAATTCCTAACAAGGAGATAAGTTTCCCCGTAGTTTAGGAGAAAGAAAACACGAGTGTATATATACATGACCATGATCTTTAGTGAGGAGCTTTTTGGATAACATGATTTTCTCACCCAAATTTTGTGCATCAAGAGAATAAATTGATGGAGAAGAAGTATGAATTAGAGACAAAGCAATAGTTGGTGATTGGCACTCCAAAAAAAATCCTAACAAGGAGATAAGTTTCATCGTAGTTTAGGAGAAAGAAAACACAAGTGTACATATACATGACCATGATATTCAGCGAGGAGCTTTTTGGATACCATGATTTTCTCACCCAAATTTTGTGCATCAATAAATTTAGGTTCTATCATATGACAAATAATCTAAAATGAATCATTCAAAGTACAATGATATTTATAAATTATTAATAAAATGTTCAAAGTACACTCGAAGAGTCAATATTTGTTTTATTGTTGGAGTAATATAATTCGTGTTTTATTTACCAAAAATATACGAGTGACACAACAATAGTAAATCATTGGACTATCATTGATGGGAAGAAAATATACCACAAAAATGTTCTAAGGACTTCTTTTTCCATGGGATTTTGTGCTTTTGCTCATATAGCCCTCTTACAAAAGATCTCGAGTTTTCTTGGTCTTTTAAGAGATCCAAAATGTAGAATGAAACATATCATTGGTGTTTCTCCACTTTCTTAGGTAGATGAACATTTTTTCATTTAAATAGAATTGGATTCAAATTTATTAGTACAACGTATATATAGGAAATTAGTACAACGTACATATAGGAAGCATGGCAGAGGATGAGAGAGTTTCTTCAAGGGGACGGGGATGAGTATTTTTATAATTAAATAGAGTTGGATCTAAATCTATTAGTGTGTTTATTAGTACATATGTACATATAGGAAGCATGGTAGAGGATGAAAGAGTTTCTTCAAGGGGGATGGGGATGAGGATGAGGATGAGGATGGGTAGTTTTCCAATCAATTAAATAGAGTTGGATCTAAATTTATTAGTGGTGTCTACACATATAGATAGGATGGTAGAGAATACGAGAGAGTTTCTTTTAAGAGAATGATGGTAGATAATAAAAGAGAGTTTCTTTTAAAAGAATGAGTGATTTCTTAATTAAATGAAGTTCACTTCAAATTTATCTTGGTCCAGGTTTTTTTTATTATTTTGAAAATTTTCAGTAATATGAGTGTTCCTCCTGCCATGTCCTATGTTTTATTTAATATTCTAACCTATTATATGTTTTTGACAAAAAGCCTCTTGTTGTGCATTCTAAAGGATCCATCTAAACATGCCTTGTAGATCCATCTTATAAATGCCCTATATTGGTTATGTTGTGATGCCTTGTCAAAATTTAATTTGAAAAATGACAAGTTTGGTTCTTTGCAGTGGGATGACTTGTGTTTTAACTAATCTAATCAAGACATGAAATGAGAATTTATGTTATTTGAAATCTTAAAATTTTTAATCTTTCTTGTCCTCTTCAACATGTTTGAAGTAATCTTCCATCTCTTATTTTTAATGGACTTTCTTATATTCTTGAATACTCTGTCTTATCTTTTCTACAAAGAGTTCATGATATCATAGTTCCTTTCATCAAAAGAACTCCATTCAAATAAGTTATTTTACTTTATTTAGACATTCTAAATTACTATATTTAAAATGATGCTTACATTCTCACCCAAATTTAATCTCATGCTTACATTCTCACCCAAATTTAATCTCAAATTTTATGTGAATTATAATTTTTTTATGATGATTATTTTTGAGTTTTAAATTTCTACATTAACATAATAATGCTTTTATGCCTAAGTGTATATTATAATTGTTTATAATATTCTCTTGTATTGAAATATTAACATTTACATATGTTCAGTGCATATCATGTAATGCAATTATTTTCTTTGTCACACATTAAAAACAGTTTGACTCTTGTTATTCAGAGGTATCAAAGAGTATATATATTCATAACAATGGTGGAAAATATACCAGTATAACTTCTCAGAAGGTCACCTATCCCAATATTACTCTATCCCAAACACACTTAACTATGAAATTCTCATAGGATTAGATGCATTAAAGCTAATATGTTTGCACCAAGCATTTTCACTCATATTAATATCATATACTGTATTATTATATTTATGATGTATTACATTTTTTAATATCATTATTATTTTTGCAATATAAAAATCTTAATTTATAATTTCTTATCTTCCTATAATATTAATATCAATCACATGTCTAATCATTATTATTATTATAATAATTATTTTATAAAATATAATATTATATTAATAAAATGTAATATTATATTAATAAAATAAAACTTATAACTAAACTGGTTTTATAATGATTATCTTATAAAATATTACATTTTATTAATAAAACAAAACTTATAACTAAACTGGTTTTATAATGATTATCTTATAAAATATTACATTTTATTAATAAACTAAAACTTATAACTAAACTGGTATAGTATCGTATACATCAAAAGGATATTATCTATCAACATAATCATGTCATTTGAAAATGATGTAAGATTTAGTGACAAAATATACCTATCAACATGTGATAATTGATTTAGATTTATAGCGAAATTTATTAATTGAATAATATTGATTATATAAAAACATAAAAGTATTAATAAGATTTTTTTGGTTGTGTAATATTGGGAAGTGTTTTTGAAATGTTAGAATTGTCTAAAGTTGATAGAGTTTAAGAATTTAAATTGTACATTAATGCATAGTATTTTTAAGATAATATTTTTAAGAAATTAAAAATTTATAGAAATTTATTATATATATATATATATATATATATTATATTTATTTATTATTTATAACAATTTGTTAATATTTGAGTGGATTATTAATCATATATATATATTTTATTTATAACAATTTGTTAATATTTGAGTGGATTATTAATCTTTTTATTAATACATATTATTAATATAAAATATATCGTTAGTTATAATTTATTTTAAAATAATTTGTCAAATTTCTAATCCTTTTATTACATATTATTAATATGGATTATGCTTTTACATATAAATTTTCAAGGAGTTATTTATTCTATTATGAATTATTTGAAATTGAATTAAAAGTTTTATGTTATAATATTTAATTTAATGTTTTTCTTATTTTAAGGTGCTTGATTATTTCAATGTTTTATCTTTGAATAATAATTGGTTTTTGTATTTACTTTGATATCTTCAAGTCAAGTAAGGTGTTTTGTCTTCTCTATATGGTCTACAAGGGTTGGGATACAAAAATGATTACGGTGAATATCGACTGTGTGCTCTTTTATCCTTACTTGGGTGGAGTATCCTCTCTCACATAAGTAAATTTTGCTGTAAAAATAAGATATCTCATAGACACCTTTATGATGACAAAGTTGTGTTCATCATTTCTCTAGTAATAATGCTAGGGGGTTTGAAGGAGAGAAGGATATGCCTCTTTCTGAGGATGTTGGTTATCTTATCAATGAAACTCTAAATATAAGTTTAAAGAGGACATAGGATGGACAATTTGGTGCTTATGTTAGCTATTCAAAGCCCATTGTTTGCTTTTTGTAGATATTCATTAACATACCAAAATATACTTGAAGAGTCACCAAATGATCTATTTTATTTGAAGAGTCACCAAATGATCTATTTTATTAAAGATGTTCCATTACAACAATACAATTCTTTATGTCTTTATTTACCCAAAAAAAAATATACAGTAGCTAAACAAAATAAATCAATGAATACAACTCATATCTAACCACAATTTGTATAAAAAAAAAATAATCGCTAAGGATTCCTCTTCCCATGGGTTCTATGCTTTTGCTCATTTTATCCCATAGAGACATAGCTTAAGTGTTTTTTTGGTTCTTCATGAAAGATAAACTTCATTATATTGAAAAGGAACATTAATGCTTTAAAAGTGTAGTGTGCCTTTTAATTCAACACATAGTTTATTTTCAAGAGTCTCGTGCATTGGTTTTATAAAGGAATTTGGGGATGTCGAGGGTGAAATTGTTCAATGATTTCATTTCTTAGACATGATCTTAATATGCCTTCATATGGTTGATTTTGTTTGTTACTCCATTCAGATTGCTTTAAAAGTGTTAAATTTATACATATAAGGAGGATGCTAAAAGATAATTTTTTTTTTGGGAATGAGCGTTATCCCAATTGGATAGTTGATACAAATATCCCTTGATAAGTATATTAACTTTTTCAATGGTTGTTTTAGAAATTTCCTTTAATTATTGGTTGTTTGATATTAGTACCTTGGCTATGTTCCATGCATTTCTCAATGCCATAACGTATTGTTAGTAGGCTCCCTTCGGCCTTGCATAGTGGGATTTTACCTTTTGATTCCCTATCAAATATTAATTTAACAAAGAGAAAGTACTATTAAGTTACTTGGCAATCCAATCAAGAGAGAAAGTGAAAAATTATGTTTTTTGAATCCTTCAAAATATTAGTTTTTCTTTGTCTTCCTCGACATGCTTAAGGACATATTCTATCCATCTTGTGCTTTCTATGGAGTCTATTATATTATTGGGTATCCTCTCCCACATCCATTATAAAGAGTTCATCTTATCATATAAGGAATTTGGTGAACCTTGATATATGTTTTGACTTGATCTTTCAAGTTACCATCTTTGGAATGGTGACCTACATGCTTGCTTTTAATTTATATTCAAAATTTCTTTGGACATGATTGTATTTCTATTTACCTTGTTTGAATTAGAATATCTTTAATTATATCAAATAATTTTTAAGATGGATATTGACTTTGGATGTAATTCTCACCAATGTTGATTTCAAAATTTATTTCTTACACTAAAATAATAACATCATTTCACGCTTTAGTAAATGTTTTTTTTTTATAATAATATAGATGCAAAGGATTTTATGATTTTCTTTCTTAGATATAAACATTTCCAACTATATCGATATGATTTGTTGTGATTGTTATATTGATGATGTATTACATTATTAATATTATATGAATATGTTTAGTGATATAAATATACTACTTTAAATTGTATTATCTCACTCTGTTAACATTTTCCATGAAGTTAATATCATGCAATGTGATCATTATTATAATTGTCATTTGTGTGATGTATTACACCCTCTCTAACACTATTACTAAAATGTTATCATGACATCACACCCTATTAACACTATAACTAAAATGTTATCACTATGAGTAAAGTGACATGGATGTGGTGGGATTTGGTTTCATATTAATAATTACTCACATCATTATCATCAAGTACTATCTATCAAAATAATCATGTTACAGATAATTAGGTAAGATTTAGTGCTAAAATATCTTTATCGACACAAATAAGTAAAAACACAAATAAGTGAAATCCATGGGATAATTGACTTAGATTATAATTTTTAGAAGGTACTATTTTTTGTAGTTATGACATTCATTACATAAAGAATTAATTCATAATAAGACATTGTTTGTTGAGAAGGGTTTATCAAATATTGAGTTTTTCACCAAAGGTGAACACTTCTTGTGAAAAAGCACTTGATATATCATATGAATTCACACATATTCTCCATTATTATCTTCAAGAAATTCAGAATGATACTTACTAATCAATGTTTTGAACCTTTATATCAAATTTCATTCTTAATTTTTGAGTCAAACATTAATCCTTTTATTAATATAGAAATTGGCATGAGAATACTACGTAATTTTAAAGAGAACAACTATTTTCAAGAGTTTTTTTTTCTCTATTATTGTGGACTCTCTATTGCTAGATTAAAGGAATCCAATGTCTACTAATATCCCATCCACTTATTTGTTTAGGTTTTCAAGATGCTTGTTTATTTCAATGGTGTTGGATTAATTTTAGACTAGGGTCCTCATTTGTGTCCAACAAAGGGGTCCATTATAGTCTAAGCGTTGGCATTTTCAATCCCCATGAAGAGGAAGGTCTCAGTCGAAGCATTGTGTCGTGACTAAAAACTGTACAGGGATTGTGCATCATGACTATCACCTAGAACCCAACCTATCATTCATATCTCCAAGCTAAATATTCCATCGGGGGTGCAACCATGATAAAATCATGTAGCACGTTAAGAATAATCAATTCCAATATCACATTCCTAATCAAGATACCGACATGGATTCATTTAACAACAAATACATAGAACAACAATAAATTACATCATCAAGATATAGAACAATGATAACATTTGTTTTAAATGGGGGCATTATTCCACTAATATCCAAGATGAACCAATATATTTATTAGAGTGGCTTAGAGCCGCAACCAATCCAAATACATTGCAAAGAGCACATATCTACCTCAAACTGAAACTCGTTACAAAACTTGACAATTAACAACAACCACCCCTATATTAATTAACAACCAAACCCTTCCTAAGACTAAGCCTTTACATTTTATAGTGTCATGCTTGGGGTTGGAATTGTTCATTCAAAATGCATAGTGCCACTAGTATTCTTCCAATATTGGATTGACGGGACTTGCTGTTATCTACTTTTATGCCATCTAGGTGTTTCTATCTTTTCACCACTTCATCCTTGCTTCTCTAGAATCTTTCCTGATGTTTTGGCTTTGGTCTCTCTGTAGTGTCAAGGATTCTATATATTATTGGCAGTGTTTACTCTATATGGAATGACTCTTATCTATTCCATTTTAGCTCGCACCACCTTAGTTTTTTTGCTATTACAAAGTAGACATCTTCAAAATTCAAAATGAGAAGCCCAACAAGCCTCAACCACCCCTATTGAATCACCCTCAATAAAACTCCCATCACCTTTACTTGAATTCAAATCCTCCACATCCTTTCCAAATGAGGGGCCTAACTTCGATACCATCTCAAAAAATTTGTTCCCAAACTCAAGGAATTTGTCCAATTCCTTGGTTCATTTGGCCACCAAAATGTTTAGACTTTCTAGGTATACATTTTCTTGGTAAGGTCAAGTGCCTATGGCCACGTTTCTTACACAAATGGTTAATTTTATTTTGTGGAATTGTTGAGTTGTAATGTGATGTGATGGAAAAGCATGACTAGTCGAAGCTATACTAATTTTGACTGGACTTGATTGGTGGAATGGAATAATTGATCAAGTTCGTCATATTCCTTTTTATTTCCTTTAAATTCTCATCTCTACCCATTATATCTCTAGTATTTTGCTGCATTCAATTGTTCCTCTCCTATATTGATTTAGATGGTTTCTCTCTCTTCTTCACAATTCACACTCAGTTATGGATGATAGTTAGAATTTTCTTACACTACTCAGCTATGACATGAACTTTCACCTTTATATGCTCTGTCCATTATTTTTTAGGATCCAATTTATGAAGAACCTGGCCACCATTTGTTGTTCAATCCATATTTTGGTGTCCCATGTCTATTTTTTCTTAATTTATTGTACTCCTTGCTATAGTTTATTTATAATCTCTATAAAAGGGGGTTTTGTCGCTAGTTTTCCAATATTAGAATCCTCCTCTTTGATGGTTGGCCACATGTGGATTAGCCTATAATAGAATTATTCAACATGATCCTCTAGTGTGATATTTTATTTCCTTAGGTTACTTGTCTCTTCAAGCACATCATCCAGTTGCACCTGCATTTGACTAGTTTCTATTTGTAGTTGCTCTACCTCCCTCTCATATTGTAGTAGATGGTGCCAATTTGCTTTCCAAAAATGAAATATTTTTTGATTAAATCCTCCATTGGGACTTGGATGATATCGAAGGGTTGTGATATTTGGGAATATAATGGTTCCATTGGGTCCATTTATGCTAGAGGTTGCACCATTTTTGTGATTGCACTGGGCATGTTTATCATCTTGTTGTATTATAGATTTATGCTAGTGTGTTAACAATCAAATTAACACCCTTAATAAATTGAAAGGTAGAAGCACATTTTACTATGCGCCCACAACATAAAGATAGAAGACAAGTACATAAGAGAACAATAATCTCTTATCTAATCACTACTTCCATAATCAAAAGGATTGAGTGAATAAAGAGGTAGCCTAAAGAGGCAAGGTTCAATGATTGAATTGCTCACTTGAAGGCTCAAATCTAGTCTCCACCAGTCGATAGTGAGAAGAGATGCACAAAAAATGCATCAATTGTGCCTAAGCATTCTGAATTTGTGACAAAGCCTGAAAATACTATAGAAAGTGGGGTTTTGAGTAAAAATAATAAAAAATCAAGAAAATGTATTATCCCACATTGAAAGTGGAAACTTGAATTCCCATTTCCCAATACTATAAAATAGGCATTTGGGGCATGGTAAACAACAAAAAGTGAGAGCAAAGGCATGCTGGAAGGATTTCAAGGTTGGAAAGCTCATCTTCAACAAAGCTCTTGAAGGATCAATGGCAAAGATGGAGAATGTTAGCTCAAAGCAAAAGAGGATGGATTCAACTCAAGCAAGGTTGTAAGTAAGCATATTTTCTTCTTTGATATTATATGAACCAATTCAATTTTCCTTCCATTTATGAGTTTAGGTTTTCCCTCCAAGTTTAGTTTGAATTCAAAATGGTTAAATATCGTAGGAAATTTTAGATAATTGTTCATTTATGACATTGAACCTCACCTAGGTCATAGCAAGATAGCTAATTAGTGTAGACACATCCCTACCACAATTGCTATGATCAGATTGGCGACTCTGCTGGGGATAATTTGAAAATTTCTTCAAAATTTCGGTGTTTCAAAATTAAATATCTAATTAAAGCTTGCCTTAAAACTCTTATAGGACCCATGCACCAAGTTTAAAGACCCTTAGAAGCTAACTTCACCAATTTCCAACAGGTTCGATCCTAGGGAAAAATTGGGTTGGAAAAGGTTCAAATGCATCTTCACAAAGGGTTAGTGTTGGCCATTAAATGACTTGGCAATCCAATCAAGGGAAAAAGTGAAAAATTATGTTCCTTGAATCCTTAAAAATTAGTTTTCCTTTCTCCTCCTCAACTTGCTTAAGGTCACATTCTATCCATATTTGTGATTTCTATGGATTCTGTTATATTCTTAGGTGTCCTCTCCAACATCCATTATAAAGAGTTCATCTTATCAAAAGGAATTTGGTGAACCTTTTTATTATGCTTTAACTTGATGTTTGAACTTACCATCCTTGGAATGGTGACCTACTTGCTTGCTCTTATTTAGATTTAAAATTTATTTTGACTTGATTGTGTTTCTAGTTACTTCGTTTGAATTAGAATATCTAGTAATTTTCTATTATGAATATTGACTTTGGATGTAATTCTCATCAATGCTAATTTTGAAATTTGACTCTTAAATTAAAGTAATAACCTTATCTCACACTTTGGTAAATGTTAAAATATTTTTAATAATATAGATGCCAATCCTTGTAGGTATTTTCTTTCTTAGATATAAACATTTTTCAACTATATTGATATTTTGTGTTGTGATTGTGATTGTTATCTTTGTAATGTATTGCATTATTACTATTACTATTACTATTAATATGTTTAATGGTATATGATACCTTATAATGTATTCTCTCACTATATTAACATTTTCTGGTTAATATCATGCAATGTGATCATTATTATTATTGTCATTTGTGTGATGTATCACACCCTATTAACACTATTATTAAAATGTTATCAATATGAATAAAGTGACATAGATATGGTGGGATTTGGTTTCATATTTATAATTATTCACATCATTATCATCAAGTACTATCTATCAAAATAATCATGTCATGGTTGATAATTAGGTAAGATTTAGTGTTAAAATATATCCATCAACACAAATAAGTGAAATCAATGAGATAATTGAATTAGATTATAATTTGGAGAGAGTACTATTTTATTAGTTATTACATTTATTAAATAAAGATTAAATTCATAATAGGTGTAGTGTCCCTTTTAATGAATTTGTAAAAACTAGGAAAAATTGCAAATTTTGGCCAATTCAACCCTTAGACTAGTATTGACCCAAATGCCTCCAAATGGATCCAAATGCTTCCGAATTGGTTCTGAATGTGTTTGTAAGGTATTAAGACATAAAAATGGGGCTGATGGATGCTTGGAAACTCTCAAAATACTTCTGCAACATTCAATTACAATCAGGGAAAGATAGGGCAATTTACTAGTTAAATCGAGGTTCAAATCCCCCAACAGTAGTGGTCAAAGATGGATCTCCAAATGTTGTACGAACTTCCCAAATTTCAGAAAAGAGACATGGTAATGTTAAAGGACTTAAATGGTATCCCAAATACATCATCAATCAGTTTATCAAGGCTTCTGCAACTCCCATAAATCAGAGGTTTGTGGAAATGTCTTCACATAGGGGGAAATGCTAGTAAACTTCACCACTTGCTATGAAATTCAAGATTTATGTTCCAAAGGCTTATGTAATGCATATGAAACTTATTTTAGACATTAATGACCCTACATACATCATAAAAATCACATAGATGAATTGATACAAGTCGAAATAGAGCAACTTCAAGCTTTCATAACA
Organism: Larix kaempferi; assembly: GCA_027924585.1. NCBI lineage: Eukaryota > Viridiplantae > Streptophyta > Pinopsida > Pinales > Pinaceae > Larix > Larix kaempferi. The sequence continues at coordinate 1,942,458 of BSBM01000734.1, read as the reverse complement.
AGATGTAGGGAAAATGGCACCATTTATGCATTGTTTGGTATTTTTACATAGTTCCACTTGGTATTTCTACCTAAGAGTATTATGAGAATTAAATAAAGGGTATATATACCAGAATAAAAATAAATGGGGCCACAAGATCTCCCCCAAATAGAACAACATCTCACCAAGTGCACCCTTCCTCCAAGAGCCAAAATATGAAGAGAAAAGTGAGAAAGGCGTGGAAGCAAGTTGAGGATGAGAATGTCACGATCTTCCCTATAGCTTCAACCTGCAAGAAACGAATCCATTTTAGCTCCAAGTGAAAGGTATGAATGGCCTCTCCAATTTCAAATTAGGATGGGAATCTTTCACCCTCGAAATTGGTACTAAGGCAAGTAGAGTAAACACTCCACAAGCATGGACAAGCTATGATCTCCAATATGAAAAATGATAAATGATAAAAATCTCATTTCCTTATTTGTTCTTCTCTTTTATAAACTTCTAAAGTCCTCCATGGGTCAAATTCCTTCCAAAATCCTCATGCTAACTCAAGTTGGGAAGAGATTCCAATGTGTGCCACTTGTCCAACAATTCCTAGTCTCCATCTTCCCTCAATTCGAATGGGGAAGATTCTTGGCTTCCATAACTCCCTTGTGCGTCCTCTTGGAGGATATTTTTAGCCCTGGAATGTCATATATGTCATATGTTAGCAATCAGGTCTGAAATTTTTCATAGATGTCATAGAATCTTCATCATTGTTGTCATAGGAGTTAGAGAATCTAGCTCCAAGTGTCATAATTCTTCTAAGATGCCTCTTCCTCTTCCATGGGAGTTATTCTTCCACTCCAATTCGAAATTACATGACTCATGCCATGAATAATACCTCTTAAACTCCCCCAAGTATGTTACCCTTCATTTTGAACTTGAATTGGTGAGAGAATCATGCCCAATGTAGTGAAGAATCTTGCCACATGTGGGTCCCACAACCTCTTATGTGCCCTCATGATCCAATGACACCTTATTTTCTTTGTATTATTATTTGATTGACCCATTTAATGTGAATTTGTAAGTTTAAGGTCATTTTGTGTCTTGCAGCTCCTTTACTCCAACTTTTAATGCTTCCACCCCCAACCTAGGGAACTAGTAATTTTCCTCCATGATAGTTCATTTGGATGGGAAATATTACAAACCAATACTTAGGAATTTTCTCTTGATGTGACCCACGTTGTCCATTTGGATCTAATTTTGCATTGTTACCAACTTGGACATCATGCTTGGCAATTATTTGACCCTTAGCATCAATTTGACAAACTATCATGACTATGTCCAAGGGGCTTGGCCATTGTGACCTAATGCAAATTTTTGGGACATGAAAATAGGGCCTTGTTTGTTGGGAAGGGTTTATTGAGTATTGAGTTGTTCAAAAAAGTTGAACGCTTTTGGAAAACAGTACATGATATCTAATATGAATTCACACATAATCTCCATTATTATCTTCAAGAAATTCACAATGATACTTATTGATCAATGTTTTGAACCTTTATATCACAGTTCATCCTCAATTTTTGAGTGAATCATCAATCCCTTTATTAATACATAAATTAGCATGACAATACTACATCTACTAATACATTAATCCCTTTATCCGGAGTGAATCATTAATCCATTTATTAATACATTAATCCAATGTCTACTAATATCCTATCCACCATATTTGTTTAGGTTTCCACGATGCTTGATTATTTCAATGGTGTTGGCTCAATTTTAGACTAGGGTCCTCATTGGTATCCAAAAAAAGGGGTCCATTGTAGTCTAAGAGTTGTGATTTTAAATCCCCATGAAGAGGAAGGTTTCACTAGAAGCAATGTGTCATGACTAAAGACTGTACATGGATCATGAAGTATGACTATATTCACTTGAAACCCAACCTATCACTCATATCTCCATGCTAACTATTCCATCGGGATGCAACCATTATCAAATAATTTAGTATGTTAAGAATAATCAATTCCAAGATCAAATGCCTAATTAAGCTATTAACATGGATTCATTTAACAACACATACATAGAAAAACTATAAATTACATCTTTAAGATATAGAGCAATGGTGACATTTTTTTAACTGGGGGCATTATTCCATTAATATCCAAGGTGAACCAATACATTTCGTAAAGTGGCTTAGAGATACAACCACTCAAAATACATTACAAAGAGCATATTTCTACCTTAAACCAAATCCCATTACAAAACTTGACAATTAACAGCAATCACCCCTAGATTAATCAATAACCAACCCCTTCTCGGTCCTATGCATTTATATTTTATAGTGTCGTTCTTGGGGTTGGAATGGTTCATTCAAAATGCATAGTTCCATTAGTATTCTTCCTATTGGGACTCAATTTTGAAACTACCAAACATGTTAATTAAGCTTATTTTCCTTCCACGTCGCCCTAAATATCCTTTTGTTTGCTAAAAAATGAAGATTAATGGTATACAAAGCACATGTAAGGTAATCAGTTATCTCTATTCTCAATTTCCTAGTTTTGGTAGATGGAATGCGATTAATGATCATTTACTAATACAATTTCTAGCAGTCCAGGGCTAATTACAAGAATTAGTTCATGTAACCAATTACTAGAATTTGTTCCTCTACTTATTACCAGAATCTATTCCCGTAATTCAATCCAAGGTTCAGATGGTTACGCCCCTCTAGGAAATTAATCTACAACATGGGTTTTGTCACCAGATGCCTCAATATGGTTATATGATGTTTAGATCAAACCATGGATTGATCAAGGAAACACTATCCTCCAGTCAAACCTACAATCAACCAGTTCTATATATGTGATTATCCAGTGAGGGACGAGCTTAATGATTGAGAAAAGGATATATTTTCATGCACTTTCTGTCATTAAAATATTGGACAATAACAACAATCACTATGTCGTTATTCGATAGGATTATTAACATAGATTACATGATCTTTTTCATGCTTGTATTTAGTATCAGATTGTTACGTCTTCCCTAACAAATCCATAAAATAAGGGAACGGTTTCAACACCTTCAATTCCTTTTAAATATGTAAATTGTGAGGCCTATGGGTCATGTTTAGATATTCATTCATATAGAGGAGATAATACCATCTTTGTAATCATTTTAACACTGTAAAAACCCATTTTGGTAGTGCAAAGTTGCTGATGTTGTGAGCTCCAGTTTGATTACTTCATAGCATTTTAGCATTTTCCCTCAGCATATGTCAGGGTAGGAGGGTCCCCTACCTCTGGTATATGTTGAGTAATTTTAATAAGTTTTTTTTTGTTCTTTATATTTTTGTAGATCGCCTAGATATATGTCGAGAATATTTTATAAGAGTACTCTATTTTATTAATAATTATGTCTTGTCTCATTCAAGTTCCATTTTGGTGTGAATGCTAGTTCCTTTAAGATGTGTTATGATTGATTTTTATCTTGTTTAATACCTTGTGTGGATCCTGTAATAGAAAGTTGAATATATGGCTGCAATCTATGGAAATACCCTGTGATCACTGGTAGTTGAAAACAAGTGCATGGAGTACTGTTAGAAAAACCATTGTTTTCTTAAATACTTGAAGCTATTTTAACCCATGGTTTGACAATCTCACCAATAAATTCTTAGTGGAACATTGGATATAAATATGCTCATGATATCTTTATGTTATAGTTCAATGAATTTCCTGAAATGGTGTGTTAGATAGTATTTTATATGAATTGATTAATCACTTGCACAAAAAGTGTTATCATTTCATAATTTTACGTTCTTGGATTGATAAGTAAATGTAATAGAGTTTATAGATACATATAAATTGAATGCCACTTCCAATATTGGCTTGATGGATAATTTGTTATCTACTCCTATTCCATCTAGGTGTCTCTATCTTTTCACCTCTTCATCCTTGCTTCTGTAGATTCTTGCTTGGTGTTTTTATTTTGGTCTATCTGTAGTGTCAAGGATCCTAGATATTATTGGAAGTATATGCTCTGTATGGCATGGATCCTATATATTCCATTTGAGCTTGAACCACCCTAGTATTTTCGCTACTTCAAAATTCAAATTGAGAAGCTCGACAACATCAACCACACTTGTTGAATCAACCTCGAATAATTTTACATCACCTTTACTTTACTTCAAATCCTCCACATACTTTCCAAATGAGGGGCCTAACTTCGAGACCATCTCAAAATATTTATTCCTGAACTCAATGAATTTTCCCAATTCCTTGGTTCATTTTCCCACCAAAATGTTTATACTTGCTAGGTATACATTTTCTTGGTCAAGGTCAGGTTCCTATGGCCACGTCTCTTGGACAAATGATTAATTTGATTTTGTGGAATTGTTGAGTTGTCGCAATGTGATGTAATGATCAAGCATGACTGGTCAAAGTTGTCTTAATTTTGACTAGAATTGATTGGTGGAATGAAATAATTGATCCAGTTTGTCATCTTCTTTTTTATTTCCTTCAACATCTAATCTTTAGCCATAAGGTCTATAGTATTTTGGAACAAGCGATTAGTCCTCTCCTGTATCACTATATATGGTTTCACTCTTATTCCCAATTTGCACTTCGTTATGGATGACAAAATTTTCTTACACTACTGATTTATGATGTGAATTTTTCCATTCATATGCCCCCATACACTATGTTGTAGGATCCAATATATGAAGTATCTAGGACATTTTTTCTTTTTCAATCCGTGTTTTGGTGTACCACATCTATTTTATCTTTTATTTCTCCTCCTTATTTTCTTGTACTTCCTGCTATAGTTGATTTATAATATATGTAAAGCAAGTGCATGGTGCTAGTTTTCCAATTTCAGAATCCTCCTCTTTGATGGTTGGCTACATGTGGATGAACCTATCATGGATTGCTTCAACATGATCCTCTAGTGTGATATTTTCCTGCCTTAGGTTACTTTCCTCTTCAATCACAGTGTTGTTGGCACACTTTTACTTTGACTAGGGTTCAAGTATTCAACATCACACCAACAAACACGACCACAAATACTGGCCCGAAAGGGAGTTTTAATCCCTTTCAGAAACACCTGTGAGGCAGATGAAGTCTCACCCGAAGTACCTATGGAAACTACATGAACCATGTTTCTGCAGCGTATAAGGGGAACAAATCGACAGGTGTATCATTCATTAATCAACCCATTATACTAACAATTCTATAGCATTGATAGATTCAGATCTTCGATACACCAGTCACTTCGACATAAACCCATGACATCACCATATTTACTTAACTTAGATTATATTGCATATTCATAACATTCTTAACTACCACACATGAGCTTACATAAATCGTTCACAAAATAAATAAGTTACACATATCACATCACACAAGATCACCATATTTTAACGTGGAAACCCATCCTGGGAAAAAAGAAGAAGTGCTTTGTCTTTTACTATGAGTCGCAACCAAATAAGAACTTCATGTTTATGAATTACACAATTCTTCTTGACTTTACAAAATATTCGTGCACACATCCTGTAGCTCAGCAACTCGGCTCTCCAAAAATATATTCAACATACATAGAAAAATGCTTCATTACAGACCCAAAATGAACTCCGATAACATGATCTCTAATCGACTACCAATAATGGCAACAAACCCCAAAATTTACCTCTTATTACATATTTATAGGGCACACTTAGCTTGCCTCACTCCCACTAACACACTAACCGACTAACCAACTCATTAATTGAAGTGGAAAAAATATAACTAACTGAATAAACTCCGCCCTTTTGACTTGTTCAACATAACCATTTTTCTTGGTTTCTCGGCTGCTTCATCAGAATTGACCTCTTCGTCGAACTAATTCCACTTCGCCATTTTCCACACCAAAAATATCTCCGCCAAACATGGTACTACAATGAACTAGGAAAAACATGCCCCCAAAACTCACATGTGTCTCGTCCTGATCCAATTTATAATGTACCAACTAGGATTTTGCTGGATTAATTGTATCGACAAAAAGGTTCCTTAAATAATAGAAAGAGTGATCTTGTATCGGAAAGAATTGGTCTGTTGTATTAAAGTATTTGTTAATTTAATATACTTCACTTCGTATAATGAGCTCATTGGTTCAGCCTATGGTTCGATGTTCCTTATTAAGCTGGGTGGCATGGCATTGTTAGACTTCACTTTCTTTAAGTGTATGCATGAAAATATGTAATATATTACTCATATCTAGTAATATTTTATTTAGCACTTTTTTTAATGAAACGTTGAGTTAATTTATTATTGTCATTTGAAATGTAATTTTTTTAATTAAAGCCCTTCATGCTAGAAGGGTGGTATGAATATATAACCTTCAACCTGAAATTAAGTTCATCCCTTCCAATTTGATCCCTGAATTACCTATTCCAAAAATTTATATAAGTTAAATACATATGTTTATATTGAAATGGTACCATTAATATCCTTAATATTCGTTTATACAATCTTTACACTAATTTTAAAAATCAAATATGCCACGTGGCACAATTTGAGTGTTCCACGTGTCACCCTGGATACTAGATATCAACCATTTAACAACAAAATTTATAGAAGTTTTGCTGCAAAGACTTTGCTGGCAAGTCGAAATGTTGTCAGAGAAAGACAGGTCTCTCATTCGTCAGGTTCTATTTTGGGGTGTTGGAAGTAGATGCTGAGGAGAAAGAGCATTTGCTCCTTCCTCCAGGGATGATTTTTAGGAGTAGGGAAAGTAGATATCGGTACTCTAAACACAAATTTCATTGGAACATTGCTTCACACAGTTTGTTGGCAAGTGGAAATATTCTCAAAGATAGAGCGGCCGCTCTTTCTCCAAGGTGTTCTATTTTTACAATTCCCTTGTAAATGAAGGGTCGGATGACCCTTCTTATTCCCAGTATTATTTTCATAATAGTTTGACACTGCAAGAAGGGTTGGTCGATTCTTTTTGTGTTTTCCATTATGGATATAGCTAAATTGTTGGATAAAGGTTTTCACAATTAACTACGAAAAGAAGGGGAGGCCAATCCTTCTTGTCAGAAAATGGAAGTCGAGACAAATATTTTTATATGTTATAACTTAGCTGATGTTCGGGTCCCTACTATTTACAGTGGAAGTCAGAATTTGGGAATTGTTGGCATAGCCTTCGTAGATCAAATATTTTTACATTTCTCACGTAAATGAAGGATCGGCCGACCCTTCTTGTGCTCAGTATTCTTACATTGTTCACCATTTTGGATATACATGAATTGACCTCTTAGCCTTCGTAGGTTGAATATGTTTACAATTCCCTCATAAATGAAGGGGCAGATGACCCTTCTTCTTCCCGGTATTATATTAGTTTGATGCGATCTTAGCCCAACAAATTTATATTTTGTTGCAATCCTTCTATTCTGTCTATCAACCTAGCCGAGCGAGCAAACGTCGAGCATATGGAACGTCCACGAGCATCTAGGCATTGGGGGGGAATTACTACTGTGATGCAGAATACACCGTTTATTGGTTACTACTATGTAAGTAAGTTGTGCCTATATAGAATACGGAGGGAATTCTTGCCTCATTTGGAAACTATTAAATTTATTTCTATAAAAAGATAAATATTCTTGAGACTGTATCAAAAAAGAAACAAGAACTGATTGACTTGTTATTCAAACAATGATTGAATATTGTAGACATTGAACTTTTCACCTTAAAATGTTGAACATTTACAAATGAAAATTGTACTTTTCAAATAAAAACTTGCATTTTTTTATTTGAAATTCACACTTTTCAAATGAAAATTTGCATTTTTTTATTTGAAATTCACACTTTTCAAATCAAAATTTGCATTTTTTTATTTGAAATTCACACCTTTCAAATCAAAATTTGCATTTTTTTATTTGAAATACACACTTTTTGAATTGAAATTCATTGTTTTATAACAAAAAACTGCAATTTTAAGGTTCATAAGTAATAAAAAAACACACTATTTGAATAGAAAAACACACTTTTCAAAGCCAATATTGTCACTTTCAGAACTCGATTTTTCACTTTAGAAAGGTTGATATTGACACTTTCAAAGTCTAAATTCACACTTTCTTAGTCCAAAATTTGCCTAATATGTCCAAATTTAATGAAATTGGCATTTAAATTAGATAATCTACATAGTAAATACAAATGGTTGAGATCCCTTGTGCTAGAGAGTGGCTCTCACTCTAGATCACCAATGACCTCTTAATCAACACATAGATTCAAAATTCGAATATCAAAACTAAACTGAATTTAATTCTTTCCATAAATAATAATCAATAGTTGGTGCTAAAGGGTCTTAGGGCTTGCTCTCTTTTATACAAAATTTACTAAATTACGATAAATTTCCGCCTTGCATGGAAACCACAAAAATAGGATATCATTTAATTTCTTTAAATTCTCAGCATCCAATCCCCTAAAAATGGGTATGGAAAAAATACACGATCAAACGTAAAAGGGGACACGATCCAACAACATGAATGATCATACTGGAGTTAAGGGATCACTACCAATAGTGTGTCATCGAGCTTTAACCATTAGACTAGAAAATTTCTTGCATTCCTTGCTGCCAAAAAATGGTAAGCAATTGTTTCCTGAAAGTTCATCCTCAACTACTGTAGAGAAGTCCGTTAGCAACCGTACAAGGAGTAGCAGGAATCATTGTGGCCAATGTTTGCAAAACAAGTTATTCCATAGTCACACACATCTTGGTTTTTAGCTCGGTTTGGAGTACAATCTATTCATTTCAACATAGAATGCATTTTATAACATATCCATAAGGATAAGATATGAAAGGAGTGTTAAGAAATGGTGGGAAAGGATAGGAAATGTGACTGAATAGCCATATATGAGAGTGCAAGGGGTTGTTCATTTACCACGCTCATCAACCTTCACCAAAGAAAAGATAATAACAATTGGATTATGGATGATATTGAGGACACTAGCACACATGAGATTATTAGGGTCTATAACATTTATGGCCCAGTGCAATATAATAACAAGAAATAATATTGGTGCACTCTAAATTCACTTAGGGATCAAACGTGATATAATGGCGGGTGATTTAATTCCATTGTTTCTCATAAAGAAAGGATAGGTGATAGTTTGGTTTGAGACCCTTTTGGAGAATGTCTGGAGGATTTAATAGGATATTTTGATGTAGTATATATTAAGCCAAAGCAAGGGACCTTTACTTAGTCTAATAAGAGGATAGGGGCAAGACACATTGTAGCTAGACTAAATAGATTTTTGGTACATAGTACCTTTTTACAAAGAATATTCCTATTCTAGACTACAATCCTCACTAGTGCAATTTCAGATCATAAACCGATCATGCTCTCAATTGATGAACAGGAAAATCAAGGACCAATTCCTTTCATATTCAATCCTCTCCAGCTGAAGCAAGAAAATTTTATACTCTCATTGAAAAGGTGCAGGGAATCTACATTGAGGGATCCCCATCATATGTCTGGGAATCAAAGATGCAACAAGTTAAAGCAGTCCTTAAATACTGGGAAAAAAATCACTAATGTTCCCCTCAACGGAAAAATAATGAGCTACAAGTTGATTTGGGGAATCTATAGAAACAAATGGAGACAACATAAGTGACTACATGAATACTACAAAGAGAAAAATACCTTAGCAATTAGTTGCTAGAAACATACAAGAATGAAGAAGAGGCGTGGATATTGAAGTCTTGATCCCTCTGGTTAAAATAAGGGGATAGAACCATGTCATTCTTCCATAATCAAACAAAAAATCTAGTTAAATAAAAATGTGATTAGAGAAATTCAGAATGATGATAGGGATAAAATAATAGGTACAACAACAGTTAGAGAAGAAGACTACATGAAATATAAGGATCTATATACAGAGTAGGGTTCTATTGTAAGTATAGGAAAGGAAGAAATGTTATCAAACATACCGCATATGGTAAATGAAGAAGAAAATAAAATGCTAAACAACTACATCAATGAGGAAGAATCCCTTCCATCTATAAGAGGATTAGGACTAGATAAATCCCCGGGATAGGATGGATTCACTATACACTTCTATCAAGCATGTTGTCCTACCATAAAAAAGGAAATATGTATAATGTTGAATTGGAAAAAAGGAAAGGAAAAGATATGCGGAGCCCCGAATTCCTCCTTTCTATCCTTAATTCCCAAAGTAACAAAGCATTCCTCTTTCACGAGATATAGACCAATTTCCCTTTGTAATTATTTTTACAAAATACTAACCAAGATTCTTGGAAATCGAGTAAATATTTTATTACCCAAAATTATCTATGAAGGGAAGGGAGGATTTGTTGCAAAAACATAGATTGTGGACAATATTGTTTTAGTTAAAGAGGCAATCCATTCAAGTGTGTCAAGAAAGGACAAGGGGATGGAAATAAAAATTGACATGGAAAATTCCTTTGATCGAGTTAGACACATCTTTTTTTTTCAATACTTGAGCGAATTGGATTCTCCCCCCTCTTCATTGAATGGATTAAATCCTACATAAAATATCCCTCGATTAAACCCATGATCAATGGAAGACTAACATATTTTTTCCAAGCATCAATAGGGCTTTGACAAGGATTCCCTCTCTCTCCATTCCTTATATTCTAATGGCACAAACTATTGGAAGAAAATTGCCAAAGGAGAGATATGAAGGAAATTTAACAAGACTAACCATAGCAAGGGGCATTAAAGCAGGAAATGACACTTAGTTTGTTAATTACACAGTACTCCTCAGAGGAGATTTTGTAATGAATGCCAACATATTTAGATCAATGCTTGATCTCTTTGTAGAGGCTTCTAGGGGTAAAATTAATAATAATAAAACAACATTTTTGGATGGAACTTCTCCCCTCTTATCCTTTAGAACATCTCTCATGTCCTTAGATTCATGGGTGTTGGAACCTAGACTTCTTTCAAATATTTTGGAATCCCTTTGTCTCACAAAAGTGTCAATTTGGAAGAATGAGGGAAAATATATTATAAAATTAAAGAGAAAATACAAATATAGGGCATGTGGTGGATAAACCCGATGGGAAAAATAGTTCTTATCATGTCCATTCTCTCTTCCATTCCCCTATTTCAATGCTCCTCACTTCTAGCTCTAGTTTGTGTTATGAAGAATCCAAGCAAGATTATTCTAAACTTCCTCTGGCAAGGGGGAAGATCAAATAAAAAAAATCATTTAATTAAATGGGACATCGTAAAAGGACCAAATGGAAATGGAGATATTGGTATATGTGATTCGAAACTGATGAATTTTTCTATGGTAGCCAAACTGTTATGGAGGTTGGTTTCGAAGGAAAGATCTTGGTGGAAGGAAAATTAAAAAAAAAAATCTCCTAAATTCAAGGCTTTAAAATATAAATGAGTGCAAATGGGAAGGGGATGGTTCATAAATATAGAAACTTTGCAAGTAGGCAGGGAAAATTCTACAAGAATGTCTTTACTGGATCCCTGGGAATGGTAAATGGATCAACTTTTGGAGAGACAACATTATGGGAGAGGATCCTCTTAATTAGAAGGATGGGATTATGGAAATTAAAGAATGGTTAGAAGGAAAATGAATCGATATTGTATACGACCTATCAGAATGGGACCTTTAGGGAAATTGGATAAAATGGCAGAGCATGGAGGTACCAACAATGTTGGAAAAGGCCTATGAATAACTATTACAATATTTGTAAGGAGTTTCCCCAATCAATATACATTGTCAATATTGCAGGGGTTGGGGCAAGCATGGAATTTACTCGATCAAGGAAAGATATGAAAAAATATATTATGAACAATCTCATCCACCCTTCTCTTTTCTTTGGTCAAAATTCTAGCATCATGATGAGCTTCCAAAAATCATTGCGTTTGGTCGGGTATTAGTTCATGAGAAAATACTTACCTCTAAAAATATTAGAAAATACAAATACAAGGACCCTCGAGATTTGTTTTATGCAAATAATTTGAAGAAACAATAAACCATATTTTCTTCAAGTTGTAGGAGATCCAACTTGAGCTGGGTTTCTCCATTTTGGTTTTTAGATGAAGCTAGAAGTATATTGGGAGTCCAAGTTGTAGGAGATCTTCGGAGGCATAAGGAATGTTCACGCAAAAATTAACGACATCCGAAGAAATCTTCATTGGATGAACTCACAATTGGAATGGGTTTTAGATGTTGTTCACTAGATTAAACTCTGCAATTCATGTATTGAGCACCACCTGGATGATGTTGAAGGTACCATACATGTTTATGGAGCTCAGATCAACACCATGATGAACACTTTGGAATGTCACGAATATCTACTAGTTGTGAAATAGTCTAGGTTCTCAGACTATATGGGTAGAAAAGATGATGACGAAGATTCAGTTTGCGAACACCACGACCCTATAAACATATAAATCATTGATAATAATGTAGATAACATTTGATAGCTACAGCAGGAGAATGCATATGACATCCAAGAGCTACATATCATGTACAATTTTCATAACACCACTTAAACTAGTTTTTTTATGAACATTTTTACACATTGCTATTAGGACAATATGTTAGAATTTATAGCAATTAGGAGAAGGTGTTTTTTGTTTAAAACTCATAGTTTTATGGAAGACTTTAATAGAGATAAATAATGCTCAATTACCTCTGAAACTTTATTTTTTGAATTCTGTACTGATATATTGATACCTACTTCAACATTTTATAAATACAAAATTATCGTTTTAGTTATAAAATAAAAAAATAAAAAATTGTCTCGCACATACACTCACAATTGCATTTGTTTCATTTAAAATTTAACTTGGTTGTATGATTTTACATCTATTATCCTATATTTTACAAGGTGTCCTCCTCAACTCTTCACCCTAAATTCCAATTGCTTATGTCAAACTCCTTTTCTCTCTTGTCTTCCAAATACTTATTCAAATATCCACCTCTTAATCACTTCCATCTATTATCTTGTGTTTATAGACAATCTATTAATGTGGACAAAAAATGATCTCTCTAGTCTGAATGATTTAGATCTAGAAGAAAACACATACATAACACAAATACCTTTCCTAGATATATTAAATTACAAAGTAAATTGGGAAACAATCTTACCTTATGGATGAAACTCCTTTCTCTTAGTTTGATCTAACTCCCAATTCCTTGACCTCCAGATGCAAAACAAGATAGGGCAAGTGGAAACAAATGAATAATGAAAGCATATGATTATGAATCTAACTAGATTAATAGTCAAAGAGGTCAATCATAAACATTATCAAGACAATAAGTTCATGGAAAGAAATTGTATTAAATGTAATTTGCAGCAAATACAAAGTAGAGAGTTACAGCCAATGCTTTGACGTTATAACACCAACTCAAGTGATCTTGCCTCAAAAGATCAAATCCTTCTAGCCTCCTATGGATGAAGAAGATCTCCTAGCTAAATTCCACCAGCATATAGGTACTTTATCCTTCCTCCCTTTTCAATGGAGAGAGGGGGTTCATATTTATAGGCCAAAAGGGATAGAAGAGGTTGAGGATTTAGGGGAGAAGCTTAAGAGATCATCCCACTAGTTAAGGGGATCGAAAGCCACTTTTCCAGGTATGTAGGGATAATCCTCCACGACACCCAAGGTTCGAGAAGTCGCTCGAAGCTTCTCTTTATCCACTTTAACCAACAACGACGCAACTTGCACACGGACAACTCGCGCCACTGGGAGGGTGACGCACCTTGTGCAAGGGCATCATGTGTCACTGACGCGCTCTGCTAATGTGCAAAGCGCGCCACCTTAAGTCTGACGCACCTTTCTAGAGAACAGGGTGTGTCGGGGTGACAACTAAAGTAAAACGGATGAACATCAACTCTTCTCTTGGTATTTCAGCCCAGGTACTTTAGGAAACAAGGCATATAGATGACACAAAACTCATGATGGCGAGATTTTGGTGTACCATCTTGCATTTTACAAGGCCTCCCACTCACCTATCTTCCTACATTTTACATAATTTATTTAGCTATAAATTTATGGGTAAATTATGGGTTTTCAAGAATATCCCACAAATTAACATACCTTGCCACAATTTCACTAAGTGAATCCCCCATGTCTTTCACTAAGAGCCCCATTTATGGTAAGTTGTTCACTGATTGCACATTATATATTGATGTCAATTGCAACTTTCTCTATCTAAATCATATGATTGCAACCTAACTGTTATTAATAATTGACATTAATTGTAGGTAAATATGAATAGATATCTGTCAAATATTGATTCAGATAGTGATGGTTTCTCTAAACAAAAAGGATAAGGGGAAACATCAAGCAATACATTAATACCAACTAAAGGTAGTAATGCAAAAGAAAATTTAGAAAATGTATGGATTTGTTTCTTGCGGAAGGAGGGACATGCTCTTATGACAATGATACCAATGGATACAAGGTAGTGCCATTGAAATACATACATTATATGAAGAAATGGGAATCAAACCCACTTCCTAAGGTAAACACTGATTTTTTTATTGATGGGAGAACATATCAAATTGCTCCATCTAGCTTACATGGGTTGGGTCTCTTTTCAATGGATGGTGTCAACATTTCATACATTTTTGAAGTTCAATTGATGTATTATGTTGGCCTAACATATTATTATAAACATTGGTTATGGATAGCAAGATATCTATCGAGCATGCACATATATGGAGTATATGAAAATTATAGCAAAATGAAGGAAAACAATCAACATAAAGGATATTCTTGATATATTGATGGAAGGCCCAAAGCTTCAAGAAATGTTTTTTATTTTATAAACAATTCATGTCCTGCATGCACAAACAAGCTAACCAAATGTATGTTTGAGGAGCATGATGGAAATAGAATCGTGGGTTTTGCAATAAAATCAATAGCTTCAGTGCAGGAGTTGTTGATCAATTAATTTGAATAAAATTAAGGAGATAGGTAATTGTGATTTAACATTTATATTCATTATTTATTGAAGAACATATATACTGCAAACCCTATTTTCTATATTGATCAAAATTTGACATAAAATGTATTTTACAAAATGAGAATGAAGGGAATTGAAAAGTTTTTATCCATGTTTGAATATATAGTTAACATTTCGTTGTTTATGTTACAGGATAACCTAGGGAAAAGCATTGACCATGGGTAGGTCAAATAATATATGATCATTTATATGTTAATTTTCATCAATATTTTTTATTGACATCCTAATCCAATGAATATTGTTGTTTATCGATGTTATGCAATTTGATTCTTTGTAGCTTCACACATCATCGCATTGTCTTGGTTAGTAAAATGTAGAATACTTTAATGATGCCGACCCCCTTGCTTCTATTAGAAAATAGATTGATAAATTGATTGAAATCCACAAATTGATGGTCACTAAAGAAACTACAAAAAGAAAACAAATATGTCAATTCTTGATGTCAAAAATCCAAAAGTACAATGTATGCATTTTTTAAGTTGTATTCCATGAATTGCTTTAATGAATATAACATTGTTTTTAATGAATCCAAGTGCTTGGGATACAATTGTATTTTTATAGGCCTTTTTGAGAAAGGAAGTCCATGGTGTTGAGAGTAGCATACATGCATATTTTTTTGGAGCCTTTGCTCCTATTGCACCTGCTAATAATGCCTCAATTCCTGGTATTGCTGTTAGTGCCCTCGATTCAGTGTTGGTATCAGGCGATCTATGACCACGGATGTAAGTACTATCCTTGGCTCTAATATTGTGCCTCATTCATTAGATGTTGATATAAAGTCTCAGGATGCTAGGAATATTCATTAAAACCACTCGTCAATTACTAGTTTCTTTACAAATGGACCATGAACTAGTCCCAATGAAGGGGTTCAAACTCCATGGTAATTACATATAATATTCCATCAACATATTTTCATTTTATACAACGATGACAATTTTATATGTTGACTCTATCGATCTAGTCGTAGTATATGATTGCAATGAAGGGAATAACATGTTCTATCAACCATCACAAGAAAATACATTTTATATATTTTCACGAACAATTAGAAAAATTTATAAATACTAAAACAATGACTTGAACAAAGAATTGATGAAATACATAACCACATTGTTTGGTCCTGTATTGAACCAAAAGTTGGTCCAAACCATGGCGGGGAAGTAATTGAAATCAATCCAGGACAATTATTGCACTAATATCAGTTGTCAACCCAATTATAAGAATATTGGACTAATTCCTATATGGGAGTGGGATTCACTAATAGAGGATGCTCGAGAGAAGAAGATGAAGAAAGAGGGACCTTTGTAGCCAAGAGTGGGAGAACCTCAAAGGTAGAGATATTAATATAATGTACAGTGGCCTTATAATTTATATGCATTTGACCATAATGATTAAATCGCATTAGCATATATTCACCATTTTCATAGGCTTAAAGACACTACAAAGGACACATAGTACATATTGGAGAATATTGGCCAACACAAACTTGGCCCAAGGAGCTATGTTAAAGTGAAAGGAAGATATGTAAGTATTAAGATCATAAAAATTATAGTTATTTATTTTTCAGGTATAATTTAAAAGATTTCCTTCCTAAAATGCATTATGTTATGGTATGTAGTCAACAAAATTTGGCATCATTCCCGCCTCCAAAGGTTCGGAAGTTGCCTTGAGTAGAGGCTATAAAATCCCTGGTTGAAATGAAAAAGGGTAATAAAGATAGCACTTCTATTGTGAATGAGGATGTATATAAGTTCAATACATTTTGAAGAGTTAATTATACAGTACAATTTGATATTCTCTATTTATGTAGTAACTAAAAATGTGATAGTAGGGAGGACATGCAGATTTAAATATTCCTCAAGAGCCATTTTTAGAGAACATCGAAAATGTTGTCAAGCAAAGGTTAACCCTATTGTACTAGGTACCATGAATGAGGTCATTAGAAAATTAGATTTTTTGGGTTTATGTATATTATGAATGAGATTATGTATTCATGATTTTATTTAATAGTAGCGGACATGGATCTTACTTGGTCGCCTACATGGAGACATATCTTGCATTTTGATTTGGAACCAATACCAAAATCAACAGGTTGATAATTTAGCATGAGGAAGAAGATGGCAATGTCAGAATTGTAAACTTTCTGAAAAAAAGAAAAAAACCAAAAGGAAGTAGTGTAGAAGAGATTAAACACTTTGTATGAGAGACCAATTTGGTTGTACAATAGAGCACTATACGTATTGTTGCAAGAGGACCTTGATTCATATATCCTAATATAGAATGTTAACCAAGTTAAATTTTATGTATATATGGTTGAGAATTATGTTTTATATGCATTGTTCTATTCACTCTATTTTATAAGTTCATCTAAAATTATAAGAAGTTGTTAACATTTAAATGTACTACATAAAGTGTTAGATTGTAATATTAACATTTAATGAATATTGTCTATACAAATTTAATGCGCTTTGATTTGATCATGATGAAGAATGAATCATTGGGTGTAGGTTTATCAGAGCAATAATATTTGTGTGGGCAGTAAGGAACAATGTATGTGGTCGCGTGATATTATATGGTTTCATTGCCATAATGTGAGGAAAATGAATATTGTTCAACATGAGAACATATGGCCACACACATTGTTCCTCACCATATACACAAATACAAATTGGCAAGGTATTTCCACATTCTTATGTATGAGCAAATCCTTTTGTAATAAGATTTTGTGTTCACTTTATTTGTTGAACTAATCAATCCCAAGGATTAATTAGTAAGGTGAATATGTATCATATTGTATCTTATTGGTTTCACTTATCTTTCATTGTATATACAAACCACATGATTTTTGCACACACATTCACACCATAAGTGAATATCCTTGGTTCATGCTGCACCAGAGTGAATATGATTTTTGTTTTGTTATTGTATATGCATGGATATTATATATTTTATGATGTCATGTTAGTTTCAATTATTTTCCATTAGATAAATTTAAGGTGTTTTTTTAATAAAGTTTTTAGTGATTCTCCGAAGAAATTTGTATTGTATACCCCCAAAAACATATGGCTACATACAATGTACATTCTTAAGAATGAGAAAGTAATTTTGTAATAAGATTTTGAAATTAGTAATTTAATTATTTTTAAATGTATCATATCATAGATTCTTGGTTTCATTTTCCTTTCATTGTATCTACATTTACACACATTGACACCATAAATAAGTATCATTGACCTTCATGCTGCAAAGTGAATATGATTTTTTTTTCAATTGTATATGCATGAATCTTATATGTTTTATGTTGTTATGTTTGTTTCAATTATTTTCTAGTAGATAGATTGGGTATGGGGAATTAAGAGAGATGTGAGGGAGGGGAGGGGCTAGATGATCTTCCACCTTCATGTGGTTGGCCTTGTTCAGTAGAGAATAAATTATTCTCGAAACAAAGAGTGAATCTCATATAGGTATTCCTCTTGAGTCTTTTTAGAGTCTTGTACATGTTGATATACTTATTTATTTATAAGTTAGTCATATTTAAAATTATTATTCCATTATGATTTATGAATGTCTTTGTGTGAACCATAAATGCAACTAATGACTAGCGGTAAATCCAATGACATCAATCTATCCTTAATATTTATATTTTCTTTTTGTGTAGTATTTTTAGAATATTGATATCATGTTATATGTTTTTACCAATTTATATTGTATTTAGATTTATGTGTGATAGATGATCTAATACTATTTGTTTTCTTTGTGTGTAGGTAAGATTCATAGGCATGCACTTGCTCCACCTTACATGTTGATGAGTGTGGGTCAAGTAAGTTGTACTTGCCTTACTAATTATATATTTTAGGGCCCCATATCTCACATTAGTATAAAATCAATGGTATTATCGATGTACACATTAGTATTAAATCAATGGTATTATCAATGTAAGGAATAGAGAATTGATGATTCTAAGATCACACATTTCTAGTTATCTAACATTCAATTTGTAGTAGGAATACTAGATTCCACTCTCCCATTAGCTTCTTTCGTGTACAATATTATTAGCTTAGCCTTTCATTCAAATCGAAACCTAAGTATTGATAGCTCTAACAATCTCCAATGGCTCTTTTTTTAATGTTACTTGCGAGACACCGAAACTCTTCCATAAGATGCAATTTTATGTAGTAAGGTCAGGCCTAATGACATTAACCAATGTTCTATCTGCTTTCTTGCATATGGAAGCACTGTAACAAGGTAAAGAGGTCCATGCACATTAATCATGAAGCAGAATTTCATTTTGTAATGAGTTAACCTCAAAATCCATTAAATAGAAACTAACGTTCCAAGGTCTAGTTATTCATGTTTCCGAGAAGCAATAGTTGTTTTCTTTAGATATTCATATCCTCAAGAAGCAAGATTTATTTTCTTTTTTCTCTTTGAGCATGCTCCTAAGATTATTATTTTCCTCCTTGAAATAAATGGTTTAATTGATTACTCAAGGCTATTGGGTTCCAACTCTTCATTAGCTAGCAATGAATCATTTGTATTTAAATATTTTTTGTAATCTTAGGGCACATAGTAGATGATGATATAGAAGCTATTCATATGTCAACAAAATGTGGAAAATAATTACTTATGGAAAATGGAAATGACTAAAGGATAGGCAATGGTTTTCATATCGTCATGGATGCAAATAATGAAGATATAATGAGAACATGAGCTCTTTCCCATAGTTTTCCTTGAAAAGAACTCGTGGGTCATCACTATGAGCTTTACCTATAGGTTATGGCATTTAAGGAAATTGTTCTTGTCATGGTATCAAAAATTGCATAGACAATGCAAACAAAAGTCTTTGTAGGTAGTGTTAGCCTTGTGCATTTATCTTTCTTTGTTTCTTGTACTTTTATTTCTCATGTTACTTCATTAACATCTCCCAAATACTATGAATTATTACCATTTTAAGATAAAATCTCTTACCATTATTGTCTTTCCTCCTCTTGATTTAAAAAGAAAAGAATCATTTTCTCATGTTAATGCAAAGTTTTTTGTAATTTGCAAAGTTGAACTATTGTTCTAAAATTGTGATTATTATACAGGTATTACACTATCATGATGCATTACGAAGTGATGAGTAGGTACTTCATATACACTCAGGAAACATATTAGACCATAGGATTTATGGAGATGTTAAATTTGCATAATTTACTTTTTTGGTTGTATGTTCAACAATGGGGAATTTAATATAGTTTACACTATTACCCTACTTTTGATAAGTTCCAGCTTGTAAAGAAAGAGCTAGTGAAACTTGACAACCATTGACCCCATATGGTAAAATTAATAGTTCATGACTAATGTGCATCCATTAAGCAACACTCACATGTCCAATGGTTGACACTTAATGGGAATACCATTAACTTTAAACACCAAGGCCACATGGATGAAGTCTCTTAAGCGACGTTTTTTCCATGTTTAGGCCACATGGACGACGTCTCCTAAGCGACCTTGGTTCCATGTTTTAGCCATGTTTAAGCCACATGATGAATGTCTCTTAAGTGACCTTGAAGCCATATTTTGGCCACATGGATGGCGTCTCCTAAGCGACACTCATTCCATGTGTAGGATACATTTAATCCATGTGATAAGCGTCCCTTAATCTATGTGACAACAACGTTTAGGCCACATATTGATGTCTCTTAAGTGGTGATCGTTCCATGTTTCCTTTTAAGTTTAAGGCTCATATTTTAAGCATGCTTTAAGCGACATTGATTCGATACTCGATACGTCGCTTAAGAGACAACATCGCAATGACACCCATACGACATTAGATAATTTAGTATTCGACGTGTCTACAATGCCAAAAGGAATCGAACTTGTCCTCTAATATTTTGTTATCATTATGCATCTTTTTAATCATTTATTCTTGTGATTTCTTGTCATCTTCGAACCTCTTAAGTTGTTCTGTTAAATATCAATTTTTTTCCTCTTTATCCAATATTTTTTCTTCGATATCTTCATTTGATTGTTCTGCCCTCTCAATACATTTTAACTTCCCAATTTTTCCAATTAATGTTTTGTTATGGTTTCTCAACCGATATATTTCTTCAGTGTTATTTGATAATGTGGTTTTGACTGCTGTAATATCCAACTTGTGCACATTTTTAGTGTTGTTCTCTTTCTGCTGGAGTTCTGTTGCTAAAGGAGGCAATTCTCTGCTTCTTGGCATCTTACTTTTGTCTGAATTTGTGTGATTTCATCATCTTTGTCCTTGATGATTTTGTTTAAATGTTTTATTTCTACTTCTAAATCGTTATTGCTTCTATAAGGTGATTCTTCGACATTTTTTTAGTTTCTGATTTTGTCTTCAAGGTTTTGATTGTGACTTTTTAGATGTGATATTTTCTCATCCTTATCTGATAACATTTTCTGGAGCTCTTGATTTTGATATTTTAAGCTACGATTCTCCTATTTCGCTAAATGACTAAGCAATTTTTGCTTCATAATCTCGATTTGAAGATCCTTTTGTAATAAGATTTTGTGTTCACTTTATTTGTTGAACTAATCAATCCCAAGGATTAATTAGTAAGGTGAATATGTATCATATTGTATCTTATTGGTTTCACTTATCTTTCATTGTATATACAAACCACATGATTTTTGCACACACATTCACACCATAAGTGAATATCCTTGGTTCACGCTGCACCAGAGTGAATATGATTTTTGTTTTGTTATTGTATATGCATGGATATTATATATTTTATGATGTCATGTTAGTTTCAATTATTTTCCATTAGATAAATTTAAGGTGTTTTTTTAATAAATTTTTTAGTGATTCTCCGAAGAAATTTGTATTGTATACCCCCAAAAACATATGGCTACATACAATGTACATTCTTAAGAATGAGAAAATAATTTTTTAATAAGATTTTGAAATTAGTAATTTAATTATTTTTAAATGTATCATATCATAGATTCTTGGTTTCATTTTCCTTTCATTGTATCTACATTTACACACATTGACACCATAAATAAGTATCATTGACCTTCATGCTGCAAAGTGAATATGATTTTTTTTTCAATTGTATATGCATGAATCTTATATGTTTTATGTTGTTATGTTTGTTTCAATTATTTTCTAGTAGATAGATTGGGTATGGGGAATTAAGAGAGATGTGAGGGAGGGGAGGGGCTAGATGATCTTCCACCTTCATGTGGTTGGCCTTGTTCAGTAGAGAATAAATTATTCTCGAAACAAAGAGTGACTCTCATATAGGTATTCCTCTTGAGTCTTTTTAGAGTCTTGTACATGTTGATATACTTATTTATTTATAAGTTAGTCATATTTAAAATTATTATTCCATTATGATTTATGAATGTCTTTGTGTGAATCATAAATGCAACTAATGACTAGCGGTAAATCCAATGACATCAATCTATCCTTAATATTTATATTCTCTTTTTGCTTAGTATTTTTAGAATATTGATATTATGTTATATGTTTTTACCAATTTATATTGTATTTAGATTTGTGTGTGATAGATGATCTAATACTATTTGTTTTCTTTGTGTGTAGGTAAGATTCATAGGCATGCACTTGCTCCACCTTACATGTTGATGAGTGTGGGTCAAGTAAGTTGTACTTGCCTTACTAATTATATATTTTAGGGCCCCATATCTCACATTAGTATAAAATCAATGGTATTATCAATGTACACATTAGTATTAAATCAATGGTATTATCAATGTAAGGAATAGAGAATTGATGATTCTAAGATCATACATTTCTAGTTATCTAACATTCAATTTGTAGTAGGAATACTAGATTCCACTCTCCCATTAGCTTCTTTCGTGTACAATATTATTAGCTTAGCCTTTCATTCAAATCGAAACCTAAGTATTGATAGCTCTAACAATCTCCAATGGCTCTTTTTTTAATGTTACTTGCGAGACACCGAAACTCTTCCATAAGATGCAATTTTATGTAGTAAGGTCAGGCCTAATGACATTAACCAATGTTCTATCTGCTTTCTTGCATATGGAAGCACTGTAACAAGGTAAAGAAGTCCATGCACATTAATCATGAAGCAGAATTTCATTCTGTAATGAGTTAAGCTCAAAATCCATTAAATAGAAACTAACGTTCCAAGGTCTAGTTATTCATGTTTCCGAGAAGCAATAGTTGTTTTCTTTAGATATTCATATCCTCAAGAAGCAAGATTTATTTTCTTTTTTCTCTTTGAGCATGCTCCTAAGATTATTATTTTCCTCCTTGAAATAAATGGTTTAATTGATTACTCAAGGCTATTGGGTTCCAACTCTTCATTAACTAGCAATGAATCATTTGTATTTAAATATTTTTAGTAATCTTAGGACACATTGTAGATGATGATATAGAAGCTATTCATATGTCAACAAAATGTGGAAAATAATTACTTATGGAAAATGGAAATGACTAAAGGATAGGCAATGGTTTTCATATCGTCATGGATGCAAATAATGAAGATATAATGAGAACATGAGCTCTTTCCCATAGTTTTCATTGAAAAGAACTTGCGGGTCATCACTACGAGCTTTACCTATAGGTTATGGCATTTAAGGAAATTGTTCTTGTCATGATATCACAAATTGCATAGACAATGCAAACAAAAGTCTTTGTAGGTAGTGTTAGCCTTGTGCATTTATCTTTCTTTGTTTCTTGTACTTTTATTTCGCATGTTACTTCATTAACATCTCCCAAATACTATGAATTATTACCGTTTTAAAATAAAATCTCTTACCATTATTGTCTTTCCTCCTCTTGATTTAAAAAGAAAAGAATCATTTTCTCATGTTAATGCAAAGTTTTTTGTAATTTGCAAAGTTGAACTATTGTTCTAAAATTGTGATTATTATACAGGTATTACACTGTCATGATGCATTATGAAGTGATGAGTAGGTACTTTGTATACACTCAGAAAACATATTAGACCATAGGATTTATGGAGATGTTAAATTTGCATAATTTACTTTTTTGGTTGCATGTTCAACAATGGGGAATTTAATATTGTTTACACTATTACCCTACTTTTGATAAGTTCCAGCTGGTAAAGAAAGAGCTAGTTAAACTTGACAACCATTGACCCCATATAGTAAAATTAATAGTCCATGACTAATGAGCATCCATTAAGCGACACTCACATGTCCCATGGTTGACACTTAATGGGAATACGATTAACTTTAAACACCAAGGCCACATGGATGAGGTCTCTTAAGCGACGTTTTTTCCATGTTTAGGCCACATGGACGACGTCTCCTAAGCGACCTTGGTTCCATGTTTTAGCCATGTTTAAGCCACATGATGAATGTCTCTTAAGTGACCTTGAAGCCATATTTAGGCCACATGGATGGCGTCTCCTAAGCGACACTCATTCCATGTGTAGGATACATTTAATCCAAGTGATAAGCATCCCTTAAGCTATGTGACAACAACATTTAGGCCGCATATTGATGTCTCTTAAGTGGTGATCGTTCCATGTTTCCTTTTAAGTTTAAGGCTCATATTTTAAGCATGCTTTAAGCGACATTGATTCGATACTCGATACGTCGCTTAAGAGACAACATCGCAATGACACCCATACGACATTAGATAATTTAGTATTCAACGTGTCTACAATGCCAAAAGGAATCGAACTTGTCCTCTAATATTTTGTTATCATTATGCATCTTTTTAATTATTTATTCTTGTGATTTCTTATCATCTTCGAACCTATTAAGTTGTTCTGTTAAATATAAATTTTCTTCCTCTTTATCCAATATTTTTTCTTCGGTATCTTCATTTGATTGTTCTGCCTTCTCAGTACATTTTAACTTCTCGATTTTTCCAATTAATGTTTTGTTATGGTTTCTCAACCGATATATTTCTTCAGTGTTATTTGATAATGTGGTTTTGACTGCTGTAATATCCAACTTGTGCGCATTTTTAGTGTTGTTCTCTTTCTGCTGGAGTTCTGTTGCTAAAGGAGGCAATTCTCTGTTTCTTGGCATCTTACTTTTGTCTGAATTTGTGTGATTTCATCGTCTTTGTCCTTGATGATTTTGTTTAAATGTTTTATTTCTACTTCTAAATCGTTATTGCTTCTATAAGGTGATTCTTCGACATTTTTTTAGTTTCTGATTTTGTCTTCAAGGTTTTGATTGTGACTTTTTAGATGTGATATTTTCTCATCCTTATCTGATAACATTTTCTGGAGCTCTTGATTTTGATCTTTTAAGCTACGATTCTCCTATTTCGCTAAATGACTAAGCAATTTTTGCTTCATAATCTCGATTTGAAGATCATTATTAGTTGCTTTATATTGCTCTAACTTGTCCAATGATGCTTGTAACTGCTACTTTATTACTGCATATGTGTTTGTCATTGTTTGTGATTGTGTCTTCACTTCAACTTTGTCTTAGTTTCTTCAACAATAAAGGGTCTTCGACTTCTCTTCTTCTTAAAACTTCTTTAAGACTTTAATACTTTAATATTTCTAAATATGAGATCTTTTATTCGATGACTCAGTGTTGCTGATGCAGAAAATGTACTGCTCGGATCCAAATTTTGACTGCACCTTGGTAGCTTTAAGACTTCTTCTGCACTTCTAGCTTTTATGTTATTTAATAAAGAGAATTAAAGACTAAACTCAACATAATTAAGGTATGATTTATTATTTAATATCCAATAACATTTCAATAAGTAAATAACCTAATTAAGGTGTGAGTTGGTTTCTTGATAAAACCAAGGGCTAGCTTTATAAAACCACGGGTTGGTTTTATAAAACCAAGGGTTGGTTGGGTTGGTTAAATAAAACCTATGTTGTGTTTTTTTTTTCATTTTTTTTCTTCTTTCCTTGTTTATGGGATCTTCTTCCTTCTTCTCTTTTTTTTTACTTCTTCATTTTTTTTTTTTTTCCTTTTTTTTCCTTTTTTTTCCTTTCTTTTCTTCTTCTACTTGGTCAAAGACCACATTTTTAGGGAATCCCTAGGGTAATGGTTAAAAAACCCAATATGGTCAAAGGCCTGGATCATGAATGTAGCTCTGATACCAATGTTATATCCATATCTAGATATTCTCAATTATGTCGGAATAAACCCACAATTTTTAAAATAACCCACACTTTGATAAATATAAGATGATATATAATTGATGATTGAAAGTTACAATGTTTTGACATTTATAGAGACCTACTAATACCTTTTCATCCAAAGGTTATGTCTTTTAATATAAATTATTTAATTATATTATTATATTACTATTATTAATTATTTAATATTATGTTTGTTACATTTAGTCGTAGTCTAGACTGCATTTTTAGACCTTTCAGCCTCACTTTCCAACCATATGCAAGAAAAATTTAATTTAATCGAATTTTTAATATAATATACACGAAAACTTTGACCAAGTAATAAACATTGAATTTGGTAAACCCCAAATTAATACATGCAAAGGAGGGTTGTGATATGCACTATAATTATAACGTTCATATATATTTCTATGTTGCAAGCATATGTTGCATATATTTCATTTGAATGATTTTATTTTAATTGCTTTTTTTTAATATTATTATTAATATGCATTTTAAGTCCCAAGTGGAAAATTATTTTAAAAGTTGTGAGAAATTTTTGATACAAGTAATAATAGTTATTATTTGACATTTGGATGTCATTTATTTTGTATTGTTTTTCTAAACGTAAAGCTTTAATCATAATGAAAAAGGAAAAGTAATATTATCCTCCTTAATAGAAATTAATTATAAATACACCTGTCAAAATAAATGATTTAATCGCATTCATTTGTAATAGAGTAGTGAGTTCTTAATGTATGTGATGTGACCTAAATTTGATATTTTAAGGGCTGGCGTAGCACTAGGTCCTCAAGACCCACCTTACATTCTTGTATACGAAGGACACTTAGAAGTTCGAGGTAGTTGATAGATGGCCCCTTTGGCTTATCCACATGTGACCACCCCACTCAATACAATTCCAATTGGTCCCCCTCGCCTATAGTGGCCGACAATATGTCATGTTCACATTCTCATGGCAAAATATTTTTTCACATTGTAGAATCACTCATGTGTTAAAGTACTACCCATGTTCCTTAGGTTGACTGTCTATTTTGAATTGAATGATGATATATGTACATATTTGGCCAAGTTACAATCAATACAAATATTTAACCAAGTTATGAGCGCAAGTAATTATACATCCCAAATTATCATAAGTAAATATATATTTATTACTTATCCCAAATTATTTTCTTCTTTCATATGTATATCATGTTTTTCTTATCTTTATTTATTGGATGTAGTTTGGGTGATTGGGAGGAATGATTGCTACCCTCTCCACCCAGGTTCAATTTGTATAAGTGATATGATGTTCTTGTTGAAGTTCTACGTAATGAATAGATGGATTATGTAATTCTGACCATGCCTCGATTCTCCATAATAACAGATTGACATATTTTTCAATAAATGTATTCCTTCGATGAACCACCATTAATTGTATTTGTGTTAAAAAAAGAAAATCAATAATATAAATTATATATATTCTATAAACACATTATTTCATTGATTTGTATAGATTTTATTTTTTCTCATGTTCTGTATCATTTAATTTTCAACCAAGTTGTATTGGAAGGTGGAGATCAAAGCTTAATATGACTCCATACACTTTTTTAACTATAAAAACATTATACTTTGATGGAGAGTGTTTATTGATCATAGGAATACATGTTTTGTATCATTTCTTTCTTAACAAAATTTTGTTGGATAGTGGAATTTGAAGTTAGACAGAACTTAACACATTTTTTTTCTTCTTATCAAAGCATTACTTTTCAATTTAAAGTTCCATTTCGATTCGGAGATGTTTTCCCATGTCAAATGGTATAATTTCCACACTACCAATGTGTTAAATAAAAAACCCCATCATAGAATTTTCATGTAATATGATCAAAAAAGAAAAACAAGAAACCTCTTTAGTTGAAAGATTCAAAGATAAGCCAATATTATGTGAAACCTAACCTTGACTTCAAAGAATACATATCAAATAAAAATGTATATTGTTCCATCTATAGAGAAGTGTATTAAGGAGTGTATATTGTTGAGGAGTGTATTGTTGATATTGTAATGATTTTGAAGGCAACTCCCTTCCCATTGGTCTCATTTTGAGAAGATTTTTAAGGGAAAGGAAACATTAATTGGAGTCTTCATATCATGATAGGAATCCAATTCATGTGGTTCTACTGAATATAAAAATAATCGGTAGTTATTGATATTAATAATTTTTAATAAAAAAGTCCATTGGATTAAGTTTAAGAGAAAGTTAAAGAAGTGTAAAACTGTAGGACTATGATCTTCAATGAGGAGCCTTTGAGATAAGAGGATTTTTTCACAAAGTTTTGTAAACTAGTTAATTTTGGGTCATGGCCTCTGATAGATCAATCCAAATGTAATTGTTATTAATAGAGTTTATATGAATTGTAAAGCATAAATGTGAATTGTTGATAAACCCCACTATTTGTTCCATCTTTTCATATATGTTTTGTTCGAGAAATACATTTTATGTTGTTCTTCGTTATAAAAAAATATACAAGTAACTCAATAATAGTAAATCAGGGGACTATCAATAATTGATAGTATATCTACACAAAAATGTTAATTAGCTAGAATTCTTATTTCCATAGGATTTGCGTGTTTTCTCATGGAGACATATTTTGAATGTTTTTTTTTGTGTTTTCTCATTTCCCTCTATGAAACATATTTTGAGTGTTTTTTTGTTCTTTATAAAATGTAAAACGTAGATCGAAAAAAGTAATTTTCCACTGAAATGGAACTTTTAACTTTAACACCCAATCACTTTTCAAAATTCTTATGCATAATATCCATATAAGAATGTGAGAGATGTCATTATTAATACTCTTCAACCATTTCATCTCTTAGCTACAATCTCAATTTACATCTATATTGATTAGTTTTTTCTACTTTGTTTATTGTTCTTTGATGTCGTATATCTATCCATATAAAAAGGATGAGATTAACTCTTTTTCAATTAGACAAAGTTAACTACATATTTTTCTTAACTCAAATAATATTTTTTACAATTATTTTAAAATTTATTTCAATTATAAATTGTTTGATATATAATTCATTAATTATGTTTAATGCTTCTCTCAATGACATAACCTACTATTAATAAACTCCCCTGTGTCATTGAGGCAGATAGGTCCATGACGCTATTGTCAATGCTTAGGAGGTTTTGCATTCATTCAAGGTGAAAAATATTCATGTTGTTATTGTTAAGGTGGACCTGTCCAAGGCCTATGACCGAGTCAATTGGTTATACTTAAGAATGGTTCTCCTATAGGTTGGTTTCTTGCTTCAGTTTGCGAATTGGGTGTTATCATGAGTTCAAATAGTCTCATTTGTTGCTCTGATAAATGGTTCAACCTCCCCCTTCTTTAGATTGGGGATGGGATTAAGACAAGGTTGTCCCTTGGCACCTTTGCTTTTCACTCTGGTTGTGGAAGGTTTGAGGATATCCATTAATCATGCTCAGTCAAATGGCTTGCTCAGAGGGATCAAATTTTGTGGGAATGTATGTATTACCCATTTGTTTTTTGTTGATGATACCCTTATGTTCTCTGATGGCTCCAGGAGAGATATTTTTAAGCTTAAAGAAATCCTTACTATTTTTTCTAAAGCTTTAGGGATATCTGTTGATGCCAGAAAATCCATAGTTTATTTTATGCATCTGGATCATGAGAATATTGAATGGATTTTTACACAATTTTCCTTTGATGTGGTGGATTTACAAGATGGCCTAAATTACATGGGATTTACTTTAAATCCTAATGATTATCATCGAATGGACTAGGCCTGGCTGATTGGGAAAATAGAGAAAAGACTCATGCTATGGTGTAATAAGTGGTTGACTCGTGGTGGTAGATTGATTTTATTAAAATTAGTTTTGAAAGCTATACTTGTATATTGGATCTCTTTGGCATATGTCCCAACTGGTCCCATGGAACATATTAGAAAGTTGTGCTATATTTTTTTGTGGAAAGGGAACTTTGAGGATAATTCTTACCCCTAGGTAGCTTCAGGTAAGATAGTTTTACCTAACAATTTAGGTGGTTGGGGTTTGAAACACCCTACTTTATTTGCTAAGGACTTGGTTGCTAAGGGGCTTTGGAGAATTTTAAAGTGTGAAGGACTTTGGGTAAAAGCGGTGCATCAAAAATATATTTTCCCCCTTACTATAGAAGAATGGTTCGGGTCTATAGTTAAAGTAGTGAGGAATGTCTCCCCTATGTGGAGGGATTTAATTTCAACTTTTGATGTGATTGGGGAATGGCTTGTTTGGAAAGTGGGGAATCGTAGAAGGTTCCACCTTAGACAAGATACCTAGATAGGTAGCTATGGTGCACATAGGATACATATACACATGACTGAATCTCTCAGACAGCGGGGAATGTTGTTTTTGAATCAGGTTGGTGATGTTATAAATACTTCCCCGATGAATCAAGAGTGGATTAGTGCTGAGGTGTTGGCCTTTATCAATGAAGATAGAGTCCTATGGAGTAATTATTTAAAGTATCTACATGATTGTCACATCCACTTGATGAATAGGGAGGATGATATGATCTGGTCCATAAATGTTGTTGGAGGTTCCTACACTCCTAGTCTAGGATATAGTGTTATTCATGATGAAGAAGATCTTCCTGATTCCCCTTGGTGGATTCATGTGATTTGGTGTGGTTGGATTTATTTAATAAAGTGCATGTTTGGGAAGTCATGATCAAGAGATTTTGGTTCGGTCCTAGATGGTGTCCCTTGAGTAAGGAAAATAATAAAAACATAAAGCATTTGTTCATCTACTGTCCATACATGTTGAGGATGTGGGAACATGTGTCACAGGTGAATGGGATACGTTTTACCAGGAATGGCTTGGATTTACAGGATGCTCTTCACTCCTGGATCAACAATGCGGCTTTTAAGGACTATTTGTCTCTTCTAGCCTTACTGATTTGGGGATCCTGGTTGGCCAGGAACAATGTTACTTTGAATGACAATGCCATTGCCCCTACTATATATGAATCTAAAAGTTTGGCAATACATAGCTTATTTACTTAGGATGATGGTCCTCCTAGGGTGCGAAGGGTGGAAGTGGAGGTTATTGATAGAACATGTTGTTGGGATTACTTTGATTGGGAATCCTAGGGCATGCCAACCAAGGGTGGTGTAGGAAGTAATGCCTTTTTTTTTTTCAGATCAACACTGGATTAAGTTTTTTGCAAGAGTGGGTCAAAGTACAAACAATCGTGCTAAATTGATGACATTAAAGTTAGGTATGTTTCTTGCACATACAAAGGGAGCTCAGCAAATACAAGTCTTCGGAGATTCGAAGCTTGTGGTGGACTGGATGAGGCTAAAGAGACCACCAAAGAACATAAATTTGATGCCCATATATGATGAATTGGTTTGTACTATAGGTTTGTTTCATATGTCAAGTTTCCAACGCATATTCAAAGAGAGAAACTCACAGGAAGATTAGTTGTCAAAGCTAGGACTACAGGTGGGAGATGGCATTTGGCACCAACGAGAACAAGTAAATGACACCATTATGGAGCATGACCCAAGACCTCATCCTGGATGACATTAAATTACTCTTATTTTCATATCTATAAATAACACTCATGTGGCTATACCAACAACAAGGAATTAAATGTAAATCAATTTCTAAGGTGAAAAGCTTTTTTGTTTAGTTTGTGACACAGTCACAAAGTTCTGTATACATGTTTTTGCATATGAACTTCAAGAAATGCAGTGTTTGAAGGGTCTATGAGAACTATGGACTCAATTTGATGAAGCAATGTATGACAAGGCCTTTGGAACCACTAAGCAAGACGATTTAAATATTTTAATATAATGAATTACGCTTTTTTTTTTTTTTTTTTTTTTTTCTTCTGTGGAAAAAAAAAATCCCAACAACCTCATATAATGAGTTTCAATTGGACCATCTTATACATGGTTACCTTCTGATGCTTGCTAAAATTAAACAAATTCTCTCCCACTTTAATATTAATAGTTATAGCGGTCATGCCTTGTAGTGTCATGTCTTACTTGAAAATGATTCTCTCACACTTAGGTATTCGTATTTCTAACGGTACAGATGCCATGCTTCTTGTTGGGATATCATCATTTCCGATAGTGTCAATATCATGCCTTATGATTCTTAACTTTGTGATGTATTTAATTTTTAATTAAATATCATTACTATTTCTAACTCAATAGATGCCATACTTGTAATGTTTCTTTTACTTGGATAATAACATTTTGACCGTATGTTTGTTATGATTATTTTTTAGTGGAATGTTTGTTATGATTATTAAGATAATGGTTACTTTATAATGTACTATTTTATATTATTAAAATAATAAAAATGATAGGTAATAGTATTATTAAAATAGTAATATTATTTTATTTTTATAGTGACATGGGATTTGGTTTCATGTTTACAAATATTAATATGTTATAGAAAATAAAGTAGGTAAGATTTAGTGTAAATATCTCCATCAACACCTATGAGATATTTTATTTAGATTATAGTTTCGAGATTTATTCAATTATTTTAAGGTGGTAGTTTATGTAATTGTGGTGTTAGAGTATATAAAAACATAGTTTTGGTTATTGAGAAGGGTTTATGGAATGATGAGTTGTCCATCAACCTTGAGACTTCAGCTGTCCATTTTGATAAAGACTTTTGGTTAAAACACATTTGATATCTCGTATAATTTTTACATTTTCTTCATTATTATTCTTAAAATATATAAATATAATAATATTTATTTCTCAACATTTGACACCTTTATGTCATGGTTCATTTTTAAGAAAATTTGTGTAACGTTTTTTATTAATATAAAAATTTAGCAAGGAATATAATGCCTATCCTTTAGAGAGAATTTAATTTTTAAAAGTTGTAGTCTCTCATATCCAGAACTCTTTGACATTGGATTAAAGGGGTCCATTTTCTACTCATCTTGAATCCACCATCTCCATTTAGGTCTTTATTAATATAGAAAATTAGCAAGAGAATATAATGCTTATCATTTAGAAAGAATTTCATTTTTAAAAGTTGTCATCTCTAATATCAAGAACTCTGTGACATTGGATTAAAGGGATTCATTTTCTGCTAATCTTGAATCCACCATCTCCATTTAGGTCTTTAGGATGCTTAATTATTTAAGTCACTCCTTTTAGATGACATTTCGAATAATGATTTAAATTTTTTATTGTTTCGATATGTTCAAGATAAATATAATGGTGTTTTAGTCTTGTTTAAGTGCAATGTAAAGGCTTACATATGAACATGGATATGGTGTTTTTACCTTGTCGAAGTGCACTGCAAGGAATTAGGTATGAACGTGGTGATTGTGAATTCGAAATTCAATTTATTTTATCCTGGCTTGAATGGAGTGACCCATCTCACCTATATACATTTTTCTAAGGGAGTATGATATATTGTAAACAACTCTATGATGATGAGGATTTGCTAGGTCTTCAAAAAATCTTGTCAATTGTGTAATGTTGTTAGGATACCTAAAGGTGGTGAGGATGTGTAACTTTCTAAAAATATTGTTTATCTTATAAATGACACCATCCTTATAAGGTGAGAAGGTCATTCGATGAACAATTTGGTCATCGTATTCCCTTTTCATGGTTATATTCCTTTCTTTATGAAAATAATTCTTAGCTAGGTATCAATCTTTATACCCATTGCCCTTAAATACCTAAATAAAATGGTCTTTTTATTTTCTAGATGATCTTCACTAGACAAGATCCTAAGATCCTTGGTGGCTAATGTAATGTACCCAACCCCTTTTATATAACATTGAGGAGATGGGCTATATTTTCCCTCTCAATTTCTACTCTGATACCATTTTGTCATATACCTAGATGTCTCCCTTGGTCATTAATGTATTACATTTAATTTTCGTACTTTGAATCATGCCCCTAAAGAACTTCATACAATGCCTAACTTGTTTATTGCTATTAGGGTACATGGTCAAATTTGTATTGCACTTGCACCCATCATCACATAGTCTTCTTTGTTTTCTTTTTCTTCCTTTCCTTCCTTTCCCTTTCTCATCATTAGGCTTTATTAGCCTTGTATAGCATTCCATGTGGAATTCTCCAATTGGATAAAAAGATCAACTCCTTTAAGTAAACCCCACATATCTCCATGGTGGGTGTTTTCCTTGCTATAGATCTCAAACATATTCAACAATTGATATCTTTGTGGGTGTGAAAGGGTCCTCTCATAAAGTGCACAAGTTTATAGCCCGCATCAATCTTGGTGGGTCAAGTGTCCCTTTATCACCAACTCCAGCAGTGCTAGATTCCCATCACCATCACAATGCATGGAACCCTATAAGTTATAGATCACAAAACCCAACAATGAATCAAATTATTGTGGGTCATAAGGCCCCCTTCCTAACGGGGTACAACTTTATAACCCATGCAAATGATATTGTGCCACATACCCCTACAACCATCATTCTCAAAGTCTAATTATAGACCACCTTTACTATGAGATTAACTCTCACCATGGATCTCAATCTTGATAAATGGTTAGGACCACTACATGTATAAATGACCCCTTTGTCTTGATCTTCGTATTTAAATCCCACGTGAATAGGATATCACCACACGTCCATCCTATATATCCTTCCATCTATTACATGATATATTCTTATCGACTGATCAGGTCCCCACCATTAGTCTTGAAGCTATCGCATGGTTAGGATCTTTATGGGGTTGTAAAGACCAAATCTCCATGGTGCAATACTTTATGATCCAGACCAATAAGAGGGCTTCAAGTTTATAAGCCCCTACATCCCCCACCAATGTTAACTTACCCTAATACATCCCCATGGGTTAAACCAATGTCATAGATATAGATTTGATCCAATAGTATAAATCTCTTCAAGTGATAAAGGCTTTCCCTCCTAACTGTATAGGTTTATATCCCACACAAATAGGAGGGAACCATGCAATCTCCTCCATATATATTTTCATATGATTAACCAATATGTTTTTCCCCATGGGTTAACTCCTTATCATTGATCTAGAACTCACTCAATATTCTAGATCATTTTTTATCGAGAATACCCTCTCCTATGGAGGCATAGGTTTATGGACCAATCAAATGATGATACACCATATGGACATCTTCATCTGTGATTTTTTTGCTTAGAAAAATCAAATACTTTGGTGAATACATAAGGTTAGCAGCCCTTCTGTGGATGTCTATAAATGCATACAAACACTCTTTTCAATAACTCATTTTACCCATTAATCCAAGGAATGCATGAATAGATGAAATAAAAGGTGTTGCAAGTAGGTAGGCATGGAATAAGAATCCCATGGTGTTGAGCACCCATATGCATAAACACACTTAAAGTGAAATTCATAGGTCCACAATGCCCATTTGCATAATTAAGCATTCACACACATCATGCGAAAATACACATAACATTCCATAATAACAACACAACATTTTTACATTTATTAATAATGGAGGAATATTTATCTTCCAATAGATGATAATCCATGAAACGAGCTATCTGTAAGAAACATTCCACCCAACCATAAGTATCTATCAAATATAACACCCCTATGTTGAGCTATGAGTCTACTAGGGTGAAGAAATTGGTCATGAGGTTCTCTTGTGAGTTGCACTCTACCCAACCCATCTTCTTGCATGCTCAACCAACATAACACTCTAAGCCTCTCATCTAACATTCATATTACCATGGCACTCTCCTAAACTACCCCACACAACACCAAGAAGATGTTCCCCTTCTCTACTCCATAATTCCTTGGAATATTCTTCCTTTATGTGCTCTTTAGTGTAGGAAGAATGAGCCTAGTCTTCCAAAACTCCTTTTGGGTATTGCCTGCAAGATTATTCATTGCGTCTTGATCCTCCAAAAAAAACAAACTACATAGTGAGTAGTGATTTCCAAGTGTGCCCAACCTCTATGCTCTTTACAACCTTATATTCTCATCTAGTGTCCACATTCTCCTCTCATTGATAGGGTTCATGCTTTGGTTCATTCTAAGTCGAGTTCCTAGTTTTAGTACATGGTTCTTTCTATTGTTAAATTTTCAGAATTTACTTCAATCTGATCTAGGATCTTAACTGAGAGAATAACATGTACAACAAATCTACAGCATATCAATCATGGACACAATAATGCAAGCACACAAGAGACATAGAGTTTACTTGGGGAAAACCATAAAGGTGAAAAACCCCAATAACTTCCTCAGAGATAGATAGAGCAATGATACAACCAGAATACAAGAGATACTCTTCTCCTAGCAGCAGATCCTCCTCCTCCACAAGTGTGCCACTCTCCAAAGTGTGAGTGAGAGAATAGAATGTGTAAAATGAGAGAGACACACTCTCTATTTATACACTAACTTGACTTGACCTTTACTCAATTAGGTCGACCTCAACTTAACCACTTAACATAATGCTGACTGGGCCGACCCCCACTAGGGTGGTCTAATAACCCTTTGACCCACATGGCCGACCCCCAATAGGGTGGTCTAATAACCCTTTGACCCACATGACTTATACAGGGCCGACCCCAACAAGGTGGTCTAATAACCCATCAAGTATAAGTTACGACACTTACAATATAAATGATGACACTTCCGTATAGAGGAATAATAACATCTCTATAGGAATAGAACCACTTCCATATAGAGGAATAATAACATCTCTATAGGAATACAATATACATATATGTGAAATACATTCCAAAGTTACATATACATCAACATCTATTATGTTTAACTACAATTTCAAGTGCCTCCCTTGTACTTCACCACCCTCCAAACAATGTTGGCATTCATTTTCCCAAGAGGAAGGATGTATTCTTACAACTCTCATGATGGTTTCCCTAAGTCCCATGCTTTCATAATTACATGAAAAGAATTGGCTAACCAACCTCTTACATGTATTGAATTATCGATTTAATGAGTTAGTGGAGGTGTATGGATTCATTAGTGGAACCTGGTGAATAGGTTATGAGATAACATGTTCTCACGTGGCAATAAATGTTTCACTCTCCCATAGACCCGTTTTCATGTTCTTCTCTTGTGGAATCATAGCCCCTCTCATTCGTGTGCTCTCGTAACCAACATGGACCATTTTATATTATATTTTAAACACTATCATTTACATTTATTTCATCTACTGTGATAAGCCGATCTCATGCATAGGAATTCAGTAACTAGTTGAGCCTTGGACTTGATCTTCACTATATAAAACTATACTAGCATTTTTACAATTTATACATAATTTAATTCAATACATTCCAAGGGTAAAAGATTGTGACACTACAAAACCCACCCCCTCAAAATAGCAATCTCCTCAGTGTTTCTTTTTCTTGTAACAATGAATCCACATCTTCATTCATTCAACTTCACATACAATGCAATCCTCTTCTTTGCAAACTTGCATAGATATTGGCTATCTTGGACATAATGCTCTAAGATTCATTTCACTGTCATGGAATGCTTCCAAGGTCTTTTAATTTCAGCACATACTTACAACTATTGTCAATGGAAAACATGCATGTCATAGCCATTTCTACGTAACAAGTATTCCTTCCACAATGTATGCTTATCACATCACAAGATAAGGCATGCAATTATACTCAATACTTATCTATATTAATACATCCTTGCTTCACATGAATACCATGGGTGAGGTTTGGTTTATTGTCTCCTATAACAAACCCAAAATATATTTCCTTCTTGATTGGAGAAATTATATTTAATGAATTGTTGCACACAATAGATTCATCAAGTCACGTCGTCCTTGGATCCATGTAACTTATAGGATCGTCATCCCCTTATCTACTAATAAATCCCTAACCTAATCCATCATTTTCTAAGGATTTTACATTTAAGAAGAGTGCAAACTTCTAGAGTCTTAATAAGAGCATCCCACTGACAACCTCTAATGTCTAATCAATAGCTCAAGGAAATCAACATATAACATAGGGTTCTAATTTCATTTGATGTACCATCCTCCCCATGCTTTCCAACTGATAGTATCCTTCAATTTTCCTCACTAGGAAGACCCATCATCTCACCTATATCAAAGATATATAATTACCATGAGATGTTCTCATCCAAATTTCAATAGAATTTTGATTACAAGAATAGAATTTCATGGTTATGAGAGTCCTTTCATAATGTTTGGCACATGTACCTAGTAGAAATAAGTCTTCATTGTGGACTTAATTTTACATCCATATCAAAGACAATTATAACCATAACTTGTCCTTCTTGATATAACTTTCATTCAACCAAACAAAACATGAGTATTCATGTATACACTCTTTTGATTGCAATATTCAAAGCAACTCATGAAATGATTATGTAATCTTGAAATCAATAATTCAATCAATTTCATGTTTTAACATTTATTTTAACTATAATGAAATATTTCTTGTCAAAAGCACATTACTCGCTCAAACATGATTTCTCACAATGCAATCAAACATACATGTGTAAGAATCATGTATGCAATAATCACATCTTGTTTAGTCACATAATCTACTTATGCACACTTAGATTACACTAAAATTCATATCATTATGTTGTGTAATCAACCATCATATTAGAGGAAATTTGAGGTCTAAAATGGGCCTTATAAGAAAACGAGCCAACCATAATTTCTTGATGAGTTGGAATTCAAGAACCAATAGAATTTCAATAAAATTTCAATAAAATGAGTCAACCATAATGGTTGACTTGAGATATTTGTGATAAAAAAACTACTTTTTTTGTTTGTATTTTCAACATATCTCTCTTTGTTTTTACTCAAATTTTGAGTGGGAGAACTCGTTGGATGCAAAATTTAATTCTGCATCCAACGAGTACCCATACTGCATACTTTTGAAGGACCTCGTTGCCCCAAAAAACAAGAAATACCTAAAAAAATGTCATGATGATGTCATCATGACATTTTTCAGGTATTTCTTGGTTTTGGGGCATCGAAATCCATCAAAAGTATGCAGTCTGGATACTCGCTAGATGGGGAATTAAATTCTGCATCCAACGAGTGCTCCCGCTCAAAATTTGAGTAAAAACACAGGGAGATATGTTGAAAATACGAACAAAAAAAGTAGTTTTTTTCTTTCTTCCTCCAAAATTAATAGATATTATTTCATTATTTGAACTATTATTTTATTATTTTCCTTAGGAATCCCATTTTAGACCTCAAATTTCCTCTAATTGCAAGTTGGAGGGAATATCCATCACTTTGACACGTCATTCAACTTCCTCCCCAACACTTAAATGATTATCTTGATACCTTTCTTTTAAACCATAAACAATATAAGGGAAGGTCTCTCATTTATTTGCTAATAAATCCGTCAATAACCCTTCCCCTTCAATTCCCTTCACTATAAGCAAGAATGTTATTGTCCAAAACACCACTAAAAGCATAAAAAAAATTGGATACTAGTGTAGTGCTACAACCTTTTTCCCAAAACAAAGAACACCGTGGTCTCAAACGTGACAGTCATCTTCACAATAGGAACATAAGTAATTACTTGCTTTGGTTATTACCTCATAACCAACTTAACACAATCATTTTATCATGCAAACACATTTCAACGATTTTAAAATCCTTATATGTGCTAGGACCCTTTCCTTTTGTAACGTATCAGGTAGCCTCATTCGACCATTGAGACCATGGGGTACTCAATTTATATATCTCAATTTATCATTCATCTCCAAATTCATTTTTCTTCAATTCATTTAATTACACGGTAGAAAAAAAATTACATGGTCGCCCAAATCATTTTATGCATACATTATAATTTACAGGCAATTCAAGCATGAAACACACACCATGTCATGCAATTCTATACATTTATACATTCATAAACAATAAATAATAAATATGAAACACAGAATTAACCATGACATTCATATATAGCTAGAGACTTATCTTTTAATCAATTATTCTCCAACTAGCTGCAGGTGAAGGACGTTCCTCCCATCCTTAGTCACTTTCAAGCCAAATCTTACTTTGACAAGCCACCCCTGAGTTGGGGCTATTTGGTAGAGTTTTCATATAATAATGGATATCATGTGATTCTTTGAACATGAGTCCATTTGAGGCCTTGTATGGTAGAAAGTGCAATATTCCAATAAAAATTCCACACACACACACACACACACACACACATATCCATATATTTTTTTAAATTTTGGAAAACACTATTTGACGTTTTTGTCAAATAGGACCTACATGTCCTTTTCTGGTCATTTCCTAAAAGTATCTATAATGATTAATTATGAAATCCTATTTATTTTTATTCTATAAGCTTTCCAATGACTGTGTGCATGCTTAATTATGATATTGGAGCTAAAAATTACAGCTATTTATAATCCATAATTTTAGCAAATTTTATGAGGCTCATGTAGCTGCCTTGAAACTTAGAAACTAACTTTGTTGATTTATTTAAAAAGAATGGGGTTCAACGGGATTTCCCCCTTGTGGCCTCCCTGCGCCGCTATGGGGAGGGTCAAGGGTAGCGCCCTCATTTGTTTTTATAAATCCTCTCATTTTTCACAATCTGGTGCATAAGTTCCAATGTAATTTTCGATTCAAAATAATTCTTGAGACCAATGCTATTTTCTCGTCCATTCCTATACATTTACGGCGCATGAATGGTTTTCCCTCAATGATTAGTAGTTTATGGTTAATGATTTCCCCTTTTCCTATCCTTTCCCATGCCCACCAACATTCCCTGCACAAACACTCGTGATCACATATCCTTATGGGCTTGGGTTAGATCTCAGCCATTGGTGCAACTACCCCTTAGGATGAACCACAAGCATCTCTCCTTTCCATGGACAACTAGGATTAGAAGTTAAAAAAGGAATGAATTTATCCTAGCTATTGGCGCCAAGGTACCTTTATCATATCCTCATGCATTTCCTTTTCCACTAATACTCAGGATGATACAATGGAATTTATGTGATCAAATCTCCACCGTTGGTGGCATGGCCCCCTTAATAAATATCATGCATGTCCTTTTACTACTTGTTGTTGCAGCAACATCCCTCCCCAAAATTTTGTAGACATTGGGGCCCCTCCTTCTTATTTTCCTAAAAAAGTTCAGGTTAAAAGAATTAAACCTCCTTTGGAAAACCTTTTGAACTTAGTTTTGTTTCAAGTGGGGAATCGGTTTTAAAACTGAAGTTTTTCTTCTAAGTCAAAACTCACAATTCTATCCCGAAACAACAGAAGAACTTGGGATGTTCACCCGCAACTGCGGAAATTCTTAAGGTTTTTTCCCGAAACGACGGAAGCACTTACATTTTTTTGAACTTCGGAAGAACTCAAAATTCTCTCCCGAAATAGCAGAAGAACTCAATATTCTCTCTCGCAGCTGCGAAAACACTTAGCGTTTTTGAAACTGCGGATGAACTCAGCATTCTCTCCTGAAATGGCAGAGGAACTCGAGATTCTCTCCCGAAATTGTGGAAACGTTCATCAAGTGTTGCCGCAGCAAGTTGTTTTTTCCCCAAGTTACTTGACCATTCACATTTCAGAAAAGACTTTGCATATTCATTCATCAATTTGTGGAAGAACTCGTCGAGTCTTCCTGAAACGTCAGGAGAAACTCACGAGTTTACACCGCAAACTTTTAGCTCGCCAGCTTCGGAAGAACTCGTCAAACCTTTTCGCAAAAGCGGAGCATCTTTCTAATCTTTCCCGCAAAGTCTACCGTGCCCAAACCCATAAAGTCCACCTGCGCTTCGGAAGAAACTCACGAAGTCCGCCCGCAACGGCGGATGAGACTCGCCTTTTCCTTCCGGTATCGACGGTTACGCATAAATGCCGAAGGTTTGAAAAGAACCCACCGTACGGGTGATTAACCCCGTTTTGATTTTGCCACCTACCCAATTAAATGCCCACATGTACCAGTTTTATATATAGGGACGGTGGGGTTCTATTATCTCGTTGATAGAATTTGATTTAGAAAACGTTGTTGGGAGACTACACTCATTCGCTCCATCTCAACTCTTTCACAGTCGTGTCGATTCCATAGCACCACTATCTTATTGGTAGGTAAGGGGTTCTACCGATAACTTTGTCTTATCTATGCGTCAAGACTTTCTCAGGGTTTTACGTAACCGATGGGCTCTCATAGTATGCTATCCTTTAAAATTTTACAGCCACTACAGCCTGTAGAATTCTCATTACTGGTAGCTAGGAGTCATAGCCAGTGCTAATCGTCCCCAGTTAATCCATTGAAAGAACTAGTCAAGCCTAGCCAGTCCCACCGGTCGCAGTCCTGTCATAAACCTACCTAAGCCGAGTCGATACACTCAATCCATGTTCTTTTACCGGCCATGTGCCATTACTCAGTACTATCATAAAAAAAGGCAACGCCCGTCATAGCTGACTAGGCTACTTGATCACTCAACTACTTATCTTGGACTGCTTAGTCTCCATAATTTTCCTTTTCCATGCTTATGCATTCATGTTCCCTCAGTTATTGAAAAGTAGTTTCGCTAAATATTTTCTTTGCTTCCTCATTATGTTTTTCTTCCCCCCAACATGCAGCTATATAATTTTGTTTCTTGTTAGCATGATAGTCTTGCTCTATGATTTTGCTCTCATAATGATTTACAATTTTATATTCACTCACATATGGTTGCTGACAGGGATAAGCCACGATGCCAAAAGGTGGTAGAAAGAAAGCTAAAATGATGGAGCCAGAGCCAGTGCAACCAAGGACTAAAGCTCTCTTTAAAGGTATAAAGTGCACCAATGGCGTCGCTCCTGACGTCCGGTGGGGAGATGTTTACCAGATGATCAGGGACCAAGATATCCCAGACGTGCTATTAGAAGAGGAGAAAATTTACTTCAACATCAGAATCTCCGGCATAGCCAGGGCTTCTACTCGCCCTGAATTGTTCCCGTGCTCTGAAGTGATCAGGTGGATAGTGGAACATGCCAACCCACAAACTAGAGTGTTGCAGGACAGCAAGGGAGAGGCATTCGCTTCATTCCATCCAGCTTATATTGCGGCAGCCTACAAATTCTCACGTCCCCAGCAAGCACTAAATGATGAATGGTTGGGACAGATGAATAATCTCGAGATGGCTAAGAGGCTGTTAATCACAGGCAAGTAGCTGAGGAAA
Organism: Larix kaempferi; assembly: GCA_027924585.1. Taxonomy (NCBI): domain Eukaryota; kingdom Viridiplantae; phylum Streptophyta; class Pinopsida; order Pinales; family Pinaceae; genus Larix; species Larix kaempferi. Next base: position 1,899,221 of record BSBM01000734.1, on the reverse strand, counting down.
AGAGATAATGATGAATATGACGTTAAGAGCCTAAGACCTCCTTTTAGGTTAATCGCTCTGATGTTAAGTAGAATCTTCAGTATGCCCAATGGCACTGTATATAGGATACAGTGGGCCCCCATAATCCACTTCATAGCTTTCAAGGGAACTGTGTTTGATTGGGCTACCATCCTCTCAGATAGTCTGGCATCCACTGTGGCCGCAACTAGAGAAGGTTTAGCCTTAAAAAAGTCAAAGTTATTCATGTCTTCGTACCTCATTGATTGCATCTTGGCAAAGCTCCCTTTCCCCAGGTTAGGTTGCTCATGGGATCAAGCCAACACCCTGGTATACACTGCTTACAAAATAATGTGGGCTCAAAATTACAGAGGCAACTATAAGCTCATCTGTGAAGAGTTCATCATGCCTCTGTATGAGCAGATGTTCAATGAAGAGCCCAATTGCCTGTCGGAGAATGCCATGGAAGTCCTGGAGAATTATGGTGATTTCTACTTCTCAGGAGAGGGTACTTATATCAGGATGTTTGGAGGCACCAAGCCACCATACATTTTACCAAAATACGCCACTGATTATGTGGTCTTGAAAGAAGTAGTCAGGTAGGTTTTCCTTGATGGAATAGGAGGAGTTCTTAACAAGCAGCATAAAGCTTCCTTCCCTCCTTTTCCTTTCTGTATAGGAGTCTATAAATTCTCAGGATTTGCAATAGCCGAAGAGTTCATTCAGTATTTGAAAGCTTTTCACTTCGGTGAGGTAATATTCCATAGAAATGACAAGTGGAGCAAGGTTTCCGAGCATTGCAAGGAGGTATATGCTCATTTTGAGTATGCCCATTACTATGATGCCGAAGAAGAAGTGTTCAGAGGAATCAGCAACATGACTGAATTGCAGATTTGTCGTCATGGCATTGGAGCTAGCTCTAGCTCTGCCCCAGCCCGAGAAGCCAGTCTATAGAAAGAAAAGGAAGCAGCTGAGGCCCTGGCCCTTGAAGAACGAAGGTTGAAAGAAGAAGCTAGATTGCAGCAAGAAGAAGAGGAAGCTAGGTTACGAAGAGAAGCCGAGGAAGTAAGATTGCAGCAGGAGGCAGAAGAAGCAAGATTGCAGCGGGAAGCTCAAGAACAAGAGCAAAGGGAAGAAATTGAGAATAAGCAGCAAGATGGGGAAGAGAAAGGAAGGATTAATCCTGAAGGAGAGAAAAATCCTGAAGGAGAAAAAAATGCCAAGGAAGAAAGTAAGGCCAACGAAGATGCTCAGGCTGGTGGCTCTGGCACCCAAGATATGGAAATAGACTCATCTTAGGTGGCTCAGACCCCACCCGTAGAGGCAGAAGTCCATATAAGAGACCTCCCGATTATCCCTTTCACCCCATCCGAAGATCATACTGTGTCCCGATGGGATAAATTTGTGTACTATAAGAAGAGGAAGGCTGTGGTCCTGAAATCCGAAGAGAGGATAAAGAGACTTTTCCAAGAAGACATTGTCACATAGCGAGAAACCACGGTTATGCAGAATACAAACAAGTCTCCCATAGCCATGGCATCCACCATTGTGTCGGCAGCAAAAGCAACATGAGATAATGTGATTGACATGGTCAAAGAGTTTGAGTCAACAAAGAGGAGAGCTCACATGTTGCAACATACTGTGGCTAATGAGCAGGCTTACAGGGATATTGTAGTAAACAAATATAATCGCATGTCTACTGATCATAAAGAGTTGTCGGATAAGTATCGACATCTGGATGAAGAAAAGGAGCACCTGGAAATCCAGATGATGGTTCTAGAAGCGAAAAAGAATGATTATGAAGCTAGAGTCTTTAACCTAGAAGTAGATAAGCAGGCAATGGTTGAGCAGTTAGAGCAGGCAGAAAGTAGAGCGATAGATATGTCTCCCTTTCATGAGCAGTCTTGTGACATCTTAAGTCAAATGCATGCCACACAAGAACTGATAACTGAGGAGGTGTGCAAGCTCAAGTCCATGCTGGTTAGGTTGAAAGAAGTCATTGCCGAAGCAATCAGTCTTAAAGGCAAATACACTCGGGTTAAAGCTAACATCTGGAGTCAGATGGAGTGGAAGGAAGGGAAGGAGGATTTCCCTAAACATATCCCATTCAAATTTGTGGATGAGTTTAAGGAAAATATAGCCCTCATGGAGTTTTGCAGGAATTGTGGCATCAAGCTGATGGCTAAGATCCAGGGAACAATTGAGAAAGGTAACAGCCTATATCAAAAGATCCATGAAGTACATGAAAATTGCAAGTTGATCTTTCCTCAGTCCCTCGATGAGTTTCCAAGCAAAGAGTAGCGTTTGTCAGACTTGAAGGAAGAGTTGGGCATTCAAATAGAATATGTAAAGAAGATTGATGTGCTGGCCACCGATGATCTCCATCATTACATTGGGCTGTCATCAGTATACAATCATTTGCTTAAAAAGATCCACCAGACAACAATAGTAGGAATTCATGGTATTGAGGTAGAGCTTGGTAAGCATGTGACTTCCCAGAAGATCCTGCTCCCTTCCCCAGCCAATGTGGTTATCAGGGACACTGGTAATTGGTTCAGTTATATTGCAGAAGAGGAGAAGAAGGTAGTAGCACCAGTAGTAGTCAACGTAGGCACATCATCCCCAGTAGAAGCGCCACCCCAAGGATGAACACACTAGTCAAAATGCGTTGTTCTTATTTTTTATTTACTTTTCCCTGTGGTTAAAGCATAGAGTCATAAGGATAGCTGTCCTTTTCTGTTATGAAAAAGAATTTCTATTTTAGGAAAAGGGCCACGAATTGATATTTCTAGGTAAAGTCTTTAAAAGACAAGTGTAAAAAGGTAGATGGCAGCCCAAGAGGCATTTTGTAAGCTTATAAATAGATGCATAGGGAATAGTGTAAAGGAATTTTGGCAGGGAAAGGAATTTTCTCAAGCTTGTACGAACTATTTTGCACTTGCTTTCAGAAAGTGAATTTGCCTAATATGAGCCTGGAGAGGACTCATTTTGCCTGGGAATGTGTGTATGATGTCTGTTGGATTCTTCTGGTGACATTTATATGTATTAGTGTAAAATATTTCTCTGCTGTTCCAATTATTTCTATGCAATGAATGATTTGACTATTCTCCATGCAATAATGTTTCTCCTATATGAGTAATAGACTGCTTTCACATGTATTAAAAGCTATCTTTTATATTCTTCATCTCTTGCTGTAGGTGTATCTTTATGATTTAATGGTTATCTGTTGATCTTTAGATGCTTCTTTTAGCCCATTACTCATACTTATTGTTTTGCTCCTTGCAGGGATAGATTAGATTTATTTCAGTTTTAGACACAGATTTGTTTCAAGTTTCGCATTTAGATTAAGTTAGCTTAGGCACTTGCATATCATTTTAACTATAAAATAAAAAAGAATTGTGGATCGGTCCATAACCGGTGCAGAAGAAAACAAATCCAAATCTAACGGTAGCCAAAACCGCTAATCGGATGGATTCCCCATACCAAACGGTGGACAATCTAATTGGGATAGTTTATCGGGGAGAATTCCTTTCTGCTTGATGCTACGATCTTCGGGGAATCAACAGTTTTTGGCGATAGAAGGAGGGCCTGAAGTGCATGGCTGATAAAGGAAAATCTCCCATTGTCAAAAATGTTACTGAAAACCCGCTTGAAACAGAAATTTTAGACAACCCAAATCTTGAAGTAGCAAATCAAGAAAACCCCATCTCTGATTCTGAACCTCAAGAAGTGTTGTATGCTGTGCCTTTTGCAGAAATAGAAGATTTAAGGAACATACACGATCTTATGTTAGACAACTAGGTGGTTTAAACGCAGTGAATTTCCTCCCTAAGAAAAGTACTCCTAGAAAAGAACGACAGTACACCTGTGATTCGATTCTTGTGCAGAATTTTGAAGAGCTTGTAAATTTAACTTTGGAAGAGATTGCGGAACCCTTGAACGAAGTCGATCTTGAAAACCCAGAAAATATTTCAGATCTAGAAAATCTTGGAGAACTTATTACTCCAAAGAACACCCCATTTAATTCACCACACAATTCTCCACCTGATTCTCCACATAGAGACATGGTTGTACCTGCTTGGAGAGTGAGGGGAGCATTGAATCTAGCTGGGCCATTCCACAATTTGCCTAAAAATACAGAGAGTCTTACCTAAATTCGACCCAGGAAAATCCATTTCTGCTGAAGATCATCTCAAGAGTTTTTATTTAGCCCTGAATCTTTTAAATGTACAGCATGAAGATGTAGTTTGTAGGCTTTTTCCATACACAATTGAGCCAAAAGTTTCTTCCTAGTATTTTAGCTTACAACCTAGCTCAATTTCCAGCTGGGATGAATTCGAAACATGTTTCTTAAAGAAGTATGGAAATCAAAATACTGTAGCTACACTCATGAAAGAATTATTGTCCATGAGAATGGAAAAGAAAGAAAAGGTTCAAGACTTCAACCAAAGGTTCACAACACTCTTAAATAATTTCCATGAAGCAAATAAACCAGCAGAAGAATCGCTAGTCGAATATTATACAACAGTTCTTGAGGGGCCTATAGCGATGTTTGTCAAAAGATCTAAGAAAACCACCCTGATAGAAAATTTTGAAGAAGCTAGAAAGGTGGAAGAAGAAGCGGACAGCATTGCCAAACACGCCTTAGATGCATAGACAAAACTAGCAACTAGTAAAAAAACCTTGCTACTCACTAGGAATAAAGAAGAGTCATCAATAGACATGGAGAATGTAGTTAAGATGATGCAGAAATTGTCCAATAAAATTGTAGATCTCGAGAAAGATAAAGCAGCTAGTACATCTAGGAAACCTTTCAAGCCATTCTACAAGAAGAGAGAAGACAACGATCATCCTCATCCACCTATGAAAACTTCCCCTATTTTAAATCTGAATGAAATAGGGATGGAAAAATTTTGCACATTTCATCAAGAGCCACACTCGGAAAAGAGCTTCCCACAATGGATTAACTCTATGAGTTTAGTCATGAACCAAATGCTGGATTCACAAATTCCAGATTAAGACGATCCTCCAGAGGAATCAAGCCTTGAGGTAGAGGAACCATCTCCAAACACTACCATGGTGCTATGGGATTGGGTACCTTTAATTGAATTGGTAGAAGATGATCCCGTGGAAAGCCCAGTCTCTACTGTAAACATTACTACTCGTAGTAAAGGTCCCATTGCAGATCCAGTTCCAAGCTCGACTTTTCCCAAGCCTAAAATTTCAAAATAATTACCAAGAAGACACATAACAATCATTCCACCGCAACCTAAAGCTAACCCAACAGCGGCCAAGCAACCAAGCATTGACACAACAGTTCAACAACCGAAGGTCACGATGAATAAGACAGACCATCCAACTAGAATTGTAAAAGAATCTGATATAGGATATGACATTATTGAAGATATAAAGAAAGTAAAAGCAAATGTATCAATATTCGATATGTGCAGTTTTCCTTGACAACGAGACAAGTTGTTGCATGCTCTTCAATCCCATCCCACCACTCCATTAACAGATACTCAAGAAGATCCTGAAATTAATGAGGCTAGTATCAGCAGGAAATCCAAATCTCAGACACTGCCGTTGCTTTTAACCTTTGAAATCTTCAATCACAATGTGCATAATTTCCTGGTAGATTCTGGAGCATCTTCGAATGTGATGCCACTGTCTATTTGTAAGAAAATCAATGGCCAACCGATCTCATCTTCCACCCAGATTATTCAGTTAGATAGGACTGCTGTCAAAGTTATTGGGGAAATGAAAGACGTCCTCATTAGGTTGTCAGCAGATTCTAGAGTTTGTCAGTTCATTGATATAATGGTAGTTGACATTCCCGAAGCGTATGGTTTGATCCTAAGTAGGGATTGGTCCACAAAGTTGAACGGTTACTTTGCAACTGATTGATCCCATTTGTGGTTGCCATATAAAAATAGACAGAATCAGATCAAGGTTCTAAGAGAACCGCACATGAAACAAAACGTAACTCAACTAGAAGGAAAGAATGAAGCTGTAGAATTCTCATCCTCAGTTTTGGGAAATTATTTCTTAGAAATTGACCCGGGTAATTATCAGTTTGAAATTATTGGCCATGAATCAGATAAACAGTCCGATCTCCTTCATTTTTCTTGGACTCATGATATTGACTGTAATATAGTTAATTTAGTCACTCACTTAGATCATAGAGATACTAACTTAGTTGAATCAAACGATCTTTTTTGGACATTGTACTTTGACGGTTCTAAAACTTTGGAAGGATCCGGAGCCAGTTGTGTTCTGATGGATCCGGAAAGAAATAAGTATTTTCTGTCCTGTAGGTTAGAATTTGATTGTACTAACAACATTGCTGAATATGAAGCTACACGGATTAAAGAAAGCCATCAGTTTAAATGTTAAGTACCTGAAGGTGTTTGGCAACTCATAAATAGTTGTGAGGTAGGTAAGAGATACCATTCACTGTCTTTCACCTCATTTAAGGAGTTATCAAGCTGAGGTATGGGATTTAATTATGCATTTTGATGCTTTCAACATAAAGTCTATTCCTAGATTGCAAAGTTCTGCAGCTAATTTATTAGCAACATCCGCTTCCAGGTTGGCGCCAACTAATAACAAGTGCTCAATTGAATTGATTTTCAGGCCTTCTGTCCCTGACAATATCACAAACTTCAAAGTTTTCGACGATGACGAACAGATTATCAGTTTTCTAACTAACGAAGACATTTTCCAAGGAGCTGTGATAGATGAAGAAGAACACGATTCTGATTTACGAAAGAAAGAAACAACTAAAGGAAATTTCATCCCCAAAGGGGTAAGGTCACTTGAAATGCTGTTTGATCTTTAGATTAAGTTCAACAGGCCAGCAAATACCAAGACCAACAGTTCATCAATGCAGCATGAGTTAGTTAATTTGGGCACCGAGGCTGAACCAAAGTTTGTCAACATTGACAAATGTTGTTCACCGGGAGAAAGAGATAGATTCATCAAACTATTTCGAAAATATAAGGATGTTTTTGCATGGACTTATGAAGATCTGAAAACATATGACGTCCACATTATTCAACATGTCATACCAATGAAAGCAGGTGTCAAGCCACTTCAGCAGTAATTAAGAAGGATGCATCCTACTCTTGAACCTCTCATTCAAAAGGAATTGAAGAAGCTATTGGATGCTGAAATAATCTTTAAAGTCTGGCATTCTGAGTGGGTTGCTAACTTAGTTCCCGTGAGAAAGAAGTCAGGAGAGATAAGACTATGTGTTGACTTCAAAAATTTAAATAGAGCTTCAGATAAAGATAACTATCCCGTCCCTTCAATGGAACAAATTCTCCAAATGGTGTCAGGGTCTGAACTATTCTCTCTTCTTGATGGCTTCTCTGGTTACAATCAAGTGTTAGTAGCTGAGGAAGACCGTCTCAAGACTACTTTTTGCACTAAGAGGGGAACGTTCGCATACCGAAGGATGCCCTTTGGCCTAATAAATGCAGGAGCTATGTTCCAGCGAGCAATGGACATCGCCTTCCGAGGATTGAGTGGCCATTGTGTCGTTGTTTATCTAGATGATGTGACAGTTTTTTCGAAGAAAAGAGAAGACCATGTTGTTCATTTGAAGCAGATTTTTGAACATTGCCGAAAATATGGTATCTCTTTAAATCCCAAGAAGAGTGTGTTCGCGGTTCCCGAAGGTAAACTACTAGGCCATATCATTTCCAAAAGAAGAGTATCAATAAATCAAGAAAGAGTACAAGTTATCAATCAAATTCCAATGCCTCATAACAAGAAATCCATGAAGTCATTTATGGGCACTATCAATTTTGTCTGAATATTTGTTCCAGATTTCGTGCAAATTGTTAAAACTTTGTAGCAAATGGTCAAGCAAAGCATACAGTTCAAGTGGACAGACTTAGAAAAGGATGCGTTCAGAGACATTAAGGCAGCCATAGCTAAAGCTCCTTCCTTAAGAATCCTAGATTTTGACAAAGATTTTATCCTGTATACCTTTGCTTCGGATGACTCGCTTGTAGTGGTACTCACGCAAAAGGTAGAGTTAGGAGATGAATATCCAATCTCGTTTATGAGCATTGGTCTACAAGGTGCTGAACTAAATTATCCTGTAGTCGACAAACATGCGTATGCTGTCTTCAAAGTGGTCAAACAGTTCAGACCATATATTCTTAAGAGCAGAACTAAAGTTATAGTTCCTCACCCAGAGGTCAGATCCCTTTTCGTTCAAAAGGAATTGGGAGAAAGAAGAGGAAACTAGGTCACAGCTTTTCAAGAATATGATTTAGAATTTAAACCAGCCACCATCATCAAGGGACAAGGCTTGTGTAAATTGCTTACAGAGCATCCGATTGATGAAGAGCTGCACTGGAAGAATGAAGCCGAATTGAATTCAGTTGAGGTTTGTCCCATTTTCACAGCTCCTGAATCGTGGTATAGAGATCTAGTGCATTATTTGCAGCAGGGATATCTACCAGAACACTGGAGTTCTAAGCAAAGAAGGGCACTCTATTTAAAATTAGCAGCTTATCAAATTATTGACAAGATACTTTTCAGAAAAAAATTATGATGGAATTTTGCTTAGATGTCTAGAAAAGGAGGATGCAAGTAAAGTTGTCAAAGAATTGCATGATGGCCCCACTGGTGGACATTATTTGGGAGAGACGACAGCTCACAAAATACTCAGAGCTGGATATTATTGGCCCACCTTATTCCGAGATGCTCATGCTTATGCCCGAAATAGTGATATATGCCAAAGAAGTGCTGGGAAATTACCTAAGGCAGCAGGACCTTTGTAGCCGGTTATTATCTCTGAACCTTATGAACAATGGGGCATAGATGTTATTAGAGAGATAAACCCAAATTCTTCTTTACAACATCGATACATCCTGACGGCTACCGACTACTTCACCAGATGGATGGAGGCTATCCCATTGCGCAAGATCAATGAAGATGAAGTCATCAGTTTCTTGAAGGAAAACATCATAACCAGGTTTGGAGTTCCAATTTCCCTAGTATTTGATAATGCCACCTATTTCTCGTCGTTTATGAATGGGGAATTAAACTGCATTATTCAGCCAATTACTACCCTCAAGGAAATGGATTAGCTGAATCTTCAAACAAAAATCTCATATGAATTCTCAAGAAGACTGTGATAGAAAATCAGCGAAGTTGGCATATAGCTCTCCCAAACGCCCTATAGGCAGATAGGCTGACTCCAAAGAATGCATTAGGGGTTTCCCCTTACACTCTCGTCTATGGAAAGGAAGCTATTCTTCCCCCCAACATCTTGCTCCCATCCTTACAGTTGTGTCAAGCCTCTCGAGGATCTAGCAGTCAGGTTCTACAATCTAGAATTGATACCTTGCTTCAGCTTGAAGAAGCTCGACAGAGGTCCAAAGACCGATTCCATCAACACCAAGACATAGTCAAAAGGTGGTTTGATAAAAGGAAGTCTGGGAAAAGAAGTTTTGAAGTAGGAGATTTAGTTCTAAAATGGGATCATAATCACGAAAGCAAGGGAATGCACACAAAATTTCAACACTTATGGATAGGCCCTTACCAAATTTCTGCAAAGCTCGGCCCATCCACTTACAAGCTGACAGACCTCCAGGGAGAGGAAGTAACTCTTCCTCTCAATGGCCACTCCTTGAAACAATACTTTGCATAGTCTCATGGAGACTTGCTATACATAAATAAAAGCTTTCCTTTTGTTTTGTTTTACTTTGATTTACTTTCGTTTTCCTTATGTCAGATAAGTTGTTTTCTTTTCTCAGCATTTGAGCTTGTTTTGTTCGTTTTGTTTTCTGAAGCACTTGCAATTGGGCCCCTAGCAAAGTTAGATCTCTTGAAGAGATCTCATAACTCGGGAAGCGGAAAATACCCTCAAATGAAAGTTTATCCTTGCATTTTTGGCTTTGCTGGTCGTTCTAAAGAATGAAAAGATCATTTCCTGTTGGTCAAACTAACCCTTGTTTAAATAGCATAGATCTATGATTATCTTTATTACTATCCTCGAGTTACATCCACTCTCACACTTAAAAAAGCATCTCAAGAAGGTAACTGAAGTCGGAACCACGGAAAGTAGAACATCTTGAAGGCATATGGTATTGAATTGACTCCATGCTGCAAATATAAGAGCCAAAAGGGTTGATAATCAAGAGTTTTGTTCTCTAGAGATTCTCACCTCAATCAAAGCATGGTTGAGATAAAAGCAAAGCGTACTAGTCAGGAAAGTTGTCCAAAAGACTCAGCTCATTCAAGGCTCCTCTCCGTCTGTGAGGCTTGATAAATCAATAAAATCTCTAGCTCACACAAAAGGACATTATGGATTGAGGAGCCAAAATCAAAGATTGTACTTTAAAGAAAATATTTCTGGAAGGCCCAAACAACAAAGATGTCAAACGTATGAACATCCAAAAGGATGCAGGTGGCATGGGAATGAGGAACAAGAGAAATAGTGTCTGTGAGAAGTTGTTTCAAATCCTGTGGAGTCCGATAGTAGTGGCCATCTAAAAGATGAATCTTCTAAAATGAACCACATATGTTGGCCCTTTGGAAGTTTTAAAGATGTCTTCATGAAAGCTCCGCTTTTTTTTCCAATGGCCAACATATAAAGTGACTTCTTCCTTTGCCGAGATTTGAATGCTCTGCTGAATATTGCATATAAGATGGACAACTTTTCAGAGATCTATGTCTGCCAGCGATTCGCCAATTGTTGTTGCAGCAACATCCCTCCCCAAAATTTTGTATATATTGGGGCCCCTCCTTATTTTCCTAAAAGAGTTCCGGTTAAAAGAATTAAGCCTCCTTTGGAAAACCTTTTGAACTTAGTTTTGTTTCAAGTGGGGAATCTGTTTTACAACTGAAGTTTTTCTTCTAAGTCAAAACTCACAATTCTTTCCCGAAACGGTGGAAGAACTTGGGATGTTCACCCGCAACTGCGGAAAGTCTTAAGGTTTTTTCCTGAAACGGTGGAAGCACTTACATTTTTTTTTGAACTTCAGAAGAACTCAAAATTTTCTCCCGAAATAGTGGAAGAACTCGAGATTCTCTCTCGCAGCTGCGAAAACACTTAGCGTTTTTGAAACTGCGGATGAACTCAGCATTCTCTCCCAAAACGGCGGAGGAACTCGAGATTCTCTCCTGAAATTGCGGAAACGTTCGTTAAGTGTTGACGCAGCAAGTTGTTTTTTCCCCAAGTTACTCGACCATTAGAATTTCGGAAAAGACTTTGCATATTCATTCGTCAATTTGCAGAAGAACTCGTCGAGTCTTCCCGAAACGTCTGGAGAAACTCACGAGTTTACACCGCAAAATTTTAGCTCGCCATCTTCAGAAGAACTCGTCAAACCTTTCCGCAAAAGCGGAGTGTCATTCTAATCTTTCGCGCAAAGTCTGCCGCGCCCAAACCCATAAAGTCTACTCGCACTTTGAAAGAAACTCACGAAGTCCGCTCGCAACAGTGAACGAGACTCGCCTTTTCCTTCCGGTATCGACGGTTATGCATAAATGCCGAAGGTTTGAAAAGACCCCACCATACGGGTGATTAACCCCATTTTGATTTTGCCACCTACCCAATTAAATGCCCTCACGTACCAGTTTTATATATAAGGGCGGTGGGGGTTCTATTATCCCGTTGATAGAATTTGATTTAGAAAACGACGTTGGGAGACTACACTCATTCGCTCCAGCTCAGCTTTTTCACAACCGTGTCGATTCCATAGCACCACTGTCTCACTGGCAGGTAAGGGGTTCTACCGATAACTTTGTCTTATCTATGCGTCAAGACTTTCTTTGGATTTTACATAGCCGGAGGGCTCTCGTAGTATGCTATCCTTTAAAAGTTTACAGCCACTACAGCCCATAGAATTCTCATTATTAGTAGCTAGGAGTCATAGCCAGTGCTAATTGTCCCCAGTTAATCCATTGAAAGAACTAGTCAAGCCTAGCCAATCCCACCGGTCGCAGTCCTATCGTAAACCTGCCTAAGCCAAGTCAATACACTCAATCCATGTTCTTTTGCTGGCCATGTGTCGTTACTCAGTACTGTCATAACAAAAGGAAATGCCCGTCATAGCTGACTAGGCTACTTGATTGCTCAACTACTTAGCTTGGACTGCTTAGTCTCCATAATTTTCCTTTTCCATGCTTATGCATTCATGTTCCCTCAGTTATTGAAAAATAGTTTCATTAAATATTTTCTTTGCTTCCTCATTATGTTTTTCTGCCCCCCAGCATGCAGCCGTATAATTTTGTTTCTTGTTAGCATGATAGTCTTGCTCTATGATTTTTCTCTCATAATGATTTACAATTTTATATTCACTCACATATGGTTGCTGATAGGGATAAGCCACGATGCCAAAAGGTGGTAGAAAGAAAGCTAAAATGATGGAGCCAGAGCCAGTGCAACCAAGGACTGAAACTCTTTTTCAAGATACAAAGTGCACCACTGGCGTCCCTCCTGAGGTCCGGTGGGGAGATGTTTATCGGATGATCAGGGACCAAGATATCCCAGACATGCTATTAGAAGAGGAGCAAATTTACCTCAACATCAGAACCTCCGGCATATCCAGGGCTTCTACTCGCCCTGAATTGTTCCCGTGCTCTGAAGTGATTGCGTGGATAGTGGAACATGCCAACCCACAAACTAGAGTGTTGCAGGACAGCAAGGGAGAGGCATTCTCTTTGTTCCATCGAGCTTATATTGCGATAGCCTACAAATTCTCACGTCCCCAAAAAGCACTAAATGATGAATGGTTGGGACAGATGAATAATCTCGAGATGGATAAGAGGCTGTTAATCACAAGCAAGCAGCTAAGGAAGAGAGATAATGATGAATATGACGTTCAGAGCCTAAGACCTCCTTTTTGGTTAATCACCCTGATGTTAAGCAGAATCTTCAGTATTCCCGATGGCACTGTATATAGGATACAGTGGGCCCCCATAATCCCCTTCATAGCTTTCAAGGGAACTGTGTTTGATTGGGCTACCATCCTCTCAGATAGTCTGGCATCCACTGTGGCCGTAGCTAGAGAAGGTTTAGCCTTCAACAAGTCAAAGTTATTCATGTCTTCATACCTCATTGATTGCATCTTGGCAAAGCTCCCTTTCCCCAGGTTAGGTTGCTCATGGGATCAAACCAACACCCCGGTATACACTGCCTATAAAATAATGTGGGCTCAAAATTACAGAGCAAACTATAAGCTCATTTGTGAAGAGTTCATCATGCCTCTGTATGAGCAGATGTTCAATGAAGAGCCCAATTTCCTGTCGGAGAATGCCATGGAAGTCCTGGAGAATTATGGTGATTTCTACTTCTCAGGAGAGGGTACTTATATCAGGATGTTTGGAGGCACCAAGCCACCATACATTTTACCAAAATACACCACTGATTATGCGGTCCTGAAAGAAGCAGTCAGGCAGGTTTTCCTTGATGGAATAGGAGGAGTTCTTAACAAGCAGCATAAAGCTTCCTTCCCTCCTTTGCCTTTCTGTATAGGAGCCTATAAATTATGAGGAGTTGCAACAGCCGAAGAGTTCATTCAAAAGTTGAAATCTTTTCACTTCGGTGAGGTAATCTTCCATAGAAATGATAGGCGGAGCAAGGTTGCCGAGCATTGCAAGGAGGTATATGCTCATTTTGAGTATGCCCATTACTATGATGCCGAAGAAGAAGTGTTCAAAGGAATCAACAACATGAATGAATTGCAGATTTGTCGTCACGCCGTTGGAGCTAGCTCTAGCTCTACCCCAGCCCGAGAAGCCAATTTGCAGAAAAAAAAGGAAGCAGCTGAGGCCCTGGCCCTTGAAGAACGAAGATTGAAAGAAGAAGCTAGATTGCAGCAAGAAGAAGAGGAAGCTAGGTTACGAAGAGAAGCCGAGGAAGTAAGATTGTAGCAGGAGGCAGAAGAAGCAAGATTGCAGCAGGAAGCTCAGGAACAAGAGCAGAGGGAAGAAATTGAGAATAAGCATCAAGATGGGGAAGAGCAAGGAAGGATTAATCCTGAAGGAGAGCAAAATCATGAAGGAGAACAAAATGCCAAGGAATAAAGTAAGGCCAATGAAGATGCTCAAGCTGGTGGCTTTGGCACCCAAGATATGGAAATAGACTCGTCTCAGGTGGCTCAGACCCCACCCGTAGAGGCAGAAGTCCATATAAGAGACCTCCCGATTATCCTTTTCACCCCATCCGAAGATCATACTGTGTCCCGATGGGATAAATTTGTGTACCATAAGAAGAGGAAGGCTGTGGTCTTGAAATCTGAAGAGAGGATAAAGAGACTTTTCCAAGCAGACATTGTCACACAGCGAGAAACCACGGTTATGCAAAATACAAACAAGGCTCCCATAGCCATGGCATTCACCGCTGTGTCGGCAGCAAAATCAACAGAAGATAATGTGATTTACATGGTCAAAGAGTTTGAGTCAACAAAGAGGAGAGCTGGCATGCTGCAACATACTGTGGCTAATGAGCAGGCTTATAGGTATCTTGTAGTAAACAAATATAATTGCCTGTCTGCTGATCATAAGGAGTTGTCGGATAAGTATCGAAATATGTAAGAATAAAAGGAGCACGTGGCAATCCAGATGATGGTTCTAGAAGCGGAAAAGAATGATTCTAAAGCTAGAGTCTTTCACCTAGAAGTAGATAAGCAGGCAATGGTTGAACAGTTAGAGCAGGCAGAAAGCAGAGTGATAGATATGTCTCCCTTTCATGAGTAGTCTTGTGACATCTTAAGTCAAATGCATGCCACACAATAACTGATAAATGAGGAGGTGTGCAGGCTCAAGTCCATGTTGGTTAGGTTGAAAGAAGTCAATGCCGAAGCAATCAGGCTTAAAGGAAAATACAATCGGGTTAAAGCTAACATCCTGAGTCATATGGAGTGGAGAGAAGGGAAGGAGGATTTCCCTAAACATCTCCCATTCAAATCTATGGATGATTTTAAGGAAGATATAGCCCTCATGGAGTTTTGCAAGAATTGTGGCATCAAGCTGATGGCTAAGATCCAAGGAACAATTGAGAAAGGTAACAGCCTGTATCAAAAGATCCATGAAGTACATGAAAATTGCAAGCTGATCTTTCCTCAGTCCCTTGATGAGTTTCCAAGCAAAGAGCAGCGTTTGTCAGACTTGAAGGAAGAGCTGGGCATTCAAATAGAATATGTAAAGAAGATTGATGTGCTGGCCACTGATGATCTCCATCATTACATTGGGATGTCATCAGTATACAATCATTTCCTTAAAGAGATCCACCAAGAAGCAATAGTAGGAATTCATGGTATTGAGGTAGATCTTGGTAAGCATGTGACTTCTCAGAAGATCCTGCTCCCTTCCCTAGCCAATATATTTATCAGTGACACTAGTATTTGGTTCAATTATATTGTAGAAGAGGAGAAGAAGGCAACAGCAGCAGTAGTAGTCAGCGCAGGCACATCATCCCCAGCAGAAGCACCACCCCAAGGATGAACACGCTAGTCAGAATGCGTTCTTATTTTTGATTTATTTTTCCCTGTGGTTAAAGCGTAGAGTCATAAGGACAACTGTCCTTTTCTGTTATGAAAAAGAATTTCTATTTTAGGAAAAGGGCCACGAATTGATATTTCTAGGTAAAGTCTTTAAAATACAAGTGTAAAAAGCCAAATGGCAGCCCAAGAGGCATTTTGTAAGCTTATAAATAGATGCATAGGGAATAGTGTAAAGGACTTTTGGCAGGGAAAGGAATTTTCTCAAGCTTGTACGAACTATTTTGCACTTGCTTCCAAAAAGTGAATTTTCCTAATATGAGCCTGGAGAGGACGCATTTTGCCTAGGAATGTGTGTATGATGCCTGTTGGATTCTTCTGGCGACATTTATATGTATTATTGTAAAATCTTTCTTTGCTGTTCGAATTATTTCTGTGCAACGAATGATTTTACTATTCTCCATGCAATAATGTTTCTCCTATATGAGTAATAGACTGCTTTCACATGTATTAAAAGCTATCTTTTATATTCTTCATCTCTTGATGTAGGTGTATCTTTATGATTTAATGGTTATCTGTTGATCTTCAGATGCTTCTTTCAGCCCATTACTCATACTTATAGTTTTGCTCCTTGCAGGGATAGATTAGATTTATTTCAGTTTTAAACACAGATTTGTTTCAAGTTCCACATTTAGATTAAGTTAGCTTAGGCACTTGCATATCATCTTAACTATAAAATAAAAAAGAATGGTGGATCGGGCCATAACCAGTGCAGAAGAAAAAAAATACAAATCTAATGGTAGCTAGAACTGCTAACCGGACAGATTCCCCATACCAAACGGTGGACAATCTAATTGGGATAGTTTACCGAGGAGAATCCCTTTCTGCTTGATGCTGCGATCTTTGGGGCATCAACACTACCAACAGTCATATCTTCTTTATAAGAGCTTGCATGATGGATCTAGGTCGTTGGCAGCATGATCCCTAGGTTCAATCCTAGGTTTGTCCTTGTTGTGCCAATGGCTCAAATATGCTCAATGGAACTTGCTCACTCGATCTGGACGGTTGGGAGCATGTACAGACGTTTGTTTGTCCTACGTGGATGCTGCCCACACACATTCCCCTTATAATTCTACCAAATGTACTCAGTAACCACATGGATGTTCCACGCCACAACTTCCTTCCCACATGGTTGATCCACGTCATCCCTTTGCCTACATGGCATGGGTGGGACCGACATCAAAATTTTCATAAATTTATATAAACAGTTAAATTTTGAAATTCTTTCACATGTATATATGTGAATATATAGTTAAAATAAATTTAATCTTGGCATCATTCCTGTGAAATTCTAAATCACAGCATATCATGGAGTTGAGTATACCTCACAGAGAAATAATGAGCAGAAAAGATGAATTACAGTGAAAATTGCAGTAAAAATGAGCAGACAATTAATCATGCATGAGAACTTAGATAGGAACAGAATAATATCACATGATCCAATAATCAATATAGTCAACAATGATGTTACAATGGATAGAATTCGAGTCTCAGTCTATCTAGCATAGGAATTGTCACCACTGGAGTGCTCTGGAAGACCCAAACTCAACTCAATTGAACCAAAACTAATTTAATTGAAGCAATAGTTAGTTAACTGACCAAGGAGGGTGCATTAGTGAGTTTGTCATGCAAAACAATCAAAAAAGGGTGCATGAAGCCAAAATCAGTGGCAATCTTAGCATAAACCCCCCATAAGAGTCATCTAACTCAGGTGGACTGAACTGGAACACTGAGTTGGCTCCTAAAATATAGGTATTTGACTCAGGTAGTCCTAAAATGATGCATGCAGGGAGAATTAGGTGGCTGATAGATCCTAGATGACATCTGCACACCACTAGGGAGCAAATGACATCATCAACTACTAGGAAAAAGAAATAATTCTAGGTAGGACAAGGATGGAGTATTAATTATCCTAACACCCCCCCTTAATACAAACTTGTGCATCATGGGCCAATATGGATACTAATACCATAGGTCACCCATAAAATCAAATAAAAGATGAAAATATAATAACTTCCCATGAACCAAGGAAATGGGAAAAACCTCATGGGAACCCCCCCCCTCAAAAATAGGATAGCATGGAGCTCAAACATCTTTCACACCAAGTAGATATCTGAGATAAAAAAAAATATTTTGAGTGAAAAACTTAGTGAATATGTTTGCAACCATCTCCTCTGTAGGACAATAATGTAGTGAGTGGTCCTGTTGTGCGCTTGTTCCCTGATGTAGTGCATGTGAACCTCAATATGTTTGGTCCTTTTCTTCTGAACTGAGTCACTGGAGATCCTGATGGCACTTTGATTATCACAAAAAATTCTACCAAAGGAGAAGTGTGAATGCCAAACTCTGTCAAGATCCCATGCAACCAAACTGCCTAGATAGTTGCATTCACAACCCCTCTGTACTTTGCCTCTGATGAAGAAAGTGCGGGTGTTGCTTGCTTCTTGCTTGACCAACAGATTGGTCCTGATCCCAACATGAATACGTACCCTGAAGTAGATTTCCTATCAGTATTGTCTCCAGCCCAGTCCAAGTCAGTAAAACTAATCAGATCTAGTTGATCACCATCAGAATAATGAATACCAAACTCTCTCGTACCTTGCACATAGTGCAAGATCCTCTTTGCTTCCTTCCAATGCAGCTCATGTGGCTCCTGCATGTACCTATCCACAACAACAACACCATATGATAGCTTTGGTCTCGAATGTGTCAAATATAACAAGCTACCAATTAGTTGTCTGTAAAGAGTGCTATCAACCAAGGGAGTAGAACCACCTTCTTCCAATCTAATGCCAGATAGGAAGGGAAAGGATGTGTCTTTGCAATCATCCATATGGAACTTTGTGAGTAAATCAAATGCATACCTTGACTGTGAAATCGTGATCCCTAAAGAATTTTGAGTTACTTCAAGACCATTGAATTGTTTTAGCAGTCTTAGATCTGTCATAACGAATGCTTTGTTCAAGAAAGACTTGATGTGCTTCAACCCAGTTGCAGATTCACCATTGATGATCAAGTCATCCACATACAAAACAATCAACATTAGACATGCTCCCTTCTGTGGCATGTAAACATTGCAATCAGATTTGCATCTTTCAAAACCATGCATTCGAAGTTGCAATGGCCAAAAAAACCATTATTGAATCTATTCTTTCTAAAGTAGCGAATGTCTCATTGTAGTCCAAACCTTGAACTTGTGAGTACCACTTTGCAACCAATCGATCCTTGTACTTGGTTGTAGATCCATCAGATGAAAGCTTTGTTTTGTAGATCCATTTGCACTAAAATAGTTTCCTCCCTGGGGGGAGAGAGACAAGATCCCATGTCTCATTGTTCTGCAGTGACTCATATTCTTCATCCATTGTTTCTTTCCATCTCAGATCATGGAAAGCCTCTCTGTAAGAATGTGGATCAGACCCCACCATCATGAAGCACCTCTCAGGGATAAGTGGATTTGTATGGTAAAGTGTAATGTTTGCATCCTGGTATTGAGATCTTGTTCTTTTGTATTCAGATGGATCTCCAACAATGTCCCTAGTTGCTTTAATACGATTTTGAGCCAATTTAGGATTTGGATTGGGAGTAGGTGTTGGATCTAGATCTGCTAGATCTTCATACTCAATATCTAGATCTGAATCATATTGATCTTCTTCTTCGGAATTTGAATGTGGATCACCCGTAGAAACATCATTAAGAGAAAATGGGATAGGTAAATCAGTTATACCTTATTCTTCAACTGGTTGTAGATCATGCAATGGATCCTCGTTTAATTGAACACTTCTTTCAATGAAGCATCTCTTGGTTGCAATATCCATCAATTTGTAAGCTTTTTCATCTTCTGCATATCCAAAAAGAATGCATTCGCTACTTTGAGGTTGAAGTTCTTTCATCTTGTCGGAGGGCATTCTAGCCCATGCCTTGGATCCAAAAACCCTCAGGTGAGAGACATCAGGTTTATGTCCCTTCAATGCTTCGAATGGAGTGACCCCATCAAAATATTTGTGGGGTACCCTATTTTGAAGTTATGTGGCACAGTTCACTGCTTCTGCCAAGATATTTGATGGGAGATCTCTTGCTTCAACCATGCAGGTATCCATCTCTTTAAATGACCTATTCTTCCTCTCCGCTACACCATTTTGTTGTGGTGTGTATGGGACAAAATGTTGCACTTGAATATCTTCGGAAGCACATAGTTTCTGCAACTCCTTCTTGATTTACTCCCATCCATTATTTGATCTGAGTGCCTTGATCTTCCTTCCAGCAGTGTTCTCAACTAAGTCTTTGAAAAATTTGAAGCTTTCGAATACCTCATATTTCTGTTTGAGAAAGTAGATCTAGCAGAACCTAGAGTAGTCATCAATGAATGTCAGAAGGTATCTGGATCCATTCATTGAAGCAGTGGGAATTGGTCTTGAAACATCACTATGCATCAGATCTAGTATGGAGGAAGCTCTCATTGCCTTCCCAAAATCATACTTTCGCTCTGGGTGCTTCCATACCAAGTAACTTTTGCAGATTCCTTGAGATAATTTTATGTCCTGTAAACCATACCTTCAACCATCTCTTCCTTGTTCAATTGTTGTAGGTAATTGAAGTTTAGGTGTCTGAATATTTCATGCCAGAGTCTGCTTGTCTCATTTGCATGAGTCAAGAGAGCACTTTGATGCGAGTATGGAAAGAAGCAGGAGAACTCATATGCCTTGGAGGCATCGTTTGCAACTCCTTTGGATATCAGCTTCCTAGATGATATCTCTGCAACCTCAATTGTTTCAGGACCAAATACTAATTTATTTGGTGAACCTGTGTGTTTCATATAATAAACAAACAACAAATTAGCTGCTAGATAAGGCACATATAGCACATTGTTGAACTTTCCATGCTCAAGCTATATTGTGCCCTTCCCTTTAGAAAATATTTGAGAGTAATCTCCCATGTGTATGCTAGGGCCATCGATGAGATCTAATGAATAAAATGGCTCTTTGGAGGCAACCATGTGGTTGGAGGCTCCAGAGTTAATAAGAAAGGCTTGGGATTCTGAGAATCTAGCCTTCAATGCATGGAATCTCTCATGATATTCTAAATTTCCCACTGGATCAGTATTCCTTGTGCCTTATGGGATGGAAATGTTGTGTTGTTCAAGGAGTTTTTCCATTTTATCTATGGTCTTCTTCATACAAGAACTCTCGGGATGGTTACCCTTCTTGCAGTATGTACACTTGGATTTCTCAAATTTATTTTGCATGTCCTTCTTAGAGCTAGAGGCTCCTTCCGATGGAATAGACCTGGAATTATGGTTGGGTTCAAATTGCTTCTTCTCTTTTCCCTTTTTCTTCCCTTTTACATTCGCACTTTTTGACTCTCCAACCGTAAGAGCTTGATTTTTGGAGGCCTTCAAGGTTCCCATCAAAATCAAATTGTCTTGTTCTTGGATGAGAGATTAAATTATTACATCTAAGGATGGAATTTTCCAACCAGGGATTGACAATCTCCTTGAATGGAAGGTAGAAACAAAAATGGAGAACTCAAGACCAAGCTTGATCAGAATGGATAGCACCAGTTGCTCATACTTCTTCTCAATTCCACATTGCTTGCATTACATGACCAAATATTTGAATTTAAAAAAGAATTGTTGTATAGATTCGAAACTGTTGGGTTGAAGAGAAATTAACTTATTCTCTAGAATATGGCCCCTTATCTCATATTGTCTATCAAAGAGGGTATCTAAATTCAACCAAACCTCTCTCAGAGTCTTCAATCCATTGAGGTGGAAGAGTAGATATCTAGAAATATGAATACACATGAAACCAAATGCTTCATCCAATCTATTCAGATACTTGGCCTTCTCAACAACTGCTTGAGGTTCGACCTCCTTTCCCATTGTGACCCTATACAATGATTTTTTGCGCAATACCATCTGCATATCATCCCTCCAATCAAGATAATTGAAGGGTGTCAGGATTCTAGGAGACAAGGGAGCATTCGAATTCTCCATATGAACTATTGGAGCGAATACAAGTTGAACTGCTACTATTGCTGGACTGAAAACATTTCAATATCCTTCAAAAAAATATCAATTTTGGAAATAGAATACTACTGAGCACTGCTTTTGGAAAATAAGCACATTTTTTTGGATCCTTCACACCTAGCTAGACCTCAAAGGATTTCTCCAATGAATTCAATGCAATGGCACTAGGGTTTGTTGTGGAAATCCAAAGGCTTTTGGTGCACTACTGAAAGAAATTGCTCAACCTATGCTCATCGAGCTCTGATACCATGTGAAATTCTAAATCACAGTAGATCATGGTGTTGAGTATACCTCAGAGAGAAAGAATGGTCAAAAAAGATGAATTACAGTGAAAATTGTAGTAAAAATGAGCAGACAGTTAATCATGCATGAGAAATTAGATAGGAATAGAATAATATCACATGATCCAATAATTAGTATAGTAAACAATGATTTTACAATGGATAGAATTCGAAACACCTATGAGAATTCGAGTCTCAGTCTATCTAGCATAGGAATTGTCACCATTAGAGTGCTCTTGAAGACCCAAACTCAACTCAACTGAACCAAAACTAAGTTAACTGAAGACACGGTTAATTAACTGACCAAGGAGGGCGCATTAGTGAGTTTTTCATGCAAATCACTTAGAAAATGGCACATGAGGCCACAATCAGTGGCAATCGGAGCATAAACCCCCCACAAGAGTCAACTAACTGAGGTGGACTGAACTAGAACACTGAGTTGGATCCTAAAATATTTTAAGTTTTAATAATTTACTTCAATCTAATATAGGATCTTAACTGAGAGAATAACATGTACAGCATATCAATCATGGACACAATAATGCAAGCACACAAAAGACACAGAGTTTCACCGGGGAAAACCAAGAAGGTGAAAAACCCTGCAACTTCCTTAGAGATAGAAAGAGCAATGATACAACCAAAGTACAAGAGATAGTCTTCTCCTAGCAGATGATCCTCCTCCTCACAAGTGCGCAACTTTCTGAGAGAGATAGAAGTGAGTAATGAGTTATCAAATAGAGATCTTCCGATCTCTATTTATACTTGTCCTGTCCTGCCCAATAAACCAGTGGGGCCGACTTGCCTAGCTTAGCCTAATAACCCATGGTTACATTAATCCAAGCCGATCCCACACTTGGTGGTCTAATAACCTATTTACCCACATGACTCATACAGGGCCGACCCCATCAAGGTGGTCTAATAACCCATCAAGTATAAGTTACGACACTTACAATATAAATGATGACACTTCCGTATAGAGGAATAATAACATCTCTATAGAAATACAAACACTTCCGTATAGAGGAATAATAACATCTCTATAGGAATACAATATACATGGGTAGAATACATTCCAAAGTTACATATACATCAACACTCCCTCTTAACTAGGAAGGTATTTCTCGACACAGATCTGCTAGCACAAATCTTCTTCTCTGGATCATCATCAACAAATCATCGTTGTCATCACTACTGCTGCTATCTCAATCAATATCTGAATCTACTCATCATAGGAAGTTCTATAGAGCCATTCCTTTTTCATACTAGATGTAGGCCCACCACCTGCGGGTCTTCATCATCACTGGCCATACTGTGGAATTCTCAGGACTTATTACGTGCGTCACAAAACCTTGCAAGAGCATCCCAGGCTGTTACAGGCACACAGCTCCGACCTAGAGGATCTCCCAGGGATAGATTACATGTGACCCCACCATAAAACCTCGTAAGAGCATCCCAGGTTGTTATGGGCATACAGCTTCGACCTATAGGATCTCCCAGGGCGCTATTATATGTGGTCACCACAAAACCTCGCAAGAGCATCCTAGGCTGTTACGGGCATGCAGCTCCAACCTATAGGATCTCCCAAGGCACTATTATATGTGGTCATGGAAAAAGCTCTGAAACCTGCTCATCCATCGCAACATATAGGAGCTTCACTACTCCTCTCTGCACCATATCCCTGATATAGTGATATTTGATCTCAATGTGCTTCGACCTATCGTGGAACACCGGGTTCTCAGACAGCTTCACACAACTTTGGTTGTCACAAAAGATACCAGTAGCATCCAACGGGAGATCAAATAACTCAGACAGTAGCTTCCGGATCCATACTGCCTCACAACTAGCTAAACAAGCTGCAACATACTCTACTTCAACTGTACTCAGTGGTACGTAGGACTACTTCCTGCTAAACCAAGAGATCACACCTGATCCCATACTGAAGCAACACCCATAAGTGCTCTTCCTATCTGCAGCACTGCCTACCCAATCTGAATCAACATAAACCTACAGGTTAAACTTTGGATTCGCATCATACTTGATCCCATAATCAACCATACCCTTCAGGTACCTCATAATATGCTTTACAGCAACCAGGTGAACATCTCTCGGATCCGCCAGGAACTGGCTCAATGTGTTCACCGCAAAGCAAATATTTGGTCTCGTGTTCGTCAGGTACATAGAGGACCCAATCATCTAACGATACATCATGACATCAACCGGATTAGATGAAGCATCACACAAAAGCTTCAGGTTCGATGCCATAGGTGTGTCCATGGCCTTGCAGTCCATCATCCCGAACTGCTTCAGGATCTCCACTGCATACTTCCCTTGTCCAAGGAAGATTCCATCTGCACTCTGACACACCTCCATGCCTTGAAAGTAGTGCATCATCTCCAAGTTCTTCATCTCGAACTCGGCAGCAATATTCCACTATGTGTCGGCAATCAATCTATCCTCACTTGTAACAAACAGGTCATCCACATACAAAAGTAGTATCACTGGATTGCCTTCCTCAACCTTGTAGTAAAGGTTGGAATCCGCTTTACTCTTGGTAAATCCCATTCTGGATAGAAAGCTATCTATCCTATCATACCAAGTTTTGCACATTTATGAATTCCCGTCATGTGTCTCAAAATCAAGTGGATGCTCCACATACACTTCCTCTTTGACTACACCATTCAAGAAGGCTGTCTTGAAATCCATCTGGTGTATTTTCCACTTCATCACTGCAGCAAGAGCAAGTACTGATCTGATGGAAGTGGATCTGGCTACAGGAGCAAAAGTATATATGTTGCCACCTACAACATGCTTGATCTTATACGACAGACTTCCCTTCTGGTCTGGGACCACATCTCAAACATCATTCTTCATGATCGACGGATCATGGCATTCTTCCATTACTTCATCCCAGATCCTGGGAACTTCAATATCTTCAATAGATATCTTTGTTGCTGGAACAAATGTTGCAGTTCTTCTTTTGTAGGTTGTAATATCCCCTCCCGCAGACCCAATTCCTGGAAGGGAACATGATGCCAATCTGGGGCTTTTACATAAACTCATCCCATTAAATTCACAGCAATTAAAATCAAATGTGTGCAGATGCAATTTAAAGCAAACATGCACAGCGAAATAACATCATCCACACACATTACATGATGCCATTCAATTTAACACAGTCAACAAACTAATAAATTTGCAGAAGTAATTGCATATAAGAAAATACTCATCTTGTTGTAATGTTGTCCCAAACAACTAGCTATGTCACTGCAACGTTCCACCCAACCATAGGCCAGTTGTGTTCATCAATTCTCTCAACACAATTGCCACCCCCGAGTTGGGCATGATTCTTATAAGGAAAATGGAACATTCCATCTCATGCATAGCCAAAGAAATAGAAACCCATCTCAAGCCCAACCTTCTTTTACACACAGCAACTCCAACTGGGCATGGATACCCATTTTCAGTAATGGGATTTGCAAATAAAATGGCCATAGGTTTTCCCAAAAATGTGGGCACACCAAAAACAGACTGGGGGTGAGAAAATCGTCCACAAAGAACCAACCCGATTTTCCATGGGTATTTTGGGCATCTAAATGGCCAAAATGGCCCCAATGTAACCCCAAATCAAACTCCCATACTCCCAACTACTCTACAACACAAAAACGCCCTCTTTTCCCACTGAAAACAAGGAAGACACATAAAAAAACATGGAGGAAAAACGCCCAGCAATCTCAAAAATGTGAGAGAGGCAAAACTCGTTCATGGGTAATGGCTTGGGGAGAAATTCATGGCTGTTTTCTTGCCCAAGAAGCAAAAAACGTTTTTCCATGAAGGGTGGCTTTCCCATACTCGAATTTGGACATCCATACCTCCCATTCCCAAGGCATTAACTACCTCAACCAATTCTTGGGAAAAATGAATGATTGGGTACAAAGTCAACATGGGTAGTTGAGTGTTTGATGGGTTATCTCATTAACACTTGGCTTGACTTGATTGGCTCAAGGGTTTGAATGTTTTCCCTTCCAATTCCTTGAAAAATCATGCCCCCATCTCTTGTTGCATTGCATAGCTAGTTGTGGGTATTTTATTAAAATGCATATTTACATGATATTCACAATTCCATTGTGCATGGCTAGCACGTAAACCATATGCACCAATAAAATCGATGGCGAGGCCTTGGCCTTGAGATCCTCACCACGATTTTATAACAATATTACATCATTTACATTTTAATATAATGGGGTCAAAATCGGGATATTACAATCCCCTCCCCCTTGGAATAACACCGTCCTCGGTGTTCCAACACTTAGGAATAATACCCACTTTACACACATCCAAAATTCACACAATGTGGTAGGTCTATCCCGCATTTCATCTCTCTACTTTGAACATTCAGGATCAAGTCCTTTGGCTTCCACAAGTTGCTCCCGCTGGCTTTGATCTTCTAGCTCTGCAGGCGAGCATCACTCCACAGCAATCTCTTCCTTTTATTCACCTTCCAAATGATCTACAAGTGTGTAATTTCATGGATGCCATCTTCCTTGCTGCCCTGGCAACTATTTGAGGAAGATTTTCGGCCAAAACAATAGCTTTTGGTCTGCTTCCATGATCAATGTGCACAACTAGCCCACACTTTGCTTACTAGCGACACTTGGCTAGTAACAGCTACAAACATTGGCTTTCAATTTCTCACTTGTGAGATTCATCATGGTGATTCCTGTTAGGACAAGCATAACACAATATTAAAAATTAGTCAATTATTTTCCCAATTGACTTGGAACGTCCATGCTTTACTCATGAGACTTCCACACATTTCATGCTTTCCCAACATACACATGAACTCATTCATGTTCACCCTTTCACAGGAAAATAACTATTTCAGCATTCACAATTCATTTCAATCAATAAACACGATCAACTTCCAGTCACGACATGCATTCAACAATCCTTTGTTTCTAAAATGCATCAATCAAAAGGAAAGAGGAGAGTAAGAGTTTCCCCCTCTTAGTCTTGTTCCAATCCAGAACCACACCATCACTTGTGGTTCTATGCTCCTTAGCCTCTTTCACTTCAATGTGAATGCTTGACTTGCCTTTTCTTGGCTATGACACTTAGTGTCTAAGGTCCGTCTAAGGATTTTCAACGTGGACATGTGACTGTCCTACAGGACCTTTGGCTGCTAGGACCCACACATGTCCACTAGCGCCATCTTTCATTACTGCTCATACTAATATCTTTAGGACAGTCACATGTCCACATGCATCCTCCAGATGCTTTCATAGTCCTTGCTTCCAGCAATACCTACACTCAAACATTGAATCAATTCACATGTTTAGTTTATTTTCATAGGGTTTATCTCTAAACAAGAGTTTGAGAAATCATAACAAATCATATACACATGTATATTCATAAGCAAGAAGCTGCAAAATAACCAAATACTTATATGCATTGGATGTCTTCACTTTATTCCATAGGATCCTTGGATTTCCCGTGGGTACAATAATGATTGTTGGGACAGCACATAGGCTACTCCACTACATCATGTAGTTAATGCCCAACCAGTTACTCTCTAGACTTACCAAGAATTTTATAGCGCCCAACCAGTTACTCTCTGGCTCTACCAATAATTTTGTAGCACCCAACCAATTACTCTCTAGCTTTACCAAGCATTTATAGCTCTTTTAGGGTCCTTGCTTCCTGCAATGACCAAGGTTTCCAACAAAGAAACCACAGTGTATCAGCTTAGCTGTTAGAAAACTTATACCTGAAATCTTCATTATTCCAAGCAAGAAATAAATGAAAATGAATACTTATCTGTATTGTGCATTTCCTCGCTACTCCACAGGTTTCCTTCTCTGCTCTACAAGACTTGGATCACCTGTGGGGTGGTGCTTGGCCAACACACATGCTGATCCACAGCATCATCCGAATAGGCAATGCCAAGCTAGTACGTCGACTGGGTTTATCAGGCATCCCTAGAATCAGTATGCTAAGCCAGTATGCCGACTGGGTTTATCAAGCATTTCAAAGATCAGAATGCTAAGCCAGTACGCCGACTGGGTTTATCAAGCATACAATGACCATTTCCAAGCCAGTTCTCCGACTGGGTTTGTCAAGAAATGACACCCTTCATCAATACCTCCACAACATGCAAATAACCAATGCCAAGCCAGTACACCGACTGGGTTTGTCAGGCATCCAATTTAACAACATGTCAATCCAGTACACCGACTGGGTTTATCAGGCATCCAACAATTCTTCATCCACACAAGGATGGCACTCCTTCTCCTATGCAAACCAGCGGTTCCATTTAGGAACTCTATAGGTGACTTTCTTGACTGCAGGGTAGCATGGCCCCACAATACCCACTAACACTACACAAGGATGATACCCCTTTTCTGTAACACAGCTCTGCGGGCCTATCCATCCCTTCTAGTTTCCTTTAGTGTGAGCGTAGAAAGGTTACCACTGTCCATACAGTCCTCTTGAGCACCCTTTCTTCACTTTGCCTCTTAACGTGCAACATCAAACTGCATCTGTGTAAGATGATAGCACAAGAAGGATAAGCAGAGTCATTAGTATTGTTGCTCTAAAATCATAACCATTTTTCATAACATTCACTATCAAGTATTGAAACACTAGGAATGCATCCATTCCCTTAGGATGTAGTCAATATTGACACCCCTATCATAACTCAGCACCAGAAAGGTGTGCACTCCCTTTCGGATGTGATACTTGTAGGCCCTAATCATACTCAAGTAGTCTGGAATAATATAAATAAGATAGAGCATGCTTTTCATATTAACCCTAATAATTTAGACATGCATGTTCTTGTCTAGGGTCACAGAATACTCATTCATTTTGCAGATGTATCTCACATGCCTTCTGTGCATAGCTTTACCATCTCACTCTCATGGTTTACCAACATGCGGTTTTGCTGAGATATTATCAATGGCGTTTCACTCAAAACCCATTTCCAAAGCATGGGGTCTTTCCCATCTAGTTTGGATTTTGTAGGCTATCACTCCTGGTCTTCCCGCAATGTGTCTTCCTGGCACAATAGCCAAACAGTTAGCAGCATTTAATAATAAAATTCAAATCTGATTTCTCTAATTAGTCAATGGCATTGATAATTAAATTCAAGTATGAATTGCAATTCTGTCCTCTACGGAAATTGATCCGCTTAGCCATGAGTCTGTTCTCATATCGTTTGGCTCTTGCTCACGGTAGATTCCCATCTTCATCAAGGACTTACCCATATTTTCCATGCCCAAAACACTCTTCCTGAAATCTGAAACTTCCATCAGCTAAACACTTTGTAAGTCTCTATGCATATAATATTTTATTGCTGCCACAGTCACTGAAGCATTTTAATATCACCAAAATCATCTACTTCATGTGAATCATCACCATACTAGAGTTGCATGGTTTAATTCCATCATTTTATGCAATCATTCTCTTGCATTCACAACAGCTCATGAAATGCTCTTAGGATTGACAATAGTTCAACATTCCATCTATTATCTAGTTGTAATGAAACATACACCACAATCATGCATTCACATAATGCATCTCAACATGTGCACCTATACATATGCATGCAATTTTACATCACTCACATAATATTTTAATGTGCAATCACTCAATGTATAACCACAAGATTGTACATAATATTTTAATGCACATCTCCTCAATGCAACCCTGCATTAATTTATGAGTACTATGCATTCAAACATATTATGGCCTAACCATGTACTACCATGACAGGGCCATAAGTCCTCACTTGCTTTGGTTGTTAAACTCACAACCGTCATGGCATGACATATTTTCATATGAATGCATTGAGATTTCTAAGCAATTATAGGGTGTAAGGATCATTGCCTTCACTTACCCATACCTCACCATACTTGGTAGGTTAACAGTCCCATTCGGACACTCAATACCATATGCAAACCAAATCATCATAGTTCAAAACATAGTTGAAGGGATCTCACCAAATCCTCTTTCAACATTCATGCAATTAAGCACAAATAACCATTACCTGCATGGTTGTTATTAACATCGCTTGATGTTACTTGATCAATTGGCCTCTTACCAAGGCTACTCATTCCTTTTTCCAATATCATGATCACGGACTTGTTGCACCATCCTCTCTTCATAAGGTCATTGGTCACGTGCAACAACATCATCCTCATTTTTACCCATGCTTCAGTTGCCTTTGGTCCTATAACCAATGCGAACACAACTAATTATTAGCAACCACAATCATTATCTTAAGTGGTTCATTGCATATGCAAAACCTCACTATTTTACCGATATGCAATATCATATACATTCAAAAACATTTTCACATGCACTGTGCAATGTTTATTAATATGCCATCTAGTGCATATTCATCTTATCCATATAATCCCTTGCATTTTCAATCATGCTTCTATGGTCTGATTCCTACAACACTAGTTGTCATCAATGGTAGGCAATACCATTAGTGGACTATTGCATGTGTAACTTCACTATCTTTACCCATATGCAACATCATGCTCATGCATAATAAATTCACATGCATTATTCTCTTGCATTTCCAGCATCCCTATGCCATAATTTTCAATATATAAACTTAGGGAATATAAATATAATAACAATGGAGGAGTTAAGGAATTCTCTCTTTTCCATTCCTCATCATAACATGGAGTTCCTCCTCCACATCATAGCTGATCCTTTTCTTGGCTTTCCTACCAAGAATACGAGCAACCATTAGCTATTATCTTTTCATGAATTAGCAATTCAACATATACATACGTGTAATCATTCATTCTTGATATTTCCAAACATGCAATTATTATGTTATAAATGGAAATAGTTTAAGATGAGTAATTTCCCTCTTATCAATATTGCCTTACTGCTCCCATTGCTCTTCCACAATGCATATTACAGACAATTACTCTTAATATGGCTTCCACAATGCATATTACAGACAATTACTCTTAATATGGCTTCCACAACCTTCTATGTAGAAAATGTACTTCATACTTTCAACGACTGTTTCCGCGGGACGACGGGGGTCAAGGGGCTTGCCCCCTTGTGGCTTCCCACTGCAGAGTGGGTCGAGGGCAGCGCCCTCGTTTTTTTGTTTTGTTTTTGTAAATCCTCCCATTTGGACTCTATTTCAGCATTCTCAACATGTATGTTTTCCCCCATGGCATCTGTCTCAGGCTCATAGGGATCCTGTGCATCATCCATGATGTTGATATCCTTGGCCCAACCAAGACCAAAACTTTCCAATTGCACTTATCTGGAATGTTGCTTTGAGGTGACTATAATTCTACAAAATGTGTTTATAAACACAACTATTAGCTACATTATAGTACTATAAATTATTTGCATGTATGTGGGGAAATCCCATATTGACAACTTTGTCCAATCATAGACTTTCCCCATTTGGCGCAAATATTAAGGCTAAAATGACCGCCATTGTCGCGGATGTTAAGATTATAATTGCCATGGGTGTGTGAGGCACCTGCAACAATTACTTAACGAAAATATGCGAAATAGCAGAAATGACAGAACTCAGAATCACTTTTATATTGATCACGGGCCACTTCGAGGGGGCAACCTCCTATGAGCAAGCTCAATACAAATAACTTCACGGTGCCTTCATAGGTCTCAACACACACTTATACACTAATTCTAGGCGCCAATACTATGGGCCGAAACCATGGGCCGTTACAAACTATGGATCAACAGTACTACGGGCGACTTACAAAGCATATGCGCCAACAACAATAACACAAACTATTGATCAACAAATACTACGGGATGACTTACAAAGCATATGCGTCCAACAACAACATACTAACAAAGTAAAGACATGGGTTCCTAACATCCCCTCCCCCTTAAAAAAAGCTTTGTCCTCAAAGCTTTAGATGTGGAAATTGTTGTTGAATCTGAAGGAGTGGTTCCCATGTAGCATCCTCTGGTTGCATGCCGTGCCACTGAATTAAGACCTCTGTGATAGAATGAGAGCGAAGCTGACGCGTGCGCCGATTAAGGATGGCCTCTGGCTCCAAAAGGATGGATCCTTCATTATCCAGTTCGGGTAAAATCGTTTGGCCGCTGATGTTGGTGCCAAGAACTTTCTTCAAACAAGAGACATAAAAGACTGGATGAATGCCGAAAGAAGGAGGAAGTTCCAATTTATAGGCAACGGACCCAATCTTCTGAAGAATCCGATATGGCCCATAGAACTTTGGAGCAAGCTTATGATGCCCTTTGAGTTTCAAGGAGGATTGTTTGTACGGCTGGAGACGAAGAAAAACCATATCGTTGACTTGAAAAGTGCGCTCCGAACGGTGCTAATCCACTTGTTGCTTCATGCGATTTCTTGCCATGTGAAGATTGTCCCGCAAAATGCGAAGAATCTGATCGTGGTTGCGAAGGACCGTGTCAACTTCCTGAACTGGTGAACTGGTGGGGGTGTATGGAAGAAGAGATGGAGGTGCCTGACCATAGACTGCTTCATATGGGGTCATTTTAGAGGTAGTGTGGTAAGAGGTATTGTACCACCATTCAGCGAGAGGGAGCCACTTTTCCCACTGATGTTGTTGTTCCGAGGTGAAGCATCGAAGATAAGTTTCCAAGCATTTATTGACAATTTCAGTCTAACCATCTGTTTGTGGGTGATACCCTGAACTCATCTTCAGTTTGGTGCCAGTGTGGCGAAATAGTTCTGTCCAAAAATAACTGGTGAAAGTCGCATCACGATCCGAGACAATGGAAGAAGGGATGCCATGAAGACGAAAGATCTGCTCCATAAAAATTTGAGCGACGGAGGAGGCTGTATAGGGATGGCTGAGAGCACAAAAATGACTATATTTGGAGAGGCGATCAACCACAACGAGAATCACTGTCTTCCCGCTAGATTTAGGGAGCCCTTCAATGAAATCCATAGAAATATCTGTCCAAATCCGTGTAGGTATGGGAAAGGGTTCAAGCAATCCTGGAATGAGTGTTGTTTCACCCTTATTGCGCTGGCAGGTATCACATTCGGCCACCATCTATTGAATTGTCATTTTCATGCCCTGCCAAAAGAAGTTACGCCATGCTCGTTCATATGTTTTGAGGAACCCAGAGTGCCCGGCCGATGGAGAAGCATGGAGTTCATAGAAGACAGCCTGTTGAAGATATGTGCTCTGGGGAAGCAACAGACGACCCTTGTATCGCAAAGAAGCACCATCCCAAGAGTAATGTGGTACAGCAGAAGGGTTGTTGGTCAAGCGTTGGATGATCTGAGATAAGGAAGAGTCATTGACATAACCCTGTTGAACAGATTGCAACCAATTTGGAACAGGCATAGAAATAGCTGAAAGAGAACCTTGGGAATCAAATGTGTGAGAAAGAGCATCTGCCACAATATTGTCTTTACCCTTTTTGTAAGTGATCTCATAGTCATAACCCATGATCTTGCTAACCCATTTTTGTTGTGCCGGGGAGGAGACACGCTGGTCCAAGAAATATTTCAGACTCTGGTGATCAGTCTTGATGCAGAAATGATTCCCTAATAGGTATGGATGCCACTTCTGTACTGCATGCAAAATAGCCATCATTTCCTTCTCATAGGTAGAGGCAGCTAAATTCTTACCTGAAAGGGATTTGCTGGTGAATGCAATGGGGTGTTCATCTTGAAGGAGAACAGCACCAAGTCCATTGCCGCAAGCATCACTCTCAATAGTGAAGGGCTTGGAAAAATCGGGCATAGCTAGCACATGTGTAGTACACATAGCTTGTTTTAGTTTGTCAAATGCACACTGAGCAGCAGGTGTCCATGTAAAAGCATCCTTTTTCAATAGAGCTGTTAATGGAGCTGCAATCTTCCCATAATCCTTGACAAACTTGTGGTAGTATCCAGTCAACCCCAAAAAACCACGAAGGCTCTTGAGTGTCTGAGGATGTGGCCAATTGTTCATGGCATCGATTTTGGCAGTATCCACGCGAACCCCTTGTGCTGAGATAATGTGCCCGAGATCCTCAACTTCCTTTTGTCCAAAAACACATTTAGACTGCTTGGCATGGAGATGATGGTCAGAGAAAAGTTGCATGACAAGATCCAGATGTTGGAGATGTTCATCCCATGTTTTACTGTAGATGAGGATATCATCAAAGAATACCAGAATGAATTTCCACAAGTAGGGTTGAAATATTTTATTCATTAAGGCCTGGAATGTGGAAGGAGCATTAGTGAGGCCAAAGGGCATGACCAAAAACTCATAATGGCCATCATGTGTGCGGAAAGCTATTTTAGGAATATCATCCTCATGAACCCGAATTTGATGATACCCAGAACGAAGATCCAACTTGGAGAAAAAGTGAGTCCCATGAAGCTCGTCAAGAAGCTCATCAACAACAGGAATTGGAAACTTATCCTTGATGGTGAGGTGATTAAGTGCTCGGAAGTCAATGCAGAGGCGCCATGACCCATCTTTTTTGCGGACAAGAATAACTGGAGAAGAAAAGGAACTAGTGCTTGGGCGAATAATACCTTGCTTCAATAAGTCCCGAACGAGCATTTCAATCTCCGTTTTTTGGTGGAATGGGTAGCGATAGGGCCTGATGTTAGGAGGAACACTGCTAGGAAGGATCTGAATACGATGGTCTTCTGGCCTGGAAGGTGGTAATCCCACTGGTTCAGCAAAGACACCTGTATATCGATCTAGAATTTGTTGTAGATCCAAAGGAGTAGTGGAGACCGCTGATGGTTGCATCTGGATGGAATGGATCTGAGCGATGACACCATGTGAATTCTTCTTGAGGAGTTTTTCCATGCGATGTGAACTAATGATGCTGAGAGAACCTGGTTGTAATCTTGTCAATGTGTGTTTGTGTCCATTGAGGGAAAACTGCATCCAAAGTTCGGCAAAATCCCATAAGATAGGGCCGAGTGTGCATAGCCATTGAGCGCCCAAAACCACATCACATCCGCCTAAGGGCAAGGCAAACATGTCAGAGCGCAAGGTATAATCTCCCATAGAGATACGCACATTTCGACACTTCCCTTTGCAAGGTAAGGTGCCCCCATTGGCAACCATGACTTCAAAGTTGGAGCAAGGATGGATAAAACAATCAGCTTGTTTGGCGATCCGAGGGTCAATGAAATTATGAGTGCTACCAGAATCAATGAGGATTGTAAGAGGAAGCTTCTTGAAGTAACCCCTAACCCACATTGTTTGGGGGGTGGTGATTCCAGCTAAAGCATGGAGAGATATCTCTGGCTGATCATCCTGAGACGGAGGGTCAATAGGCGGTTCCTGAATGTCGACCGGAGCATCCAGTGTTTCTGGATCTTTGTCACCCATTTCAGAGGCAGGCGGAGACTCCACATCCAGGAGATAGAGCTTTTGCTGAACACATCTATGTCCCTGAGTGAATTTCTCATCACAATTATAGCAAAGCCCCTTTTCTCTGCGTGCTTGCATCTCTATTTCAGACAAACGCTTGATAGGAGTCGGTTGAGGAGCCTGCGGTATAGGTGGTTGCTGAGAACCCATATTTCGGAAGGGAACAAAAGTGGGCTTGGAGCGTTGTTGGGCTGCAATCTTGTCTTATGCCAACTTAGCCAACCCGAGTGCTTCCATCATTGTGTTGGGACAGAACATTTTGACCTCAGAGCGGATTGAATCCTTTAGACCACTGATAAAACAACTCCGGTAAAATTCATCAGACAATCCTTCGGTGTGGTTGGATAGATTCTCAAATTCGGTTTGATACTCTCTCACAGTTCCAGTTTGGCAAAGTTTAGTGAGGGCTCCTGTGAAGTCATCAAAAGCACTAGGACCAAATCGTTGCAAAAGGAGCTGGCAAAAGTCTGGCCAGTTGGGCTCTGGATGAGCCTTGATGTACCAACGGTACCATTGAAGAGCTTCCTGTTCCAAATGAAAGGATGCCAACCGAACTTTTTTGACATCAAAAGTATTATGCAGACTGAAATACTGTTCTGCACGATAGATCCATCCAGTTGGATCGGTACCATTGAAGCGAGGAAAATCAAGCTTCGGACCACGGAAATTGCTGGAAGAAGAGAAACCATTGTCTGCTGAAGACTCGGACTGCCGTTTGTTGTTCATAGCTGAATGTTCAAGATGGAGACCAAGAAAATTTTCATCCAGATCCTGGAGTTTGGCTTGGATGGCTGCAAGTGCTTCCTCTATGGTTTTTGCTCCTGCACGGGTGACAACCATAACCAGGAATTTTTTTTTTTTTTTAACTAGGTAGGAAAACAAAAACAGGAACTACTTCAGTAAAGGAAAATTTGGATTTGGGAAAAAATCAGAAGGGTAATTGGGGTTTGAATAGGTTTTGGACACTATTGGATAGACAGGGAAGCAAAAATGAGGATTTTAGAAGCGGGGTGAAAGAATGGGAAAATTTGGCAGAGGGGAACAAAGAAGCAGAATTCAGAAAGGAACTCTGTGGTAAAAATTGAAGATGATTGGGTGAAATCTTAGGAAGTTATGGCAAACCCTAAAAATAGACAAATGTGGGATTTCAGGCTGTAGGAAGGGGAATTGAGGATAGGGTTCTCAGGAATGAAATATGCAGAATGGAATGACAGGGGTTCCCTGAAAATTTCAAGGGAAACAGAGGTAAAACAAGGTATATATGGAGACTGGAGCGGCTACGGCTCGATTTTTTATTTTTTTTATTTTTCAGACTGGAGCGGCTACGGCTCGGAAGGAATCTGGAACAACGCCGAACGGCTTGCAAAATGGATCTGAAACGGCGCAGCAGTGATCGACAATAGTTCAGCTGAAAGTAGATATGGACCCCAGGTATGTGCGGCTTCCTAACAGTTCAGGGTTTTCACTCGGCCACCAATGCTGTCTGACGGCTTGCGTATTGGGGCAGTACCCCTCACTCCATGGCTCAGGTAAAACTGATAACCGCTTTGCCATAAACGATAGCTCTTGGTTTACCTCACGGGTGGGAACTAGTCAATCAGGTAGGGGTCGTTGCCCTTTTCGCTGGCAGGTCCTCTCAATGGGCCAGCTACTTCGAGGTTCCTGTGGTACTTCTCACAATGAGTTTTAGGGCTTATTCCCAAGTACTTCCCACAGTTAAGCGGATAGGGATTATTCCCAAATCTGAACCTGCAACAGATGCGAAAAAAAATTTTGGCAGAAATTTCACCCAGCGAGCCCAAGAGAGTGCTCTGATACCAGATGTGAGGCACCTGCAACAATTACTTAACGAAAATATGCGAAATAGCAGAAATGACAGAACTCAGAATCACTTTTATATTGATCATGGGCCACTTCGAGAGGGCAACCTCCTATGAGCAAGCTCAATACAAATAACTTCACGGTGCCTTCATAGGTCTCAACACACACTTATATACTAATTCTAGGCACCAATACTATCGGCCGAAACCATGGGCCGTTACAAACTATGGATCAACAATACTACGAGCGACTTACAAAGCATATGCGCCAACAACAATAACACAAACTATTGATCAACAAATACTACGGGATGACTTACAAAGCATATGCGTCCAACAACAACATACTAACAAAGTAAAGACATGGGTTCCTAACAGGGTGGCACGACTCTTATCACCAATTTTGCCATTGCGAACGTCGCAGATATTAACACTAATTTTTCCATCATGCATGTAGAAGTTAACGTTAATTCTGCCACCGTGCGCAAAAGTTATCCTTAACTTTGCTGACACAGCCTTTGGCAAAATTTCAAAACACTTAGAAAATTTTTGGAATTTTCTCTTCCTTTCGGCTCCGACAGCTAACCTTGCGACTGCCGACTGCTTCCCTTCGGCGCAGAGTTAGCAATGATTTCGCCGACCGTTGCAGCCCCTTTGGGATTATCTTTGCTGACAGATTCGCAAGAGTTAGCCTAAGTTTTGCCGCCGCGCGCGCAGAAAATTAGCCTAATTTTCGCTGCCGCGCACGCATAAAATTAGCCTAATTTTCGGCGCCGCAACCCTTAGGCAAAATTTCAAAAACAATTAATTTTGTTTTTGAGATTTTCTCTTCCTTTTGGCACAGAATTACCAACTTCTCCGCCGACTGTGTCGCAAGAGATAAGGTTAAAATCTCTAACCACTAACCCTATGACCGCCGACCGTGTCACAAAGTTAACCTTAACTTCTGCGCCCGCAAGCCTTCGTTGAAACTTTTAATCCTAAAATCCATTGCCAGTGTCGCAGCTTTTAACATTACTTTCGCCGTGCCCGCCATGCGCATCGCATATTTTAGCGTTAAAAATGTCGCCGCCACGCGTCGCAAAAATTAACGTTAATTTTTCCACCGCAGCCTTAGCAGCAAACACTTAGAAAATTTTCAAATTTTCAAAAACAGTTAGAAAAATTTAGAATTTTTCCTTCTTCTTTTTGTGATGATCATTTCTCAACAGGAAGCATAATTAAAGATCATACTTCGCATATAACAGAACCATAAAAAGATGTATTAAATTGCATCTCTTCATGTCAAAATAAAACAACAGAATAATATACAGATAACAAGGGGTTGCGCCTCCTTTCTCTCCTCCATGGAGGAAAACAACAAATACAAAAACATATTGCTACTGCATTAGAAACAATGTAAAGTAAGCATTCAACTTGAGAAGGAATTTTCTCCCTCCTTCCTCACTTTCATAAGATGAAATCAATGCAAGCAGTTTTGCAAAAATACCCAAAACAGTCATGGGAATGATTTCCCATTCTAACAAATAGAAGCCATGAGATCTTCAGGTTTCTTTAATGCATTTTAATTCCAAATAATAACTAAATATACACACAATGATTTATATCTCTATGAAGGGCCCAACAGTTGTAGTGTTGAACCTTAAGCTCTGATACCAATCTGTAATATCCCCTCCCACGGACCCAATTCTTGGAAGGGAACATGATGCCAATCTGGGGCTTTTACATAAACTCAGTCCATTAAATTCACAGCAATTAAAATCAAATGTGTGCAGATGCAATTTAAAGCAAACATGCATAGCGGAATAACATCATCCACACACATTACATGATGCCATTCAATTTAACACAGTCAACAAATTAATAAATTTGCAGAAGTAATTGCATATAAGAAAATACTCATCTTGCTGTAATGATCTCCCAAACAACTAGCTATGTCGCCGCAACGTTCCACCCAACCATAGGCCAGTTGTGTTCATCAATTCTCTCAACACAACTGCCACCCCTGAGTTGGGCATGATTCTTACAAGGAAAAGGGAACATTCCAGCTCATGCATAGCCAAAGCAATAGAAACCCATCTCAAGCCCAACCTTCTTTTACACACAGAAACTCCAACTGGGCATGGATACCCATTTTTAGCAATGGGATTTGCAAATATGATGGCCATAGGTTTTCCCAAAAACATGGGCACACCAAAAATGGACTGGGGGTGAGAAAATCATCCACAGGGAACCAACCCAAATTTCCATGGGTATTTTGGGAATCTAAATGGCCAAAATGACCCCAATGAAACCCCAAATCAAGCTCCCATACTCCCAACCACTCTGCAACACAAAAACGCCCTCTTTTCCCACTAAAAACCAAGAAGACACAAAAAAAAACATGGAGGAAAAATGCCCAGCAGTCCCAAAAACGTGAGAGAGGCAAAACTCGTTCATGGGTAATGGCTTGGGGAGCAATTCATAGCTGTTTTCTTGCCCAAGAAGCAAAAAACGTTTTTCCATGAAGGGTGGCTTGCCCATACTCGAATTTGGACAGCCATACCTCCCATTCCCAAGGCATTAACTACCTCAACCAATTCTTGGGAAAAATGAATGATTAGGTACAAAGTCAACATGGGTAGTTGAGTGTTTGATGGGTTATCTCATTGACACTTGGCTTGACTTGATTGGATCAAGGGTTTGAATGTTTTCCCTCCCAATTCCTTGAAAAATCATGCCCCCATCTCTTGTTGCATTGCATAGCTAGTTGTGGGTATTTTATTAAAATGCATATTTACATGATATTCACAATTCCATTGTGCATGGCTAGCACGTAAACCATATGCACCAATAAAATCGATGGCGGGGCCTTGGCCTTGAGCTCCTCACCACGATTTTATAACAATATTACATCATTTACATTTTAATATAATGGGGTCAAACTTGGGATATTACATAGGTGATGGTATACGATTTTTCCTACAAAACAAGTTAAATTGCATGATTAGAAACATCTCATAGTTTTTAGAACAAATTCTTACACATAAAGAAATATGTCATACAGTCATGCAATTATTTTTGCCAATGCTTCAATACAACATTCATCCATATCCTGTAACTTTCTAGATGCTTTCCAATCTCTACCAGAACATTGTTAAGAGTTTGCACTACTCCCAACATGTCAGCAAAGAGGTTTCATTCTAGATAAGTAGCAATGGAATGTTGTACAGTGCCATAGGCCACTTACCCATTACATGCATATTAGTAGTATGATGTTCATTAATGCAATTATTCTAATATGCCAAAATACACAGCCTAATTCTAGGAACATCAGTATATACATCATTGAACAGTATTATTTAAACAATCAAATATGCAAGAAATGATAATTCAAATACTTATCTTTGTTTGTTTGTTGGGTTGACTCCCTCTCAGTCTTTGCTTCCTTTCTACAACTCCATTCTGATGTGGATTGTGAGAAGTGGTCGAATCCCTTTGAATATCTGCATCATTGCAGAAATTACTGGAGTGTGCTCCCTCTTGATCTTTGCTTCCTAGATTACCTATCCTTGAACTTATATCCATCCTCGATCACTATGCATGCTTACAAGTATCATTATTGTGATATCCTCAAGATCTCATACATAATCATACATTTATTAGTATAATATCAATACTATCATAAACACAATAGTCTTAAACATGTATAGTAATGATCATTTTAAACACACATAATAAACATTAGTATTCAAGGTTTATATAGTACTCTTTTGGTTAGTCATATCATCAATTTAAAGTAAGAAACATAATATGCCTAAACCCATGATTACTCAAACCTATAACTTCATGAATAATCATAATCAATCATGCCAAGTATACTTATATAAGATATCCTAACACAAGGTAGGATTTTAACTTGATATAGGAAAAACATACTTGGATTATCATGTTAGATAGCTATGTCTAACATAACCACATGATGTCTTCTTGTTCTTCAATGACTTGTGCTAGTAACCTGCATATCTCATAAGTTAACCATTATAGAACCAAGTTATACATACCTCGTAAGTAGATCTTCTATGTGATCCATGATAATGGATGAATCTCTGTCTTCATGTCTCCATGGTCATATGTTCTTGAACTAGAACATGATTTGTCTTTCTTGATGTATCTTTCATGTTAGCAGACAACATCAACCTCATACAACACCATAATGCATTAGTACAATTATAAGTGTCAAAACCCTAATCAATGAATATCTTCTATCATGCATTCATAATTTTATTAAGGTGATACAACAAGTCAAAAATTAATCAATATTGTACTAACGTAATAATATAAAGACAAACATATCGTAAACTTAATCATGAACAGATTTTGAAACATACCTGTAAGTCATACCTATCGAGATTGCTTGTAATCTTCTTATGTAAGGCCTTAGCCTCATCTCCCTCTGAAACAAGAACTTCTTAACTTATGCAGGTGACCAATCCATCCTCTTCTAGGATTAATCCAATCCACTTGATTTGCAAGAATTGGATCTAAAAGGATAGAAAGATGCGCCTTGATGAGCTGATCAAGCCGGTATACTCAGAATTTGAAAACTACAAAGTTTCACCCCTCAAAATTGCTTTTGAAACTTCCGGATCTTCTGGACAGGATCCCGAACTAGGGTTTGATAAAGCCCACCCTTCTTCCCAACCAAAAGATTCAATCCAAAGCTCTAAACTTCGATTTTTCTGAGGAGCTTCCAGTCGTGGTCATAGACTTCAAGAATTCCAACTTTTGCAGAAGCCCTAATTTTCCACTTTTCCGATCAAAGTCCCGAACTAAGGTTTGATCAAGCTCGGCCTTCTGCCCAACCAAAAAATTTGATCTTGGTCTCTAAATTTCGATTTTGATGAGTATCATTTATCCATGGTATCCGATTACAAGAATTCCAACTTTCTCTGAAACCCTAATTCCCGGAGCCATGAATGAAGGTGTTCAAAAACCAATTCTGTTTTGACAGAAATATGCACCTGATTGTTTCTGGTGTAACTCTAAAATTATGAATCCACAGGGTTTTAATATTCTACCTGTGGTATCCCTACCTGTCATATTTCCAACCCCATAGGTCTGACATCAATTGGATTCTCTGAGACAGAGTTATGCCAAGTGTCAAAATGTGACCTGTTTATGGGATAAAACAATAGAGCAAACTTGTACGGAGTTCCACATGTCACTGGTTCAACTTCAGCCTCTGAAAACCTTACCAAAGAAACTACATTCCGGTCCCTTCCTATTACTTTTTACGAAATTTCATTTGGAGCTTCCTAGCCCAAGTTGTGACGTTTTTTCCTAGGTCACCTGTTTATGACTAAGATCTAGAAGAGGCAGAAACCCCAGATTGTACAGATCATAAAAAACAAAGTACAACGAATTAGAAGTTGTGCTTTGGACACAAGGTACATGGGGATCTTATCTTTGACCTGTAAGCGTTTCAGATCCTGAAACCTCGCCAAATTGGATTTATAGCTAAAGTGCTATGATGACTGGTTTTTGCTATATCAAGCCCTAGCATCGCAAGTGCAACAAGTGTCATACATGCCATACCATGCCTTCTTTCAGGCTAGCTCTGATACCATGTTAGTTTTTCATAATTTACTTCAATCTGATATAGGATCTTAACTGAGAGAATAACATGTACAACATATCTACAGCATATCAATCATGGACACAATAATGCAAGCACACAAGAGACACAGAGTTTCACCGGGGAAAACCAAGAAGGTGAAAAACCCCACAACTTCCTCATAGATAGAAAGAGCAATGATACAACCAAAGTACAAGAGATAGTCTTCTCCTAGAAGATGATCCTCCTCCTCACAAGTGTGCCATTTTATGAGAGAGATAGAAGTGAGTAATGAGTTATCAAATAGAGATCTCCTGATCTCTATTTATAGTTGTCCTGTCCTGCCCATAAACCAGTGGGGCCGACTTGTCTAGCTTAGCCTAATAACCCATGGTTACATTAATCCGGGTCGACCCCACATTTGGTGGTCTAATAACCCATTTACCCACATGACTCATATAGGGCCGACCCCATCAAGGTGGTCTAATAACCCATCAAGTATAAGTTATGACACTTACAATATAAATGACAACACTTTCGTATAGAGGAATAATAACATCTCTATAGGAATACAAACACTTCCGTATAGAGGAATAATAACATCTTTATAGGAATACAATACACATGGGTAAAATACATTCCGAAGTTACATATACATCAACAAAATATAGGTAACTAACTCAAGTGGTCCTAAAATTATGCATGCAGGGCACATTAGGTGGATGATGGATCCTAGATGACATCTGCACACCGCTAGGGGGGAAATGACATCATCAACTACTAGGAAAAATAAATAATTCTAGGTAGGACAATGATGGAGTATTAATTATCCTAACAATTCCGTCAACATATGTTCACACGTAACTCACATTTGGAAAACATAAAATTTACACTTGGGCACTAGATAATTACAATGCCCTCTTTCCCTTGGACGAAAAATTTAATGTCAATTAACACAGATTGTAATATTTGGCATGGATTTGTTTTTTCACTCGAATTTCATAGGGACATTTCATCAAACAGTTAATGTGCAAACTGTAAATTTTTCCCAATTTAGGCAGAACCATCTTAAACATTGAAATTTTTACTGTGGTTTCTCTCTACATTCATCCTAATCCATAATTCAGTCATATATATGCATATGAATTAAACCATTGGGAGGATTCCCTACTATTTTTTCCCATTTTTTCTCACACGGATTTCTTTAAACACTTCACGTGCAACCTCTGTTTCTTCCTGTAGAATCAAATTTCAGCCTATTTAGATCAAGTGTTGAAAACTTGTGGCTCTGATACCACTCGTTAATATATCTAGTAGACTCATTTTACCATTGAGACCATGGGGTACTCAAATTCTATATCTGAATTTATCTTTCGTATCCAAATTCATTTTTATTCAATTCATTTAATTACACAATAGAAATAAA
The DNA here is from genome assembly GCA_027924585.1 of Larix kaempferi. Taxonomy (NCBI): domain Eukaryota; kingdom Viridiplantae; phylum Streptophyta; class Pinopsida; order Pinales; family Pinaceae; genus Larix; species Larix kaempferi. The sequence goes on along the minus strand of BSBM01000734.1, from coordinate 1,855,161 downwards.
ATTACATCGTCGCTCCAATAATTTTATGCATACATTATAATCTATAGGGAATTCAAGCATGAAACACACACCATGTCATGCAATTATATAAATTTATACATTCATACACAATGAATAATAAATATGAAACAAAAAATTAACCATGGCATTGATACACAGTTAGAGATTTGTCTTTTAATAAATTATTCCCCAACTGGCTGCAAGTGAAGGACGTTCCTCTTAGCCTTAGGCACTGTCAAGCCAAATATTACTTCAACAAACCACCCCCAAGTTGGGGCTATGATTCCACAAGAGGGGAAGTGATAGTGAGCCTTAGCTTATATCCCTAACCTTAGAAATTTAAATGAAGTACTTAAGCCTTGATTAAAAGCCATGCTTTGTTTAAGCATTATTTAATTATCCTAAGAAAGGGATTAAGAGGGGTAAATGGTCACATGTGGAAGAATCCACATGGAAATTCAATGCATGCTTATAAAAGTGAGAATTTGAGCATCTTGAGAAGGGTTCATTCCTCATACACTCTCTCCATTCAAATTGCATTCACCACCATCCTTGCCATGATCTTGGAGAGCCATATCTTGGTATTGTGACCCAATTTCGATCTCAATGCATCTTGTTATATATTCAACAATATATCTCTTCATTCCTGGACAAAAGTATTGAATTCTTACAGCTACAATTGTATTTTGGTATGAAAGATTCCATGCATATTGTAAACTATGAATCTCATTCATTACCAATTTCATTAACTCCCATGAATTAGGAACATAAAATCTATTTTTGTATATAATAATTCCATCGTCTTCCAACCTATAACCTTCATATTTTTGTTGTACATTTTCTTATTGTAATTCTTGTTTTACCTAAAGGTAATGCTCATCTGATATGACAACCTCTAGAATTCTGGTTTTTAAATTGGATTTGCACATACTAATGGTTGAAACATTCATAGCATGAACTCTTCTACTGAGTGCATCAACAACTTTGTTCTCATTGCCTTTAATATGTTTGATATCAAAAATCAAATTCACACAAAAATTCCAGCCATCTTGTTTGTCTTGCATCCAAATTTTTCTTCTCAAATAAATATTTCAACCCACTATGATATGTTCTCAACTCAAATTTTCTGCCCATGAGAAAATTTTCCCCAGACAAGAAAGCAACACGACTCCATCATGGTGGTGGTGGATAAGTTAACTAAATTCGATCACTTTATACTAGTCAAGTCAACTCATAAGGCATCTAATATAGAATATATTTATATGAAATAGATTACTAGGTTACATGAGATACCTAAGGAAATAGTTTTAGACAGAGATCCAAATTTTGCTTCAAACTTTTGGAAGTGATTATTCAAGGGATTTGGAACAAATATGAATTTAAGCACGCCATATCATCCACAAGAAGATGGGAAGACTGAGAGGGCCAATCAAGTTATTGAAGATATGTTAAGAATATATGTGATGGATGAGCCATCAAAATGGGAAGGCTACCTCTATTTGGAGAGTTTTCGTATAATAATGGAAATCATGCTTCTTTGAATATGAGTCAATTTGAGGCCTTACATGGTAGAAAGTGCAGTACTCCAATCAGTTGGGATAATCTAGTTGACAGAGTAATAATGGGGCTAGAATTACTCAAATAAATGGAAGAGCAGATGGTAAAAATTAGGTAGAATTTGAAACGGGCACATGACAGACATAATATTTATGTAGACAAAGGAAGATCAATTAAAGAATTTAAAGTGGCATATCATGTGTATTTGAAAGTCGGGATAAAGAAGAGTTCCTTGAAATTGGGAATTTGTCCAAACCTTGCAGCCCAGTTTTGTGGCTCATTTGAAATTTTGGATAGGATAGAGCCTCTAGCTTATGCATTAGAATTGCCTCCTTGTTTTTGTGTGGCATAATGTATTTCATGTGTCTTTTTTAAAGAAATATGTGCACGATCCTAACCAAATAATTTATTGGGATGTGATCCATTTGGAACCGAAAGGAAATATTCCGGTACATCTAGTGTGTATCCTCGATCAAAAAGTTACATTTATGAGGAATAGGGCCATCTAGCAGGTAAAGGCCCAACAAACCCATTATAGTTCTGCAGAAGCAACGTGGGAGATCAAGGATGTGATGCAGGAGGCATACCCATAACTATTTTGAAGTTTGATAAAAAAAATTATAAATGTACATAGTGTTGATGATGCACCGAGGATGGTGCATAAATTAAGGGGGAGGGGAATGTAATACCATAGTTTTGACCACCATGATGTAAATTTTATAATGATGTAAAAGGATAACAATCCAAAAACAAATGGTCAGGATGACCAAGACTATGTAAATATGTACATTTTGATATTAATATAAAATCTCTAATGGTTGCAGCAGAATAAGGACAAAGAAGAGATGGGGGTCTATGATTCCACAAGAGGGGAAGTGATAATGGGACTTAGATTATCTCCCTAGCCTTAGAAATTTAAACCAAGTACTTAAAACTTGATTAAGAGCCATGCTTTGTTTAAGAAAATTATTTAATTATCCTAAGAAAGGATTAAGAGGGGGAAATGGTCCCATGTGGAAGAATCCACATGGAAATCTAGTGCATGGTTATAAAAGTGAGAATTTGAGCTTGAGAGGGGTTTGTTCCTCATACACTCCCACCATTTGAATTGCATTCACCACCATCCTTGCCATGATCATGGAGAGCCATATCTTGGTACCGTGACAGAGAACCAAGAAGCCATTATGGGAAATGAATTGTGCATGCCATTAACCCGGGTAGACTAGTGTGTGAAACAAACCTGGCCTATGACCTATTCCCTAGAGTCTCAATTCAAATACTTCTTGGTCAGCCTTTGATAGAGCACTAAAAGGGATGTGGAGGTTTCCTGAGGTATTGTTATCTCAAAGAAGGGAGCTTTTTCCTAGCATTGTGTAGGTTGATGGGGAAGGAGAATTGAGGATTGGGACAACTGTGGAGGTATTTATGTACTAGTTGGTTCCATGAGACATTGAGCTGAGCATAGCAACATTTGGAAGATATTTTCCCTTGTGGAATCATAGCCCTAGCTTGGGGGTGTCCTGTCAAAGTAAGATTTGGATTGGCAGTGCATAAGGATGGGAGGAAAGTCCTTCACCTGCATTCAGTTTGAGAATAATTGATTAAAATATAAGTCTCTAACTGTGTATTAATTCCATGGTTTTAATTATGTGTTTCATATTTATTATTTATTTTTTTATGAATGTATACATGTATAGAATTGCATGACATGGTGTTTGTTTCATGCTTGAATTTCCTATAAATTATAATGTATGCATAAAATGATGTGGGAGACCATGTAATTTTATTTATGTGGTGTAATTAAATGTATTGAAGAAAAACGAATTTGGATGTGGGTGATAAATTCAGATATATAATTTGAGTACCATGTGGTCTCAATGGTTGAATGAGGTTACCAAATATGTTATAATACCCCAGTTTTGATCTAGTGATGTAAATTTAATAAATATTGATGTAAAAGGATAAGAAGCCATAACAAATTGTTAGGATGACCAAGACTATGTAAATATGTACATTTTTATATTAGTATAAAATATCTAATGGCTAGAGAGGAAGAAGGACGAAGAAGAGATGGGGGGCTATGATTCCACAAGAGGGAAAGTGATAGTGGACCTTAGTGTATCTCCATAGCCTTAGAAATTTAAACCAAGTACTTAAACCTTAATTAAGATTCATGCTTTGTTTAAGCATTATTTAATTATCCTAAGAAAGAGATTAAGAGGGCAAATGGTCACATGTGGAAGAAACCACATGGAAATCTAATGCATGCATATAAAAGTGAGAATTTGAGCAGCTTGAGAGGGGTTCATTCCTCATACACTCCCACCATTCAAATTACATTCACCGCCTTCCTTTTTGTGATATTGGAGAGCCATAGCTTGGTACCATGACCCATTTTTGACCCCAATCCACCTTGATATATATTCAACAATATCTTCCTTCATTCTTGGCCAAACGTATTGACTTCTTACAGCTACAATTATCTTTTGGTATCCAGGATTCCCTACATATGGTACATTATGCATCTCATTCATTACCAATTTCCTTAATTCCCCTCAATTCGAAACATAAACTCTATTTTTGTACGTAATAATTCCATCATATTCCAAACTGTAACCTTTGTATTATTGTTGTACATTTTCCTATTGTAGTTCTTGTTTTACCTGAAGGTAATGTTCATATGATATGAAAGCCTTAAGAATTCTGGTTTTAAATCTAGTTTGTACATATTAATGGTTGAAGCATTCACAACATGAACTCTTCTACTCAGCACATCAACAACTTTGCTCTCCTTGCTTTAAATATGTTTGATATCAAAATCATATTCACACATAAATTCCATCCATCTTGTTTGTCTTTCATTTAAATTTTGTTTCTCAATAAATATTTCAGCCCACTATGATATGTTCTCAACTCAATTTTTCTGCCCATGAGAAAATTGAACTAGGATAAGAAATCAACATGATTTCATCATGTTGGTGGTGGATAAGTTAACCAAAGTTGCTCACTTTATACCAGTCAAGTCAACTCATAAGACAACTAATATAGCATATATTTATATGAAAGAGATTTCCAGGTTACATGAGATACCTAAAGCAATAGTTTCAGACGGAGATCTAAAGTCTACTTCAAACTTTTGGAAGGGCTTATTTAAGGGATTTGGAACAGATAATATCATCCATAGACGGATGGGAATACTGAGAGAGCCAATCAATTTATTGAAGATATGTTAAGAATGTATGTGATGGATCAGCCATCAAAATAGGAAGAATACCTCTATTTGGTAGAGTTTTCATATAATAATGGATATCATGATTCTTTGAAGATGATTCCATTTGAGGCCTTGTATGGTAGAAAGTGCAAAATTCCAATCAGTTGGGATAATCGATTTGACAGATTATTAATTGGGCTAGAGTTACTCAAAGAAATGGAAGAGCAGATTGTAAAAGTCAGGGACAATTTGAAAGTGGCACATGATAGACATAAGAGTTATGCATACAAAGGAATAGCAGTAAAAGTATTTAATGTTGGGGATCATGTGTATTTGAAAGTCAGTCCAAGGAAGAGTTCCCTAAAATTAGGAATCTGTCCAAATCTTGTAGCCCATTTTTATGGGCCATTTGATATTTGTTATAGGATAGGGCCTCTAGATTATGCATTATCATTTCCTACTTGCTTGTGTGTGCATAATGTATTTCATGTGTCTTTGTTAAGGAAATATGTGCCTAATCTTAACCACATAATTGATTGGGCTATGATCCAAGTGGAACTAAAAGGAGATATCCGGGTTCATTCAATGTCTATCCTCAATCAGAAAGTTACGTTGCTGAGGAATAGGGCCATTGGACGCGTAAAGGTCCCATGGAACCATTATAGTCCCGAAGAAGCAATGTGGGAGCTCGAGGATGTGATGCAAGAGGCATACCCGCAACTATTTTGAAGTTTGATATAAGTTTTGTAAGTGTACATAGCGTTGATGATGAACCGTGGACGGTGCATAAATTAAAGGGGATGGGAATGTAATACCTCGGTTTTGACCCCGTGATGTAAATTTTGAAAATATTAATGTAAAAGGATAAGAAGCCAGAAGCAAATGGTTAGGATGACCAAGACTAGGTAAATATGTACATTTTTATATTAATATAAAATGTCTAATGGTTGCATAGGAAGATGGATGAAGAAGAGATGGGGGGCTATGATTCCATAAGAGGGGAAGTGATAATGGGATTTACCTTATCTCCCTAGCCTTAGAAATTTAAACAAAGTACTTAAACCTTGATTAAGATCCATGCTTTATTTAAGCATTATTTAATTATCCTAAGAAAGGGAATAAGAGGGGGAAATGATTGCATGTTGAAGAAGCCACATGACAATCTAATGCATGCTTATAAAAGTGAGAATTTGAGCTTGAGAAGGGTTTGTTCCTCATACACTCCCACCACTCGAATTGCATTCAACACCATCCTTGCCATGATGTTGGAGAGCCATAAATTGCTACCATGACAAAGAACCAAGAAATTAGCTATTGTGGGAAATGAATTGTGCATGACATTGACCTAGGTAGACTAGTGTGTGAGAGAAACCTAGTATATAGCTTGTTCCCTGGAGTCCCAATTTAGATACTTCCTATCCAACATGTGTTGGAACACTAGAAGGGAACTAGAGGCTGTCCAAGGGACTGTTAGCTCAGAGAAGGGAGTTTGTTCCTAGTGTTGTGCAAGTCACATGGGAAAGGAGAATTGAGGATGGGACAGTTTTGGAGTGGCTTCTGCACCAGTGGGTTGCATGAGACATGGAGTTGAATATGGTGGAATTAGGAATAGATTTACCCATTATGGAATCATAGCTCCATCTCGGAGGTGGCCTATCAAAGTAAGACTTAGCTTGAGGAGGAACGTCCTTCACCTTCACTGATCAATTGGAGAATAACTAATTAAAAAATAACTTTCTAACTATGTATGAATGCCATGGTTAATTCTTGATTTCATATTTATTATTTATTGTGTATGAATACATAAATGTATAGAATTGCATGACATGGTGTGTTTCATGCTTGAATTTCCTGAAATAAGGCATCTAATATAGAATATAGAATATAGAATATATTTATATGAAATAGATTACTAGGTTACATGAGATACTTAAGGAAATAGTTTTAGATAGAAATCCAAATTTTACTTCAAGCATGGCATATCATCCACAAGAAGATGGGAAGACTGAGAGGGCCAATCAAGTTATTGAAGATATGTTAAGAATGTATGTGATGGATGAGCCATCAAAATGGGAAGGCTACCTCTATTTGGTAGAGTTTTCGTATAATAATGGATATCATGCTTCTTTGAATATGAGTCGATTTGAGGCCTTATATGGTAGAAAGTGCAATACTCCAATCAGTTGGGATAATCCAGTTGACAAAGTAATAATGGGGCTAGAATTACTCAAATAAATAGAAGAGCAGATGGTAAAAATTAGGTAGAATTTGAAAGGGGCACATGATAGACATAATATTTATGTAGACAAAGGAAGATCAATAAAAGAATTTAAAGTGGCAGATCATGTGTATTTGAAAGTTGGGATAAAGAAGAGTTCCTTGAAATTGGGAATTTGTCCAAACCTTGCAGCCCGGTTTTGTGGGCCATTTGAAATTTTGTATAGGATAGAGCCTCTAGCTTATGCATTAGAATTGCCTCCTTGTTTTTGTGTGGCATAATGTATTTCATGTCTCTTTTTTAAAGAAACATGTGCACGATCCTAACCACATAATTTATTGGGATGTGATCCAGTTGGAATCGAAAGGAAATATTCCGGTACATCTAGTGTGTATCCTCGATCAAAAAGTTACATTTATGAGGAATAGGGCCATCTGGCAGGTAAAGGTCCAACAAACCCATTATAGTTCTGCAGAAGCAACATGGGAGATCGAGGATGTGATGCAGGAGGCATACCCGTAACTATTTTGAAGTTTGATAAAAAAAAATTATAAATGTACATAGTGTTGATGATGCACCGAGGATGGTGCATAAATTAAGGGGGAGGGGAATGTAATACCGTAGTTTTGACCACCATGATGTAAATTTTATAATGATGTTAAAGGATAACAATCCAGAAACAAATGGTCAGGATGACCAAGACTATGTAAATATGTACATTTTGATATTAATATAAAATCTCTAATGGCTACAACAGAATAAGGACAAAGAAGAGATGGGGGTCTATGATTCCACAAGAGGGGAAGTGATAATGGGACTTAGCTTATCTCCCTAGCCTTAGAAATTTAAACCAAGTACTTAAAACTTGATTAAGAGCCATGCTTTGTTTAAGAAAATTATTTAATTATCCTAAGAAAGGATTAAGAGGGGGAAATGGTCCCATGTGGAAGAAGCCACATGGAAATCTAATGCATGCTTATAAAAGTGAGAATTTGAGCTTGAGAGGGGTTTGTTGCTCATACACTCCCACCATTTGAATTGCATTCACCACCATCCTTGCCATGATCATGGAGAGCCATATCTTGGTACCGTGACAGAGAACCAAGAAGCCATTATGGGAAATGAATTGTGCATGCCATTAACCCGGGTAGACTAGTGTGTGAAACGAACCTGGCCTACAGCTTATTCCATAGAGTCTCAAATCAAATACTTCTTGGTCAGCCTTTGCTAGAGCACTAAAAGGGATGTGGAGGTTTCCCGAGGTATTGTTAGCTCAAAGAAGGGAGCTTTTTCCTAGCATTGTGCAGGTTGATGGGGAAGGAGAATTGAGGTTTGGGACAACTATGGAGGTATTTATGTACTAGTTGGTTCCATGAGACATTGAGCTGAGCATAGCAACATTTGGAAGATATTTTCCCTTGTGGAATCATAGCCCTAGCTTAGGGGTGTCCTATCAAAGCAAGATTTGGATTGGCAGTGCAGAAGGATGGGAGGAAAGTCCTTCACCTACATTCAGTTTGAGAATAATTGATTAAAATATAAGTCTCTAACTGTGTATTAATGCCATGGTTTTAATTATGTGTTTCATATTTATTATTTATTGTTTATGAATGTATACATGTATAGAATTGCATGACATGGTGTTTGTTTCATGCTTGAATTTCCTATAAATTATAATGTATGCTTAAAATGATGTGGGAGACCATGTGATTTTATTTATGTGGTGTAATTAAATGTATTGAAGAAAAACGAATTTGGATGTGAATGATAAATTCAGATATATAATTTGAGTACCATGTGGTCTCAATGGTTGAATGAGGTTACCAGATATGTTATAACACCCCAGTTTTGATCTAGTGATGTAAATTTGATAAATATTGATGTAAAAGGATAAGAAGCCATAACAAATTGTTAGGATGACCAAGACTATCTAAATATGTACATTTTTATATTAGTATAAAATATCTAATGGCTAGAGAGGAAGAAGGACGAAGAAGAGATGGAGGGATATGATTCCACACGAGGGAAAGTGATAGTGGACCTTAGCGTATCTCCATAGCCTTAGAAATTTAAACCAAGTACTTAAACCTTAATTAAGATTCATGCTTTGTTTAAGCATTATTTAATTATCCTAAGAAAGGGATTAAGAGGGGAAATGGTCACATGTGGAAGAAACCAGATGGAAATCTAATGCATGTGTATAAAAGTGAGAATTTGAGCAACTTGAGAGGGGTTCATTCCTCATACACTCCCACCATTCAAATTACATTCACCGCCTTCCTTTTCGTGATATTGGAGAGCCATAGCTTGGTACCATGACCCATTTTTGACCCCAATCCACCTTGATATATATTCAACAATATCTTCCTTCATTCCGGGCCAAATGTATTGACTTCTTACAGTTACAATTATCTTTTGGTATCCAAGATTCCCTACATATGGTACATTATGCATCTCATTCATTACCAATTTCCTTAATTCCCCTCAATTCAGAACATAAACTCTATTTTTGTATGTAATAATTCCATAATATTCCAAACTATAACCTTCGTATTATTGTTGTACATTTTCCTATTGCAGTTCTTGTTTTACCTGAAGGTAATGTTTATATGATATGAAATCCTTAAGAATTCTAGTTTTTAAATCTAGTTTGTACATATTAATGGTTGAAGCATTCACAACATGAACTCTTCTACTGAGTGCATCAACAACTTTGTTCTCCTTGCTTTAAATATGTTTGATATCAAAATCAAATTCACAAATAAATTCCATCCATCTTGTTTGTCTTGCATTTAAATTTTGTTTCTCAAATAAATATTTCAGCCCACTATGATATGTTCTCAACTCAATTTTTCTGCCCATGAGAAAATTTAATTAGGATAAGAAATCAACATGATTTCATCATGTTGGTGGTGGATAAGTTAACCAAATTTGCTCACTTTATACCAGTCAAGTCAACTCATAAGACAACTAATATAGCATATATTTATATGAAAGAGATTTCCAAGTAACATGAGATACCTAAAGCAATAGTTTCAGATGGAGATCTAAAGTTTACTTCAAACTTTTGGAAGGGCTTATTTAAGGGATTTGGAACAGATAATATCATCCATAGACAGATGGGAAGACTAAGAGAGCCAATCAATTTATTGAAGATATGTTAAGAATTTATGTGATGGATCAACCATCAAAATAGGAAGAATACCTCTATTTGGTAGAGTTTTCATATAATAATGGATATCATGATTCTTTGAAGATGATTCCATTTGAGGCCTTGTATGGTAGAAAGTACAATACTCCAATCAGTTGGGATAATCAATTTGACAGATTATTAATTGGGCTAGAGTTACTCAAAGAAATGGAAGAGCAGATTGTAAAAGTCAGGTACAATTTGAAAGTGGCACATGATAGACATAAGAGTTATGCATACAAAGGAAGAGTAGTAAAAGTATTTAAAGTTGGGGATCATGTGTATTTGAAAGTTAGTCCAAGGAAGAGTTCCCTAAAATTAGGAATCTGTCCAAATCTTGCAGCCCATTTTTATGGGCCATTTGATATTTGTTATAGGATAGGGCCTCTAGATTATGCATTATCATTTCCTGCTTGCTTGTGTGTGCATAATGTATTTCATGTGTCTTTGTTAAAGAAATATGTGCCTAATACTAACCACATAATTGATTGGGATATGATCCAAGTGGAACTAAAAGGAGATATCCGGGTTCATTCAATGTCTATCCTCGATCAGAAAGTTACGTTGCTGAGGAATAGGGCCATTGGACGCGTAAAGGTCCCATGGAACCATTATAGTCCCGAAGAAGCAATGTGGGAGCTCGAGGATGTGATGCAAGAGGCATACTCGCAACTATTTTGAAGTTTGATATAAGTTTTGTGAGTGTACATAGCGTTGATGATGAACCGTGGACGGTACATATATTAAAGGGGATGGGAATGTAATACCCCAGTTTTGACCCCGTGATGTGAATTTTGTAAATATTAGTGTAAAAGGATAAGAAGCCAGAAGCAAATGGTTAGGATGACCAAGACTAGGTAAATATGTACATTTTTATATTAATATAAAATATCTAAGGGCTACATAGGAAGATGGATGAAGAAGAGATGGGGGGCTATGATTCCATAAGAGGGGAAGTGATAATGGGCTTTAACTTATCTCCCTAGCCTTAGAAATTTAAACAAAGTACTTAAACCTTGATTAAGATCCATGCTTTATTTAAGCATTATTTAATTATCCTAAGAAAGGGATTAAGAGGGGGAAATGATTGCATGTTGAAGAAGCCACATGACAACCTAATGCATGCTTATAAAAGTGAGAATTTGAGCTTGAGAAGGGTTTGTTTCTCATACACTCCCACCACTCGAATTGCATTCAACACCATCCTTTCCATGATGTTGGAGAGCCATAAATTGCTACCATGACAAAGAAACAAGAACTTAGCTATTGTGGGAAATGAATTGTGCATGCCATTGACCTAGGTAGACTAGTGTGTGAGAGAAACCTAGTATACAGCTTGTTCCTTGGAGTCCCAATTTAGATACTTCCTATCCAACCTGTGCTGGAACACTAGAAGGGAACTAGAGGCTGGTCAAGGGACTGTTAGCTCAGAGAAGGGATTTTGTTCCTAGTGTTGTGCAAGTCACATGGGAAAGGAGAATTGAGGATGTGACAGTTTTGGAGTGGCTTCTGCACTAGTGGGTTGCATGAGACATTGAGTTGAATATGGTGGAATTGGTAATAGATTTCCCCTTTATGGAATCATAGCTCCATCTCGGAGGTGGCCTATCAAAGTAAGACCTTGCTTGAGGAGGAACGTCCTTCACCTGCACTGATCAATTGGAGAATAACTGATTAAAAAATAACTTTCTAACTATGTATGAATGCCATGGTTAATTCTTGGTTTCATATTTATTATTTATTGTTTATGAATACATAAATGTATAGAATTGCATGACATGGTGTGTTTCATGCTTGAATTTCCTGCAAATTATAATGTATGCATAAAATGATTTCGGTGACCATGTAATTTTATTTCCGCTATGTAATTAAATGAATTGAATAAAAATGGATTTTGAAACGAATGATAAATTCAGATATAGAATTTGAGTTCCCCATGGTCTCAATGGTCGAATGAGGCTACTGGATACGTTATAATACCCTAGTTTTGACCCCATGATGTAAATTTTGTAAATATTGATGTGAAGGCTAAGAACCCAAAAACAAATTGTCAGGATGACCAAGACTATGTAAATATGTACATTTTTATATTAGTATAAAATATCTAATGGCTGCAGAGGAAGAATGACACAAAAGAGATGGGGGTTATGATTCCACAAGAGGGGAAGTGATACTAGGCCTTAGCTCATCTCCCTAGCCTTATAAATTTAAACCAAGTACTTAAACCTTCATTAAGAGTCATTTTTTGTTTAAGCATGATTTAATTATCCTAAGAAAGGGATTAAGAGGGGAAAATGGTCATGTGTGGAAGAAGCCATATGGAAATCTAATGCATTTTTGTAAAAGTCAAAATTTGAGCTTGAGAGGGGTTCGTTCCTCATACACTCCCACAATTCGAATTGCATTCACCACCATGCTTTCCATGATCTTGGAGATCCATAGCTTGGTACTATTACAAAGAACCAAGAATCCATTATGGGAAATGAATTGTGCATGCCATTAACTCGAGTAGACTGGTGTGTTAGACAAACATGGCCTACAGCTTGTTCCCTAGATTCCAATTCAGATACCTCATGTCCAGCCTGTGTTGAAGCACTAGAAGGAAACTGGAGGCTATGCGAGGGACTATTGGATGATAAGTGATTTTGTTCTTGGCATTGTGTAGGTTGATGGGGAAGGATAATTGAGGATTGGTACAGTTGTGGAGGGGGTTTATGCACCATTGGGTTGCATGAGACATTGAGCTGAGTATGATGGCATTGGGAAAATATTTTCTCGTGTGGAATCATATCCCTAGTTCAGGGGTGGCCTTTCAAAGTAATATTTGGCTTGACAGTGCCTAAGGTTGGGAGGAACGTTCTTCACCTACATCCATTTGTAGAATAATTGATTAAATGATAAGTCTATAACTGTTTATGAATGCCATGGTTAATTGTGTGTTTCATATTTACTATTTATTGTTTATGAATGTATAAATGTATAGAATTGCATGACATGGTGTGTGTTTCATGTGTCAAAGATATGGATCTAACTAAACTAGCTTACCTATCTATGCAAACAATAATATATCCACAATAAGTACAAAAAGAGAACAAGAGAAAAGTGTACACCAGATATACATGGTTCACCCAATTGGGCTACGTCCACGGGAAGGTAGTCTTCTATTATCTCCAGAATATCTCCCTCAATATTACAAGAGAGAAATGGAAATAACCCCAATACAACATAGAAAGATCATGATGAGTGATCCATGATGAATGATCCACAAAATGATGAATGGATGATTCACGAATGAATGAATATGATCCACACAGGGATAAATGTGAGAGACTCCCTTGAATCTATTATATACCAAGAGATGAAGAGGAATTAATCTCGCATATTACATGTGGGATAATATAATTCTCCATAATAACATCTCTTTATATAATAATGAATATCAAGAGTATATTTTACCATAATGAATATGGGATATAATTTATTACTCTTTTACATAATATTGTGGATATCTTCCGACATAATACAAAGATATTATTACCTTCCAATGAATATAAAATATTCCAACACTCCCCCTTAATAATGGCTGGGAGAAAATCCCATTAACAAAGGAAGGAAGGAGTCATTACTGCTCCCCCGTGATGACAACTACCAGAAGAACCAAAGCTGAAAAATGGAAGAACACTTCGGCTAATGGAATTTGATGAAGAACAACCACTTCTCACTGAATCATGAAATTGCACATGAACCAGGTTGTAAGATGAAATACCAACAAGATGCCCAGATCTAAACAGAATCATGTATTGCTACTAGATCCAACAGATGTCGAGAACATGTAACGCAATCCAACAACAAGGTTCCCATATCTAAATAGAAGTCATCATGGCTACTAGATCCACAAGATGCCTAGATCACCGCAAGAATCATCACAACCATAACTGATAGCTGAAGAGCTATGATATAACATCCACACCAATGTACAGATACCTTCTGACAGCTGATACAACAAAACATGTGGCTAAGAACACCACAACAATGTACAAATATACCCAGATGTCAAATACGCATGTAGATATCAAACATTCGTCCAATCAAGGTGCAATAGAAATATATGTAGAAGACCTCAAACATTGAAGGATCAAGACCCCAATGGTCTATACATTGAAAATGATATCATATAGATGAACATCATGACTTTTTAACAGTAGAAGATGGTGCTTCATTATTTTTGGAATAATGTGAAATCCTAAATAGAAAACTGATCTGCACAAGATAACACATATGAGATTGTTCTTATAAAATTTCTTTTATAAACATGACATTATTAGAAATCAACATGATTAAACAAAAAATAACAAATTAGTTATTAATTGGGATATAGTTTCTTTCTCATGTATTGCAGAGATTGTATCTAGTTCCTGTGTTATTTGTCTCTAACATTCCTATATGGAAGCATTGACCTATTTGTTTTTCTCCAACATTCCTATATGGAAGCATTGAAATTTCCAGGGCATCTCATCTCTTGCATATTTACATAGTGTTAACAAGAAATGAACCGATGATTAAGACCATTAATGACTTGTCATTTCATAATTTTTTATAAGTGATATATGAGTTGATCATAATTTGCTATATGTTGATCGTATTAAACATTTTGATTTATATATCTCATGTCATTTTTATTTCGATCATCTTTTACTCAATATTTATATGGCTTTGAGCAATCTTATAATCTTGAACTATTTATCATGAGCACCTTGTTCTTGTTTCAATGAGATTTCTATTCTTATGATTGCAGATGTTATCTTGTTCCGACTTGTCTCTAACGTTCCTATATGGAAGCATTGACATTTTCAGGGCATTCATCTCTTGCATATTAACATCATACTAATAATAAATGCACCTATGCTTCAGATTAGTTGCTTGATGACTAAATTTTCATATATTTAAGTAAAATCTTGGGCTCACTATTTATATGTTGTGGCTGGCACTTAATGTGTAAAAGTAACTTAAATATTCCAACATCATGCTTGAATTGCTTGTAAATTATAATGTACTCATAAAATTATTTGGGAGACCATGTAATTTTATTTTCGATGTGTAATTAAAACAATTGAATAAAAATGAATTTGGATACAAATGGTAAATTCATATATAGAGTTTGAGTACCCCGTGATCTCAATGGTTGAATGAGGCACGAATGAGGCTACCGGATACGTTACACCTTTACCCTATCTCACTTGGGTATCAATCAACCATAATATACATGCATACAATTATCATCAACAACCCAACTTTGAACATGAGCATTATCAAAGGAACTATTACCCAATTCCTTTCAACATACATAAAATATTGGCATGACCCATTTAGTATATATGGTTTTCACAATATCTCTAATTTTACCTATCTAATTGGTGTATCATGGGATCTCACAACATCCCTTGAAAATCATTTTATTGCTTCATTATTTCGTGAGTACACAACTAGAAACAACCATATTTAGAAATCATTCCCACATTCATGACATACGTAACAACATATCATGTTTAGCCAACATGCAAAATCTTATATGTGCATGCATTCTTCCACATATTATCGTCAATATGTTCACTTGTGCATGCACATAATGACTATATTTTTATTATTACATTTGTTTCTTTCCTTTTTTATCATCATCATCATCATCATTATTGCATTATATTTTCCTTGATGGCCATTTTCACAATTTACTACTACAATAACTTATTTATCATCTTGTAGCCTCTTTCATTCTCTTGGACCTCCTCTACATTCTACCCACTTTTTTATAATTTCCACTCCATTTTCCTTGATAAATTCTAGCTAAGCCTTAACTCGTATTTCCTTATACTATTATGCATAGATAAAATGTCCAAATGTTAGTCCTGCCTCATTTTCCATAATTTGTAGCTCTCGTGATATCCTAGTATTATGTACCAAATTCCACAAATAACATAATATATCAGAGTACACACAATTTACACCAAATGTGAGTATGGAACACAACTCCAAAATACATAATATGGATGGTTTACATAATAACTCCTTAAAAATAGGAGAACCTCCTCCAACTACCCCAATACATTCATTTATCCCAAACCATATTTCTCTCTCAATAATGACTACATGACCTTTATATATACCTATTCACTCATTGCATGTGTGATTCTATTAGATGACCCATATAACATCTACATTTACCCCATATATTCTTCTCCTGGGGTGATATCATAGTACCCTCCTTATAAAATATTTTTTCTTAAATATTTCTAATTAAGAGCTTTACATGTTATGAAGCCAAGTAATAGGCTTTTCTTACATTCCTTCAGCTCTCTTGGTGCCACTAATGATGATCCACACATGAAAATTCATTTCTTTTTGGCCTTAATCCTTGATAGTTGGTTGTTGTCTAATTTTCTTTCCTTTGATTCCATGTGGTGCTATTGTAATTTCTCCAATTTGTTGCAGTTGAAGGTCTTTGATAATATTTTGTAGAATAATGGTTGTGTGCGTCTACCTTGTTCCATGAATATTGTTGATTGTTCCATCTTATTGATGTAGAACTTTTATTTCTTGGAAACAAAGATGCCGATATGGTTTCATCTTTGATTATTTCCCCTTAATTTGCTTACCCATATATATTTTCAAATACAATGGCATCCTCTATCGTCTCCACTTGGTTTTTTATTACTCTCTCCTTTGAGATGATACCATCATATTTGACTTTGACATTTTCAAGCTAGCACTTGACCTCTTTAATTTTTTTTCTAGTGAACTTGAATCTTGTCTTCCTTCTCTTTTTAAAGCTGCAATGGGATGACATCGATCAAATTCTTAATTCCTTCTTCAATTCTAGATTGCATTTCTAATTTTACCTTATATATATTTAGGTCTTCTTCAACCTTCTTGCAAATTTCCTCTTCAAGTCTTTTGGTAGTCTTCTCTTCAACTATCATGCCAGTATATTCATCCTTATTCTTTGATTCAAAATATTTTATAATCTTTTTCGTATTCTTAACATCATTAAGAAGCTCTTGATTATGCTTGCATAAACTTTTGATTTCTTCATATTTGTTTTTCAATTCTTTCCTTGTCTTATCTTTTTCCCGCTTTCTATTTCCTATATTGGCTTGCTTTAATTTATTGGCCTGCACACATCTTGGACAATTCATCACTTTTTTCTTGATCTCTTCTTTTGATCACTTTCATTTCTTAGTCCTTGATCCATTTTTTTTATATTCATTCTTCAAATACTTCTCATATGGCATTCTATACAGTATTTTTATCAATACTAATCCACCAATTAATAGCTTTACCATTATATATATATATATATATATATATATATATATATACCGGGATATTATATATATATATATATATATATCGGGATATTATATATATATATAATATCTCGGTGGGATAGCTCAAGTGGTTGAGTGTTGTAAGTTGTGAGCATAAGGTCTCGGGGTCAAATCCCCGGGTGGCTATACATTTCTATATAAGGGCCTCACTTGATGTCCCCACCGGGTTAGGCCCCATAATCAGGGCCGATGGTTTACCTTGGGTACCATCCTCAAAATGAGGGGAAGTACCTGAGGGTTTCCTGTGACATGTTCCTTGTATATATATATATATATATATAGATATCTTCTTTACCAAGTTTTATAATTGTTTTCCATATTCAACCATTTCATAGGATCAATTTCATCTTAATCTTGATCTCCTATAAATGCATGCATTCCCATTGGTTTTAATTTGGGGTCTATCCCAAAACCCTTAGCTTATAACTCCCAAAACTTAAGCATTTATCCCAACTTCTTGTTATTATTTTTCCAATATATTATTTTGTATTTCCTCTTTCCACTATATTTTGAATCACCTCAATCATACAGCCTAGTTAAAATCTATGCTAATTTTAAGTTAGCATACCTTTTAAAACCTTGATTTGGAGATTGGCTTGCTAGCCAACCTTGCACTTGATGTAACTATGAAATTTTGGCACCTATAGTCTAAAATTTCAGTTTATATCAGCCTTATATGTCTTCTCTACAATGCCATAGGTTTGAACAAATTCAAATATTATGAGACAAGGTTATGGCAACTTCCCAAAACTTGTTAATTAATTTGTCCCTTTTAGAAAAGTGAACTTGTATGGCCTACCACGTGTCGAAATGTACATGTAGTGGAGCTGGCACATGTTGCATGAGATAAAGCACCTCAAAATAATTCTAAATAGAATATAATACTAAGCCAAGTGGTTTTGTTTCAATATCTAAATGTATATGTTAATATCGAACAATTTGCAGAAACATTGAATTTCAAATGTGCCTCCTCCAATGTTTCCTTTTTTGTACAACTCTGACATATTCAAAACATATCTTTTTTTTAATTTGAAACAAATCATTAATTCCTTTTGGTGCTATCTTGGAGGTATTTTTCTAGATATCTATTTTCTCTGATGTCATTTGCAAATTATTGATTATAGAATTGTTTTGTTGTATATTTCTCAGTAATGATATGTCAAATCACAATGTTAATTTTCAAATAGAGTAAAACATTTAGTTGTGGAAATCATCAACAATAGTGAATACCTTAACAATATGGTCTTTGGTAAAATCCTCTTCTAAACATTAAATGGTTTGTCACACATTTTAATGTTGGACTACACAATCACAAAGAGATTTGGTATGAAGAAAAAGTTGCATATGATCATCTATTTCACATGACAGGAGTGGTTCATAATTACCACACATCATGTTGTCATTATGGAACAATATATTACAATGTGTTAAAGTGTATTTTTCCGCCTGGTGAGCATTTATACTATTTGTCCTCTGTTATTCATTTGATTGACTCATAACCACGTTTTGCCCTTCGGGAACCTTGTTTTCCCTATTTTTGTTCATGTACGCGAGCTGCTTTATTGCAACTCGCACATGTGCGGGCTGCCCACTATAGCCTGCGTACATCGAGTTAAATGGTAAATTATAGTAAAAAACTCACTTTTACTCCAAAAAGTGGTCATAGGGTGACCTTTGGCCTTCCATGTATCCCGAAACGACTCGATTCGACCTTTCACCTACCTTTGGAGGGTTATATTGAGCTCTTATGGTACATGGAAGGGGGAGAAAGAGAGAGCATCGAAACTCTATTGGTTTTTTTCCATAGCTTGAGTCTACATCCAATGATCCTAGTTGTTGTGAACCCTTTATGTTCACATACCAAACTCTTCCATATCTTGATTTTTCCATTGCATGGGGGATTGAAGTGGTGGAGACATAAGTGGAGGGACCTAGTTCTCGGTTCAAATGAGTTGCTGGCAAGAGGTTGTATCATGTACTTCATGTTTACATTAATAGAAATACTCATTTTCTCGTCCAATTGATCTTATGAATGTTTGTTTATTAACATTGGGTACATTTGCTTATTATATCATGGACCATGCTATTTTTTATGCTAACATATTTCATATATTATATGCACTTGCTTGTGTTTATTGTTTAGACTAAGCTGCAGGTTCAAGTGTAGAGATTTGAAATCTCAACGGGGATCTACATCAAACGTCCGGTTGAAGGTTGGTCATTTATTCCACATCTTACCATTTACATTTATATAGCATTGCATTGAGAATTGAGTTGATTTTTGGTAGTCATCTGTTTGTTGTGGTCTACCCCAAGCCATAGGAAGTTTTTCTTCATAAGAGAATTGGCGACTCCGCTGGGGAGGAACCTCCATTTTGGGGATTTTGGGCATTTTTCCTTATTTTGAATCTTTGTTCTATCAAGTTTCTGTGTCGTTGGTTGGATGTTAGGATCTGCATAGAAAATCTAGATTTTTCTTGGCTGTTTGATTCATTTTTGGTCCACCTACCTTTCCCTGTACACAGGTCATCTTTTCTTAGCCCGCGTAGATGCGCTACTGTTAGTACAGTAGCCTACGTATACACGCTATTGTTCTATGAACAGTTGCGTACAACTCCGCGATTGATTTGTTTTTTTATCTTTGGTTGTTGTTGGGTGAATTATGGGTGTTCACGAGTCTTAGTAGGCCTGTATTCTGACTGTTCCATGCCTCTTTACTGACTCGAAACTCCTCTTTCTTTAGTTTTTGAGCTTTTGGTTTTTAACCATTTTTTGTTTTTTATAGCTCCTTAGCTTGATTGAGTCTTAATTTTTGGGATTTGTTGGTTTGCCTGCTTTGCATGCTCTGCATTTTTTCTAAAGAGTTCTGATTCTGCTTGCATTTTTCATTCATCTATATTGAAAAATACAAAAAAATTGTTTTTCATTTTCATTTCATTTATTATGAAAATACAAAAAAAATTGCTTTATGTTATTGCATTTTGCATCAGAGTGCTTGTGCTTTCATTAGGACTTGCTTGAGCATGAAATTATAAAGAGATTTCATTTTTTTATTTCTAAAAATGAAACGTTGGTTTGACTGTTATATAGCGGCATGCTTTTTTATGAATAGATGAGTCTAGTATTTTCCGGGGTGTACATATCATTGAGTCTTTTCACATCATTATTTTCACGACCATATCCTTTGAGTAATCACAGTCATTAAAATTGACGCTTAATCTAAAATTGCTTAGAAACGATTTTCTCTTTTATAGGGTGCACCAACTAGTATAGGTTTAGAGTCTTGGAACATATCACTGTGAGTTAACAATCCAAGACTATTGAACCAAAAATTATGTGTCTGACCAAGGAGTGGTGAAACCCATGGTATACATCAGTGTTCTCAGGAAGCTCTACTCAAACCAGATTTAAGCATGAGGTCACGGGAGGTTGTGCAGATAGCCCTCCAATACTAGCTGAACATGGGAGATATTTCCAGGAGTTGTTCATGTTTGGGGACTCTTTGGGGATTTTACCCTCTTGAGTTTCAGGCTTAGTTACCATGCCCATACGATGGATCCCACCTATGACTGTTCGCCTAAGCATTGGTTATACATGGTGGCCATAGTTGCTTTACCTAGGTATCACATAGGGTGCTTACAACAGTTATTCTGTGAGTATCCTGAGTCAGATAGGGGTTGGAAAACACAGTTTTTGTTTGTATAGGAATTTGACCCTATGCACGTAGTGAAGTCTCGGAGCCCTTATAACTGATTATGTTACCTCCGTTTATAGGTTGGGAGTCTCAAGCCTCTCTTAGGCGAGACATACCGGCTATAGGGTCGGGAGGTCCCTTGAGCCAGTCCTGTTTGTGTGCATTTGGTTGTATTTTCTTTTAGGTGTGTGCTTTGTGACAATCTAGTAGGCCATTAGGAGACATTTATTTGTTGACTTTTTGAAGTTATCATGGATCGAGATCCGCCTCTCCATCGATCTCGTAGGTTGGATGGTTTACCATCTAGTGATGTGTCACAGTCTTTTATTAGGAAGCGTCGGAAGACTACCAGTGTTCTTTCATTTACATCTCACTAGCTTCAGAGAGCTCCTATCATGAGTTCCGCATCTGGCACAACGGGAGTCCCAGTGACTCCGTCTAGTAGCACAATGAGAAACTCCCCTCTGTCCACTCCTAGAGATGGATGGGGAGGAGGTTCATCACATAGCACTTCGGGCTTGGGTCTAGAACATCCTATCCCACGAGCACAAACCCTTTTGATGAAACATGGTCATCAGGTTTTCTATATGGTTCATCCTTGGGGATGCCGGGTTTTGGTTCGTCATCCATCCCTACAACCTCAAGACCCTTTTCATATGGTATTCCTGGTTTTATGCCGACTGTTACTTCCACCATGTCTAGTAGTCATGCTATCTCTAGTGTCAGAGTAGGGGGAGCCATGACTGCTTACACTGCCCATCAGTTTGGGAGTGGTCACATCCCTCCATCTATTCCAAATGTTGGCGGAGGACAACCTCTTTCGTCAGCCCCTAGTGTTAATGTGAACCCATTTTCAAGTGGAGGTTTCACGTTAGGTATTGTATCTACGAATTTCATTCCATCCATTCATTTGCATGCCTCTATGCCTATGCACTCGAACACTTATGTGATTCCACAGAATCCTCCTCCCGCTAGCTCCTCGGTTCCATGGAGTGTGCACATACCGTTTTCATACGTCCCTCACTCGTCTAAAATTCCTTCCTTGATTGGCTATATGGGATCCCATTCTCATGGAGATCATTCTAATGGCTTTTCAGTTGGTCCTAATTACTATCCTAATTCTTCCTATGGAATCCCTGCTACACATGTGCTTGTGTATTCCAACATGGGATACTTTGGAGGAGGTTATTATCCTTATAGTCACGGTCACAATTTTTACCAGAGTTCATCGGCACCGCAAGTGTCAACTTCGATGTATACAGTCCCACCTTATGGTTTGTAGAATCAATCTCTTTCGGGAGCTCATAATCAAGCTTCACAACCTCAGCTCCCTTTTCTTGCTAGATTGAATCTACCCGATCTTTTGAAGCTCATGAATGATCTGGTGTGTCATGATCCTACATGGCCTCCAATCCGCACCAAGCTCCCTTCCGATGTTCCAAAGTTTGAGGGGAAGAAAGGTGAGGATCCAGGTGATCATGTCACCACTTTTCACTTATGGTGCTCCTCGAATTCCTTGAACCACGACTTTATTCGTTTGAGGCTATTTCAACGCACCCTCACAGGGGA
Organism: Larix kaempferi; assembly: GCA_027924585.1. Lineage (NCBI taxonomy): Eukaryota > Viridiplantae > Streptophyta > Pinopsida > Pinales > Pinaceae > Larix > Larix kaempferi. The sequence goes on along the minus strand of BSBM01000734.1, from coordinate 1,832,340 downwards.
AGCAACGAAATGGTATGTCGAGTTTCCTAGGGACACATATAGAGGTTTCAACGATTTAGTTTTGTTTTTCCTAGATCACTTCCAGTTGCCAGTTCATTACGATACTGGTATCGAGATTTTATCCACCTTCCATTAGGACAAAGCCACACACATCTTTGACCATATTCAGGAGTGGCGCCAGCGGAAGAGGCTAGTGAAAGCCAACATTCCTCCAGAGTTTATGTTGGAATGGTTCCTTAAGTATTTACTCCCTTACGTTTCGAAGGATGTTTCATTGTCTGGTATTATGACTGAGGAATAATCTATTTTTAAAGCCTAGCAACTAGAACTAGTCTATGCTCAGTCTGGCATTTATACGACATTATGCTTGATGCACCACGATCACGACATGAACCCAAGCCCATTCCTGGACCACATGCCGATGGTATTGTTGGATCCAAAAGTAATCGTCTTGTATATTTGGTTACGAATCAGATCCACAATTTGCCTATTAGCCAATCTACCCCTGCACAGGCTCACACCTCTTCCGTTTCCACCCAATCGTCCGATGTTCACTCTATACAATTGGAAAACCCATCAAGTAACCAACAACTTGGTGGGAAGAAGAAGGGGAAAAACAATCATAGGGGTGGTAATTATAGGAACAATATCCCTAAGAAGGATAACACCAACCCTCCTCGGGATGAAAAAAATGCGTGGGGAACGCAAAACTAGACGTAAAGTGAAATTTTATTGTAAGCTTTGCACGAAAGATCACCTTACACATTTGTGTCCTCGTATTGAAGAAGCATCGAATCACCTTACACAGAGCCCAACTATGCTTAAGGATCCCCTTCCTCATCACCAAAACATGGCTTCGGGTGCTTCCATTGTTGATAGTGGGACTAATGAAAATTCGACGTCCTCTACCCATGTCGACGGTTACGAATGCGTTAACATGGTTAAATCAGAGGTTAGTGTTGTTACTCGCTCATGTGACTATGGAGCTCCACAACCTTCATTGGGGAATGAGCCCCCTCCACCTGAGACTCCTTTGCATATCAAGAAGCCTAACTCTATGCCGCGGATACCGAAAGGTGTTCTCAAGTGCTCGACGCACAATCCCAATGCTCGAGCCACCCAAAACTACTCCATTGTAGAAGATCTGGTCCAGACTCCGTGTGCCATGTCAGCTCTTAAGGTTCTCCAGGATTTTCCTTCACAAAGGAATGCCCTCTTATGTGCTTTAGGATTCCAGGATCAATGTAGTACTAATATTATCAAGTTCAACACTATTGATATTTAGCCTCGGTTTCCCTATCATGTGGCTTTCCAAGTCCACATTAGGTGCCTACAAAATATCGTTAAACGTATTGTGGTTGAAGAAGGTGCTTCCACTTCAGTAATGTCGTTAGCTTGTTGGAAGGCTCTAGGTTCCCCTCCATTTTCGATATCTATGACCATGCTTATTGCATTCGATAATCGTTTGTTTAGACCGCATGGTATTATCCCTTCCCTTGAGGTCCACTTGGGTGGGAAGATTGTGTCAATTGAAGCCGAGGTGGTTGATGCACCCATCGACTACAACCTTTTACTGGACCAGAATTGGATCTATGATATGAGAGTGATCGTGTCCTCTGTTTTTAGAGTTATTTTCTTTCCCGACGAAGGCAAGTATGTGACTGTCGATCAACTAGATTTCACTAGTTCCAATACCATTGCATCACTAGGAACTGAAGTTCCTCAGATCGAAAATTCTCAGCCGGCAATTGGGAATATTGGTGTAGGATTGTATTCCTCTTTGATGGGATCTTTTGACTTCCCTTCACCAATCTCCTTCATAGGAACCATCTTCGATAGTGCCCCTTCCTTGTTGAATAATGTACCGTTCTGAACATCGTATTTTAGTGATTTGTCGAATCTACCTTCCACGAGTTCCCCATATGGAGACATTTCGCAAATTGGAATGGCTATGCCCTTGTCTGCAGCTGAGCTTGCTTATCATGATATTCAAAAATACACTGCAGAGCTAGATCTCTCTTCTTCACGGACAGAGGAAGAAGATCCCGTTATCCTGCCCGCGTGGGCAGTCGACTCATCTTGCTCGCATGATTGCCTTGATAGTACTTTTCCTTCGAGAGAAGCTATTATCAAGGCCATGTGTGGTAATGGAAATCCTTGGGGGGGTCTTCATCATAGATCTCATTTACTTCCCACCCTTGATATTCTTGAACAAGATGAGTCTATAATACAGTCTGTCATCTGTTAACACCCAAAAAGTGCTCACTAGCTCATTCCCTTATTCACATGACCCATTTGTCCACTTTTTCAACAAAGCATGTGCAAGGATGCACATGCTAACTAGTAGCAGCAGTCTCAATAAAAATTATGTAAAAACTAATGTAATTTGATCTAACATTAACATGTGAAAATAAATAAAAAACTAGATTTAAGAACATAAGCAATAAGATCTATAAGAAAAACGAGAAATAATTGTTGCTCGGTTTTTCAACCAAGCATGTGCAAGGATGCACCTGCTAACTAGTAGCAGCAGTCTTAATAAAAATATGTAAACACTAATGTAATTTGATCTAACATTAACATGTGCAAAGAAATAAACAAAACTAGATTTAAGAACATAAGCAATAATATCTATAAGAAAAATGATAAATTAAAAAATTTGATTTTGTATTACCTCAATGGTGAGGATGGTAAGTTTTGAGCAGCTCCAAGGTTGAGATGCTCTAATGTCCAATGGTCTCTTCTTCTCCAATCCTTCAATGGGGATCTTCAAACTTGAAATGGGAGGCAAGCGCTCTAAAAGGGAATTTGGCAGCATAAGGATAGGATGAAATGTGGATGAATAGTGAGGAGCCCCTATCACCTTTTTATAGTTTTTGGTGATGGGCAATACCATTATGGTTTTAAGGAAACCAATGGTATTAACCAACATAGTTTAGGTCTTTTTTCCCTCTTTTTCCTTTTTTGAATATTTTTTATATTTTTTTTCCCTTTTAATATTTTTTGGGAATCTTGGCCCTTTTTGAGGGTTTTTTGAAGAAAAATACATATTTTGAGGGGGGAAAATATGTATTACGGTCTTTTTGGTGACCTTTTGATAGTTTTAGAGGCTCAAATGGTGGAAAAAGTGGAAAAATGGGTCATGTGAATAAGGGAATGAGCTAGTGAGCACTTTTTGGGTGTTAATAGATTTCCCCTTGATGTGTGAGGGCAGGAGCTCATCGTATGGCCGATAGACATCATAGTTATTTTGTCCTTTTCCTGGGGCTTAGAGAAAAGAAGAGACCGATTGGAGACTGGAACAACAGCCCCTTGGAAGCTGCAAAAACTGAAAAAATACATGGCCTCAAAATGAATGAGGAATAATCTTTGATAATGGACAAGGCGGGGATAACCATGCTCGTATCAAGACATATACATAACAATTAGGCCCAAGAAGGGGGACCTGAATAATACATAAAAATATGTTGGTACATCATAATGGTCCATAGGGGACACAATACTGGGACATACTCATGGTCATACCATGATTGATCTCAATAACTGATACACTGGAAAAGAGCAACAACCATTCTGAATAAGGTTTCAGAAGGGTTGATGAACTGCTGGAGCTGAAGGTGTCCAACATCTGTAGGAATTCAATGGCTATGAGTCAACTTCTAAGGAGTATATGTAACTGTATACTCGAGGGAGTATAAAACTACGGTACATCTGAAAATTTTCGCCAAGCGCAACTCGAATATCCATAGGAATATGTAACTGGTTGTTTCCTCAATTAGACTCTCAAATGTGATAGAGTCAGGTGATATCTGGGGTCTTCAATAAATAACCGAAAGGGATGATACCCTGTACGAGTCTCAACGATGCAATAAAGGTGTTGAAGTCGAGCATGTGAGAAACAATCATTTGGAGAGACACTGAGGACTCCTTTCAAAATGATCCATAGGCACTCATCACTAATGGTGATGAGTCCAAGGTACAGGGACCTCTGGGTCTATCCTATGGAATAGATTTGGTTGGCGTCGACAGAGGGAAACCAGCAAATACCAAGGAAATGATGTTTCCTTGATAGGAGCACAAGGTGTACAACTAATATGTGATAGTACTGATGGTAGGACTGACATATTGTGGGGATGGGGAATATTTGGGGTCATAGAGTTGGTGGATTCAAACTTCCTTTGTTCAGAACATGATGACATGGTTGACCTGGTAGCATAGGAAACTGACTTTTAGGTGTGGGGATCATAGCTTAAGGGATTGGGGGTATGTATTGCAAACTAGAGTGACTATGGGGGGACAAGCTGATGGATGCTATTGGGAGACTCTCAGGGTGACATACTGCATAATATTCTGAACAAAGGCGACCATAACGGGGAAGCTTCCATATAAATAGATATGATCTGTTGTGGCACCGAAAAGCACCGTTGGGTCCTTCTTCATAGTTTTAATGAGCTCCAAGAAGGAATAAAAGTTTGCTCTGAAATGGTACTGTCTTGTGGATTTATGCGAGCCCAGGACTGTTCATGCTCGTGAATGCTTTCATTTTTAAGGAATCTGAAAACGATAAGAAGACTCTGAATTGGTGGAGGAGTACCGTCTTATGGATTTGTACAAGCCCAAGACGGTAATTGCTCGTGGTTGCTTTCAATTTTAGAGAGTCTGAAAGTGGTAAGTAGACTCTATTGGAGTTCTTTTTCGTTTTTTAGTCTCCAAGGCCCAAAAAAGCATAAAATGATGCAAATGGAGAACTCTTATAGCCGATGTGACTAGAGTATTCATTTTTCGTCATTAGTCTACAAGGTCTGGAAAAGGGGTAAACTTATACCAAGTAGACACCCTTTCAGATACTTTTAATGAGCATGAAAGGAAGCAAGATTGCTTGGTGATCTTTTCATTGTTTTAGGAGTCAGAAAAGAGCTTAACAGAAACTCCCTAAGTGCCTTTTTCGTAAAGGAATTGCTTGGCCCGAAAAAGGGGTAAAATTATACCGAACAAGAAAGGTATTGGTGAGAGTGAGAAATGATCTTGAGCATCGTCACGAGCGCGGAAAACTGAATCCGATGATATAAATATCGTCAAAAACGAGCAACGATCGATGTGGCATGCAAACCGAGGTGACGAGTGTGTGAAAAAATGTCCAAAAAAATATGGAGGTGAGAGCAAGAAATGATCTCAAGCATCATCACGAGCGTGGAAAACAGAATCCGGTGATATAAAGAACGTAAAAAATGGAGAACGATCGATGTGGCACGCAAACCAAGGCGACGAGGGGCATGTAAAAAATTCCTAAAATGGGACATGGTGGAATTGAAAAAAGGAGTGGACTATCATGAAGTTCTCGCTGCGTTGATTCCAACGGTTTGAAAAATGGATGTCGTATGATGCCGAAATGGTTGATTGAAAATTGGTCAAATTTCTATAAATATTGAGTGGACCCAATGTGACAAGTGTCATTTTCACCGTTGAGTTTCAAAGAGTAATTTAGTTGGGTCAGAGCATTTTCTTGATTTGTGGGAGATTCGACTGTCGATTTTTCATTCCGCTAGTTTCAACTAAGCCTATGTGCCTTAGCCTTTCAATTTTTTTACTTTTTGGTGAGCATCGGGGTTTCAGAAGCTGCAAATATTCCATGTTGGCTTGCCAACGCGGAATATTGCGGGTTTTGGGCCTTTTTCCGTGATGCACATCGCGGGTATGGGCTGGATAGCCGCGATGTGCATCATGGATGTGGGTTGCAAAGCCACGATGTGCATCACGACTGTGGGTGCCTACAGCCGCGATGTTCATCGTGACTATGTATGCTTATAGCCACGATGTTCATCGCGGCTATGGGCGCTTACAACTGCGACACTCCCCTCTTGCACACACGGTTGCATTAGAGCTTTCGAGCTTTCCACTCATCACCACCTAGTAGATTTAATTCAAAACTGTCACCATTGAGTCCCTGAGACATTCTCGACGTTTCCGGGGTGAACCCCTACAGTACGGTTCCCTTGACTCCACACGTCATCGACAAGGAACCCTGTCATTCGATTTTGACGCGCCTCATTTCACATCTGAATCTGAGGCAGAATCTGAAAATCCTGCATACACCGCACCCACTAGCCCCATGGCTGGTTCGCATTATGACAACTTTTTTACAGGGACTATTAGTGGAACATCATCCACCCCCGCCACCACAATGGCCACCATGGTTGCCACAACTACCACACCTCCATTAGGTATGCCTAACATGGGACCCTTGCCCAATACAAGACCCCCACCTAACCTAGGCATGCCCACTATGGCGACTGTACCTACTATCCCCGCTACCACTCAAATTCCAAAACCTCTTGGACATCTTCCCAACCCATTTGTGACTCTCGTTGCACTTGGTGGCGCAGGCCCCTCCCACACTCCTATGGGAGGAGGGCACATACCTTCCATGACAAATATCCCCCTAGGGAGCAGTGGCCTAATACATAACGCTACCACCAGCACTTATGCCCCCATGACAACATCATACCCCTCCGCTAGTTTGCCATTTATGGCTAGCCTTAACCTACCAGATTTGGCTAGGCTAACAAATGATCCCATCCGGTATGACCCTACTTGGCCCCCTATTCCCACAAAGCTCCCCTCAGACATCCCAAAGTTTGAAGGAAAGGTTGGGGAAGACCCCCAAAACCATATCATGTCATTTCACCTATGGTGTTCCTCAAACTCCATATTAGATGATTCTATTCGACTCCGACTTTTACAAAGAACTTTCACTGGCTCTGTAGCCAAATGGTATATTGAGAAACCACATGGGATGCAACCCACGTTTACATCCCTCGCCTCGAATTTCCTTCAGTTCTTTCAACTACCGGTATGCTATGATGCAGGAGTGGAAATACTGTTGTCTTGTAGGCAGAACACCGCTACACACATCACCGATCATATCCATGAGTGGTGTAAGCACCATAGTCTCTGCAAGATAAATCTTGACAACCGTATCTTCCTAGATTAGTTCCTTAAATCACTCCTCCCTCTTATAGCCAAAGATGTAGCTTTTGAACAACCCCAGTCGGAAGAAGAAGCCATTTTAAAAGCTCAACAGTTCGACCTGATATATGCCCAGTCTGGATATTTATAAACAATCTTACCGGACGCCCCTCGAGGCGATCCATCTCGAAGCGACGCGCCGGGGGCATCCCATGTCACTAATGGTATCAGTAGCCAAGTTATGGCACAAAACAAACCTTTCACCATGATGAGTACAAACAATGCCCCAGACCTTTCTAGGGCTACATCTCATTCTGGAGCTACAACTTTGTATGCTCCAGTAATGTACACCCACCACACTCATGGACCCTCATGTCCACCACAATGTTATGGGAAAACACCATCAGCTTATGCACCACCTCCATATTATAACCAGTAGGACCATCAGACTCCGATTCACCCACAAGCCCAATCGGCTTATTATCCTCAACAGGTAGCACCTCTTGCTCCAACACTTCCAGTAGCTCAAGGTTACCCACAACCGCAACAAGCACCAGGCCCACCTCATAACCCTCTCGCTTACTACCCACCGCAACCTGCTCCAGTATCTTTATGACCTCAAAACCCACCTACTACCTAAGGGCATGTATACGCACAGCAAAACCAACCTCAAAACTAGAACAACCAGTGTAATCAAGGAGGTCAACAGAATCATGGAAGAGGACAAAACCGCGGAAATAACCAACAACAAAACCAAGGAGGACAGCCACCTAATCCTCCCAATAACAATAACGCTGCTCCTGCAAATCAAAACCCTGATCGTTCACTAAAATAGGGCAAAAATCCTAATTTGAGAACAAACCACCCGTGTTCCATATGCGGAGTCTACGGCCATTAAACGCATAATTTCCCCCATTTGGACTGAGCACGTCAACTCTGGACCGACGCCGCCCAACGACAAGGACATGCTGCACAGCCAACACCACCTCCTCAGCCGCAACCCATGATATTGCAAAATCCTCTACCCAACCAAGGAGTAGTAAACACTCATCCAATGGATCCCCCACAAGGATCTGCTGCAACACAGCAGCAAATTACCTATGCGGCAACCGATTACTATCATACAGAGTCTAAAACTCACGATTTTCTAATGATGTCATCAAATGATGTCAACCTTCAAACTCGTCGAAATCAATACGACTCTGCCCCTGAGGCCACACCCACTGATCCATCTTCGAGTACCCTCCCAACTGATCAGCGACTTCACATACCTAATATTCCCATGGATGGGGGTCCAAAAGCACCTCACTTCCCTATATGACGAATCAACAACAACCCTAACGCTCGTGCAGCTTCGAACTATAACATCGTAGAAGACCTAGCCCAGTCCCCCGCTGCTATGTTCGCTCTAGAAATCCTAAACACTTGTCCTACACAGAGAAAATTGTTATTATCCACCATTGGTGCCATAGACCCTAACGACTCCAATATGATGGCTTTCGACTTAGACCAAGCCGAACCTCGTCTGCCTTCATCTCTAGATTTTCAGGTTTCTGTGTCCATTCGCAACCTTGTCGTTCATCGATGCATAATCAATGAAGGTGCCTCCACCTGCATTATGTTGAATTTCGTCTGGCAGAAACTTGGATCCCCAATGCTACAACCGTCAACAACTGCATTGCAAGCTTACGATGGCCATGCAGATCAACCTCAGGGTCTGTTAGTGAACGTGCCCATACAGTTTGGGGGCAAACTGGTTCTCATAGATATAGAGGTCTTCAACACCCAACTTGATTACAATATCCTTCTGGGATGAAGCTACATGTATAAAATGAAAGCTATTGCTTCTTCATTTTTCCACCTCATGATGTTCCCCCACGAAGGACACGTAGTCAAAATCAACCAGATAACATACTATGATCCCAATGCCCTCGTAGCACCTAAAAATGTTCTTCCCATGATCGAATAACCTGTTCAGAGTGCACCCACATCGTTCGTCTCCTTAGTCGGACTCGAGATATATTTGGATACTCCCATGACCACCACTTTCCCATCTATCCCACCCCCTCTCCAGATAACAGAAATATTCGATTTAAGCAACCTCTCGCACAACACACAACAGCATACTCCACAACCTCAACCACTGCCACAACCACCCATAGTGCCTAATCATATCAGAACAACACTGATTCACACTATCCCATTCTTATTTCCATTTTCAGGAGTTGTCAGCACGCCAATAATGGCTACACTTAACCTCCCAGGGTTAACGTTAGGATTACTTGTATGGTACCTACCTGCCCCAACCCCTCCACCGACACCGACCAGTATTTTATAACTGGTACAGCCCATCAATATTTCGAACCATCCACCACCTGGCATACCGAACCCCCAAAACCATCCACCACCTGGTGTATCGAACCCCCAAAACCATCCACCACCTGGTGTGCCGAACCCCCAAAACCGACCACCTCCAACATGGGCCACTACATCAACCTCTAGTTATGTTCCCCCTTAATCTCACTACAATGGGGACAGAGGTCCACAAACCTACACCACCGTACCCACAACTCGCACCCCCCCAGTGACTCCCAAATTAGCGAAGAATCCTCCAACAATCCGCATACCCCCCAAGTGCTCCTTGTGCGACGATATAGGCCATGCTACCCATCTATGTCCACAACTACCGGCACTTCAAGAACACATGAATATGTTCGACGATGACACAAACATTCTAGTTGTCAAACTAGAACTACCCCCTCAGCCTCGCGATAAATCATTGCACACAAACTACCCTTGTGTGATATGTGGCATCTACGACCATTATTCACATCATTTCCCTAATCTCCCAGATTACAGAGCAGCACTATATGAATTGAATAATGCTGACCTAGAGATATGCCCCCCGCTCATTGAGGAAATATTCCACCTAGAATCTTTCAGTTCGGAAGAAATCAATACCATTTACATGATTTCAACTACCTACAAGCCTGGACCAATTGATTTAATGATGCACTACTTCCACACCGATGAGGAAATCCTAGAAACGCTCACTGCACCGGACTACCCTTGGGATGATATGCACCATTGATCATACTTCATCCTTGAGGCATCTACGGCGAACCAACTATCCGTTGAATCCAAATACTTCTTACCAACCAAGTTCGATTGGTTCAAAGATCCTATCCCAGCTCCAGAAGCCTTTGAATAAGGTAACATGGCCAACATTTTGCCAATCATAAAAATCGACATCTGCACCACCCCCACAAAACCTGAGCTTATCTCTTTAGGCACATCATGCACTGAAAAGGAAACCCAAGCCTATAAGAAACTCTTTCAATAATTTCAAGATGTCTTCGCCTGGTCTTATACTGAGATGCCTAGTCTTGATCCTACCATTATAGAACATCACATAAACACTTGGCCCAACATATCACCGGTCTGCCAGAAACAATGCCCCATTCACCCATCCAAGCTTCCAGTCGTCAATGAAGAAATTGAGAAGCTTCGAGCAGCAGGTTTTATATACCCTATTGCATATACCACCTGGGTTTCAAACCCAGTACTAGTCAATAAGAAAGTAGGCACCATCCGCATCTGTACTGACTTCCGTGACCTCAATCTAGCTTGTCCCAAAGACAACTTCCCAACACCATTTATTGACCAACTAATCGATGCCTGTGCGGGGCATGAGGTACTTTCTTTTATGGATGGTTTCTCCGGATACAACCAAATCAAAATCCATAAAGAAGATCAATACAAGACCGCTTTTGCTACCCCATGGGGCACCTTCAGCTATCACATCATGCCTTTCAGTCTCAAGAACACTGGAGCCACTTTCCAACGAGCCATGACTTATTGTTTTCACGACCTGAATAACATCATATTAGTTTATCTAGATGACCTCACAGATCAATCTAAGAAACGATCTGACCATTTAGACGATCTTTGACAAGTCTTCTTGCGTTGTCGAAAATACAAAATCTGCTTGAACCCACTCAAGTGTGTCTTTTGCGTTCCAGCAGGCTGTCTGTTGGGTTTCATCATTTCAGAAAAAGGGATCACCGTCGACCCTCTAAAGTTCCAATCCATAGTAGACCTACCGTCACCTCGTACATTAAGACAGCTACAAATCCTTTAAGGGAAGTCCAGCTTCCTTCGTCGCTTTGTCCCAGATTATGCCACCACAGTACATGGTTTCCTCCTTTTGCTACACCTTCATACCCGTTTTGTATGGGACGAACAAGCAGAAGGAGCTTTCACAGACCTGAAGAAAGCACTTACAAGTGCCCCCTTGATTTCTCCTCCAGATTTCACAAGAGACTTTACCCTTTACATTTCGGCATCAGATTACGCCGTTTCCGGAGTACTCATCCAAGAAGACTCCACTCGTCAAGATCATGTCATTTACTATGTGAGCCAAACCTTATCAGGCCCACCACTGCACTACCCACATGAAGAGAAAATGGCCCTCGCCGTCGTCTTTTCAATACAAAAGCTACGCCATTATATTCTCCTAAGCCATACTACGGTTGTGGCAAATTCCAACCCAATGGTCTATCTCTTGAATCGCCACCTTCTACAAGACCGTGTTGCCAAATGGGTGATTATATTACAAGAATATGACCTGAATTTTAAAACCCCAAAGAGCACCAAAGAACTAGCACTCTCTCAACTCATTACGGACCTACCATCTTCGTCGTCATCACCAGCTATCCATATTGATATAATTGACGAACATTTGTTCATCATCTCATCCGACGACCCTTGGTACGACGACATTTTCATATACCTCCGCACACAGAAGTTTCGTCACCTTGCCCCCCGTTATCTCCTCTTGGGTGATGTCCTCTATCGACGTGGTGTTGACACAATCCTACGACGGTGCCTTTCCCAAGAAGAAGCAGAACAAGTCCTTAATGACTGTCATAGCGGTGCCTGCGGTGACCATTTCTTTGGAATGGCCACCGCCCAAAAGGTAATTCACGCAGGTTATTTTTGGCCATCATTATTCACCGATTATATCACAACAGTCAAACATTGCCAAAAATGCCAAATTTTTGCCTCCAAGGCGAGAACCCCCCCCACCCCCCTTCATCCAGTCGTCACCGTTGGACCATTTTGCAAATGGGCCATCAACTTCATGGATTGCAATCTCGCATCAGCTGGAGGCCATAAACACATTATTGTGGCTATCGATTACTTTACCAAATGGGTAGAAGCCATGCCTACTTACAATTGCAAAGCCGACACTGCAGCCCATTTTTTCCTCAACCATGTTATTGCTCGCTTCGGAGTACCAAAGCAACTCATCTCAGACCACGTCTCTCACTTCGAGGACTCCGTTTGGTGAGAATTGTCAACACTCCTTAAGTTTGAACATCATTTCTCCTCCGCCTACTACCCCCAAGGGAACGGCCAAGTCAAAGCGGTTAACAAAATTTTGAAGACCATCCTCCAGTGCACTGTTAACCGACATAAGTCCAATTGGCATCACATGCTTTTTCCTGCATTATGGGCTTACCGCACATCCACTAAAACTGCCACCGGCTTTACCCCTTTCCATTTAGTTCACGTCGAGGAATCTGTCCTCCCCATTGAGTGTCAGATACCGATATTACAAATTTCCGTAGAACTCCTCCAAGATACTTCACTAATTGAAGACCGATTACTTCTTTTAGAGCATGCAGACGAAGATTGTCGTGTGGCTCTCCAAACAATCGAAGCCACAAAGAACAGATCTAAAATCCATTACGATAAACATGTTCACCCATGAGCATTTAGTGAAGGAGACCTGGTACTCATTTACAACCAAGCCCATGATAAAACAGGAAAAGGAAAATTCGAGTCCATGTGGCAAGGCCCATACATCATACACACTTGCCTTGGACATGGGGCATACATTTTGATCGATTCCGAAGGCAACCTCATGCACAACCCCTGTAATGGGTTGTACCTCAAATGATTCTATCCATAAAAATCTCCTGGACACCACAGTCCATATTGTACAGTTTTTTAATTGATTTTTTCGCTGTAAACTTCCAAAACCCTACATTTTCATTTTTTCCTACATGAACACAGATGGATCCCGTTCCACTCTACCATATCGGCTTTTTTGACGGTGCAAGTCGTTGGTCTCCAAATCTCGCTTCAGCAGCTTGGGTAATTTATTCCCCTTCACATGAGTTGGTCCACCTCTACGAAGTGTGCATAGGTGCTGCCACAAACAACCAAGCTGAGTACGATGTCGTGACCAGTCTACTGGCCGCTTCTCTCCAGATGGGCATAAGTCACCTTAGTGTTTTCCTAAACTCCCAGCTCCTTGTTTCCCAGCTCAAAAACTATTACCAGGTACGCGATCCCTGTCTATTTCAAAAATTCTTGTGCACTAAACAAATGATTCGACACTTTGAATCCATTTCATTCACTTATGTCCCAAGAAATCTAAACAGTGTAGCAGACCAAATGGCTAACGACATTCTAAATTGGCATGTCAACCAAAACATGTAGGACATCACAACATGCATCACATAGGAATCAAAAAATGAAATAAACAAACTAAATAAATCATCATAACATTGCATCCACGTGCATAACATGTCCCTCCATGGGCATACAAAAACAACAGTATTGCATCCACGTGCCTCCACGGGAAAACAAAAAACAGACAATTGCATCCACGTGCAACAAGAAATAAAAGCAATGACAAAGATGTGCATCCACGTGCATACACAACTGTATAATCAAAACGCATCAATAGGCATAAATACATATATCATCATATAGTCACAATGTCAAGAGTGCCCTCAGCACCCAAATATACAAAAAGTACACCAGCCATACAAAATGTGTATCAACAAAAAAATCCCCATATGCTCATCAGCATTTGGGGGAAGGTACAAGATAACCTAATCATCACGATCACCAGGCTCCTCTGGCTCATCTGAATCATACAGCTCTCGAGCCCTCCTCTCAGCTGTCACTACAGCTACTCTCCGCAAGATCGATCTCCACTCACGAGGAGCATTGAAACAACGATCGAGAACATGCTGATCTAAATCCCTCCAACCATCATCTGGTACATCCACTAGCAATGCCTCCAAGGTATCACGTATGTCCTCTAGGGAATCATCTCAATGATGCACAACTCCTCGTACACGAGGTGGGGGTGCCGCTACTAGTGGAGGTACCACCACCATCACCCGTCTCCTATGGCCCATATGATCCACTAGAGACCTCAGACCAACATCTTCCATGACCCACACTGAAACAAGTCAGTATCATATAAACATCTCTATCTATACTCATAACAAAACATCTAAACATGATATAATAGAGAAATAAAAACAAAGACGTACCCTCTAACCCCCAACCTTGTCCCTGAGCTCGAGGCATCTTAGGGTCTCCCGGAAGTCCATAACCTGATATGGATAGTCGTCAATAACAATGGGCATCTACTCCCACTGATCGTACATCTCCGATGAGAAGAACCGCTGAATGCCACCACCACCCTGAGGCATCATCTCCCCCCACTGCACCATCCGCAGCTCACTCCTCAGTCCCTTCCGAACCGGCACACATGGCCGCAAGGCAAGTACCCGCTTGAAAAACAAACAACAGAGGAAAGAGGCATAACTAAACTCTCCTCCCTCCAGCCTAACCTTGTTCATGTCTCGCCGAACACATGCCAGAAACATCTGGCCCCAAGCAAAATAGGTCCTCGCCAAGACACGGTGAACCATCATCGTTTTCCCCCCCAACAAACGATGGGGTTCCTGTGCACCAAGCGCCCGCAAAACACAAGCTGCCACCGCCTGCATCTCCAGCTCTCACAGATCTGAGATAGTCAGTGCGTTGTTCTGCGCACGAGCCCTTGGAATGCAAAATCTCTCAAGGAGATCCTCAATATCCATACCAGCCGGAATCCTGGGCTAGGTGTCCCCTATCTCTCCCAAGAGAGGAAAACCAGTAAGGAAATATACATCAGTCAAGGTAAGCTCTAGTCGCTCACCCTACACAATAAAAGCTACCTCCTCTGGGTCCCAGAAGTCAATCAACTTGTTCAACAGCTCCTTAACTGAACACGTGAGAGGGATCTGAGCGAAATTCAATAGTCTTCCCAAAGCCAAGGTCGCCCACACATCCGGGCTCTCCCGAATACTTTCCATCAATCCCTCATCAATCTCCCTCTCCCTCCACGATACCTGTAGCCTCCTCAACATAATTCCAAAACAACACAAATTTTTTTTAGAGAAATAAAACAAAAAAATTTTCCTAACAAAGCGATCCCCACCACGACTTTCAGACCCCTAGCCATGATGCACATCGTGCCTTTCACCCCTCATAGCCGCGATGCTCATTGCGGATTTTAGGCCCTCACGGTCACGATGTGCATCGCGGCTCTAAGCGCCCACAGCCGTGGTGAACATCATGGCTGTAAGCATACACAGCCGTGATGAACATCGCGGCTGTAGGCACCCACAGCCGCGATGCACATTGCAGTTTTCCAACCCACAGCCGCGATGCACATCGCAACTGTCCAGCCCATACCCATGATGTGCATCGTGGAAAAAGCCCCAAAACCAGCGATATTCCGCATTGGCAAGCGAACGTGGAATATTCGCAGCTTCTGAGACCTTGATGCTCACCAAAAAGTAAATAAATTGAAAGGCTAAGGCACATAGGCTTACCTGAAACTCGTGGAATGAAAAACTGACAATCGAATCTCCCACAAATCGAGAAAATGATCTGACCCAACTAAATTACTCTGTGAAACTCAATGGTGAAAATGACACTTGCCACATTGGATCCACTTCCTATTTATAGAAATTTGACCAATTTTCAATCAACCATTTTGGCATCATATGACGTCCATTTTTCAAACTGTTGGAATCAGCGCAACGAGAACTTCATGATAGTCCACTCCTTTTTTCTATTCCACCATGTCACGTTTTAGGCATTTCTTACATGCCCCTCGTCGCCTTAGTTAGCGTGCCACATCGGCCGTTCTCCATTTTTTACATTCTTTATATCACCGGATTCAGTTTTCCATGCTCGTGATGATGCTTAAGATCATTTCTCGCTCTCACCTCCAGATTTTTTTTGGACATTTTTCACACACTCATCACCTCAGTTTGCGTGCCACATCGGTCATTGCTCGTTTTTTACAATATTTATATCGCCGGATTCAATTTTCCGCACTCATGACGATGCTCGAGATCATTTCGCACTCTCACCAATACCTTTCTTGTTCGGTATAATTTTACTCCTTTTTCGGGCCGAGCAATTCCTTTACGAAAAAGGCACTTAGGGAGTTTCTGCTAAGCTCTTTCCTGACTCCTAAAACAATGAAAAGATCGCCTAGCAATCTTGCTTCCTTTCATGCGCGCTAAAAGTATCTGAAAGGGTGTCTACCTGGTATAAGTTTACCCCTTTTCCGGACCTTGTGGACTAATTACGAAAAAGGAATACTCTAGTCACATTGGCTAGAAGAGTTCTCCATTTGCATCATTTTATGCTTTTTCGGGCCTTGGAGACTAACATACGAAAAAGAACACCAATAGAGTCTACTTGCCTCTTTCAGACTCTCTAAAATTGAAAGCAACCACGAGCAATTAACGTCTTGGGCTTGTACAAATCCACAGGATGGTACTCCTCCACCAATTCAGAGTCTTCTTATCATTTTCAGACTCCTTAAAAATGAAAGCACTCATGAGTATGAACAATCCTGGGCTCGCATAAATCCACGGGACAGTACCATTTCAGAGCAAACTTTTATCCCTTCTTGGAGCTCATTAAAACTACGAAGAAGGACCCAACGGTGCTTTTCGGGACCACAACAGATCATATCTACTCATATGGCTATTTGGGTTGCGCTTGGTGACAATTTTTAGATGTACCGCAATTTTATACTCCCTCGAGTATACAGTTACATATACTCCTCAGAATTTGACTCACAGTCATTGAATCCCTACAGATGTTGGACACCTTCAGCTCCAGTAGTTCATCAACCCTTCTGAAACCTTATTCAGAATGGTTGTTGCTCTTTTCTAGTGTATCAGTTATTGAGATCAGTCATGGTATGACCATGAGTATGTCCCAGCATTGTTTCCCCTCTGGACCATTATGATGTACCAACATATTTTTATGTATTATTCAGGTCCCCCTTCTTGGGCCTAATTGTTATGTAGATGTCTTGATATGAGCATGGGTATGCCCGCCTCGTCCATTATCAGAGATTATTCCTCATTCATTTTGAGGCCATGTATTTTTTTCAGTTTTTGCAGCTTCCAAGGGGCCGGTGTTCCAGTCTCCAATCGGTCTCTCCTCTTCTCCAAGCCCCAGGAAAAAGACAAAAGAACTATGATGTCTATCGTCCATACGATGAGCTCCTGCCCTCACACATCAAGAGGCAATCTGTTAACACCCAAAAAGTGCTCACTAGCTCATTCCCTTATTCACATGACCCATTTGTCCACTTTTTCCACCTTTTGAGCCTCTAAAACCATCAAAAGGTCACCAAAAAGACCATAATACACCTTTTTCCCCTCAAAATATGTATTTTTCCTCAAAAAACCCTAAAAAAGGGTCCAGAATTCCCAAAAAATATTAAAAGGGAATAAAAATATAAAAAATATTCAAAAAAGGAAAAAGAGGAAAAAAGAGACCTAAACCATGTTGGTTAATACCATTGGTTTCCTTAAAACCATAATGGTATTCCCCATCACCAAAAACTATAAAAAGGTGATAGGGGCTCCTCACTATTCATCCACATTTCATCCTATCCTTATGCTGCCAAATTCCCTTTGAGAGCCCTTGCCTCCCATTTCGAGTTTGAAGATCCCCATTGAAGCATTGGAGAAGAAGAGACCATTGGACATAAGAGCATATCAACCTTGGAGCTGCTCAAAACTCACCATCCTCACCATTTGAGGTTATACAAAATCAAATTTTTTAATTTCTCGTTTTTCTTATAGATCTTATTGCTTATGTTCTTAAATCTAGTTTTTTATTTCTTTGCACATGTTAATGTTAGCTCAAATTACATTAGTTTTTACATATTTTTATTGAGACTGCTGTTACTAGTTAGCAGGTGCATCCTTGGACATCCTTGGTTGAAAAACCAAGCAACACCATCCATTTGTATTTTGATCCAGTCGCAGTTATGTCTAGCCTCGGTTTGACATTAGAGTCTGATCTTCCTAATGTTGAGTCTTTGGAATCTCCTATAGATCTACAAATCGGTGTTCCTTCTGAGTTTGATTCCAAAATTTTCAACTCCCGTGATGATGAATTTTTTCTTGTAGATTCCTTCACATCCTTTAACTTTGATCTTCATCCTGAAATTGATCATTTTGATTGTAATCCCTCAAGCTTTGGCTCTATAGAGTCTTCATTGGTTAGCTCTTCCTGCATTATGCTCGGGGTTGATAATAGTGAAGTTGAAAGTATTTCTACCACAGTGAATTGTATCAAATCTTTCTTTACATATGTTTTAGATATGATCTTGGTACTAATGTTTCTTAGGGACAGGATTCTTAGCTAGACCTATGCTTGCTTATTGGTCTTTTTTGACACTTTGTTCGATCATGCCAAGTATATTCGGAACCTTGCATATAGGTTTAGGCTTCCCCGTTGTTATCATGCATTTGAACCTTTTTCCATCTGAATTCGCCATAGGGTCGAACCTGTTGGCCATTGGTTTGTTAGCCATCTTTATATACATCATGCACCAGTCCGACAACAGAGCCTACCTAACATGGGTCACCCAAGTCAGTACCCTTATGCCATGTTGGTTCCCATGTTGAGTTTTTGTCATAGGCTCAGGCTCCTTTTTAGATTTACCATGACTTTGAGAAGAATCATCATGTCTTTCTTTCTCATATATTTATGGCCATCCCTGATAAGGCTCCCATGTTTGTGTTTAAGTCGCATGTACATTTATCTTGATCCCGCTTGCGCTAATGAGCCTGATGCTGGCTTCCATGCTTTTAGCTCATTATATAATCCTCCATCTCTGATCTCATTTCCATTAAGCTATGTATCACTTTTCCTTTGTGATTTCACATCCTTTACCCGGAGGAGACACACCCTGAGTGTCCTTATCTTTCTCATGTTCCTTGCAATATGCATAGCTTTGTTCCATGTGCTTGGAACTAGTCTCACATGTCCCTAACACTCATCTACTCCCATTACAAGCATTCTTCCACCTTTACTTCGAGCTCGTTAAAAACAGTAAGGAGGTTACGAGCATTCTTCCATCTCTCCTTTGAGCTCGTTAAAAACAGTAAGAAGGTCACGAGTTTACTTTTTCGGGCTCGTTAAACCTTTACAGAAAAGATTTTTATAAAGTTTTTTTAAGCCCGTGTTATACTTTTTCAAATCAAACAAGATTTCCGAGAATACCTGTCATTTCAGACTCGTTAAAGGATTTGAAGCGACATTCACTTAGGTATAATTTTACCCCTTTTTTGGACCTTTGTGGATTAATTGCGAAAAAGGTATACTCTAGTTGTATGTGACTAGAAGAGTTCTTCTCTCATTGTTTTACACTTTTTCAGTTGAGGATACTAACTTTATGAAAAAGGACTCCCCTTTTATGTCGAGTTGTGATTGCATTGCATTATACTGCTTAATTTTTGAGCCTTGTGCCGGATCCCGCTTTTCACAGTTATTAGCCATGTGCCTGAGCACTTTACCTTCCGAGCCAGGCAGAGCTCCTTTTATCTTTCGCAGATTTATAACCCTTACCTTGAGGGAACACCCCCCCGAGTGTCCACGTCCTTCACATGCTTCCTTGCATTGATCATAGGTATGTTCCACTGCTTGGAACTAGTTTGCTTGCACTTAACACTCATTCCCTCACTTTTGTACCAGAAGCAATTTTATTCATTTTCAATCTTTCACAATATGAAAAAGACCAGAAAAATCATATAACTGAAAAAGCCGGATGGAAAAATCTGTACTACTTCTTATTGGCAGCTGTCATCTCTCCTTTGAATAGTGCATTCATTTCCACTCCATTCATCATGAGTCGGGACATTAGTAGGAACTTAGGAGCTGTACTCATTTCTCAGATCTTACTCCACTGGCTAGTTAAGCTTCCAGTCATTATGGAGCCTTTGTTGATGCCTCCTACGTCAAAAAGTTTTATTATCATCTAGTACTTGAGTCTATGTTTCCTGAGTCTATCCATCTGCTCATGCTATTGTTCAAAGGAAGTCTTGAAACCAAAGTCGGCCACTTCTCATATCTCTTGACTATTTCATGTCGTCCATCCCATACAGTTCGATTTGTTAGTCTGATTTCTTCCAAATATTTCAGCGTAGTTGGTTACCTCGTGTTGGCTGATGGGGGATTCATTAATTTCCTCCTTCCAGAGAGTTTCATTCTGTCGACTACAACCCATTTATTCCGGAATTGAGACTTAGAGTCTGTTGAGTACCTTGAGGCTTGCAGTCCTTAGTGGTAGGTTCACTCGCCATCAACAGTTGGGGATTCATCAATGCCTCCTAATCGATGGATTCGTCAGAGTGTTCGACCTCAACACCTCTATTCACACTTTGATGAATGTACTCCATGCCTTGATGCCCATTTTCATTATTGGTGGGTTATCTCGCATCTGTTAATGGTATACATAAATGACTGGTAATCAGATGATGCCACATCAGGTTCGACATCAGCACCTTTATTCGCTTGATAGGGCATGCACCGTAGATGATTTGTGTAGAATACCCCAGACTTCAGTGGCATTCAGTATGCTACTGATGATCGTGATTATGCTTATGAAAGATCACTCTCATACATCAACAGTTTGTACCTTCAGTTTGCATCAGTTGTTTCCTCTTCAGCAGGAGACCATAGCTTACTATATATTGGGTCTTGGCTATGACCAGTTATGACATGTATTCACTATATACTTCCTATTCATGGCCATTGTATCAGATTTCTATGTATTGTACCGATATGTATTCAAAGATATCATTGTATCGTGACGAGTGGGCTATTCCTTCCATTTGTGTCTTCATCACTCCACTTCTGAGATTTATAATGTATTTCAGCCATCATAGTACCTTCTCTGACCTCACACATTAGAGGGCATCTGTTACAGCGTATTTTGCCACCTTGTGAGAATTTATACTATTTGGCCTATGTTATTCATTTGATTGACTCAAAACCACTTTTTCCCTCCAAGAACCTTGTTTTCCCTATTTTTGTTCTTGTACGTGAGCTGCTTTACTGCAACTCGTGCATGCACGAGCTGTCCCACTATATCCCACGTACATCAAGTTAAATGGTAAATTATAGTAAAAAAAACACTTTTTACTCCAAAAAGTGGTCATAGGGTGACCTTTGGCCCTCCATGTATCCCGAAACGACTTGATTTGACCTTTTACCTACTTTTGGAGGGTTATATATTGAGCCCTTATGGTACATGGAAGGGGGATAAAGAGAGAGCATCGAAACTCTATTAGATTTTTTCCATAGCTTGAGTCTACATCCATTGATCCTAGTTGTTGTGAACCCTTTATGTTCACCTACCAAACTCTTCCATATCTTGATTTTTCCATCGCATGGGGGTTTGAAGTGGTGGAGACACAAGTGGAGGGTTCTAGTTCTCGGTTCAGATGAGTTGCCGACAAGAGGTTGTATCATGTACTTCTTGTTTTCATTAATAGAAATACTCATTTTCTCGTCCAATTGATCTTGTGAATGGTTTTTTATTAACATTGGGTACATTTTCTTATTATGCCATGGACCATGCTATTGTTTATGCTAACATATTTCATATTTATATGCACTTGCTTGTGTTTATTGTTGAGACTAAGCTGCAGGTTCAAGTGTAGAGATTTGAAAGCTCAATGGGGATCTACATTGAATGTCCGGTTGAAGGTTGGTTATTTATTCCACATCTTAGCATTTACATTTATATAGCATTGCACTGGGAATTGAGTTGATTTCTGGTAGTCATATGTCTATTGTGGTCTACCCCAAGCCATAGGAATTTTTTTCTCCGTAACACAATGATATCTAAATTTTCCTTGTTCAAATGGAAAATTACAATGATATTGGGTCCTTTTGATGAACGATCAAACCTAAATGAAAATGGATATTTACTTCATAAACCATTTGATGCAGAAAACATCACCCCACAAGCCAATTGCATTTTGATAAAATTGCCATGATTTTGAACAAGACATTCTTTAAAAATATTCTTCTACATCATGGACACCATGAAATTTTGGTAGGAAATCATTGTTCAATTCAATCCCACTAAAGAAGTGCACTAGGGTCCTAATTCAAAAAAAAATTAAAAACGATATACCCTTGCTTCATGTATCTTGGTTGATGTGTACTTGAAATACAACAAGATTGCAAACACATCAAACAATAAATTACCCATGATATAATAGAAATTATATAGATTGATTAAATGAAACCTATATAAGAAAATATTAATCTCTTGAAGTTTGAACTTTCTTATAGGTAATGCATTATAAACAACAAGGTAAAGAACTTTGCATAACTTATCCACATGTTCGTATTAGTTAACCACATTCAAAAGTAGCGCTTGTAGATTAGAAGGGTTCTACTACATGGGTGTCCAATGTCTAGTTAGTGGGTATGAACCATTAAAAGGAACTATAAATACTTCTTATAAAAGGATCACAAGAAAAAATCCAAATAAAACAAGAGCTATGAGGTGGTAATGTCATGTGCCATTGCAAATTATTTTTTTGAAATTTGCAAAATTCAGCATGTGAACCATAAATTAATTAGATTATCATTGTTGCTTTAGATTTCCCAATTGTTTAACTTAATCAAACATGGTTAACTAAAAGACTTACTAGATGATTGGTTTCTAAACAAAGCAATACACAAGGTTTATTGACTTGACAATATTTAGCATGTTGCAATATTTTATATTCCTTGGAAGGTAATAATGTCTTTGTATTATGTCACAAGATATCCACAATCTTATGTAAAAGAGTAATACATTATATACCATATTCATTATGGTAAAATATACTTTTGATATTCATTATTATATAAAGACATGTTATTATGGAGAATTATATTATACCACATGTAATATGTGAGAGTAATTCCTCCTCATCTCTTAGTATATAATAGAGTCAAGGGAATCATTCACATTCATCCATTGTGGATCACTCATCATGATCTTTACTTATTCACACAAGTATTGCTATATTGTATTGGGGTTATTGGCATTGCTCTCGTGTAAGCTTGAGGGAGATATTCTGGAGATAAAAGAAGACTATTTTTCCGTGGATGTAGCCCGATTGGGTGAACCACGTATATCCGGTGTACTATTTTCTCTTGCTCTCTCTATGTACTTATGTTGATATATTATTGTTTTGCATTGATAGGTAAGCTAGTTTAGTTAGATCCATATCTCTGACATAGCAGTACACAAGGTTTACCACTTACCCACCACAAAACCCAAGCAAATTATTTGTTACCTTGTATTTTATTATTTTACTAATTTAGGGCTCGCACAAATCTTTTTATGCTTGCATTCACTTCAACTTGGAATAGTGAAGACATCTCAGCTATAATTTTGGAAGGAGGAGGGATATCTGCTGAGATTTTGGGGAAGGAGGTTTGTAGTTTCACAATAAATCATCAAGTTTTCTTAGCCTTAAATGGTTCCCTTGTAGTAATATTGTGTTTGGTGGGAAGTTAACTAGGACTGATGGAAATCAAATTAAATATAATTTAGCTCTTTGTATGTGACACCTACACAATGGTACCGGCATCACTGTATCTTGGATATGCAACTTCTATTATATGGGTACAATTTTTAACAACCATTTCGGTATAATAACATGATAGAAGAAAATATATCCAATATTAGCAATATAATCCGTTGTCTTAGAACCATAATCAACCTTCGAACAAAATCCCAAGTCATATATTACAAATCACTATCAAAACAAATAGTGATAGTAAGCACAACTTCTTTAAAAGTTCAATTACATGAAATAATAGGAAATTTGCTATTAAAGAAAAATCTTAGAAGCTCCAGTTACCAAAAACAAAAATTAGCTAAAGAATGCACAAGGGAAGTCCCTGAATAAGTAATTTGAACAAATATTGTAGCCTCATTAACCAGAATTGGAAATCAACAATGGTGATCCCCTAATAAGTTAAATTTTAGCAACACTTTCACACACACAACACATGCATTCACAAAGACTATGGTGGATAACTTTCCATGTATTATTAACTTATAAACTATTCTAATTAGTATTCAAAAATATAAATTTCCTCAAGCTTATTCAAATTAGTATGAAAAGAATAACGTAAAATAAGACAAAGTGCTTATACTCAAAGAAAGAATTTCAAAATACCCAGTAGTTCAAAATCACTATAAGAAATACGCTTCTTATCGTGCCAAATTTATCCAATCATGTGAATTTTATTACTACAAACACTAAGTTATTTATGCAAAATAATCGCAAAAGAAGATAATAAGAAACAAATCCAAAATACCTAAAATTACTCCAAATTTTGTGTGCTAGATTAATCTTGCAAAAGTAAGAATTTTTACTCAACGTAAACAATAGCAATTCCATTCACAAAGCCTTATAGCAACTTGAAATCTCTAAACGAAATGATTCTTTAATCTTGTTCCGAGAACAGAGCAAGGCTAGATGCAACATGAAATTCCATGCTACTTGTCATTGCTTGTGTAAATATCAACAACAAAACTGTAGTAGAAAGCATTAAAAAGAAGAATCTCTATGAGTGCAAAGAAGAGCACAACCAAGCACACATTTTAAAGAGATGCATCTTTTTAGCAAAGAAAAAAATGGAGTTTGATTAGCCTATTGGGCCCTTGAATTGTCACCTTTTTTACCACTTGTTTGCCTTGTTTTGGACTCCTTTAAGTTCATTCCCACCTCTTTTGATACTATCTTGTCCCTAATTTAAGTCCTAGATTCAAGGTACAACCCCTCTAATTACTTGCATTGTTTTGAGTTATAATGTAACGATTTAAAGTGGTTTTTATGCTTAAGTTGGCTTATTAATCGGATGATTCAGGATCTTGAGTGAACATGGTAGGAACAAGTTGATCGTGCATTGAAAAATGGTCGTTGTTATTTTCCCATGGACCAAAGTACAAGTTATTTTTGGGTTTTTGTTACTTACGATGTTGCTACTTATTCTCATACAACATTGTCATCATGTTGAAACTTGAGCATTTGGTCTTCAACAGATGCTCAAGTGCAAGTTATACGAATGCCAGCATAACAACGTGTGATTATTCGAGGATCTGGAAGCCTTGTCATTTATGAAATACTATGTATATTTTTGTAAATTGGTTGTAACAACAGATTAGCAAGTAACATATATAGGTTATAAATTGAATGAACAACCTTGAGAATCTATGATTCTCAAGGTGTTGAATTATTTGTATTTGGGGAAAGTTGTTACTTGAGTGATGATATAAAGATGTATCCTATGATTCACGGGGGTATGTATAACAGAGGATTAAATACTGGTGAGAAAGAAGGAGCACAAGTAGAACAATGTTGTGATATGTAATTGGACCCTTTCTCTTATAATATGAATGCTCTTTTGATTCTCTAAGTATTTAAGTGTGTGTAGCATCCCTAGTCAGAGAAGGAAGGGCCCCCTTCTTTGACCATGAGCTACTTGATTTATTAATTTATTTCTAGAATAGATAATTTATGTGTGTGTGTGTTTATTGATCTCTTCACTACTGCATTGATTTATTTTAGAATTGGTATTTCAGGGTTTCTTGGTGAAGACAATTGATTAATAATAAATGTGTGATGTTTGTTTATCCTATGTTCTTTCTTTAACTCTGATTGTAGAAAAGATTAATTAATATTTCTTAAGTTAGATGGAATTAGTGATTCTATAGATGAATTGTTCATTAAGATTGGATAGATGATTGAGTTTAGTTATTACCTTTCAAAGAACTTGTTGTTATAAGAGTTCGGTAATTAAGCATTGGTTTTCTATGTATCGTAATTTAATTCCTGTAGCAGAATTTTCCTAAGGAATGGAGTGTTGGCAATTGAGCATTGTAGTTAGAGAATTTCTTGTTCCAAGTTGTGTGGATTAATGTAGAATGCTTTTTAAGATCTCAAAGTGGTTTCAGTGTTATGCTTTCTAAATATTTTCAAAATAGAGTATTGTTGAGTGGTAGTTTTTAAGTTCCTATTTTATGAATGAGAACTTCTAGATTAAGTAAATTGATGCTACTTTATCTTCTTAGTTACATTGCATATGGTTTTCCTTACAGTATTAGAGAACATTTGCATATGCATATACTTTGCATGTAGCCTTGAAAGTTAACATTCCTGGATTGACAATTAATGTGTGTGTGATAGTTTGGTAATTTCAATAGACAATTATTAGCCCCAACATAGCCCTACAAGACTGGTTTACTATGCATTATGCATTTATATATGTATGGTAATTCTCTAAAAGAAATCAATTGAACTACATATGCTTATAGGAATAGATAACTAGAGGACAAGAGACAATTTTCTGTTTTCCAAAATTTTGAAAAAAACTTTTTTAAGGCATAAATGGTAATTATACTATTATAATACCTGACCTAATATGTCTTGTCAACCATAAATATTACAAAGAAAATAAAGAATATTGTCATTTGATTCTACTAAGAATAATTAAAGTTCTTCCGAGGAAAAATTGGTTGCTCAAACAACTCTAATTTCATAGAAGGAAAAATACAAACTTAAATTCAGTGCAAATATACCACAAAATTGAAATGAAAGCAATATCAAGGGTAAAATCCCACAAGATCATTTAAAATAAATAAATCTTGAAGCCACTGAATTTTCAAACCTAAAACTAACACTTACATAACAAACATGTTCTTTCAGATGCATATCAATTTTGTATTTAATTACATTCTAGCTACACGTTATAAACCATTAATCTAAATCTTAAGATTTCATTCAATTTCAAAAAACCTAGAAACCCTACAAGAATTTCGCTTTGTTTCCTGCAAAAGAGGATAATAGGTTACAATAGCAAGCACATAACACAATAATACAATAAGAAGACACCTTTTAATACTATCACCTTGAGTAAACCATTCAAAAATATTCTTTTATCGAAATATACAAGATATATAAGTTGCAATTATGATTAGCATGAAGATTCATAATGCATTATGCCTTCTACTCAAGAAAACACCATGAAGGAAAAACATAGAAGTAGTTCTTCCATATAAATTCGTATTTGGCTAGCATGCTAAGGCAACACAATAGAGGAGTCAATGGCATCTCTTAGCACCCTAAATAAAGGGGTTGTCCTAATTTTTTAAGGAAGAGAAGTGGCATGAGAATTGGTGCCATGACATGTCCTATGACAATTGGTCCTCCACTAGATCCCACACGCCCGTACAAAATAAGCAAAGACAACGAAAATAAATTTAAATTTTCAAAACTTAGTAACCATTTATATCCCAAAGATCGCAAATATGCATATTTACATTGTAATATCTATCATGTCAAGTTTCCTACTAGAAAGTTAACTTGGTAACAAATTATTCCTACCATCATTTTGTAGAAACTGCATAAAAAGACACATAAAATATATTTATAAATATTTACTTCAAAATACACGAAATATCTTATGAGTGGACTTGACTGGAATAAAGTGAGATACCTTTTATAGCTTGTCCACCAGTACCATCATGGAATCATGCTTCATTACTGTCATTGGCAGGCCTATTATAAAATCCATAGAAATCACTTCCCACTTCCATTCTAGAATGGGCAAAGGCTACAACAATCTTGTTGGGTGTTGATGCTCTGCCTTGACTTGTTGGCACTTTTGACACCTAGCAATGTACTCTGCTATGTCCTTCTTCATCCCATGCCAAAAGTACTGCTTTCTTGTTGTTGTTATGGTCTTTCGATATCCTGGGTGTCCAGAATATGGCATTTGATGCATCTCATCCATCACAAGCTTCTTCAAATATGCACAATTTGGAATGTACAGTCTAGTACGTCCCTGATAAATGAGAACATCGCCTTCACCAATCTGATATCCTGCACACTTTGCATCTACATTTCCCTGTTGCAACTTTTCCTTGATTTGAAGGTAAGCTTCATCACTAGTTTGAGCTTCAAGAACCCTTGTCTTCAAATATGATTTACATATACTCACTGCTGCAACATGAAATCTCCTGCTAAGTGCATCTGCAACCTTATTCTCCTTACCTTTGACATGTTTAATTTCCAAATCAATTTCATAAAGGAATTCCATCCACCTAGTTTTCCTAGCATTCAGATTTGGTTGGTCAAACAAATATTTTAAGCTCATATTATCTCTCCTGAGCTCAAATATTCTTCCCAAGAGATAATGTCTCCATCTCTTGAGAGCATGAACTATGGCTTCTAGCTCTAAATCATGTGTGGTATAATTCTTCTCATGCTCCTTTAACTTCCTTAACTCATAGCAAATTACAAATCCTTCTTGCATGAGCACTCCACCTAGCCCTTCAATGCAAGCATCTGTACACACAAAAAAATCCTTCTTTGGATCTCCAATCTTTAAAATAGGAGCATTGGTAAGTAATTCCTTCAGCTACTGAAAGCTTTTCTCACACTTTTTAGACCATACAAACTTGATATTCTTCCTCTGCAATGAAGTAATTGGGTGAGCTATCTTGTAGAATCCTTCCATGAACCTTCTGTAGTAGCCTGCAAGACCCATACAAGATCTAACATCTGCAACATTCTTTGGAGTAGGACAATCCATTATGGCTTCAAACTTCTCTGGATCCACTACAATTCCTTCTTCTTAGATGACCAAAATACTGTACTTTCTGTTGATAGAAATCACACTTACTCAGATTTGCATACAGTTGGTGTTCTCTAAGGACTTGTAACACCATCTTGATATGTTCATCATGCTCTTCTTCATTCTTTGAGTAAACAAGAATGTGATCGAAGAACATAATCACAAATTTATCCAAATATTTGTTGAACACACTATTCATGAGACACATGAATGTGGTAGGTGCATTGGTAAGACCAAATGGCACCACTTTGAAGTCATAATGACCATATATAGTCCTGAAAGTTGTCTTGTAAATATCTTATTCCTTTATCCTCACTTGATGGTATCCAGACCTCAATTCAATCTTTGAAAACATTCTAGCTTCCTTTATTTTATCAAACAAGTCATCAATTCTTGGCAATGGATACTTGTTCTTGATTGTCACTTTATTGAGTTGCATGTAATCAATACACAACCTCAAGGTCCCATCATTTTTCTTGAAAAATAACACAGGTGCTCCCCAAGGAGACACACCATGTATGATATATTCCTTGTCCATTAATTCTTGCAGATGCATCTTCAACTCTACCAATTATGGTGTGCTCATTCTATAAGGAGCTTTGGAAATTGGTGCTGCCCCTGGAACAAGATTGATGGAAAAATCAATATCTCTCTTTGGTGGAAGCCCTGGAACTTCATCAGGAAACACATCTTGGAATTCTTGCAACAACTTAAAGTCTTCTATCCTTGGTCCTTTATCTTCTAATGAATCTGACGTGTGGAGTGAATATAGTTGGAAACCCTTCTTATAAAAATTTCTCAACTATAAGGATGAAATATTCCTTACTGAAATTTGCTTGGAAATTCCTCTTACCAACCTTGGCCTTCCCTCTTTATCAATTCATTCAAGTACTTTATCATACCAGTCTAACTTGGCTCTATGTCTTTCCAACCAGTCCATACCCATTAGGGCATCATAAGATCCTAATGGTAGGAAATTTAAATTGGCATTTGTGAGGAGTCCATTCAATTCTATGGGGCACTCCATCACTAATTCACTCACCTTTCTCTTAGTCCCTGTGGCTAATTGAACTAGCCAAGACTTAATATGCTTTACTTTACTTAGAGAACAACCTTCGACCACATTAGAAGACACATAACTATGAGTATATCCTGGATCACTCAAAAAAGAAATAGATTGCTTAGCAATCTTACCTTAAACTTCATGCACTGCTGATTGATGGTCTTCTTGGTGATCATCCAATGCTGCATAAATTCGAGGTGCTTCTCTTGCCATATCTTCTACTGTAGTTGCTTCTTCTAGGTTGTGCAAGCTTTTTGGGTTCTCCCTCTGGTGTGGACATTCTCTAATCATATGGTTTCCTCCACATCCCCAACATTAAAGTGTCCCTTTTGGTGCTCTTTCTGCTTCCATAGTTGGATTGAATCCACTTCTTTCTTGCTACCCTATGGAAAAGTTATGGGCTGATTTCTGAATGGTGGCTTGAATCCATTTTTCTTTTGTTCAAACCTCCCTTTGTGCTTTCCTTTCCATGCTGGCTGAACTTTTAATTTACCTTTACTATGTTCATAGCAATGCAATACCATCCTTATAGCTTCATCAAGGCTTGGTGGATTGACAAACTCAATCCCATCACTGAAATTTTGGGGTAGACTACCAAGGAAAGATTGAATTTTTACCCTTTCATCCTTGATGTAATCTACATACCTCAATAACTCCAAAAACTTGTGGACATGCTCTTCCATGGAATTCTATCCCAATATGAGTTCATTGAACTCTTTCCTCTTGTTATCTTAATACCTAGCTGATAGGTATTTCTCCTTGAAGTACCTTTTAAACCGCTCTGAACTGATCCTTATTTCACTGATTCTTTTCACTTGCATGAGGTGCTCCCACCAAATTGAAGCTCTTCCACTTAGATTGTAAATGAAAACTCTGGCCTTTTCATTTTCTGAATAATCATGCATTTTGAAATACTTCTTCATTTCAAGAAGCCATGCTTCTACCTCTTAAATTGTTTTTCTTTCTCCATCAAATGTGGGAGGCCTTGCCTTCCTAAATTCTCCATGTGGGATCCCTCTGTGTCTCTTTCTTCCTTCAAACCTATTGGAAGTATGCCTTGGGATTCTTTGAGAATCCTTGGAGTCACATGACCTGCTGAACATAAATCTTGGAGAGGGTGTTCTGTGATTTCTGCTCACAAAACTCCTTCTAGGGCTTGGAGATATTTTCCTAGAACGGCCTCTAGAGTGGCTAACTGCATCTCTTTCTCCTCTGCCCACATTTCTTGGGTTAGACCCAATATTTATCCTCTGATGCATATCAATGAGGCTCTGTAAGATGGAATCATTGAGATGGTGTTGTTCCTCCTGAGCCTTCATCAATCTCTCATTGAAGCTCACCATGGTTTCAACTAAGTTTTGGGGAGTTATTTGCTCCCTTCTCCCATCGGACTCGACTTTAGTGTGTGCTTCTCGCACGTTTTCCCCTAGCACATCATCCTCCTAATCATAAGGGTCTTGGGCATCATTTATGGTCCCCATTTATTGCTTTCTATGTACGTTTCCCTGTTGTACGATTCAAACTACTACTGCTGCAATCGTTGTGCATCACATAGGCATTTATCATTCATCATACGAATGCATAAAACACCCATACAAATATGGAATTCATTCATTGCATAATAACAACAATAATAATTTTGTTAAAACTGTGTCCTTGGCACCATTCCTCCTACAACTCATTTGTGCATTGGCCAAAGCAGCCCCAGTGTTGCAAATTGAGCTCTGATACCACTCTATCACGTACCCAAACCCATATGTGCCCTTCAAAGGTGATGGGAGACCACTGATACATTTTTTTTCAACAATTAAGTCTGATTTTTACACACAGTCGCACTAGCCTCTGATCCGCAATCCACAATCTCCTTCCCGCAATCCGCATGTAGAACTCAGGAATCGGATTTCCAAATCTGCCTATCCGACGAAATCGCGCACTCGGCTTCCACAATCCACAATGCAGAATTTGGAAGTCAGAATTCAATTCACGACCTCGGAATTACTCTTCCAAATCCTGCAGTTCAGCAATCTGCATGCGGAACTCGGAAATCGGAATCCTCCATTCATCGTCCTAGAGGATTTACTCATCTGCAATTCCGCAATCCGCAACCCGCGTTGCGGATGTCAGAAATCAAAAACCTCATTTCAAATACCGGGGAAAATCCACCTTCTGGCTTCCACAATCCATAATCCTCCTTGTGGATGTGGAAAGTCGAATATCCAACACGCCCATCCCCACAGAAATCACCTTTCTGATTCCCACAATCCACAATCCGCCTTGAAGATGCAGAAAGGTGGAATTCCAACTCACAAACCCCATGGAAATTTCCCTTCCGACTTCCACAACCTGCAATCCTCCTTGCAGATGCGGAAAGTTGGAATTCAATCCATGCAACACCAAAGGTCGATCCCCGACATCCGCAATCTGCAATATGCATTGCAGATGCGGAAGGTCGGGACCACACACCCCTGCACCTGCAAACTTCCCAGGGTGATATCTTCCTCATCCTTAAGCCAAATTGGACAAGGCTAGTACCGTTGAAAATCTCTTGGAGAGATTTATCCACTGGTATGATCCCCTATCACTTATGAGTACTCTGACTTGTCCAAATTTCCAACTGATGCATAGCTCAAACTCCCTCAATGCCTAATTCACCTACTGCAAGGAGCTCTTCATGCCTTCTACCATGACGTCTCCCTTCACCTGACTCACAAAGGGTCATGAAACACAACAGGGGGTTATTTACTTCTTTCCCCATGTCCAGATGAAGTCAAATAGTCCTTCTTAAGGGTGAATTTAATTCATTAATAAACACATATTATGAAACTAAACTAGTCAACACATCAACAACCTACAAGGTTAGCATCATATTAACTCAAGCAAATGATGAAGCATTCAAGCATGAACTCAACCTAATACTTAGGATTATACATAGCTCCCTATTGATCAGTTTCATGTAATCATTCATTCAACAACTTGAGCATAACAAGCATATCATAACATACGAAAATTAACATCATTTTACACCACATAGGCACTTATCTTGGAAATGAAGTTGCCCAAGCAACTGGCTAAGTGAGAACAACGTTCCACCTAACCTTAGGTCTATTTCCAGCCTATACTCTTTCAGCTGAGAGACCTCCCCCAAGATGGTTTTTGTATCCACTAAGGAGGGATAAATAGTCTCTCTCATAGTCAAGGTTCCATCCCAATGCTAAGCCAACCTACAGTTGGGTTTACCAAGCATACAAGGGAACATGGAGGATGTTTTTAAGCCAGTGAGCTCACCCACAGAGCTACAAGCATCTCAGATAAATCATAAAACATGGCACCCACATTACCTACCTCACCCAACACAAGGAAGGTCCTCTTCTCTGTTGCACAATCCCTCAAGGCCCCTTCCCTTCAATGCTCTTCAAGAATGGATAATTTTAAGGACCCATACTTATTTAAAAGTGTATAAACCTTGGTGAATCTTACCAATTCTTAAAATTCCAACTATAAAATATTTGGCGATGTGTTTCTAAAATTATTGCGCCGAGAGGCGCTCTACAACCCAGTATGGGGGAGATCCTGTTAGTCGAGTGTTTATCGATATTGTCGGCTATATATAACATTTGTATGAGGGAGATCTTGTAAGTCGAATGTTTGTCGTTGGCTATATATAACATTTGTATGAGGGAGATCTTGTAAGTCAAGAGTTTGTCGATATTGTCGACCATAAATACCGTTCGTCTTTAACACACAATAATTAAAAAAAAACATATTAAATCGGTCAATAATTAAAATTAAAAAAACATGTATTTTCATTTTACTAGATAATGCAAGAAGCAAAGAGACAACAAACAAATACAGATGGCTCCAGGAAATAGAAGGGACAAATAGAGGGATTCAAAGCAGCCGGAAATAGAAGGGACAAATAGAGGGATTCAGAGCAATTTCTACGAACAAGTAAATTTGATTTTAATAATTCCATTTTTTAAATAATTTCGTTTTAAGGCTGGATCCACGTATATTTGGTTTTAAAAAATTTTCACGCTCCACATTGCTCGCAGCTCCCCTCCTCCCCTCCCAGCTCCTCCACATTGCTCGTAGCTCCCCTCCTCCCTCCCAGCTCCTCCACTCCCCTCCCAGCTCCTCCACGCTACTCGCAGCTCCCCTCCTCCCCGTCCACCTGCACGCTCCCCTCCTGCACGCTCACCTCCTCCACGCTGCTCGCAACTCCCCGTCCACCTGCATGCTCCCCTCCTGCGTCCTCCTCCACGCAGCTCCCCTCCTGCTCCCCTCCTCTCCTCCCAACTCCTCCACGCTGCTCATCCTGCTGCGTCCTCCTACACGCTATTTGAAATATTAACAAATTTATTTTAATATTCTTAGGCGAATTTTTGTGTCTTAATTTCCACGATAGTTTTATTTATTTATTAATTTCCACATTCATATTTTTGTGTAGATGATGAAATTAAGGTGAATGGATGCGATAAAATATACCACGTAGACTATCGAATCCCGCCATATCATTGAAACGATTTCTAAGGAAGATGAAAGCCACACATTTCAATGAATATTGAATTTGCCACGACTAGACAGGATTGACCGTTCACCATGAAGCGACTTATCATCAAACCGCCAAGCAAAAAACAGAATCATGCTTTCAATGGATTATTCAAGAATATGGTTTTATTGCCACGTGAATGTTAGAATATCAATCATTCAGATTTCTACCATGGTAAGCCCAACGGAATGCAAGAATTTTCGAGGCATGTAGATGACGTGAAGAACATGGATGCTGGCATATTTAGAGCATTTACCTCTCCACAGGTCGCCGATGTTATGGAGTAGCATACACAGTGCTAGACCTTATCATATTTTCAAGAGATATGTCATCAAATTAGTCAAATTGCAGGTTTAAAAAGGCCCAAAAAATAGAATGTGTGAATCACTCCTTGGATAGTTTGATATCAACGCATAATTCGAGATGGCAGGAATCATTGAAGAAATATGCTAGCTTCATTTGTAATTTATTTATTTACAATTTCACAGTGCCATTTATTTATTTAGACTTCAGTTTAAAGTTTAATATATTTGATTTTTTTCTAGATCTTGAATTTTAATATAATCTAATTCTTGTATTGCAGATTTCCGATCAAGATCAAGAAGCCTGGATATTCTAATTCTGGGAATTACGAATTCAAATTTAAGACATGATATTCCTAATATGCTTGAAAAACTAATATTCCAATCGTCCATAGTGACATGATATTCCTTATTCCCTTTATCGCTCCAATCTGATGATATCTCTGTGTGTTGAACTGTAAGAAAGAAGTGCTTGCATGTAAGCCAAATTTCAACTTAAAGTTTACTTAATGTGCTCATCATATTATTGCAATTTAAAATTGATCACACATTTAACAAAATTACAAGTTTCATCAAAATATTTTAATCCAAGTGCATTATTATAATGTTCATTACTAATTTTATTAATATTCAATAATTATTAATGAAACCAAAATATTTTAATCAAATAATAGTCCAAGTGTATTATTATAATGTTTCATTACTAATTTTATTAATATTCAATAGTTATTAATGAAAACAAAAATTAAAGGGCAAACGAACTTCTATTTCTTTCAACATGTAGTTTTGTCTTTGAGTGAAAATAAAGTTGCAATGTGTTTTCCTTCTTATTCATAAAAAAAATAGAATTACAAGTGAAGATATGTGAAATCTTGCATAAGCTTTAATTATACAATCTTTATAAATAACAACATTATATACCTTTATGTAAATCTTTACATAGGTTGTCTCCATATTTATGTTAGGATATTCCTATACTCCATCCTAGTCCCACTAGTATTTTGATCATTTACATTTTCAGTTATGCATGCACCTTTAGGGTTTGCATGCATTCTAGGGTTTGCATGCATTTTGCATGCATCCCAGTCATCAGTCCAGCACCTAGACCTCAGTTAGCCAGCCCCCAGGATCTTCTCACTATTCAGTTTTATCCCTCCAGTTGCTTAATGTGCCCTTCTTCCTTGATTTTAGGGAGAAACTCGCCCTTCTTCACCTACCAGTCCAGTTGTCACTCAGTTACAGTCAGTTACACTCAGTTACACCTACCAGAGTTAGTTTGACTGATGGTTGACAGTTACTTGAGCATTGATGACTCCACTGATGATGATGAACACTTCCAGTTGTGCTCCGATGATCATGAGGACACCTAGTTGTGCTCTGATGACACTCTATTGATCTTATAATCACTCTGAGAGGCTAATTCGAATTGCCACCTTGGGCATTCGAATCCTCTCTACCATTGTACTATTTATTTGTCCATATTGTGATTAATTAACTAGTGTGTGTGAAGTATTATTGCTTCTATCTGATTTCTACTGTACCATATTATTCTGTTGCTCATTATACTGTATTGTTCACTCTTCTTCTATTTTCCTGCTTAATCATAATTACTCTTGTGAGGTATACATAATCTCTTAGATCTGCTGTGAGGATTTTCACATGGTATCAGAGCATGTTGAGAGTATTGTTTATCTCCATTCTTAAGATTTTTTTGCAGGTTATTACCAAGATTTCGAGTGCAGCAGTTTTTGCATTTTTGCAACAGTAGCAGTTACAGTTATTCTATATTGTTTTTGTAGGTCCTCTACAGCTTCTATGTATTCATTAGGAATTACTCCTCTTGATCCACTCAACTATGATGAATGGAAACCAAGAATGATAGCAGACTTGAAGATCCATGATCTTTTTTATTGTTATTTTGAAAGAGAGTTCGAATCCCCTGAAGAGAAGATTGGCTGGTTAAATAAAAGTAATATGCACTTTCAAGCAATAATGTTTTCTTTGTTTGCACGCCAGAGATTCCAATTCAAATACCGTAATGGTGTTGAAACTCCAAAGGAGTTATGGACTCCAAAAGAGATATGGGCTCACCTGGATGAAAATTTTGGCAGAAAGAATGAAGGACTTGGTCCTAACCCATTCGAAAGCAAGCAAAGTGATGCATTCGCTCCTCTTGATGGTCTCTCATATCATGAACCAGTGTTATCTCATATTGAAGTTGTTGACAAAGAACTTGCAGATTCTCCACTCATGCTTAAACTTTCTTCTCTTTCTATGCTAGCTCACACTCTAGATATTGCAGAAGGTCCTAAATCCTCTCTTGCACCAGAGTCTGTTGGTTTGCATCATGATCACATGATTATTTCAGAGGTCAAAACAGCTACTTAAGGTAATGCATTCGCTCCTCTCTAGCTATCTCCTCTTTTATACTACTATATGATCATAAATTCATGCTTTCAGAAGGTTATTGAAGATTATGGCCATTGCCATTCACTTGGGATAAATTCTCATGCAATTACTGGTTTTGCTCTCACCTCTCATGGTTCAAAGGAGATCTCAAGAAACCATGATTCAATTCTTGGATCTAATTTGGATTCTAAGCAATTACTGCTTGGGATAATTTCTCATACATATGATAGTTTTGATCTCACCCCTGTTGGTTCAAAGGAGATCTCAAGAAACTGTTTTTTAAGTCTTAAATCTGATTTTGATTTCAAGCAAACATGTAATAGTTATTTTTGGCATAATCTCACCCGTGGTGGTTCGAAGGAGAAGACAAAAGACTATATGCACTTTCACAGATTTGATCCTACCTTAGTTGATTCAAATCACAGGTTCAAGTATCATTCTCATACTGTTAAATTTGTTCTCATCACATTCGATCTGAAGAGCAAGTACAATCACATGCTTTTTGAGCATGATCCACTTCTTCCAAGAAGAAGATAACTCTAGACATATGACCAAGCATCACACATGATTGATTTTGGAGCATTTATTTTTATGTGTGCCTTGCAGTCTATTTTTTTGAGGAGGGGGGTATGTTTCCCATGAAATTTTCCCACTTCCTTGGTTTATTGATTGTTATTATTCATTGTATTGGGTGACCTTTGGTCTTAGTTACCAGGGCCCAGGATGGATTAAGGGGGGGTGTTAGGATATTCCTATACTCCATCCTAGTCCCACCAGTATTTTGATCATTTACATTTTCAGTCATGCATGCACCTTTAGGGTTTGCATGCATTCTAGGGTTTGCATGCATATTGCATGCATCCCAGTCATCAGTCCAGCACCTAGCCCTCAGTTAGCCAGCCCCCAGGAGCTTCTCACTATTCAGTTTTATCCCTCCAGTTTCTTAATGCGCCCTTCTTCCTTGATTTTAGAGAGAAAATCGCCCTTCTTCACCTACCAGTCCAGTTGTCACTCAGTTACAGTCAGTTACACTCAGTTACACCTACCAGAGTTAGTTTGACTGATGGTTGACAGTTACTTGAGCATTGATGACTCCACTGATGATGATGAACACTTCCAGTTGTGCTCCGATGATCATGAGGACACCTAGTTGTGCTCTGATGACACTCTATTGATCTTATGATCACTCTAAGAGGATGATTCAAATTGCCACCTTGGGCATTCGAATCCTCTCTACCATTGTACTATTTATTTGTCCATATTGTGATTAATTAACTAGTGTGTGTGAAGTATTATTGCTTCTATCTGATTTCTACTGTACCATGTTATTCTGTTGCTTATTATACTGTATTGTTCACTCTTCTTCTATTTTCCTGCTTAATCATAATTACTCTTGTGAGGTATACATCATCTCTTAGATCTGCTGTGAGGATTTTCACAATTTATAGTTACATAGTTTCTCAAATAGTTGCGAGTGATTAAAAAACTATTGGCTTGGTCTTCCATAAACTATTATATAAAAAATATTTACACTCAAAGATAAAGTAATTTTAAAATGCTATACATATTCAAACATTTGTTCTTTTCTTATTCAAACCATAAGGTACATTGTAAGGTTTTTGATAACATTGTTAATGTAACGCTCTAAAGTTGTGTGTATGGGGTTTTTTTATTGCATAATTTTCAGTGTAGCTGTTATACCATGGACGCATTGATTCCAGCTTATGAAATGACAAAAAAAGAATGAGAAGAAGACTTGAAATGAAAAGCTGAAGAACAAAAAGAATTTCGAAAAAGGAAGTTGGACGAAATGACAACAGAAGAACGAGAAGAACGAAGAAAACGAAATGCAGATTGACATTAAGAATATCGAAAAAGAAAGTTAGACGAATTGACAACAGTAGAACGAGAGGAACAAAGAAAATGAAACGTTGATCGACAAAGAGTGTATCGAGAGAGAAATTTGAAGCAGTTGGAAGAACAAATAAATCAAGTTGCAGAACAAGAAATAAATAAAAATGTACAAAATGACAAAATGACGGTAGAAGAAGGAGAAGAACTAACAAAACAAAACACAATTCAAAAAAAAGAAAATTGAAAAAAAATGTTAGGCGAATTGACAACAGAAGAACGAGAAGAACAAAGATAACGAAACGTTGATCGACAAAGAGCGTATCGAGAGAGAAAGTTGAAGCAATTGGAAGAACGAAAAAAATCAGTTTGTAGAACAACAAATAAATGAAAATGTATGAAATGATAAAATGACGGTAGAAGAAGGAGATGAACAAACAAAACAAAACGCAAATCAACAAAAAGAGAATCGAAAAAAAAAGTTAGGCGAATTTTCTATATTTTCTAGTTTAACAATTTACTCAATCCTAAGTAGTTATTACTTACATTACGATAATCCTCGTAAATGTATCTGTGTTTTCAACTTAACCTAGTCCTTACAATACTGATCAAACTCCAGTTTAGTGTCACCGCCCACGACTGAAACCATCCTAGATCCAAATCCTAGGCTCTATCAAGTGCCGAGAGGGATCAAATCTCCCGAGGTGCAAACCTCTTCTTAGGTATTGCAGTCAAGGATATTTTCGAGGAGAGGTTTGCACCTTGGGAAATTTGATCCCTCTCAGCGCTTGATAGAGCCTAGGAATTGGATCTAGGATGGTTTTAATTTCTAAGGATTTATATAGCTTATATAATAATTTTGTGATTTTTAGAGTGAAAAAAATTTATCCCATCAAAATTGGGCGAAATAGGGCTTCAAAAAATGCAAATTGGCGAAATTTTTTGTGGAAAAAAACATGGAAAAATAGCCCATGGGATAAATTTCGCCCCTAAAATTATCATTGTCTTCAGGGTGGGCATAGAAAGGTCCAAATTGTTGTTTCCATGAGACTATTTCCCTCACTGGGTTTATCAAGCAGATCCAACCCTTGCCTTGCCTTCAAATCTGTTAATCAAGATGGAATCTTCTTAGGGTTGCAGCCGAAACTCTGTCCCGCAACTCGGTCCTCTTCAAATAGATCTAAGTGTTCTCACAGATTCACTAAGATTCTCACACTCTGTAACTCATATTAGGGTTTGAACCAAGGATTTCCCCAACCGGATTCAATTCCTATGCAGGGTTTTTTTGTGCTTTCGGCTCTGCAAATTTGCGCATACACCGAATCGTGATTTCTCCCTTTTCTCCACGGCTCTGCTTTGCAATGAGTTGTTACTTCATTTTTTGGTCAACAATGGTATAGGGACTAGGATGATCGAACTCCCAGGTGGTAGAGTGGCTTAAGGGACAAGCAAAACAGAGCCATACCCTTCCATACGGATTGCAGGGCTGCTCCATACTCCATCGACTTCATGGGATGGTTTTCTCAACAACCTTCTTACAACAGAATTAAATGTCAGCATGGGGAGTCAAATGCATTCACCAATTGACATGTGGCAGCATGGGTTCCAATCCCACAACCCTCTCACCTCTCCCAAGTGGATACACATGGCCCCTTCTCATTGGTTTCCTCCTTAGCCAGTTTTCTTGGTATTCATTGCAATATTTAATAATTACATCATTTACAATATCTCATGGCTTAACAGCACATGGATTATCAAAATATCAAATATTTGCCTATGCAAATAAGCCTAAGCATCCACTAGTGGGGCCTTGACCTTGATCTCCACACCAGGGAAAACACACATTGCATTTACACAATATTTACATTGAATCCATTAAACCCTAAGGGTAAAAATAGGGGTATTACAACTCCCTTCCCCTTAGAACAACACCATCCTCAGTGTTCTCAAAACTGAAAAAAAAAATGGAAATGCCTTTCTCATGGCATCCTCCAACTCCCATGTGGCCTCTTTGGGACTAAGGTGCTTCCATTTCACCTTCACCTGTTTGATGGCTCTATTCTGAAGCAAAGTGACCTTCTTGTCTACGATGTGCATAGGCTCCACTTGGAACTCTCCCTTTGGTTCCACATGTATCACATTCCAATCAATTATGTGATTAGTATCATGTACATATTTCTTAAGCAAAGATACATGGAAAACATTATGAGATATCATGTTAGCAGGCAATACAATCCTATATGCAACTGGACCTATCCTATCAAGGACTTCAAATGGCCCACAATATCTTGGTTCCAACTTGGCTCAACTCCCCAACTTCATGGAACTTTTCCTTGGTTTCACTCTTAAGTAAACATGATCCCCAATCTGAAATTATTTATGCACTCTTTTCAGATTTGCATAACTCTTCTTCCTGTCCTGTGTTTCCTTCAAATTCTTCCTGATCTTAATAATCTCTTGCTCCATTTCCTTGATCATCTCTGGTCCAAGCACTACCTTGTTCATTGGGATATCCCAATTCATTGGAGTCCTACATCCTTTGCCATACAATGCTTCAAAATGACTCATCTTCAATGATGCTTGATGTCCATTGTTGTAAGCAAACTCTACCAAGTGTAAGTAGTCTTCCCACTTTGATGGCTTATCCATCACATACATCCTCAGCGTGTCTTCAAGAATCTGATTCACTCTCTTAGTATGACCATCTTTTTTAGGATGATATGATGTGCCAAAATTCAGTTGAGTTCCCAAATCTTGGAATAATCCCTTCTGAAAATTGGAAGTGAATTTTGTATCACGATCGGCAATTATTTCCTTGGGAAATCCATGCAATCTGAATATCTCATTCATGAAGATATTTGCAACGTCATTGGTCTTATGAGTGGAATTGACCGGAATAAAGTGAGCTACCTTTGATATCTTGTCCACCACTACCATGATGGAATCATGCTTCCTTACTGTCATTGCCAGGCCTGTTATAAAATCCATAGAAATCACTTCCCACTTCCATTCTAGAATGGGAAAAGGCTGCAACAATCCTACTGGGTGTTGATGCTCTGCCTTGACTTGTTGGCACTTTTGACACCTAGCAATGTACTTTGCTATTTCCTTCTTCATCCCATGCCAAAAGTATTGCTTTCTTGTTGTTGTTATAGTCTTCTGATATCCTAGTTGTCTAGAATATGGCATTTGATGTAGCTCATCCATCACAAGATTCTTCAAATCTGCACAATTTGGAATGTACAGTCCAGTACCCTGATAAATGAGAACATCATATTCACCAATATGATATCCTGCACACTTTGCATCTGCATTTTCCTGCTGCAACTTTTCCTTGATTTGAAGGTAAGCATCATCACTGGTTTGAGTTTCAAGAACCCTTGTCTTCAAATCTAATTTACATATACTCACTGTTGCAACATGAAATATCCTACTAAGTACATATGCAACCTTATTCTCCTTACCTTTGACATGTTTAATTTCCAAATCAAATTCACAAAGGAATTCCACCCACCTAGTTTTCCTAGCATTCAGATTTGGCTAGTCAAACAAATATTTTAAGCTCATATGATCTATCTAGAGCTCAAATATTCTTCCCAAGAAATAATGTCTCCATCTCTTGAGAGCATGAAATATGGCTGCTAGATCTAAATCATGTGTGGCATAATTCTTCTAATGCTCCTTTAACTTCCTTGAATCATAGCAAATTACAAATCCTTCTTGCATGAGCACCCCACCTAGCCCTTCAATGCAAGCATATGTACACACAACAAAATCCTTCTTTGGATCAACAATATTTAAAATAGGAGCATTGGTAAGAAATTCCTTCAGCTGCTGAAAGATTTTCTCACACTTTTCATACCATACAAACTTGATATTCTTCCTCTGCAATGAATTGATTGAGCGATTTGTCTTGGAGAATCATTCAATGAACCTTATGTAGTAGCCTTCAAGACCCATAAAATTCTAAAATATGCAACATTATTTGGAGT
This sequence comes from Larix kaempferi, assembly GCA_027924585.1. Lineage (NCBI taxonomy): Eukaryota > Viridiplantae > Streptophyta > Pinopsida > Pinales > Pinaceae > Larix > Larix kaempferi. The sequence continues at coordinate 1,789,371 of BSBM01000734.1, read as the reverse complement.
ATTCCAATCCCTTATGGCTTCAATCTTCTTTGGATCCACTGCAATTCCTTCTTCTGAGATGACATGACCCAAATACTGTACTTTTTGCTGATAGAAATCACACTTACTCGGCTTTGCATATAGTTGGTGTTCTCTAAGGACTTGCAACACCATCCTGAGATGTTCATTATTCTCTTCTTCATTCTTTGAGTAAACAAGAATGCCATCCAAGAAAAAAATCACAAATATATCCAAATACTTGTTGAAGACATTATTCATGAGACACATGAATGTGGCAGGTGCATTGGTAGAACAAATGGGACCACCGTGAATTCATAATGACCATATCTAGTCCTAAAATATGTCTTGTGAATGTCTTCTTCCTTTATCCTCACTTGATGGTATCCAAACCTCAAGTCAATCTTTTAAAACACTCTAGCTTCTTTCATTTGATCAAACAAGTCATCAATTCTTGGCAATTGATACTTGTTCCTGATTGTCACTTTATTGAGCTGCCTGTAATCAATACACAGCCTCAAGGTCCCATCCTTTTTCTTGACAAATAACACAGGTGCTCCCCAAGGAGACACACTAGGTCTGATATATTCCTTTTCCATTAATTCTTGCAGTTGCATCTTGAACTCTACCAATTCTAGTGTTCTCATTCTATAAGGAGCTTTGGAAATTGGTGTTGCCCCTAGAACGAGATTGATGGAAAAATCAATATCTCTCTTTGGTGGAAGCCCTGGCACTTCATTAGGAAACACATCTTGGAATTCTTGCAACAGTTTAAAGGCTTCTATCCTTGGTCCTTTATCTTTTGATGAATCTAATGTGTGGACTACATATAGTTGGAAACCCTTCTTATAAAACTTTCTCAGCTGTAAGGCTGAAATCTGCCTTACTGAAACTTGCTTGGGAATTCCTCTTACTAACCTTGGCCTTCCATCTTCATCAATTCATTTAAGTACTTTTTCATACCAGTCTAACTTGGCTCTTAGTATTTCCAACCAGTCCATACCTATTAGGGAATCATAAGATCTTAATGGTAGGACATTTAAATTGGCATTTGTGAGGAGTCCATTCAATTCTATGGGGCACTCCATCACTACTTCACTCACCTTTCTCTTGGTCCCTGTGGCTAATTGAACTAGCCAAGACTTAATATGCTTTACTTTACTAAGAGAACAATGTTCAACCACCTTAGGAGACACATAATGTTAGAAAAACAGGATCGCAGAGCAATAACAATAAACAGAAATGCAAATATAATCACACATACACATTACAAGAGAGACATAGATATATCGTGGTTCACCCAACTTGGGCTACGTCCACACTGAATTTTCCAGTCCTTATTATTATTACCGTCCAGCAAGATGAAGGGATACAACCTGCAGCACAACTGCTGCACTTCCTCTTCTCTGTTTCATAGTCTCTCTCCTGATCTCAGAGATCTTTACAATGCATAAAACCTAATACATCATACCTAGCCGTATTACAATGTCTTTATTTTATAAGGGAAATACAATGGAAAAATACCATGGGATACCCAAAACCATGGGCCCACAAAACAGCTGGCGAAAACAGCCCCAAAAATTTTCTTTGGGGGTGCTGCCCCCAAACCCCCACCGGGGGACCGCTGGCCCCCGAACCCCCCAAACAAGGGGAATGGTCCCCCCGTTGGGGTGAGTGTACAGTCCACCTACATATCATATAAAACTAGGGTACAAACACGGCTGATACAATATCATCTATGAGACTAGATGATCTGGCTCCACAACCAACAATCTCCCACTTGGAGACTGATCACAACAACTCCATCGCTGCTGCACTTGTTGGACTTGGACTTGGCAAATTTCTCCTCTTCACCTTCATGCTAGAAGGCCAACTGAAACCGAGCACGAACTCAGTTTCTCTCTGGTCACTACCTTTGTGAACATGTCTGCAGGATTCTGGCTAGTATGTATCTTTTCCAGCTTCAACAGTTCATCTTCAAGAACAGAGCGTATGAAATGGTATTTGAGCTGTATATGTTTGGTCCTGGAATGGAATGCTGAGTTCTTTGCAAGGTGAATGGCACTCTAGCTGCCACTATACAATCTGCTATCCTGCTACTTCTTACCCATTTCCTCCATAAACCTATTGTTAACACCTAAAAAGTGCTCACTAGCTCATTCCCTTATTCACATGACCCATTTGTCCACTTTTCCACCATCTGAGCCTCTGAAACCAACAAAAGGTCACCAAAAGACCTTAGTACACCCCCTTTTTCCATTAAAAAAAGATTATTTTTCCTAAAAAAGCATAAAAAACCCTAAAAAAGGGTCCAAATTCCCAATAATATTAAAAAGGGAATTAAAATATTAATTTTATTCAAAAAAGGAAAAAGGAGGGAAAAGTACCTAAACCATGTTGGTCAAACCATTTGGTTTCCACAAAACCACAAATGGTATTCCCCACCACCAAAACCTATAAAAAGGTGGTAGGGGCTCCTCATTTCACATCCATCCATTATCTCATCCTCATGCTGCCGAAATCTTCCTTGAGCATTTTGGCCATTGTAAGCAACCTTGGAGAAGGAGACCTCTTGGAGCTTGGAGCTACTCATCTTGGGAGTTGCTCAACATCAACCTTCACCATTGAAGGTATTATCGCAAGCACTTGCTTCCCCCCCCCCCATTTTTCAATACAAATTCATTCTTTAATATTTTCTTGTTCTTGTTTTTTAAATGTTTACACTATTTGCTTATATTCTTGCATAGATCCATGATTAGTTTAGTTTAGATTAGCTTCTTGTTTAATTCTATTTGAAACTGCTGCTACTAGTTAGCAGGTGCCCATAGCACTAAGCCTGGTTGCAAAACCGGGCCAACAGTTTTTGGCGACTCCGCTGGGTTTTGAACAATAGATCTCTAGTTTTGCTTTTAATCTTAGTTTTTTATTAGTTTTTAACCTTTAGATCCATAGATCTACCTTCTTAGACAGCAGATCCATTGCTGCTCTAAGTTTTGGCCTCATTTTTTGCCATTAACAGCCCGAAATTCTCAATTTTCGGGTTCATTTTTCGGCTTCCATGCACGGCTTCCGCCTCGCGGTTTTTAGCCTGATAGTCGCGCGGTCCATCGCGGCTTTCGGCCCTTTTTCCGCGTGGATCATCGCGGCTTTTTTGTCAATTTCCGCGCTGCACATCGCGGCGCCGAGGTCATTTACCGCGCTGTCCATCGCGACTGTGCGCCCCTTTTCCGCGCGGTTCACCACGACTTCGCGGCCTGTTTGCGCGCTGCACACCGCGGCTTCGCGGACATTTTCCGCGTGGTCCATCGTGACTGTGCGACCGAAACCTGTGCGGTCCATCGCGACTGTGCGACCGAAACCCGCGCGGTCCATCGCGGTTTTTTCGGTTAAAACCCGCGCTGCTGAATTTTTTCATTCGGCCATTTCGTTTTTAAAAAATAATTTTTACTGTACTTTCTGCCCGAATAGCACATTTTTACAGTATTCGATTCTGCTATTTTACAGCCTTGAAAAAAATTTTACTATTTAAAATGCATATCTAGAAATCTTTTTCAAAATTTTCAAGAAAGTGAAAGAAAGACTCATTTTGCATTTTTATCTAGATTAAAAAAATTTCCGGTTTAATTCTTTAAAATCTTGCCCTTAGCAATTCCCTTGAAGAAAGAAGTCCATTTATTTCTTTTAAAAAAGTCCATTTATTTCTTTAAAAGAAGTTATTATTTGCTTTCATAATTCAAGAAATCCATTGTTTTTTGAGTTGATATTTGCAAAAGCATTTAATTTCCATTTATTTGAAAAGTCATAAATATTTGTTTTTTTATTTTTAAAAAGCTCCTTTGTTTTTTGAAAATTTCCTATAAAGCATTTATCTTTTTCAAGTTCAGTTTACAATACCTCACGTGCACTCACTCGATCACTTAATTGAACTAAGCCTTAAAACGTACCCTAATTTCAACACACTTTTAACCCCACTTGGGGAACACTAAAACAACTTTGTAGCTAGGTAGTATTGGGGGGATAGGTGTTCCAATAACACCCCTCAGTTATTACATCTGAGACATAGAAGTTGTCCAATTAGGGAGCTAAAATCTCTTAGTACTTTTTGGCGCGGTCACAACCGGTTTGTGGGAAGGCCTCTCCCTTAGGAGGGTTGAAGTCGCGAGGATGGTTTCGGAAGCCTGAGTGGAATACCGAAATCCATTCAGTAACCGAAGGGCTACCATTCGCAGTTCTCGGGATATCCCTGTATTGGGATATTGCGATCAAAGGACCAAACGGCAGATTTACCTTTTCTCGACGCGTCATGAACGGAGTATCCTAGTAGCCTGTCTTTAGGATTGATTACCCGGTGTCCCTCCCGGTAGGGGGATATCTAGCCGTTGTCTCAACCTTCATATTGTCTGACTTGGATTTCATCACCTTGCAGAGGATATCGTTTGTTTGAGTCACAATACTTTTAGTTAGGTGTTTGCATGATTCAACCCACCCTTGGTCTAGTTACACCTATTTTTTCTAGAAGCCGTTTGCATGTTGGTACTCTGACCATTTGTTGCATTCCTCCACTTATTATAGCACAGCTGCTAGAATAAGTGCCTTTTTTGAGGTTGATTTTTTGGCCTGAGAGCCTTCTTTTTTCACTCCCCTTCTTGCACCCTTGGTTGCATTAGGGTTTTGAGTCTTTTTTAGATATATCACCACCTGATACTTAAACAATTTTTTATTTTTTTTTTACACAAAAAAAAAACTTAATTCTCACCATTGAGAATTTTAGACGCTCTCGTCGTCTACAGGGCGAACTCCTAGAGTTTAGTCCACTTGGCTCTCCACGTCACGGACGCAGAGCCATATCCCTTGATTCGACACATCGTCAATCAACCAGACGGTCATCCGATTCTGACACGCCTCAATTCACATCCGATTCTGAGGCAGAATCCGAAAAATACGTTATATTACCACCAACCACCATTATGGCTGGAACACCATTTGATCCACTATTTACCAGCACCATAGGTGAGACATCCACAGACCCTTCTGCTGCGGTGCCATCCATGGCAGCAACCACCACCCTGGGTATGCCCAATATGGGCAACACTCCACATTTAGGAATGCCCAACACAGGACCACCTCCTGTTATCGGAAATCCCAACACAGGGCCACCACCTGTTATGGGTATGCCCAACATAGGGGTCACCCCCCCTCTGGTTCCCACAAACCCTATCCCAGGAATCCCTACTGCTATTCCTAACCCAAGTGTAACCCACGTTGCACTTGGAGGTGCTGGCCCATACCAGAACATACCTAGTGGAGGGCACATACCCTCCATACCTAGCATACCTTTAGGCGCTACTGGACCCCTACATCATACCACAATGACTAGGCATGTCCCAGTTCCAGTCACTACATCTGCTAGCTTACCATACATGGCAAGTCTGAACCTGCCAGACTTAGCTAGGCTCACTAATGACCCCATCAGACATGATCCTACGTGGCCTCATATGCCCACCAAACTTCCCTCTGACATCCCTAAGTTTGAGGGTAAGGCAGGGGAAGACCCCCAGAACCATATCATGTCCTTCCATTTATGGTGTTCCTCCAACTCCATAGTGGATGACTCAATCCGCCTCCGGCTTTTACAACGCACCTTCACTGGCTCTGCAGCCAAGTGGTATATTGAGCAGCCTCATGGGACGCATGCCACCTTTACCTCCCTTGCCTCGACCTTCCTGCAGTTCTTTCAGTTACCTGTCCGCTATGATGCGGGCGTTGAGATCCTACTGTCTTGCAGACAGAGTACGGCCACCCACATCACTGACCACATTCATGAGTGGCGTCGACGCCGAAGCCTCTGCAAAATTAAGCTAGACGACCGTATCTTTTTAGATTGGTTTCTAAAATCCCTCCTCCCTCTTATTGCGAAGGATGTGGCATCTGAAAGACCCCAGTCTGAAGAAGAGGCCATCCTCAAAGCCCAACAGTTTGATCTCATTTACGCCCAATCGGGTTATCTATACACAATCATACCTGACGCCCCACGAGGTGACTCCTCACGTGGTGACGCACCGGGGGCATCACATGCCGCTGATGGCATCATTGGCCAAATCACCCCGCAACCTAAACCTTTCAGCATGGTGAGCACCATGCCCGCCCCAGACCTCTCTAGGGCTACATCCAGTTCCGGAGCAACAACTTCTTATGCTCCAACAAACCAGACCCATCACATTCATGGACCCTCTTGTCCACAACATTGTTATGGGCAGGCGCCATCAGCATATGTACCTCCTACATACTATGCTCAACCTACCGCACAGACCCCCATGCAGTTCCCACAACAGCAGATGCATTACCCACAATCAGTTGCACCAGCTAACCTCACACCTCCACCAGCTCAGGGGTACCAACAACCCCAACAAGCAGCTGGACCACCTCCAGCTCCACCAGCATATTATCCACCGCAACCTGCTCCCGCACCTGCGGCTCCTCAGAATCCCCCCAATGCTCAAGGGCATGTGTACGCACAACAACATCAGCCCCAATACCAAAATAACCAACGCAACCAGGATGGGCAACCAAACCGCGGAAGAGGACGTAACCGTGGAAACAACCAAAACCATAACCAAGCTCCACAACCTACCCATCCTCCGCAAAACAATAACGCGGCGCCTGCTCATCAGAATCCTGATCAGCCACCTAAGCAAGCCAAAAATGCTAATTTAAGAACAAACCATCCTTGTTCCATTTGCGGTGTCTATGGCCACTATACCCACGCTTTCCCACATCTGGAGCGAGCTCGACAACTATGGACAGATGACGCCCATCGTCAAGGGCATGCGGCTCCTCAGCCGCCACCCAACCCTCCACCACCTCCACAACAACCTTTGGTGCTACAAAACCCTTTTCCAACACAAGGAGTGGTGAACACTCAGCCGTTAGCCCCCCCACAGGGCAATGTGCAACCACAACAAATCACTTACGCCGCTCCTGATCAACCCATGTTTGATTCAGGCACTCACCACTTATTGATGATGTCCACTGCCGACGTCAATATCCAAACCCGTCGGAACCAGTATGGCCCTACCTCCGAAGCCCCCCCCCGCCGATAAGGATACTAACGCTAATCCCACCGATCAGACGTTACGGATACCACCTCTTCCACTAGATGGCGCATCTAAAGCACCTCGTTTCCCACTCCGCCGTATCAACAACAACCCCAATGCACGGGCGGCGTCAAATTACAACATCGTAGATGACCTAGCTCAATCTCCCGTAGCCATGTCTGCGTTAGAAGTCTTAAAAAACTGTCCTACGAAGCGCAAGACTTTACTTTCTTCCATTGGGGCGATTGACCCAAATGATTCGAAATTGATGACCTTTGATTTGGACCAATCCGAACCACGTCTGCCTTCCACCATAGCAGTCCAAGTTTCTGTTTCTATTCGGAATCTTGTCATCCATCGATGTATCATCGACAAGGGTGCGTCCACATGCGTCATGTCCACATTTGTTTGGCAGAAGTTGGGATCCCCTACTCTCCAACAATCCACCACTGCGTTGCGGGCCTACGACGGTCGGTCAGCTCAACCTCAAGGTCTGCTACCCAAGGTCCCCGTCCAGTTGGGTGGGAAAACTGTGCTCATCGACATTGAGGTCATTAATGCCCAACTCGATTATAACCTTTTACTTGGCCGCAGTTACATGTACGCCATGAAAGCGGTCGCCTCATCAGTTTTTCACACCATGATGTTCCCTCACGAGGGACGCGTGGTCAAAATCGACCAACTCACATACTATGATCCCAATGCCCCGACAGCACCCGAAAATGTTCTTCCCATGATTGAACAACCAGCTTCTAGTGCAATTACCTCCTTAGTTTCTTATGTGGGACCCGGACTTTACTCGGATACACCAATGACCTCTACATTCCAGGCCATTCCACCACCGTCACCAGAGACCCATGTCGCAAACCTCTGTACTCTTTCACAGAATAAACAAACACCCGGTAGTCTACCACCATTGGTACCGAGTCACATCGGTGTTACACCCATCCACACCATCCCCTTTCTATTTCCTCCTTCGAGGGTAGTAAGCGCCCCGGTTATGGCTACCCTTAGTCTACCCGGGTTAACATTGGGATTACCCGTGTGGTATATTTCGCCTCCCGTTCCACCGCCGACACCAAACGTCATCCTCCAACCGGTACAACCTATTGTTACCACAAATCAACCTCCTCCTGGTGTCGCAATCCCTTCGTCGTCAATGAAACCTCCTCCCAGTCTCAATATCCCTTCGTCGTCAACGAATCCTCCCCCTCTTATCAAGCCCACTGGGGGCAGAGGTCCACAACCATACACTGCTATACCACCTCCTAAGGCGGTTAAACCCCCACCGGTGTTTCGAGCTCCCCCTAAATGCTCGTTGTGCGATGAGATAGGCCATCCAACTCATCAATACCCACAGTTACCAGCTCTCCAAGAGCATATGAATATGTTGGACGATGACGCCGGCATCCCAGTCGTTAGACTTGAGACACCTCCTCAGCCTCGCGACAGATCACTGCGCACCAACCATCCTTGTGCCATATGCAGTGTTTACGGCCACTACTCTCACCATTGTCCCGATCTCCCTGACTATAGAGTAGCATTATACGAGTTAAACAATGTTGATTTGGAGATATCTCCTACCCTAATCGAGGAGATCCACCCCCCGCCATCATCCTCGTCGGAAGAAGTCAATACAATATATATGATTTCAACAACTTTCAAACCAGAACCCCTTGATTTATGGTCTGACTACTTCAATACTGATGAGCAAATTTTGGAGACACTCACTGCACCCGACTACCCTTGGGATGATATGCATCATCGCTCGTACTTCCTCTCGGAAGCATCTACATCCACTGCATCCAACCAGCTATTGGTCGAATCGAAAGATTTCATACCCACCAAGGTCGATTGGTTAAAGGACCCCATCCCAGCACCATATGCCTTTGAAGAAGGGAACATGTCGAACATTTCCCCCACTATACAGATAGACATTTCCACGACACCAGGGAAACCTGAGCTCATCTCGCTGGGCGCATCTTGCACTCAAGCAGAAACTCAGGCGTACAAAAAGCTCTTTCAAGAGTTCCGTGATGTCTTTGCTTGGTCCTATACTGAGATGCCTGGTCTCGACCCCGCCATTATTGAACACCACATTGATACATGGCCTGAGGTACCCCCTGTTCGTCAGAAACAGCGACCCATTCACCCGTCCAAGCTCCCCGCTGTTAAAGCTGAGGTCGAGAAACTTCGCAAAGCAGGATTCATTTACCCTATTCCGTACACCACCTGGGTGTCAAACCCCGTTCCCGTCAACAAAAAGCAAGGCACCCTTAGAGTATGCACTGACTTCCGTGATTTAAACCACGCTTGTCCAAAAGACAATTTCCCCATGCCATTCATTGACCAACTCATTGATGAGTGTGCGGGCCATGAAATCCTATCCTTCATGGACGGGTTTTCCAGATATAACCAGATTCACATCCGCAAGGAGGATCAGTACAAGGCTGCCTTCACCACCCCATGGGGAACCTTTGCCTATCGCGTCATGCCATTTGGCCTTAAAAATGCTGGTGCCACTTTCCAGCGAGCCATGACCTATTGCTTTCACGACTTGGTCCATATCCTGCGAGTCTATCTTGACGACCTCACAGCTCGGTCCCGAAAACGATCAGACCACCTTAATGACCTCCAGCAAGTTTTCCTGCGTTGTCGCAAATATAAAATCCGCTTGAACCCACACAAGTGTGTCTTTTGTGTCCCGGCAGGCCACTTATTGGGTTTCATTGTTTCCCAAGACGGAATCACTGTCGATCCCCTGAAAGTTAAAGCCATCTTAGAACTTCCACCTCCTCGCACGCTTCGGCAGCTCCAAAGTCTACAGGGGCGGTCCAATTTCCTTAGGCGCTTCGTCCCTGATTATGCAACCAAAGTGCACGGCTTCTTACTCTTACTTTGTACCCACATACCCTTTGTTTGGGATGAGCAAGTAGACACGGCATTCGAAGCCCTCAAGAAAGCTCTCACACAAGCCCCCTTGATATCCCCACCGGATTTCTCTCAAGACTTCACCCTTTACGTCTCGGCATCTGAACATGCTGTGTCCGGAGTTTTGGTCCAAGAAGATGCCTCCCACAAAGAGCATGTGATCTATTACGTCAGCCAGACCTTGTCTGGCCCACCTTTGCATTACCCATACAAGGAAAGATTAGCCCTAGCTGTAGTCTTTTCCGTACAAAAATTGTGACACTACATTCTACTCAGTCATACCATGGTCGTGGCCGACTCCAACCCTATGGTCTATCTCCTCACCCGGCGGCTCCTACAAGGTCGTGTTGCTAAATGGGTCATTATCCTCCAGGAATATGACCTCACTTTCAGAACTCCCAAAAGCACTAAAGCCCTTGCGCTCGCTCACCTCATCACAGACCTCCCATCCTCTTCAACATCACCCGTTATCCAAATGGACCTGATTGACGAGCAGATCTTCATCATTTCGTCTGACGACCCTTGGTACGGAGACATTTTGACTTACCTTCGTACGCAAAAATTTCGACCACACATCGATCGTGATGGATGCCGTCGCATACGACACCACGCCCCCCGATACCTCCTGATAGGGGATGTACTTTACCGACACGGCGTTGATACCATCTTACGCCGCTGCCTATCCCATAGTGAGGCAGAACAAGTCCTCAATGATTGTCATAGCGGCGCCTGCGGAGGCCATTTCTCCGGCATGGAAACCGCCCAGAAAATCATTCGGGCAGGTTATTTTTGGCCATCATTATTTACTGATTGCATCACCGCAGTCAAGAATTGCCAGAACTGCCAACTATTTGCCCCCAAAGCAAGAACACCCCCCGCCCCCCTGCATCCAGTCATCACTGTTGGACCATTCTACAAATGGGCCATCGACTTCCTCGACTGCAACCCCATGTTAGCCGGCGGTCACAAACACATCGTTGTGGCTGTAGACTATTTCACCAAGTGGGCAGAAGCCATGCCGACCTATAATTGCAAAGCCGACACTGCAGCACGGTTTTTCTTCAACCATGTTATCGCTCGTTTCGGAGTACCACAACAACTAGTATCTGACCACGGCTCTCACTTCGAAGATGCCGTCTGGAAGGAATTATCAACCATGTTGAAATTTGAACACCATTTCTCTTCCGCTTACTATCCCCAAGGAAACGGCCAAGTCGAAGCGATCAATAAAATTTTGAAGACCATTCTCCAACATACTGTAGACAAGCACAAATCCAATTGGCACCACATGCTCTTCCCGGCACTATGGGCCTACCGCACCTCAACCAAAATCGCCACCGGTTTTACCCCTTTCCATTTAGTTCACGGTGTCGAATCCGTCCTCCCTATTGAGTGCCAGATCCCAGCCTTGCATATCGCCGTTGAACTCCTACCGGACACTTCCCCGATCGAGCAACGTTTACTACTCCTAGAGCAGGTCGATGAAGATCGGCGCACAGCCATTCAAAACATGGAAACAGCTAAACAACGATCGAAACTAAGTTACGACAAACACGTCCACCCAAGAACCTTTTCTGAGGGAGACCTTGTCCTCGCTTACGATCAAGCTCATGATAAAACCGAGAAGGGAAAATTCGTGTCTATGTGGCAAGGCCCCTACATCATACACACCTGCCTCGGGCAGGGGGCATACATTCTGACCGATTCAGAATGCAACACCCTACGCAACCCACGCAACGGGTTGTACCTTAAACGATTTTACCCATAGAAAATCTGATGGACACCATCGTCCATTTTAGTATAGACATACTTTCTTTGTTCACAAAAAATTCAAAAAACCTAAATATTTGTTTTTCTCTGCATGACCACAGATGGAGCCTCTTCCACTCTGCCATGTCGGTTTCGCCAATGGTGCAAGCCGTTGGTCTCCCAATCTCGCCTCCGCAACTTGGGTAATATACTCCCCTTCACATGAGTTAATTCACATTGATGGAGTATGTTTAGGTGCCGCTACCAATAATCAAGCTGAATACGTGCCATGACCGGTCTCCTGGCCGCTGCTCTCCAAATGAGCATCCGTCACCTCAACGTTTTCTTGGACTCACAGCTCCTAGTCTCCCAGCTCAACAATGATTACCAGGTACGCGATCCCTGTCTTTTCAAAAAATTCCTGTGCACTAAACAAATGGTTAGACAGTTTGAATCCATTTCATTCACACATGTCCCAAGACACCTCAATAGTGTAGCAGATAATATGGCCAACAATTTCCTCGACTGGCACACCAATCACATCATGTCATATCCATAAACAAAATGCATCCACGTGCATAACATGTGCCTCCACGGGCATATCTATAAACAAAATGCATCCATGTGCATGACATGTGCCTCCACGGGCATATACCAAAAACAATATTGCATCCACGTGCATAACATGTGCCTCCACGGGCATAAAATAAATAACCAAATAATGCATCCACGTGCATAACATCTGCCTCCACAGGCATACATAAATAAACAAAATACTGCATCCAAGTACATTACATGTGCCTCCACGGGAATATAAAAAGACAAAGGTGCATCCATGTGCATACACGACAATATATCCCAATATATATCCACATATATATATAAGCCAAATAGTCAACATGTCATAGGTGCCCTCAGCACCCGATATACAAAAATACATCTGTCATACAAAAATGCTTCCCCATATGCTCATCAGCATTTGGGGGCAGATACAATATATCTACTCATCTGGATCCCTAGGATCCTCCGGCTCCTCCTCCGACTCCTCCTCCGCTGGCCCCGCCAGGTCATGGCGACCCCGAACTCGCCGCTCTGCCGGCCCCGCTGGATCGTCCCGCAGACGTATCCTCCCCTGAGCCGGCCCTACCGGAGCATCTCATCTACCATCCCTGTGCCTCGCCACGAACACTGCTGTCCTCAATAGGAGCGACTGCCACTCAGGCGGCGCACCGAGACATCCCTGCAAAATATCCCGATCCAGGTCTCTCCAACCATCCTCGGGGAGTCCAGCTAGGATCCGGGCAAAGGTCCGTCTGACACCATCTATGGCATCGTCGTGAGGGCCAACCCCTCGCCCACGAGCTGCATATCCTCCACCACGCGGAGGGGGCACCGCTGCAGGTGGATGGGCGACCACCATCGCCCGCCCCTGACGAGCCACGTAGTCAGGTGGTGGCACTGGACCCACATCTGCACAAAGCAAGTAAGCCATCACATACTATACAACAATAATCATCAATGATAAATCAAACAACATATGATAAAATATCAAATAAAACACAAAACATACCGTCTAAACTCCAGGCCTGTCCTGGGGCACGAGGCATCTCTGGGTCACCTCGATAGTCCATGCCAGCATAAGGGTAGTCCTCAATAACAAGAGGCATCTGCTCCCACTGCTGATAGAAATCCTCCGTGAAGTAACCGCGGACACCACCGCCACCACGAGGCATCATCTTCCCCCATCTCATCATACAAGGCTCACTCGGAAGACCAGCACGAATGGGTACCCGTGGCCGCAAGGTCGGCACCCGCTCGAAGAAAAAACAGCATAAAAATGAGGCATAACAAAACTCGCCTCCCTCTCTAATGGCCTTGTCCAGATCTCTCCGGACACCAGCCAGGAACATCTGCCCCCAGGCATAATAAGTACCCTGAAGAACAGAGTCCACCATCATCGTCTGCCCCCCAGACATACGATGTGGCGCAGCAGCACCCAATATCCGCAGAACGCAGGCACCAACAATCCGCATATCCCACTCACGTAGGGATCTCAGACTAATAGAGCTGTTCACCAAAACAGCATCATCAACACAAAAAGTCTGTAATAGGTCCTCCATATCTATACCTGGAGGCAACCTCGGCAAGATATCACCCACCTCACCCAAGCGAGGCAACCCAGTCAAAAAGTAGACATCCGTGAGAGTGATCTCTAACCTTTCACCCCCAATGATAAACGCACCCTCCGCTGGCACCCACCAACGCACAAGCTTGTTCAGGAGCTGTCTCACTGAACGAATAGGCGGGATCTGAGCGAACTTCAAAAGTCCGCTCATAGCAAGAGTCTGTCTCACCCCTGCATCAGTCAGAATCCTCTCCATAATATCACCATCGATCTCTCGCTCCTGCCACGAGGACTGTGGTCTCCTCAACATCCTGCCAGAAAAACAGAAGAAATTTTTAGCCCCAGCATAAAAATCTTAGAAAAATCCCATCGCAGCTTTTACACAAAAAGCCACGATGCCCATCGCGGCTTTTCCACCAAAAGCCGCGGTGACCATCGCGGGATCCATGCAAAAACCCGCGATGAACATCGCGGGTCTTGGCCGGACAGTCGCGATGAACATCGCGACTGTCCCCCATGAACCCGCGATGAACATCGCGGGTTCCGACCTCGCAGTCGCGATGAACATCGTGACTGCGGGCCTAAAACCCGCGCGGTTCATCGCGGGAACAGCCTCGAAACCCGCGATATTCCACGTTGGAGAGTCAACATGGAATTTCGCGGCCTTCGGGGTCCCGCCGCCAAACAAAAAAGACATAATTAACAAGGCTAAGGCTAATAGAGTTACCTGCAACTCGCTAAATCGAAAACCAACGGTGAAATCTCCCGAAAATTGAGAAATAGCTCTGACAGCTCTGTCAAACTCGCACGTAACAATGACAAGTCATTTGGGCCCCACGCCCTATTTATAGAAATTCGACCAATTTTCCAACAGCCATTGCGGTATCATACGAAGTCCATTTCTCAAACCGCTGGTACCGTTGGAATCAGCACAGCGAGAACTTCATACAGGTTCCTTCCTTTTCCCGTTTTCACGGGGTCCATTTTTTGACCATTTTTTGGCCTCTCTCGTGGCCTCGGTTTGCGTGCCACATCGGCCGTTCTCCGTTTTGGACATGCCATATGTCACCGGATCCAGTTTTCCGCACTAAGGACGATGCTTGAGATCATTTCTCGCTGTCACGTCCCGATTGTCAGGGCATTTTTTCCATGCCCCCTCGTCACCTCGGTTTACGTGCCACATCGGCCGTTCTCCGATTTTGACGTGCCTTATATTGTCGGATTCAGTTTTTCGTGCTTGTGATGATGCTTGAGATCATTTCTCGCTCTCACCTTTAGATTTTTTGGGCATTTTTTCCACGCCCCCTCGTCACCTCAGTTTGCGTGCCACATCGGCCGTTTTCCGTTTTCGACATGCCTTATATCGCCGAATTCAGTTTTTCGCGCCCGTGATGATGCTTGAGATCATTTCTCGCTCTCACCTTTAGAGTTTTTGGGCATTTTTTCCATGCCCACCACATAGCCTCGGTTTGCGTGCCACATCGGCCGTTCTCTGTTTTCGACAATCCTTATGTCACCGGAACCAGTTTTCCGCACGGATGACGATGCTTGAGACCTTTGCTCGACCTCATCAATCCATGTTTGTTCGGTATAATTTTACCCCTTTTTCGGGCCAAGCAATCCCTTTTTGCGAAAAAGGCACTTAGGGAGTTTCTGTTAAGCTCTTTTCTGACTCCTAAAACAATGAAAAGATCGCCGAGAAATCTTGCTTCCTTTCATGCTCGCTAAACGTATCTGAAAGGGCGTCTACCTGGTATAAGTTTACCCCTTTTCCGGACCTTGTAGACTAATTACGAAAAAGGTATACTCTAGTCACATCGGCTAGAAGAGTTCTCCATCCGCATCATTTTATGCTTTTTCGGGCCTTGGAGACTAAACTTACGAAAAAGAAACACCAACAGAGTCCACTTACCGTTTTCAGACTCTCTAAACATGAAAGCAACCATGAGCATGAGCCGTCCTGGGCTCACAAAATCCACAGGACCGTACCATTTTAGAGCACACTTTTATCCCTTCTTGGAGCTCATTAAAACTACGAAGAAGGAATCAATGGTGCCTCTTGGCGCCACGACAGATCACATCTACTCATTAGACAGCTGAACCCATTTTGGTCACCTTTGTTCAGAGTATTCTGCAGTATGTCACCTTGATAATCCCTCGACGGCACCTATCAGCTCGTCCTCCCCCCCCAGAGTCAATATATACCATTCAGTCAAAGCAATGATCCCCACACCTACAAGTCAGTTCCCTACGCTGCCAGGTCAACCATGTCATCATGCTCTGAACAAAGGAAGTTCGAGTCTACCCACTTTTTGACCCAGTTATTTCCCATCCCCACAAGTATGTCAGTCCTACCATCAGTACTACCACACTTCTGTTCTACACCTCACGCTCCTATCAAGGAAACATCATAGCCTTGTTAGTTGCTGGTCTCCCTCTGTCGACGACAACCACATTTATTCTAGAGGATAGACCTCGAGGTCCCTATGTCTTGGACTCATCACCATTTATGATGAGTGCCTACGAATCATTTCGAGAAGAAACTTCAGTGCCTCTCCAAATGATTGTTTCTCACATGCTCGACTTCAACACCTTGATCGCATCGCTAAGACTCGCACAGGGTATTCATCCGTTTCACTTATTAGTCGAAGACCCCGGATACCTCCTGACTCCTCCACATTTGAGAGTCTTCCTATGGATAACACCAGTTACACTTTTTCTATAGATATCCGGGTTGCGCATGGCGACAGTATTCAGATGTACCCCAGTTTCATACTCCCTTGAGTATACAGTTACATTATTTCTCAGAGATGACTCATAGTCTTTGAGTCCCTACATATGTTGGACACCTTCAGTTTCAGCAGTTCATCAGTTATTCCAGTGTATCAGTTATTTAAATCAGTTATGATCAGCAGTATATCCCAAAATAATGTCCCCCCTGGACCATTATGATGTACCAGTAGCTTTTTTATGTATTAGATCCCCCTTTCTTAGGACTAATTGTTATGTATATGTCTTGATACGAGCATGGGAATGCCCGCCTCGTCCATTATCAGAGATGATACCTCATTCATATTGAGGCCATGTAATATTTTTTGTTTTGCAGCTTCCAAGGGCCATGGCTCCAGTCTCCAACCGGTCTCTTCTCTCCCAAACCCCTGAAAAAAGACAAAAGAACTATGATGTCTATCGGCCATACGATGAGCTCCTGCCCTCACACATCAGGGGGCAATCTGTTAACACCTAAAAAGTGCTCACTAGCTCATTCCCTTATTCACATGACCCATTTGTCCACTTTTCCACCATCTGAGCCTCTGAAACCAACAAAAGGTCACCAAAAGACCTTAGTACACCCCTTTTTCCATTAAAAAAAGATTATTTTTCCTAAAAAAGCATAAAAAACCCTCAAAAAGGGTCCAAATTCCCAAAAATATTAAAAAGGGAATTAAAATATTAATTTTATTCAAAAAAGGAAAAAGGAGAGAAAAGTACCTAAACCATGTTGGTCAATACCATTTGGTTTCCACAAAACCACAAATGGTATTCCCCACCACCAAAACCTATAAAAAGGTGGTAGGGGCTCCTCATTTCACATCCATCCATTATCTCATCCTCATGCTGCCGAAATCTTCCTTGAGCATTTTGGCCATTGTAAGCAACCTTGGAGAAGGAGACCTCTTGGAGCTTGGAGCTACTCATCTTGGGAGTTGCTCAACATCAACCTTCACCATTGAAGGTATTATCGCAAGCACTTGCTTGCCCCCCCCCATTTTTCAATACAAATTCATTCTTTAATATTTTCTTGTTCTTGTTTTTTAAATGTTTACACTATTTGCTTATATTCTTGCATAGATCCATGATTAGTTTAGTTTAGATTAGCTTCTTGTTTAATTCTATTTGAAACTACTGCTACTAGTTAGCAGGTGCCCATAGCACTAAGCCTGGTTGCAAAACCGGGCCAACACCTATGCAACCAAATCATCTCTTTACTAGCCTCTGTAATGGCAACATACTCTGCTTCTGTTGTTGAAAGTGCAACAACCTTCTGTAGTTTCGAAATCCAGCTTACTGCTGTTCCACCTACAGTAAACACATACCCTATGGTGCTCCTCCTGCTATCCTTGTCACCTGCCATATCTACATCAACATATCCCTGTAGAACAGTGTCTGAACCTCCAAAACATAATGCCTTAGTGGTAGTACCTCTCAAATACCTGAGAATCCACTATACTGCCTTCCAATGTTCTTTACCTGGATTGTTCATATATCTGCTCACAACTCCCACTGCATGTGCAATATCTGGTCTTGTGCACACCATGGCATACATCAAACTGCCAACTGCTAATTGATAGGGAATCTTGGACATGTAAGCTATCTCTTCTTTTGTCTTGGGACACATTTCCTTACTTAGACTGAAATGGCTGGCCAAAGGTGTACTTACAGGTTTTGCATTCTGCATTCTGAACCTCTCCAACACCTTTTGTATGTACTCACTTTGAAACAATGTCAATTTGCGATTTTTCCTGTCTCTCGTTATTCTCATACCAAGGATTTGCTTTGCAGCACCCAAATCCTTCATCGCAAATGAATTAGCTAGCTTCCTTTTGAGTACATTTATATCCTGCATGTCAGACCCTGCAACAAGCATGCCATCCACATACAATAACAAGATAATATATCTTCCATTGTCTAGCTTCTTGAAATAAACACAGTGGTCAGAATGACATCTACTATAACCTTGTTCTGTCATAAACCTGTCAAACTTTAGATACCACTTCCTTGGAGCTTGCTTCAAGCCATACAAGCTCTTTTTCAACCTGCATACTAGATCCTCCTTATCTTTGACCTCATACCCTTGTGGCTGCTGCATATATATTTCTTCCTCCAAATCCCCATGGAGGAAGGCAGTTTTTACATCTAACTGTTCAAGATGCAAATCTTCTACCGCCACTAGACTTAAGATAGTCCTAATTGAAGTCATCTTAACAACAGGAGAAAATATTTCATCAAAATCTATACATTTCTTCTGTGCAAACCCTTTACAACAAGTCTGGCCTTGTACCGCTTATTACCTCCTTTTTCTTCCTTCAACCTATAAATCCATTTGTTTTGTAATGCTCTTTTACTAGCAGGAAACTAAACCAAATCCCAAGTCTGGTTTCCTACCAATGAGTCCATCTCCTCATTCATGCCTTGCTCCCACTTCTTTCTAGTTTCCACCTACATTTCTTCTTCATAACATTCTGGTTCACCAAAATTAGTCATCAATAAATAATACATTGAAGGAGAGTATCGTTCAGGGAGTCTACTTAACCTGGTAGATCTTCTTACAGTTGCAGGAATTTCAGGTACTTGCTGCTGCTCTTGATTTTCTGGCACCTTCGGAACTTCATTTTCTTTAATTTCATCAAGCACTATATACTCTGTGTTTTCCTTTGCATGTTTCTTTCCCTGCAACTAATCCTTATACATGACCTTTTCATTGAATATCACATCTCTACTCCTGATGATTTTGTTATTTTCATAATCCCATAAATGATAACCAAATTCATCAACCCCATATCCAATAAAGGTACATTTCTTGGATTTAGCTTCAAGCTTTGTTCTATTTTCTTTATCAATATGGACAAATGTTTCACAACCAAACGTTCTCAGAAATGAGTAGTTTACCTTTTTATCTGTCCATGCTTCCTCTGGAATACCACCATCAAAAGCACTTGAAGTTCCTCTATTTATTAAATAAACAGCAGTATTTACAGCATCCTCCCAAAACTGTAAGGGTAGCCCTGCATGCAGTCTCATACACCTTGCACGCTCCATGATCGTTCTGTTCATCCTTTCTGATGCACCATTTTCCTGTGGTGTTCCTGGGACTGTCTTCTCTCTACGAATCCCATGGTATGAACAGTAACTATCAAACTCCTTGCCGCAATACTCACCTCCATTATCAGATTTGAGACACTTCAATCTTTTTCCTGTCTCATTCTCAACCAAAGCTTTCCACTTCTTAAAAGTAGCAAACATATCAGATTTATGTCTAATGCAATAAACCCAAGTTTTTCTAGTTGCATCATCAATAAATGTAACATAATAATGAGAGCCACCAAGAGATTGTACCTAAGCCGGTCCCCATACATCTGTATGCACAAGCTCTAATTTTTCATTCTTCTTCTATTTCCCAACCTTGAGAAATCTGACTCTCTTCTGTTTTCCATAAACACAGTTTTCACATAATTCCAAACTTACCTGCTTCAAATCCGGCAGCAACTTCCTTGATTGGAGAATCTGCATCCCCTTCTCACTCATGTGGCCAAGCCTATGATGCCACAATGCTGTATCTATTCCTGTGGAAGCTAAAGAGATAGAATGGTCAGTATTATGAGGACATAAATACAACGTACCTACTTTGTCTCCTTTTGCTATCACCATTGATCCTTTAGTGATCTTCCACCACTTTTCTCCGAATGTAGATAGACAGCCACCATCTCCCAACTACCCTGTTGAGATCAGATTTCTTTTCATAGCAGGAATATGCCTAACTTCTTTCAACAACCAATCAGTTCCATTCTTAACTTTTATCCATACCTTACCCATTCCAACAATTTTACATGGCTCATCATCACCCAATAAAACATGTCCAAAGTCACCAGGAACATACTCATGAAAGTATTTCCTATGGGGTGTAGCATGACATGAAGCTCTTGAATCTACTACCCAATAATCACTAGTATTATCTAATGCAAGAATGAAAGCATCTTGTAACACATCTCTTGCTACATTTGCTTCCTGGGTAGTTTCCTTCTGTGCATCTCCTTTCTTCTTTAGAGATTTGCAGCCTTTCTTCAGATGTCCTTTCTTTCCAGAGTTCCAACACTCTATCTTTCCCAGTCTGGACTTGGATCTACCCGTTTTAGACTTTCCATGATTACCTTGGCTCTTTCCTCTCTCCTTTTGTCTTCCCTTTCTCTCCATGGTCAATGCATTACCTGATGTCTCACCTGTGCTTTTTCTTCACATTTCCTCGCTAAGAATAACACCAATAACATCATCAAACTTCAAGGTGTTTGAACTAGAGACAAAGTTACTTACAGCCATGACCAAGCTATTCCAGCTTTCTGGCAATGAACACAAGATTAGAAGAGCCCTAACCTCATCATCAAAGTTCACACTTATAGAACTTAGCTGATTTGTAACCATATTAAACTCATTTAAATGATCAGTAACAGATCCACCTTCAGACATCTCCATATTAAATAAACGCTTCATTAGAAATACCTTGTTGGAGGCCGAGGGTTTTTCATACAGCTTACCCAATGCTTTCATCAAACTCTCTATTGTCATTTCTTTTGAGATTGAAAGCCACCGACGAAGCCAAGCTCAACCGTATTTTTCCCAGAGCCTTTCTGTCAAGAACCTCCTTTCTGTCAAGAACCTCCCATTCTTCCTCCTTCATAGCTGTCGGCTGCTTTGCTTTTCCTCCCAACGGTAGGAATAGATCCTTCTGGTACAGATAGTCCTCCATTTGCATCTTCCATAACCCGAAGTTTTGGCCGTTAAACTTCTCAACCTTAAACTTTCCTTCTTCTGCCATTGCTCCCACTTGAACCAGAAACCCTAGCTTCCTGCGGGTTTAACTGCCAAATAGACCTTTGGCTCTGATACCAATTGTTAGAAAAACAGGATCGCGGAGCAATAACAATAAACAGAAATGCAAATATAATCACACATACACATTACAAGAGAGACACAGATATATCGTGGTTCACCCAACTTGGGCTACGTCCACACTGAATATGCCAGTCCTTATTATTATTACCGTCCAGCAAGATGAAGGGATACAACCTGCAACACAACCGATGCACTTCCTCTTCTCTGTTTCACAGTCTCTCTCCTGATCTCAAAGATCTTTACAATGCATAAAACCTAATACATCATACCTATCCGTATTACAATGTCTTTATTTTATAAGGGAAATACAATGGAAAAATACCACGGGATACCCAAAACCATGGGCCCGCAAAACAGCTGGCGAAAACAGCCCCCAAAATTTTCTTCAGGGGCGCTGCCCCCGGAACCCTGTGGAGGGGCGATGCCCCCCCACACCCCCCCGCTGGGGTGAGTGTACATTCCACCTACATATCATATAAAACTGGGGTACAAACACGACTGATAGAATATCATCTATGAGACTAGAAGATTTGGCTCCACAACCAACACATAACTATGAGTAGATCCTGGATCAATCAAAACATAAATAGATTGCTTAGCAACTTACCTTCAAATTCCACCACTACTGATTGATGGTCTGCTTGGTGATCATCCAATGCTGCATAAATTCAAGGTGTTGCTCTTGCCATATATTCTAGTGTAGTTGCTTCTTCTAGGTTGTGCAAGCTTCTGAGGTTCTCCCTCCGATGTGGACATTCTCTAAGCACATGGTTTCCTCCACATCCCTAACATTGAAGTTTCCATTTTGGTGTTGTTTATGCTGCCACAGCTGGCTTGAATCCACTTCTTGCTTGTTGTACTTATGGAAACATTTTGGGATGATTTCTGAATGGTGGCTTGAATCCATTTTTATTTTGTTCAAACCTCCTTTTGGGATTTCCTTTCCATGCTGGCTGAAATTTTGATTTACTTTTTCTATGTTCATAGCAATGCACTGCCATCCTTATGGATTCATCAAGGCTTGGTGGATTGACAAACTCAATCCTATCTCTGAAATTTTGAGGTAGACTACCAAGGAAACATTGAATTTTTACCCTTTCATCCTTCATGTAATCTACATACCTCAATAACTGCAAAAACTTGTGGACATGCTCTTCCATGGAATTATGTCCCAATATGAGTTCATTGAACTCTTTCCTCTTGTTGTCATAATACCTAGCTGATAGGTATTTGTCCTTGAAGTACCTTTTAAACCGCTCCCCGCTGATCCTTCTTTCACTGATTATTTTCACTTGCATGACGTGGTCCCACTAGATTGAAGCTTTTCCACTTCGATTGTAAATGGAAACTCTGGACTTTTCATTTTATGAATAATCATGCATTCTGAAACACTTCTTCGTTCCAAGAATCCATGCTTCTGCAGCATGACCTATTATTATTTCTCCATCAAATGTGAGAGGCCTTGCCTTCCTAAATTCTCCATGTGGGATCCCTCTGTATTGCTTTCTTCCTTCAAATCTGCTGGAAGTATGCCTTGGGGTTCTTTGAGAATCCGTGGAGTCACATGACCTGCTGGACATAGATCTTGGAGAGGGTGTTTTGTGCTTTATGCTCACAGAGCTCCTTCTAGGGCTTCGAGTCCTTTTCCTAGAACGGCCTTTAGAGTGGTTACTTGCATCTCTTTCTTCTCTACCCACATTGCTTGGGTTAGACCCAAGATTTATCCTCTGATGCACATCAGTGAGGCTCTGCAAGATGGCAGCATTGAGCTGGTGCTTCTCCTCCTGAGACTTCATCAATCTCTCATTGAAGCTCACCATGGTTTCAACTAGGTTTGGGGGGTTTATCTTCTACCTTCTCCCATCGGACTCATCTTTAGTGTGTGCTTCTTGCATGTTTTACCCTAGCAATTCGTCCTCCTACTCATAAGGGTCTTGGGCATCGTTTATGGTCACCATTTCTCTCTTTCCCTGTACGCTACCCTATTGTACGATTCAAACTACTACTGCTACAATCACTGTCTATCACAGAGGCATTTATCAGTCATCATAAAAATGAATAAAAACATAAAACACCCATACAAATATGGAATTCATTCATTGGACAATAACTGCCTTAATAATTTTGTTAAAACTACGTCCTTGGTACCATTACTCCTGCAACTCATTCGTTCATTGGCCCAAGCAGCCCCAATGCTACAACTTGAGCTCTGATACCACTCTGTCAAGTCCCCAAACCCCTTCGTTCCCTTCAAAGGTGATGGGATACCACTGATACATTGTTTTTCAACAATTAACTATGATTTTTACACATAGCCTCAATGGCCTCTGATCCACAATCCGCAATCTCCTTCCTGCAACCCGCATGCGAAACTCAGGAATCGGATTTCCAAATCTGCCTATCCGACGAAATCGCACTCCTAGATTTCGCCATCTGCAATGCGGAAGTTGGAAGCCAGAAGTCAATTCACGACCTCGGAATTTCTCATCTGACTCCCACAGTTACACAATCCGCATGCGGAACTCGGAAATCGGAAACCTCATTTCAAATCCCGGGTAAAATGCACCTTCCAATTATGTAATCCGCAACCCGCCTTTCGGATGCGGAAATTCAAAAATCCAACGCACCCATCCCCGTGGAAATCACCTTTCCGATTCCTGCAATCCGCAATCTGCCTTGCGGATTCGAAAAGGCGGAGTTTCAACTCGCCAACCCCATGGAAATTTCCCTTCCGACTTTCGCAACTCGAAATCCGCGTTACAGATGCGGAAAGTTGAAAGTCAATCCATGCAAGACAAGGGTTGGTCCACGACATCCGCAATCCACAATCTGCATTGCAGATGCAGAAGGTCGGGACCACACACCCCTGCACCTACAAACTTCCCTGGGTGATATCTTCCTCATCCTTAAGCCAAATTGGACAAGTCCGGTATTGTTGGAAAGCATTGCGGATTGCAGTTGTCGGTACCACACACCCCTGCACCTGCAAACTTCCCAAGATGATATCTTCCTCATCCTTAATCCAAATTGGAAGAGTCCGGTACTGTTGGAAATCTCTTGGAGAGATATATCCACTGGCATGATCCCCTATCACTTCTTAGTACTCTGAATTCACCAAATTTCCAACTGAAGCATATCTCAAGCTCCCTCAATGCCTCATTCACCTAATGCAAGGAGCTATGCCTTCCTTCTACCATGACTTATCCCTTCACATGACCACAGAGGGTCATGAAACACATAAGGGGGTTATTTAATTCTTTTCCCAAGTCCATATGAATTCAAACAGTCCTTTTTAAGGGTGAATGCAATGCATAAATAAACACCTATTATTAAACTAAACTAGTCAACACATCAACAACCTGCAAGTTTAGCATCATATTAACTCAAGCAAATGATGAAGCATTCAAGCATGAACTCATCCTCATAATTAGGCTTATACATAGCTCCCTATTCATCAGTTTCATGTAATGATTCATTCAACAACTTGAGCATAACAAGCATATCATAACATAGGAAAATTAACATCATTTTACACCACGGAGGCACTTATCTTGGAAATGAAGCTGCCCAAGAAACTGGCTAAGTGAGAGCAATGTTCCACCCAACCTTAGGTCTCTTTCCAACCTATAGTATTTCTATTGAGAGACCACCCTCGAGCTGGGATGTGTATCCACTAAGGAGGGATAAATAGGATCTCTCACAGTCAAGGTTCCATCCCAATTCTAAGCCAACCTACAGTTGGGTTTATCAAGCATACAAGGGAACATGGAGGATGTTGCTAATCCAGTGAGCTCACCCACAGAGCTACAGGCATCTCAGATAACTCATCAAACATGGAACCCACATTACCTACCTCACCCAACACAAGGAAGTTCCTCTTCTTTGTTGCATAGTCCTTCAAGGCCCCTTCCCTCCAGTGCTCTTCAAGGTGGGCATAGAAAGGTCCAAACTGTTGTTTTCATGAGAATATTTCCCTCACTGGATTTATCAAGCAGATCCAACCTGATGCAAGGTTCCTTCACAAAGGGTTTTGCTTAACAATTACACACAACACATGCATTCACATAAACAAGATGTAAACAGGATGCCATAATTTGGCTTATATTACTTCTACTAAAAAGGTTACAATACAAACTGCAAGGAATGTAAATAACTAAGTATTGTCGGCCTTAGCCTATTACAGTACAGAAGTAACTGTGTGCTATCTCAGTGTGTCGACTGTCACCCTCTCCTGGTTCACTGCAGAACTATGAGCTATGGCTCGATCTTCTTTGTGCTCTGTAGATGTGTGACTTTCCTCTCCCATCTACAAAACCTTCTCTTGAGATCTGCTCGCTCGACTACCCAATTCTCAAATCTACCAAAAGTCCTCCAACTGATCCAAAACTCCCTGGCCTTCTACTCTGCTTTTGTTGTTCCCAAGATCATTCCGACCCCCGAGACACGCTTCCTCTGTCTATCGATCTCCTCAAATCCTGCAGACCTGCAACTGTCAGTGCCCCTTCCATGCTGCACAATCTCTATCTGTGATGACATCTGTCATGTCTTCAACCACCTGCAATAACTGCCAATAACTTCCTTAGCAACCCCGAACGGATTCCAAGTACTCTCCTTGACTTTCTGCACTTCCTTCTGACACTGCTATAGTAGTCGGCCACTGCCTCGACCATACTGTCTTCCGTAAGCCTTCAACATAGCTGTCAGCTTCCCTTTGCACTCTTAGGCTTCACTAGTCCGAACCTTCCAGGGTCGCGATTCGACAACATGTCGAACCTCAACGTCTCCGCTACTACTATGTCGTCTATCGACCTATGACATGTCGACTCTCGACCTTTGTATCTTCTATCGATATGTGATCCACTGCTCCTGTGCGACTTATCAAATTTGACAGCTAATTTGCTCTTCCGCAATAATGGTCGTCGGTATTCCCTCTGGTCGACCTTCCTTATGTCGATCATCTTCAACTACTCCACCTAGGCCTCGATGCTCCTGCATCAGACTCCCCAGGTGAAAAAGAACTCGATTGCTCCATCAGTTTCCTGAACTCTTCTTTGAAAATCCATGTCATCTCCTAAAACTCATCATCTTTCCATCGCACCAAGTATTCCTTCTTTCATGAACTTTGCATACGCCTGACTTCGCATTCCTTGATTTCTTCTTTCTATCGATATGGAATCTGCACCATCCAGTCGATGTTTGACACTTTCGAGCTTCTGTTGCTTGAACCTTCTTCAAACTTATACATATATGAGACATTGAACATTGGTGAAATTCTCAAGTCATTCGGTAGCTCCAACACATAAGCATTGTCCGAAATCTTCTTCAAAATCTTACATGGTCCAACCTTCTTCAGCTTCAACTTTTTATATGTCCCTATCAGAAATCTCTCCTTCCGCAAATTTGCAAATATTAAGTCTCCTTCACTGAACAACTGTAGCCTCTTCTTCCTGTCAGCTCTCAACTTGTATGCCATGTTACTCTTTTCTATGCGCTTTCGCACATCTTCATGCACTTCTTTCATATGCTCTGCGAATGATTCTACATCCGTGCTGTTCCTGATTTCTGTCGATAAATCGACCAAATCCACCACTCTGTGTGGGCTTCTTCCCTGAACAATATGGAATGGGCTCAATTCTATCGATCGATTCACAGAATTGTTATATGCAAACTCCACTTGCGCCAACACATTCTCCCACTGCTTAGGCCTGTCGGCTATCAAACACCTTAGAAGGTTTTCCAAACTTATATTCACCACCTTGGTCTGTCCATATGTATGTGTATGATATGTCGAGCTAAACTGCAACCTCGTGTCCAGTTTCTTCCATAGGGTTCTCCAGAAATGGCCCATAAACTTGGTATCTCTGTCCGATGTGATTCTCTTCGGAAACCCATGCAATATGACTACTTCCTTAAAGAATAGTACAGCAATGCTTGTGGCGTCACTTGTCTTTTGACATGGAATAAAGTGTGCCATCTTCAAAAATCTGATGACTACAACAAAGATTGAGTCGCTTCCCTGCTGTGTCTTTGGCAATCCTAGCACAAAATCCATGCTTAGGTGCTCCCATGGGGTATCTGATATAGGTAATGGTGTATACAACCCCGTATTTTGACTTCTTCCTTTTTCCAACTAGAAAACTCGACACAGCCGTACCCACTTCCCGACATCTTTTGTCATTCCTGGCCAATAATATTTTTCCTCGACCAATGCCTTGGTCTTATCGATGCCAAAATGACCTGCTAACCCACTACTATGCAATTCTCAGATTAGGTTCTCTCTTATGGATCCTTTCAGAATACACAACTATTGTCCCTTGAATAGGTATCCCTCTTGGATAAAATAATCCAAGTATGGAGTTCTGTCGACACTCCATAGTTCACGACAAGCCTCCCATGCTTTCGCAAAATCCTCGTCGGTCACATACTCTGCCTTCACTGACTCTATTCCCATTGCTTGTACTGTCGTCATGTTCAACAATGCAAATCTTCGACTTAGCGCGTTGGCAACCTTGTTCGACTTTCTTGACTTATGTCGCAACATGAAAGTATATCCCTGCAGGAACTCGACCCATTTCATGTGCCGTTGATTCAACTTCGACTGAGTATTCAGATACCTCAGCGCTTGGTGATCTGTGTATAACACAAACTCCTTGGGAAACAAATAATGCCTCCACTTCTTCAATGCTTGGACAATAGCTAAAATGATTGGTCATAGACTGAATATTTCCGTTTCGAATCATCCAACTTCTCAGTGAAGAATGCAATTAGTTGGCCCTCCTGGCTCAACACTGCTCCAATTTCCATTCCACTCGAGTCACAAACGACTTGGAAAACTTTGTCGAAATCTGGGAGCGCTAACACCGGGCTTTCAGTGACCTTTTCCTTCAACTTGTCAAAATCTCGTCGGGTAGCTTCCGTCCACTTGAACCCCCCTTTTCGCATGCACTCTGTCAAAGGTGCACAAATCCAATTGAATCCTCGAATGAACTTCCTATAGAAACTGGAAATTCCATGGAAACTCCTTACTCTGGTCGCACTTGTCGGTTCCGGCCAATCCAATATTGCCTTAACCTTTTCTGGGTCCATCACTAACCCTTTACCCGAGATTACAAATCCTAAGTACACCAGCTCTTCCTTCATGAAGAAACACTTTTGTAGGTTCATCGTCAGCTTCTCTCCCTGCAACTTCTGCCATACCTGTCGAATGTGCCCCAAGTGTTCTATCTTGGTTCAACTAAATATCAGGATGTCGTCTAGATATACTACGACGAACTTACCCAAGAATGGTTTCAGTACCTCATTCATTAATTCCATGAACATATTGGGTGCATTAGTCAGTCCGAACGACATGACTAACCACTCATACAACCCTTCCTTTGTCTTGAATGTTGTTTTCCATTCATCTCCTTCTCTAACTCGAATCTGGTGATAACCGCTCTTCAAGTCTATCTCCCTGAAGTACCTCGCTCCACTCAAGCAATCAATCAAGTCGTCCATCCTCGTTAATGGAAACCGGTACTTGATCGTGATCTTGTTGATAGCTCTGGAGTTTGTAAACATCCTCCATTCTCCACCTTTCTTCGGTGCTAATATTAATGGTACCGCGCACGGTCTCAGACTTTCTCTGATCAACCCCCTGTCCAACAAATCTTGGACTAGTCGATTGAGTTCCTGACCTTCTATCGGACAAATCCTATGCGGTGCCTCATTTGGCAGACTCAACCCTGGTATCAAGTCGATCTGATGGGATATGCTTCTTGTCGGTGTCAATATCGTTGGTGTCTCATCGACTATAATGCTCTAAAACTCATCAAGCATCTTTCTGACTTCGAACGGAATCTTCTCCATTGTTGACCCCACGACACATGGCCCTTTCAGAATGATAGAAAAACATCCCGACTGCTTTTCCTCTTCCGCGAGGAATTATTTCGTTGAACACATTAGCACTCGGTTTTCCCAAAAGTTGCTCTCACCCTATTTACAATCGGTTTGTTCCTTCAGATTCGGCTTCAAAGTCCTTTGTACGCCATTCTTCCACACTATTACTGTGTTGGATCAACCATAATAGATCATCTTCCGATCATATTGCCATGGTCTCCCTAACAACGGATGACATGCGTCCATTACAATTACGTAGCACAATACGTTGTATTCAAGCTTCCCGACCTTGAATTTAATCGGGAACTGTCTGGTCACCTTCACATGGTGTCCCTTCTGCAACCATGAGATCTTGTATGGGTTTGGATGTTCTCAACACTTCAACCCTATTCTGTCGATGACCTCTATAGACACAAAATTCTTAGTGCTTTCACCATCAACTATGGTCTTGCAATGCCATTTGCCGATTCGCACCTTGGTTCGAAAGATAGCCTTTCATTATGACGGCTCTTTCTCGTCGTGTCGGTCTTCTTGAACCAATGTTCTCCTGACCATCAGGTTTCGACTTTTCTTCTTTCCATCCTCGCTATTGTCGGATGTCGATTATGTCCTCTCGTCGACTTGCTCATCTCTTCGACGTCTGGGTTTTGACTCCTCTACAGCATGTAGGTTCTCTGGGAATTCATATGCCTTGTATCCAGATCCTCGACACTTGTAACAAGTTATGGCTGGTTTGTCAGCTCCTTTTCTATTGGATGGACAATTTCGACCATACACACCTCAACTGCGTGTCTCTCGACCATCGCGTTGGTTTTCTAGCGCTTTCTCTCCTGTCGATGTCCCTTCCGCACATCAGTTATCTTCGATGGTTTCTTTCCTATAACCGCTACTTGGCCTTTCGCAGAAACAGTCTTCACACCTCGACTAGTCATCCTACCTCTAGTCGCTGCAAATTTCCTCAACTGTTTCTCTTCTGCCTTTAGAGATAACTGGTAGGCTTCACCAACCGCTCTGAATCTTGACATGCTTAATTCATCCTAAATGGCATATTTCAATCCGTTCATGTACCTAGCGACAGCTTCTTCTCCTTCGTCAGTTTGTCCCGACCTTATCGACAATCTGTAGAACTATTATGTGTATTCCTTCACGGTCATCTCTTTTTGTCGAAAGTTCTGCAACTTCCGAAACAAGGAAATCACATAGTCATTTGGCAAGAACTTCCCTTTCAGCTTGGTGACCATCCTATCCCAAGACTTGATTTTCTCCTTGCCCTTCTTGACTCTATCAACTTGCACGTTGTCCCACCACAATGAGGCATGACCCTTCAACCTCAGACATGCAATCTTAACCCGTTTAGGATCCTCGATCTGCTCTATGTCAAAGTATTTCTCCATTTCTCTGAACCAGTCGATCAAATCTTCTGGGTCCAGACTTCCTGAGTAGGTACGTACATCTATCCTCTATCAACCTGCACGTTGTCCCACCACAATGAGGCATGACCCTTCAACCTCAGACATGCAGTCTTAACCCGTTTAGGATCCTCGATCTGCTCTATGTCAAAGTATTTCTCCATTTCTCTGAACCAGTCGATCAAATCTTCTGGGTCCAGACTTCCTGAGTAGGTACAAGCATCTATCTTTCTCTGCCCTCTCCTATCCGTCAGAAGTTTGATCAGTTTGTCTTCTGGTTCTTCTCTTGCTGCTTCCCGTGCTTCCACTTCTTCGACCTCCTCATCGCTGTGGTCTAACGCATCAGGAATACAACCACGCCTTTTTCTTTCTTTGATCGATCCGACTTCATTTGTCAAAGTTCACATTGTTTGGACGCACTCATCGAACATCTCAAGATCAACTGTGACTACTACACCACGCACTCTTCGTCCAACACCTCAGACATTAATGGATCTGTGAGCCATTTTCAACCTCGGATGAAACTCCCACTATGTCCAATTGCAAACGGACTTCCACAAGTCGTGCACATCTCTACCCAAACGCAGCTAGAGCTATTCAACGCACTTGCTCACTGGATTAACTTCGAATGCTGATACCACTTGACCTAGTCAGTTTGATACCACTGTCTTCCTTCCTCACGAGATTCTCTTCCTGCTCTTATGCCACTTGATGCAAGGTGCCTTCGCAAATGGTCTTGCTTAACAATTACACACAACACATGCATTCACATAAACAAGATGTAAACATGATGCCAAAATTTGGCTTATATTACTTCTACCGAAAAGGTTACAATGAAAACTGCAAGGAATGTAAATAACTAACTATTGTCGGCCTTAACTACTTACAATACAGAAGTAACTGTGTGTTATCTCAATGTGTCGACTGTCACCCTCTCCTGGTTCATTGTGGAACTCTAAGCTATGGCTCGATCTTCTCTGCGCTCTATAGATGTGTGACTTTCCTCTCCAATCTACAAAACCTTCTCTTGCGCTCTGCTCGCTCTGCTACCCAATTCTCGACTCTACCAATATTCCTTCAACGTATCCAAATCTCCTTGGCCTTTACTTTGCTGTTGTTGTTCTAGAGATCATTCCGAACCCCGAGACATGCTTCCTCTGTCTATCGATCTCCTCGGATCCTGCATACCTGCAACTGTCAGCGTCCCTACCATGCTACACAATCTCTATCTGTGACAACATCTGTCATGTCTTCAACCACCTATAATACCTACCAATAACTTCCTTAGAACCCCGAACGGCTCCCAAGTACTCTCCTTGACTTTCTACGTGTCCTTCTGATACTGCTACAGTAGTCGGCCACCGCTCGACCATACTGTCTTCCATCAGCCTTTGACATACCTGTCGGCTTCCCTTTGCACTCTCAAGCTTCGCCAGTCCGAACCTGTCAGGGTCATGATTCGACAACATGTCGACACTCGACGTCTCCACTACTACTATGTCATCTTTCAACCTATGACATGTTGACTCTCGACCTTGACATCTTCTGTCGATATGCAATCCACTGATCCTACGCGACTTATCGACTTCAACAGCCAATTTTCTCTTCCGCACCAATGGTGGTCAGCATTCCCTCTGGTCGGCATTCCTTATGTCGATAATCTTCGACTGCTCTGCATAGGCCCCGATGCTCCTGCATCAGACTCCCTATATGAAAAAGAACTCGACTACCCCGTCAATCTTCTGAACTCTTCTTTGAAAATCCATGTCGCCTCTTGCAACTCATCATCTTTCCATCGCACCAAGTATTCCTTCTTTCACGAACTGCGCGTACGCCTGACTTCGCGTTCCTCAATTACTTCTGCGATTTCTTCTTTCTGTCGATCTGGAATCTGCACCGTCCAGTCGATGTTTGACACTTTCGCGCTTATGCTCCTTGAACCTTCTTAAAACTTGTACAGATCTGAGACATTGAATGTTGGTGAAATGCTCAAGTCATTTGGCAGCTCCAACACATAAGCGTTGGCTGAAATCTTCTTCAAAATATTACATGGTCCAATCTTCTTCAGCTTCAGCTTTTTATATGTCCCTGTCGGAAATCTCTCCTTCTGCAAATGTGCATAGACTAAGTCTCCTTCACTGAACGACTGTAGCCTCTTCTTCATGTCCGCTCTCAACTTGTATGTCATGTTACTCTTTTCTATGCGCTTTCGCACATCTTCATGCACTTCTTTCATATGCTCTGCAAATGATTTTGCATTAGCGCTTTTCCTAGTTTTTGTCGGGAACTCGACCTAATCCACCACTATGTGTGGGATTCTTCCCTGAACAATATGGAATGGGCTCAAACCTGTCGACTGATTCACATAATTGTTATATGCAAACTCCGCTTGTGCCAACACGTTCTCCCACTGCTTAGGTATGTCAGCTGTCAAACACCTTAGAAGGTTTCCCAAACTTCTATTCACCACCTTGGTCTATCCATCTATCTGTGGATGATATGCCGATCTAAACTGCAACCTCACGTCCGATTTCTTCCATAGGGTTCTCCAGAAATGGCCCATAAACTTGGTATCTCTATCTGATGTGATACTCTTCGGAAACCCATGCAATCTGACTACTTCCTTGAAGAATAGTCCAGCAATGCGTGTGGCATCACTTGTCTTCTGACACAAAATAAAGTGTGCCATCTTCAAAAATATGTCGACTACAACAAATATTAAGTCACTTCCCTGATGTGTCTTTGGCAATCCCAGCACAAAATCCATGCTCAGGTGCTCCCAGAGGGTATCCGATATAGGTAATGGTGTATACAGCCCCGTATTCTGACTTCTTCCTTTTTCCAACTGAAAAAATTGCCACTGTCGTACCCACTTCTCGACATCTGTCGTCCTTCCTGGCCAATAATACTTTTCCTCGACCAATGACTTGGTCTTGTCGATGCCAAAATGACCTGCTAACCCGCCGCTATGCAATTCTCGGATTAGGTTCTCTATTATGGATCCTTTGGTAATACATAACTGTTGTCCCTTGAATAGGTATCCCTCTTGGATAAAATAATCCAAGTATGGAGTTATGTCGACACTCCACAGTTCACAAAAAGTCTACCATGATTTCACAAAATTCGCGTCAGTCTCATACTCTGCTTTCACCGACTCTATTCCCGTTGATTGTACTGTTGTCGTGTTCAACAATGCAACTCTTCGACTCAGCGTGTCGGCAACCTTGTTCGACTTGCTAGACTTCTGTCGCAACATGAAAGTATATCCCTGCAGGAACTCGACCCATTTCATGTGCCGCTGATTCAACTTCGACTGAGTATTCAGATACCTCAGTGCTTGGTGATCTGTGTATAACACAAACTCCTTGGGAAACAAATAATGCCTCCACTTCTTCAATGCTTGGACAATAGCATAAAATTCCTGGTCATAGACCGAATATTTCCACTTCGCATCATCCAACTTCTCACTGAAGAATGCAATTGGTCGGCCCTCCTGGCTCAACACTGCTCCAATTTCCATTCCACTCACGTCGCAAACGACTTGGAAAACTTTGTCGAAATCTGGGAGCGCTAACACCGGGGTCTCAGTGA
This sequence comes from Larix kaempferi, assembly GCA_027924585.1. Classification (NCBI taxonomy): domain Eukaryota; kingdom Viridiplantae; phylum Streptophyta; class Pinopsida; order Pinales; family Pinaceae; genus Larix; species Larix kaempferi. The sequence continues at coordinate 1,754,929 of BSBM01000734.1, read as the reverse complement.
CCTTTTCCTTCAACTTGTCGAAATCTCGTTGGGCAGCTTCCGTCCACTTGAACTCCCCTTTTCACATGCACTCTGTCAAAGGTGCACAAATCCGACTGAATCCTCGAATGAACTTCCTGTAGAAACTGGCAAGTCCATGGAAACTCCTTACTCCAGTCACACTTGTCAGTTCTGGCCAATCCAATATTTCCTTCACCTTTTCTGTGTCCATCACTAACCCTTTACCTGAGATTACAAATCCCAAGTACACCAGCTCTTCCTTCATGAAGAAACACTTTTGCACGTTCACCATCAGCTTCTCTTCCTGCAACTTCTGCAATACCTGTTGAATGTCTGTCTCTCGATCCCCTCAAATCCTGCATACCTGTAACTGTCAGTATCCCTGTCGTGCTACACAATCTCTATCTGTGACGACATCCGTCATGTCTTCAACCACCTACAATAACTGCCAACATCTTCATCAGAAACCCCGAACGGCTACCAAGTAATCTCCTTGACTTTCTACGCATCCTTCTGACATTGCTACAATAGTCAGCCACCGCCTCGACCATACTGTCTTCCGTTAGGCTTCGACATACCTATCGGCTTCCCTTTTCACTCTCAATCTTCGCCAGTCTGAACCTGTCAGAGTCGCGGTTCGACAATATGTCGACCCTCGACGTCTCCGCTACTACTATGTCGTCTATCGACCTATGACATGTCGACTGTCGACCTTCGCCTCTTTTAACGATATGCGATCAACTGCTCCTACGCAACTTATCGACTTCGACAACCAATCTTCTCTTCCGCACCAGTGGTCGTTGGTATTCCCTCTAGTCGGCCTTCCTTATGTCGATCATCTTCGACTACTCCACCTAGGCTCCGATGCTCCTGCATCACAACCCTTGTCTTTCCTTCAAATCTGTTAATCAAGTTGGAATCTTCTTAGGGTTGCGGCCAAAAATCTGTCCCGCAACTCAATCCTCTGCAAAATGATCTAAGTATTCTCACGGCTTCACTAAGCTTCTCACACTCTATAATTCATCTCAGGGTTTGAACGAAGGATTTCCCCAATCGGCTTCACTTCCTATGCAGGGTTTCTTTGTGCGTTCATCTCTGCAAATTCGTGCATACACGGAATCGTGATTTATCCCTTTTCTCCATGGCTCCGCTCTGCAATGCGTTGTCACTTCGGTCATTTGGTCAACAATGGGATAGGGACTAGGATGATTGAATTCCCAAGTGGTAGAGTGGATTAAGGGACAAGAAAAATAGAGCCATACCCTACCATACGGATTGTAGGGCTGCTCCATACTCCATCGACTTCATGGACTGGTTTTCTCAACCACCTTCTTACAGTAGAATTAAATGTCATCATGGGGATTCAAATGAGTTCACCAATTGACATGTGGTAGCATGGGATCCAATCCCACAAACCCCTCACCTCTCTCTAGTGGATACAAATGGCCCCTTCTCATTGGCTACCTCCTTAGCCAGTTTTCTTGGTATTCATTGCAATATTTAATAATTATATCATTTACAATATCTCATGGCTTAACAACACATGGATTATCAGAATATCAAATACTTGCCTATGCAAATAAACCTAAGCATCCACTAGTGGGGCCTTGGCCTTGAGCTCCACACTAGGGAAAACACACATTGTATTTACACAATATTTAAATTGAAGCCAATAAACCCTAAGGGTCAAAATAGGGGTATTACAATTAATAATAAGTTACTATTGGTTAAAAACTTCAACATAAAAACCATATTTAAGTATATTGTTAACTTCACCTACATTTTATGTAGAAAACCTCCAAAGACAAGTTCACAATTACTTTTGCATCTCAATTACTTTGCATGTGGCTATCCTCATTGAATATGGAAGACTAAACTTACATAGAATGAAAAGAAATATTCAACATAGATGCTTTGCAAACTTTAATGTTAGAGGAACACACAAATTTAGAAAATAACCTAGACACAAAAATATTTGAATGCAATGAGTGCATTGTAACACATGTAGCAAAGGCTATTGAATCCATAGATTTGAAGCATAACATAGAATTTTTAATTACAAGATAAAGCATTCAGACCTTAGAGGGAATGACATACAAATAGAGAGAAATAAAGAAATGATTTAACACACTCAATTCACAAATATTTTAATCTATGAAAATACAACACTTCAAAATCCAGACAAAACAGACAACAAACATAGAGGGCATTAAATGCATCATTAGAAAGGCATGTGATACATAAATGTACAAGAAAGAAAAGGAAAGAAGGTTGTTGATCCTTAACCTAGGGGTAAGGATGAAGCCCATCCAATAAAATAGCTCTAAAATTAGAAAAGCGTATTGCAAAAACATATTGTAAAGTAATTCTAAAAATACAAAAGCATATTTTGTTAGTGTCAATAATAAATTGTGCAAATAGAAACCCACCATGTTGAGGAGCACATTGCCACATAACAACTTTTTTTCAAATAGTATAATTAATACCCAACGATGGACCTAAAATCGTCGGCTTTCATGTGTATGCAAATATCGCATGGACTACAAGGTCAAGTCCAATACCAAGAAGCAACAAACACAAATTAAAGGCCACAACCACAAATGCATAGGAAACTACTAACAGAGCTATTTATGAAAAACCACTAGCACATTAAAATCTAACAACCAACAAGAACCTTTCCACTAACACATTACCAACAACCAACAAGAACCCAAAGGCCTCTACCTACAAACCACCCTGAAGTAGAAATTACAACCAAAAGCCACATCAATACAAGCCTGCATGTACACATTTGAAGCAACATTATCAATATAAAGCTACATTGCACTCACACACTGACTACATAGGCATCCAAAGCACTATTGTAGGGGAAGCAACCTAGAGGAAAAAAGAGAACAATACAACAAACGCATGAGCCCTTCCACAAAACATAGAGAAAAGAACAATGCATGCTAGGCATCACCAAATCCTAAGTCCACTCCAAGTACCCTCCGATGGAATACTCTAGAAGACAACCCACACATAGGTAAGAAATTAATCGTTGAATGCAAATCTCTCCTAAAAAAACATAGAAGCACCTTCAACCCCTAGTGGATTCAAAACCACTAATATGCAATAAATGTGTCCAATTAACAATCACCATAAAGCAACCTTGAATTAGCCAAACATACATATCCCAAACCCAACACTTTCCATTATTTTCCATATATTTCTCTACCACTCTAAACACTAAATTAATTTGGTTAACAATACCTACCTAATCAAAAAACGATTAAAATATTATTATAAATTATTCTAAATATCTAGACAAATAAATCCAAAAATCACATACAACAATTAAATATTATTAAAAAATACAAATCTAACCCCAACTTCTAATTACCACTCTAAACACTAAATTAGTTTGGGTAACAACACTTACCTCATCAAAAAGCAATTAAATACTATTTATAAAAAACAAATCCAACCCAAACTTTTAAGTGTTTTTTATTTATACATATGCAAACAAACATGTAAAACAAAAGCTTTTGCAATCGAAAAGATGTATGTTTGAGATATTTGTGAGCATTGGTATAGATATTTTCCAAAAAGTAAGATTCTACATAGAGGAGAGTAGGAGCAAATTAAAAAGATGAGATGGTCCATACCTATGATCAAAGTTGGAAGCATATATTTATTCAAATACATTAGTTGTCATATCACATCATTTATAAGAATTTATCACGTACACAGGTCCTGAGGTGCCATGCTGATAGTGAGTATTGATACACGCAAATATATGTACATAAAATGGAGTCATAACTAACTTTCAGATGTAGAGGTATATTAGTTTTTTTAATCTTCATCCACAATGAAATATTTTATAATCAATTTTAAATTTTGACATTATTTTGTTAGATTTATTGAATTATTTAAATTTATTGAACTATTGACACATCATTAACATGGATTGATTCCTTCGATTTGTAATGGTATGGATTGATTCCTTCGATTTGTAATGGCATATTGAGGTTCATGATGTATGTTATGTGACCTGGGTTGATATTTTAGGGGTTAGTGCAGCAATGGGCTCTTAAGGCCCCACGTTACATTCTTGTTTTTGGAATACACTTAGAAGTTCGAGGTGGTTGATATGTGGCCCCTTGGACTTAGCCACATGTGCCCACCCCCACTCTACACCATTCCATTTGGTCCCCTATAATAATGCCCCACCATGTATGCCAACTTTCTCACATTCTCAAGGCAAGATATTTATTTACATTGTACATGATGTGTTATAAGTAATACTATAATAATAAACATCATATTAGTGTACGAAACTTTTTGTGTTTGTGAGAGAATGAGACTTCTTTATTTATAAGAGAAAGGATTTTCTTTCAATAATTTTTAAGAGAAAATATATGTTTTTCATTAATAATTTATCTTTTAATAATACTCTTGAGTGTAGAATAGATGGTGAATTGATATATAGTTAAGGCATTCCTACTTAAGGTTATTGGTTTGAAGGTCACCGATTTGAAACTCTGTGGATATGAGTTTAGAGAACTGAGTGCACTTCATAAGATATCAATGTTGAAGTAGCTTTTGTTTAGAACTGGATATTGTTATCTTTGATTCATACTTTGAATATCAAGTGGCTCTATTTTTTTATAAATGTTACACTTGTAATATACAATTCATGTCGTCTTTACTTAAATAATACAATTATTACTTCATGCCTTGTTAAAGTATATAATCAATATATTTTTATCTTAATTTTAAATTTATTAAGTGTTAAAATTAGTCTTTGAGTTGTAATTTTTTTTTTCAAATTTTACAATTTAAATAAGGTTTGCACTTTAAAATATTTGATCCCTTTCGACACTTAATAAATATGAAGTTAAAATAGATCTATAATGTTTTTTTTTCATAAGAAACAAACCGTAACTTTATTATTAAAAAAAAATACATTCCTCAAAACCATAATCATGTATAGAGATCTCTTATGCTATGTATCTAACAATTCTGAAAAACTAGATGATTGTGCATCATTGTTTCTACATACCATAATACCTGCTCAAAATATAGTTCAACCATATATCAGACAAAAACATATATTACATGTATGCCAAATATATCAAAAGGACTTATTTGTTCCAGATCGCCATTAATGTAGCATCGTTTAAAATTAGCTCATACCATATCTCCATAGTTTTTCCTCAATTTGCGGTCATCATAACCAGTCATTCCTAAGAAATTATTGATGTATCTTATCTACCTTTCTCATGGAGGATCACAGAATGATGTATGGAAATAACCAGTCGTAGCTCCTAACAGCTCCTTAGATATATGCCATTCCCCTTGCTTCATGTTCACCCCATACTTGGATAGAAAATCAGCCTCACTGTTCCTTTCCCTATAAATGTGAGAAAAGGTTACCACCTCAACACATAATTTTAAACTATTTGTCTCCTCCAATATCTGCCTTGAAAAATGTTGTGGTGAATCTTTTCTTTTTTGATCTAGCCCGTAATGAGCTTCGCGTCCCCAAATACTTGCAGTTGCTTGATTTTTTTTCCACTGCTAACAATAACAAAATCCTAAGTGCACACAAATCTGCATAATTTTTTGTTCCCAGCCTTGAATTTGTACTTATTGTCCTTTGACAATGTAGCACTCCTACAGTGCCACTCAAATTGTGATCTCGATTCTCTTTGCACAACACCATCGAAAAACAACCATGGGATATTCCAATTTATCTACTCTTCTTTCACCTGATAAAGTGTGATGATTTTGTTTACCTAAGGAAAGCTATGAAGAATGTCTAGGCTCCAACTAGGATATATGAAAGGAGAGATAAAGGAGTATTCAAAGAGACTATCGTTTCTGGTAATCCAAACTTTCCATACCATAATAAGTGGCAAGTCCCTAAATGCTCAAAGCCTTGGGGTAAGACACCAGCTCTTGAGATAATCATGGACTGATTCACCTGCCCATGGACATCTCATCTGAATTAATAATTGCAATTCCTTCCATACCTAAATAACATACATGCATTCCACAATCATATGATAATTTATCTCCTTGGCATTTTTGCACACGTAACATCGACCTGGCCCCGCCCTATTCCTTCTTTGCAAATTATCCCAAGTCAACACTTTATTAAGAAGGAAAAACCACATAAGTATTTTTTCCTTGGTTGGGCAATTGAACTTCCATACTACTCACCACCACCAAGCTAGTTCCACCATTTGATTCGACACCATCAATGTGCCATAACCCAATTTTGGGGAGTAGCAACCATGAAGATCGCACGCCCAAACTAAGGAATCCTTCTGCTGTCAAATTCTCACATGACATCAAATTAATTTAATTAGTATAGGACTTCTATCGTATGTCATCTTCATCCCTAAAATTTAGATAATCTGCACTCATCCATCCTTAACCCAACAATGAGGAAGTCGCTTGATCAACAAATTGGTTCAGTATAAAAAACTCTCTAAATCTAAGCTACATCACCATGTGGAACGATAGAGAATGAATAGTATCACTCCCTATGCAAGGGTCCTCCCCAACCCGAGCATTCTTCCCATCTCCAACCTTCCACGTTAGGCATTACTGATCACATTAAATGATAACAAGTTATACCTTTCCAAATGTCAAAAACATTTTGCATGGATTTTGAAGGCCTACAAATCCACTCAAGAAGTGATGTCAGTTCTATATATTTGTGGATAAATGCTTCTTTCCAAAGCCTCGATCCACTAATCAATCTCCATGCACTCTTTGTTTCCAAAGCCTTTGAAAAGACAAAACTATTTTTAATGCCCCAACCTCCCTAACATTTAGGCACCGTTAGTTCTTGTCGTTTGATCCATATAGTCCCCTTATGCTCCAATCTTACTGACAAAAAAATATGAAAGATTAATTTCTTGATAGAATCCAAGACACCATGAGGGATCCAAGAAAGGGTGATCCAATACACTAGATTTGCCTCCAAAACAAATTTTGCTAGCACCAGTCTCCCTGCTTTGGATAGCCATCGATAGTTCCAATTGGAAATATGTTTCTCACACTTATCTACTAGCAAGTCCCAGTCTTTTTTAACATATGAGACCAGCTTTAGACAAAACCCAAGATAATTCTTCCCACTGTCAAAATCAAACAACTTGTACTAAAATAAAATCATGCATCTTAACATTTCATCCACCTCAATACCTTCACCTACAATATTTGGTTTCCCTTCATTCACCTTCATACTCATAGCATAATAGAATAATTATAGTATAGAGGAAATTTTTTCCATGTCTCTGCACAATCCATCATCAAATATTAAAATATCATCGATAAAGAGAATATAGGTGAGCCAAAACCTGTCTCCAATATCAACCTCTTAAAAACTACCATCCCTTTTTGTTGTTAGGATTTCCTTGCTGAGAACTTCTTCAACTAAGAGAAAGAGTAACGAGGCAAGTAGACAACCCTACCTAATTCCTTGTATTGGTCTAAAGAAACTAGATGCTACTTTGTTAACCATAAATGAGAATGAAATAGATGGAATACATCCCATAACCCATTTTATGACAGGAACACAAAACCCTAAGTGAGTCATCAACATCCTCAAGTACATCCAACTTACCCTATCATATGCCTTCAAGATATTGATTTTAATTACCACATACTTTAATTGTTTTTCTTATGGAAAGTAATCCCTCTTGTGCTACAATGATAACATCATGGATTTGCCTTCATGGAAGAAACCTGAAATGTTCCTAGGAAATACCTGCAGATAACAAGGGTTTAATTCTTAGAGAAATGATTTTAGACACTAACTTATAGATGGTATTACATAAGGAAATAGGCCAAAATTCATCAAACGTTGCCAGGTTATCATATTTCGGAACCAGAGCAATAAAGGTGGAATTAAATGCAGCTAAAATCTTCCCATTCCTTCTAGTTTCCTCAACCACCCATAGTAGATCATGCGCCGAAAACTCATGCAGCCCTATGTAAAATTCAGTCAGTAACCCATCAAGACCAAGAATTTTTTCCTTTTGGAAGTTATGAAGTACCTCCTCTATCTCTTTGTTAGTAACTTCCTTCATCAATATGCATTTATCAACTTCTTCTACAATACCAGGATAAAACTGGGCAATTATAACAACCTCCAGAGTACTGCCAAGACCCACCGATTTGAAAAGACTATCGAAGTGGTTGTTCCCCACATTTGTTATTCCTTCAAAACTATTAACTTCAATTCTTTATTCATTTTTTTTATTTTCCATATTGTGTTACAGTTCTTCCTATGGTTTGCATAGTGGTGGAAGAATTTTGTGTTTTCATCCCCCTTATCCAACCATAGGGCTATATGCTTAAGTCTTTATTCGGATTCCCGATATTTCAGTATATCTCCCTCCGCCTCTTCTCTGGCTCCACTACAATAGTATGTGACTCTTCTGATACAAATCCCATACCTTCCACATCATTCCATTATGTCATGTGATCCTTGCTTTTGTTTAAATTTGCATCCTTCTGCATCTGCATGTTATATGACCACTCAATAGATACCTTTTTTGCTCATTTAATATTCTTTCAAAATTGGCTAGAAGCTAATTCCTGAATAGTAAAATCATGAGAATCCCAAGGTGGTTGAAAGATATTCATTGTAATATTGGAATTAAGAAAGGTTTCCCCCTCTCCCCTACCCTTTTCAGCATATACATTGATAAGCTAGAAGATTGTTTAGAAGAAGCAAGTTGCACTGGCACGACCTTAGATGGCATAGTCATCTTCCTCCTCTATGATGATGGCACTCTTCTTGCGGCAACTTGGCCCTTTGATCTTGATAAAAAATTAAATATTGTGAAATATTTATGCTCTAATATGGGTATGACTTCTAATAGTGCCCAAAAAACAAAAATTATGATTATCAAGTCCAAGAAGATCACTTATGCTAATTTTGTATATGACAATAGTAATTTAGAGGTAGTGTATTCTTACAAATATCTAGAAATTGATATTCATCACAAGTTCAACTGAAACTATAGCATTTAGAAAAGGATTAATAGAGGGTGGAAAGCTTATTTTGGTCTTGAAAACAATTGCAAAACATCAAACCTTGTGATGTGGGATAAAAGGAAGTTCCTTTTTGAAACTCTTGTCACTCTCACTATCTTGTACGATTGTGAAGTTTGGGGTTGCGACACCTCTAGAGAATCCTAGAGAAATATTGAGAAAATCTAGGAGTGTTTTATAATGTATAACCTCAAAATTAAAAGTAATACACCCTATCCTATTCTCCTTATAGAAGTGGGTGCTTCCCCCATCTAGAGCATTGCTATGACTAGGAATATGTCGTACAAATACAGGATAAATAACATGGAAGACTAGAGACTTCCTAAAATTGCTTTAAAATCCAGTAAATACCACCTCCAACTCAAGAAGGGCTTGTATCAAGATTCTATGGCTTGGTTAAACCATTGGTGGATCAACAAAAATGCCACTTTGCAAAATATCAATAACATTAAAAATATTATCACATCGAAGTTTAAAGGTAAAATGTGGGGTTTGAAATAATTAGAGGTTAAAATAAAATTAAGATGTTGTAAGGAGGTCATTAACCCTAATCTAGAATACCAAAAGTATATCTATGTTTTGACTAGTTTGAAGAAAAAAATTAATATAGCCAAGATAAGTACAAACTCTCATGAACTTCATAGTGAAATAAAATGTTGGACAATACCTAAAACACCGTTGGGGGGGGGGGGGGATTTGCCATCTCTGTGAGACTATGAGCATTGAAGATGAAAGTCACTTTCTCTTAGAATTCCATGTGCACACCCACCTTAGATCGTAGTTTCATAATCTTTTCTACAATACAAACATCCCTAACTGTCTATCATGGCAAAACTATGGCAACCCAGGAACACTTCTTTCTAATCTTTTTGAGCATAGGAATAAAAATTTACACCAATCCGATTTGGGTTAAGAGGAAACCCTATGCGGAATGGTGTTGCTATGTGCAGTCATAGTGTGACTAGGTTTCTGTTGGTTGTGGAGCCAGATCTTCTAGTCTCATAGATGATATTGTCTTAGCCATGCACCCCGGAGGAATGTACACCCATTCTGCATTTTTAGGGGTTTTGGGGCTGTTTTTGCCAGTTGTTTTACGGGCTCATGGTTTTGGGTATCCCGTGGTATTTTCCCATTGTATTTCCCCTATCAAAGAAAGACATTGTAATATGGCTAGGGTTGATGTATTAGGTTTTATGCATTGTAAATATCTCTGAGATCAGGAAGAGAGACTGTGAGACAGTGAAGAGGAAGTGCAGCGGTTGTGCTGCAAGTTGTATCCCTTCACTTTGTTGGACGGAATAATAATAAGGATTGGCAACTTCAGTGTGGATGTAGCCCAAGTTGGGGTGAACCACGATATGTCTGTGTCTCTCTTGTAATGTGTGTGTGATTATATTTGCATTTCTATTTATTGTTATTGCTCTGAGATCCTATTTTTCTAACAATTGGTATCAGAGCCAAAGGTCTATTTGGCAGATAAACCCACAGGAAGCTAGGGTTTCTGGTTCGAGTGGGAGCAATGGCAGAAGAAGGAAAGTTTAAGGTCAAGAATTTTAATGGCCAAAACTTCCAGTTGTGGAAAATACAAATGGAGGACTATCTGTACCAGAAGGATCTATTCCTGCCATTGGGAGGAAGAGCAAAGCAGTCGACGGCTATGAAGGAAGAAGAATGGGAGGTTCTTGATAGAAAGGCTCTGGGAACAATATGGCTGAGCCTGGCTTCGTCAGTGGCTTTCAATATCTAAAAAGAAACGACAATGGAGTGTTTGATGAGCGCATTGGGTAAGCTGTATGAAAAACCCTCGACCTCCAACAAGGTATTTCTAATGAAGCGTTTATTTAATATGAAGATGTCTGAAGGTGGATCTGTTACTGATCATTTAAATGAGTTTAATACAGTTACAAATGAGCTAAGTTCTGTAAGTGTGAACTTTGATGATGAGGTTAGGGCTCTTCCAATCGTGTGTTCATTACCAGAAAGTTGGAATAGCTTGGTCATGGCTGTAAGTAACTCTGTCTCTGGTTCAAACACCTTGAAATTTGATGATATTATTGGCGTTATTCTTAGCGAGGAAATGCGAAGAAAAAGAACAGGTGAGACATCAGGTAATGTGTTGACCATGGAGAGCAAGGGAAGACAAAAGGAGAGAGGAAAGAATCAAGGTAATCGTAGCAACTCTAAAAATGGCAGATCCAAGTCTAGACTAGGAAAGATAGAGTGCTGGAACTGTGGAAAGAAAGGACATCTGAAGAAAGACCGCAGATCTCTAAAGAAGAAAGGAGATGCATAGAAGGAAACTACCCAGGAAGCAAATGTAGCAGGTGATGTGTTACAAGATGCTTTGATTCTTGCATTAGATAATATTAGTGATTATTATGTAGTAGATTCAGGGGCTTCATGTCATGCTACACCCCATAGGAAATACTTTCATGATTATGTTCCAGGCAATTTTGGACATGTTTTATTGGGTGATGATGAGCCATGTAAAATTGTTGGAATGGGTAAGGTATGGATAAAAGTTAAGAATGGAACTGACTGGTTGTTAAAAGATGTTAGGTATATTCCTGTTATGAAAAGAAATCTGATCTCAATAGGGCAGTTGAGAGATGGCGGCTGTCTATCTACATTTGGAGAAAAGTGGTGGAAGATCACTAAAGGATCAATGGCGATAGCAAAAGGAGACAGGGTAGGTATGTTGTATTTATGTCCTCATAATACTAACCATTCTATCTCTTTAGCTTCCATAGGAACAATTACAGCATTGTGGCATCATAGGCTTGGCCACATGAGTGAGAAGGGGATGCAGATTCTCCACTCAAGGAAGTTGCTGCCAAATTTGAAGTAGGTAAGTTTGGAATTCTGTGAGAACTGTGTTTATGGAAAACAGAAGAGTCATATTTCTCAGGGTTGGGAAACACAAGAAGAATGAAAAGTTAGAGCTAGTGCATATAGATGTATAGGGACCGGCTCAGGTACAATCTCTTGGTAGCTCTCATTATTATGTTACATTCATTGATGATGCAACTAGGAAAACTTGGGTTTATTGCATTAGACATAAATCTGATGTGTTTGCTACTTTTAAGAAGTTGAAAGCTTTGGTTGAGAATGAGACAGGAAAAAGGTTGAAGTGTCTCAAATTTGATAATGGAGGTGAGTACTGCGGCAAGGAGTTTGATAGTTACTGTTCATACCGTGGGATTCGTAGAGAGAAGACGGTCTCAAGAACACCACAAGAAAATGGTGTGTCAGAAAGGATGAACAGAACGATCATGGAGCGTGCAAGGTGTATGAGACTGCATGCAGGGTTGCCCTTACAGTTTTGGGAAGATGCTGTAAATACTGTTGTTTATTTAATAAATAGAGGACCTTCAAGTGCTTTGGATGGTGGTATTCCAGAGGAGGCATGAACAGATAAAAAGGTAAACTACTCATTTCTGAGAACATTTGGTTGTGAAGCATCTGTCCATATTGACAAATAAAATAGAACAGAGCTTGAAGCTAAATCCAAGAAATATACCTTTATTGGATATGGGGTTGATGATTTTGGTTATCGTTTATGGGATTGTGAAAATCACAAAATCATTAGAAGTAGAGATGTCATATTCAATGAAAGCGTCATGTATAAATATCAGTTGCAGGGAAAGAAACAGGAAAAGGAAAACACAGAGTACACAGTACTTGATGAAATTACAGAAAATGAAGTTCCAAAGGTGCCAGAAAATCAAGAACAGCAACAAGTGCCTGAAACTCCTGCAACTGCAAGAAGATCTACCAGGTTAAGTAGAATCCCTAAATGATACTCTCCTTCAATGTATTATTTGTTGATGACTGATGCTGGTGAACCAGAATGTTATGAAGCAGCAATGCAGGTGGAAACTAGAAAGTGTTGATGTATATGTAACTTCGGAATGTATTTCATATATATTTATTGTACCCTTATAAGAGATGTGTTATTCCTCTATAAGGAAGTGTCGTCATGTGGATTGACAAGTGTCGTAAGTGTGTATACTTGCCGATGGGTTATTAGACCACCATGTGTGGGATCGGCCCTAAAATATATATTATATTGTGGATGTACCTAGCTAGACAAGTCGGCCCCATAAGGTCACTGGGAAAACAGGTTAGTATAAATAGAGAACGAGAGATCTCTATTTTGATCATTCAGAAAGTCACACTTCTCTCACTCAGAAAGTGGTGCACTAGTGAGGAGGAGGATCATTTTCTACTATGAGACTATCTCAAGTGTATTTTGGTTGTACTTTGGTTGAGCCATTGCTCTCTCTATCTCTGAGGAAGTTGTGGGGTATTTCACCTTAGGGTTTTCTCCACGGAAACTCTGTGTCTCTTGTCTCTCATGCTTTTGATTCTTGTGATGCTTGTCACGCTTATTGTGATTGTTATGCATTGATATACTGTATATGGTATTCTCTCAGTAAAGATCCAAGAGTATTGTGAATTAATGCTCAAAATTTAACATGGTATCAGAGCTAACCTGAGAAGAAGACATTTTGCAGTGACGGAAACTTGAGTTTCTTGTTTATTGGGTTTCTCTCCACATTTTTTGGAAAAGAAGTATAGTAGATTGACTCTACTCATCAAGGAGAATCTATCTATCCAATCAAAATTCAATTCTGAGCATTTTTAGATTTGGCCCTAAAAATTAGGGTTTCCACAAAAATAGGAATTTCTGAAATCTAAAGATATAGCTGGAAGCTCCTTGCAAAAATCAAATTTTAGAGCTTTGGATTGAGATTTTTGGCTGGGTAGATCTCCGGGAAACTCAAACCCTAATTCAGGGCTCTCCCTAGTGAACCCGGGAGGACAAAAAGACAAATCTGAAGGGTAAAGCTTTGCTGATCTCAAATTCTGAATACACCAGGCTGATCAGCTCATCAAGGCGCATCTTTCTATCCTTTCAGAAAGTTGAAATTCACATTTTGAATTTTTAGGGTTTTTTCGACAAACCCTAATATAGGACCATATCCAGTTTTCAGCATTTCAAGTGGTAAGACCTAAATATTTTCTATTTCCATTTGAAGTACTCTTTAAGATGTCTCACCACACCAAGCTTGAGGATAAGCTTGAAGGAGTTGATAACTTCTGAGCTTGGAAGTATAGGATTGGGTTAATCCTAGAAGAGAATGAGTTGGACTCATATATAAAGGAAGACATCCTTATCCCAGAGGATGAAGAGGCTAAAGTATTGCATAAGAAGAACTTGGTCAAGGCAAAGAAAATAATTACTGATTCTATCAAAGACCATCTCATACCCCATGTGTCTTCTCTAAAGACACCCAAAGAGATTTTTGACTCTTTGACCAAGCTATTTGAAGGGAAGAACATAAATCGGAAGATGACCCTGCAGAACCAATTGAAAGGAGTAAAGTTTCAGAATGGAGAAACCATTCAATCTTATTTTTCAAGGTCTCTCAGATCAAGGAACAACTTGAAGCTCTGAATGAAGTAGTGGACAATGGTGAAGATGTTATGACCACTCTGAATGGCCTACCTAGGTCATGGACTCCTTTATTCAAGGAATCTGTGCAAGAAAGAAATTGATCTCTTTCAGTAAACTATGGGAGGAATGCTCTCAAGAAGAAGCCAGGCTTGTAGCTCGAGAAGAGAAAATGGGAGGTGAAGATCAAGCTCTCGTAGCTCACACCAAAAGAAGCAATCCCAAGAAGGAGCACTCTCACTACAAGAAGTCCACTCACTATCACCAAAAGAATAAGAAGGATCTAAGGTGCTTCACATGCAATGAGAAGGGTCACTTTGCTTCAGATTGTCCCAAGAACAAAAGGGATAACAACAACAACTCCAGCAAGAAGAAGAAGGGCAGCAAAAGAAATTTCCATGCTCATGTTGCCGAGGATGATGAACCTCCAAAGAAGAAGGCTAGGGCAGAAAGTGATGATAGAGATGATGACTCATCAAGTGAAGAAGAGTATGTTCTAATCTCTGCTCTCATAGGTACTATCTCCCATAGTTGCAATGATTGGTTAATTGACAATGGGGCTTCCAAACACATGACTGGGTTTAAGGAATCTTTTGTAAACCTATCTGAACATGAATCACACCATAAGGTGAAACTTGGGAATGATTATCAATACCCAATCAAAGGAAGTGGTGAAGCCTCCTACAACCTAGATTCTGGAAAATATTTGAAGATGAAAGAAGTCCTTTATGTACCTGGGCTCAAGAATTATCTTCTCTCCATCTCTGCATTGGATGCAAAAGACATGAGGGTTGCATTTGTAGATGGCCAAGTCCTAATGTGGCCAAAGGATAAATCTATTGATGATGCAGTGGTGATTGGAGAGTAAGAGGGAGGATTGTACAAATTGAAGGGACAACTTGAACTTGCTATGGTGACATGAAGACAAAGATTCATCCATAATCATGGATCACATGGAGGTATGTATGATTTGGTTTTGAAAAGGTTAACTTATGAGTTCTGCAGGTCATTGAAGAGAACAAGAAAACATTGCTAGACATAACTAGCAAATATGGTGAATAGGTATGTTTTCCTTATATCATAGGATCTCTTATATAAGTATGCATGGCATGATTGATGATGATTGTTCATGAAGACATAGGTTTGGATAATCATGGGTATATGCATATTATGTGTCTTACCTTAATTAATGATATGACTAACCAGAAGAGTCATAGGTTTGAGTAATCATAAGTTTAGACATGTTATGTTTCTTATGATATGACTAACCATAAGAGTTCTATATAAACCTTGAATGCTAATGCTTATTATTTCTATTTGAAATAATCATGACTATACATGCTTGAGATTATTGTGTTTTGATAGTATTGAGAATATACTAATGAATGTAGGATTTTGTATGAGATCACAAGGATAACACAATCATGATACTAATAAGCATGCATAGGGACCAAGGATGAATATAAGTTCAAGGACAGGTAATCCAGGAAGCAAAGATCAAGATGGAACACACTCCAGTAGCTCCTGCAAGGATGCAAAGAGTCAGAAGGAGTCCACCCAACAAACAAACAAAGATAAGCATTTTAATTATCATTTCTTACATATTTGTTTGTTTAAATAAAATTGTTCAATGATGTATATGCTTATATTTCTAGATTTAGGATGTGCATTATGCATATTAGAATAGTTTCCTTGATGAACAGTATACTACTAATATACATGGCTAAGTGGCCTATGGCACTGTACAACATTCCATTGCTACTTATCTAGAATGAAACCTCTTTGCTGACATGTTGGGAGTTGTGCACACTCTTAACAATGTTCCGATAGAGATTGGAAGGCATCTAGAAAGTTACAAGATATGGATAAATGTTGTATTGAAGCATTGGCTAAGATAATTGCATGACTGTATGGAATATTTCTTTATGTGTAAGAATTTGTTTGAAAATTATGAGATGTTTCTAATCATGCAATTTAACTTGTTTTGTAGGAAATACCATATACCTTCACCTACAAAAGAAGGACTACAACATTTGTTCAAGCAACAAAATTATCTATTGAAGATATTGAAGTTCCCAGGATACAGGAAGAATGCCATGATCCGTCGATCATGAAGAATGATGTTCGGGATGCAGTACCAAGACCTGAAGCGGAGTCTGTAATGACTTCCATATGGATCTATCAAATCAAGCATACTGCAGATGGCAGCATAGAGAAATATAAAAGTGATGAAATAGAAGATACACCAGATGGATGTCAAGACTGCTTTCTTGAATGGTGTTGAAGAGGAAGTGTATGTGGAGCAGCCACTTGGTTCTGAGACACACAACAGGGAATCCTGTGATTCTACTCCTGTATGTGGATGACTTATTTGTAATAGGAGATGACAGATTGATTGCAGATACTAAGAGGAAGCTTACTGAGTTCGATATGAAAGATTTGGGAATGATGCATTATTTTCTAGGTATGGAGGTGTGGCAGAATGCAGGTGGGATCTTCCTTGGTCAAGGGAAGTACACAGTAGATATCCTGAAGAGATTCGGGATGATGGATTGCAAGGCCATGGCCACACCTATGGCATCGAATCTGAAGCTTCTATGTAATGCTTCATCTGAGCCGGTTCATGTCTCTATGTATCATCAGATGATTGGGTCCTTGATGTACCTGACAAACACGAGACCAGATATTTGCTTTGCGGTGAACACATTGAGCCAGTTCCTAACAGATCCGAGGAGTGTTCACCTGGTTGCTGTAAAGCATTTTCTGAGGTACCTAAAGGGTACAGTGGATTATGGGCTCAAGTATGAAGCGAATCAAAAGTTTAACCTGCAGGGTTATGTTGATTCAGATTGGGCTGGCAGTGCTACAGATAGGAAGAGGACATCTGGGTGCTGCTTCAGTATGGGATCAAGTGTGATCTCTTAGTTCAGCAGGAAGCAATCCTGCGTAGCACTGAGTAAAGTTGAGTCAGAGTATGTTGCAGCCTGTTCAACTAGTTGTGAGGCAGTATGGCTTCAGAAGCTACTGTCTGAGTTATTTGATCTCCCGTTGGATGCCACCAGTATCTTTTGTGATAACCAAAGTTGTGTGAAGCTGTCTGAGAACCCAGTGTTTCATGACAGTTCGAAACACATAGAGATCAAATATCACTATATCAGGGATATGGTGCAGAGAGGAGCTGTGAAGCTCCTGTATGTTCCGACGGACGAGCAGATTGTAGATGTGCTGACGAAGCCACTAGCTAGGGTGAAGTTTGAGTACTTCAGGGCGAGGCTTGGTGTTCTTCAGATTGAGGACACTTCGAGGAAGAAGTGATGGACACATTTGCTGAAGCCATTCCAAGCATGTTGGAAGGAGGATCCTTCACATGGCTGTGGATGTAAGCGCTGGATGATGAGCATCAGGATGATGTTCTAGTTTCTGCTTTGTATGATCAGTTGGATCATTTATATGTATGTACGCATCATGTTGGATGTTGGATATGATCAGTTGGATCATTTATATGTATGTACGCATCATGTTGGATGTTGGATATGATCAGTTGGATCATTTATATGTATGTACGCATCATGTTGGATGCTGGATATGATTGGTAGGATCATTTTTATGTATTTTGTATATGCATCATGTTGGATGCTTGGACCATGTATCTATATATGTATCAGGTGGATACATTATATGATCAGGTAGATCATGTATGTTGATATGTATCAGGTATGATCAGGTAGATCATGTATGTTGATGGATACATTGTGTGGATCATGTATCTATGTATCAGGTGGATACACTGTGTATGATGATATGTATCAGGTAGATACTTGGTGTGCATCAGATGGATGCATTGTATGATCAGGGTGATCGTGGATGACGAGCTTCTCCAGATGACATGTAGCAGGATGTTGCAGTGATGATGATCAGGATGATCATGTGTACATCAGGATGATGTATGGTGAGTATCAGATGATACTTTGTGGCCGTGGATCAGGTTGTGTAAATGAGCATGTCTAGGAGATCCTATAGGTTGGAGTTGCATACCCATAACAGCCTGGGATGCTCTTTCGAGACATTGCTATGGGAGGACATGTAATTTGTGCCCTGGGAGATCTTCAGGTCAGAGTTGTGTACCCGTAACATCCTGAGATGCTCTTGCGAGGTTTTGTCCTATGGCATGTAATTTTCTCCTGAGAGATCTGGACAGGATGAAAAAGGCCTCAGATGTTTCAGCCAGGTTTTGCCATGACCACATGTAATTTTCTCCTGGGAGATCTGAACAGGATGAAAAAGGCCTCAGATGCTTCAGCCAAGTTTTGTGGTGGACCACATGTAATTTGCTCCTGGGAGATCTGGACAGGATGAAAAAGGCCTCAGATGCTTCAGCCAGGTTTTGTGGTGAGATCACATGTAATGTGCTCCTGAGAGATCCGACAAGTAGAGCTGTGTGCTCGTAACAGCCTGGGATGCTTCAGCCAGGTTTTGTGATGGGTCACATGTAATGTGCTCCTGGGAGATCCAATAGGTAGAGTTGTGTGCTCGTAATAGCCTGGGATGTTGTAACCAAGTTTTGTGACGCACGTAATAAGTCCTGAGGATTCCACAGTATGGCCAGTGATGATGAAGACTTGCAGGTGGTGGGCCTACATCCAGTATGAAAAAGGACTGGCTCTGTAGAACTTCCTATGATGAGTAGAGTCAGAGATTGGTTGAGATAGCAGCAGCAGTGACGATGATGATGACGATGATCCCGAGAAGAAGACTTGTCTAGCAGATTTGTGTCGAGAAATACCTTCCTAGTTAAGAGGGAGTGTTGATGTATATGTAACTTCGGAATGTTTTTCATCTATGTATTTCATATATATTTATTGTACCCTTATAAGAGATGTGTTATTCCTCTATAAGGAAGTGTTGTCATGTGGATTGACAAGTGTCGCAAGTGTGTGTACTTGCCGATGGGTTCTTAGACCACCATGTGTGGGGTCAGCCCTGAATTATATATTATATTGTGGATGTACCTAGCTAGACAAGTCGGCCCCATAAGGTCACTGGGAAAACAGGTTAGTATAAATAGAGATCAGGAGATCTCTATTTTGATCATTTGGAAAGTCACACTTCTCTCACTCAGAAAGTGGTGCACTAGTGAGGAGGAGGATCATCTGCTACTAGGAGACTATCTCAAGTATATTTTGGTTGTACTTTGGTTGAGCCATTGCTCTCTCTATCTCTAAGGAAGTTGTGGGGTTTTTCACCTTAGGTTTTTACCAACGGAAAATCTGTGTCTCTTGTCTCTCATGCTTTTGATTCTTGTGATGCTTGTCATGCTTATTGTGATTGTTATGCATTGATATACTGTATATGGTATTCTCTCAGTAAATATCCAAGAGTATTGTGAATTAATGCTCAAAATTTAACAGAAAGAAGTGGGAGCAAGGCATGAATGAGGAGATGGACTCATTGGTAAAAGAGCATTGCAGAACAAATGGATTTACAGGTTGAAGGAAGAAGAAGGAGGTAAGAAGCGGTACAAGGCAAGACTTGTTGTAAAGGGGTTTGCATAGAAGAAAGGTATAGATTTTGATGAAATATTTTGTCCTGTTGTTAAGATGACTTCAATTAGGACTATCTTAAGTCTAGTGGCGGTAGAAGATTTGCATCTTGAACAGTTAGATGTAAAAACAACCTTTCTCCATGGGGATTTGGAGGAAGATATATATATGCAGCAGCCACAAGAGTATGAGTTCAAAGGTAAGGAGAACTTGGTATGCATGTTGAAAAAGAGTTTGTATGGCTTGAAGCAAGCTCCAAGGAAGTGGTATTTAAAATTTGATAGGTTTATGACAGAACAAGGTTATAGTAGATGTCATTTTGACCACTGTGTTTTTTTCAAGAAGCTAGACAATGAAAGATATATTATCTTGTTATTGTATGTGGATGACATGCTTGTTGCAGGGTCTAATATGCAGGATATAAATGTACTCAAAAGGAAGCTAGCTAATTCATTTGCAATGAAGGATTTGGGTGCTGCAAAGCAAATCCTTGGTATGAGAATAATGAGAGACGGGAAAAATCGCAAATTGACATTGTCTCAGAGTGAGTACATGTTAAATTTTGAGCATTAATTCACAATACTCTAGGATCTTTGCTGAGAGAATAACATATACAGTATATCAATGCATGACAATCACAATATGACAAGCATCACAAGAATCAAAAGCATAAGAGACAAGAGACACAGAGTTTCCGTGGGGAAAACCCTAAGGTGAAAAACCCCACAACTTCCTCAGAGATAGAGAGAGCAATTGCTCAACCAAAGTACAACCAAAATACACTGAGATAGTCTCCTAGTAGCAGATGATCCTCCTCCTCACTAGTGCGCCACTTTCTGAGTGAGAGTGAGTTACTTTTTCAAGTGATCTAAATAGAGATCACCTGATCTCTATTTATACTGATCTGTTTTCCCAGTGACCTTATGGGGCCGACTTGTCTATCTAGGTACATCACATTATAATATATATATTTCAGGGCTGACCCCACACATGGTGGTCTAATAACCCATTGGAAAGTACACACACTTGCGACACTTGTCAATCCACATGACGACACTTCCTTATAGAGGAATAACACATCTCTATTAAGGGTACAATAAATATATATAAAATACACAAATGAAATACATTCCGAAATTACATATACATCAACACTCCCTCTTAACTAGGAAGGTATTTCTCGACACAGATTTGCTAGACAAGTCTTCTTCTTGGGATCATCATCATCGATGCATCGTCATCATCATCGTCATTGTTGTTGCTATCTCAACCAATCTCTGACTCTACTCGTCATAGGAAGTTCTATAGAGCCAGTCCTTTTTCATACTGGATGTAGGCCCACCACCTGCAGGTCTTCATCATCACTGGCCATACTGTGGAATCCTCAGGACCTATTACGTGCGTCACCAAACCTCGAAAGAGCATCCCAGGCTGTTACGAGCACACGGATCTACCTATAGGATCTCCCAGGACCATATTATATGTGACCTCACCACAAAACCTCGCAAGAGCATCCCAGGCTATTACGAGCACGTGGCTCTACCTATAGGATCTCCTAGGGCACGAATTACATGTGGTCACCACAAAACCTCGCAAGAGCATCCCAGGCTGTTACGAGCACACAGCTCTACCTATAGGATCTCCCAGGGCACGAATTACATGTGGTCATGGAAAAACCTCGCAAGAGAATCCCAGGACTTATTACGGGCACACAGCCCAACCTATCGGATCTCCCAGGGACAGATTATATGCCATAGGACAAAACCTTGAAAGAGCATCTGCCAGATATCCCAGGGCAACGAATTACATGCCATTGGAAAAACCTTGTAAGATTATCTACAGATCTCCCAGGGCAACGAATTATATGTCCTCCCAGAGCAAAACCTCAAAAGAGCATTTTCCAGATATCCCAGGGCACCGAATTACATGTCATAGGCAAAACCTTGAAAGACTATCTACAAATCTCCCAGGGCAACGAATTATATGCTCATCTGCACAACCTGATCCACAGCCATAGAGTATCAACCTGATACTCACCATACATCATCCTGATGTACACATGATCATCCTGATCATCATCACTGCAACATCCTGCTGCATATCATCTGGAGAAACATCCTGAAGCTCGTCATCCATGATCATCCTGATCATACAATGCATCTACCTGATGCATACCAAGTATCTACCTGATACATATCATCATACATGATCCACCTGATACAAATACAAATACATGATACATATCACCATACATGATCCACCTGATCATACAATGTATCCACCTGATACATATACAGATACATGGTCCAAGCATCCAACATGATGCATATACAAAAATACATACACATGATCCAACCGATCATATCCAGCATCCAACATGATGCGTATATACATATAAATGATCCAACTGATCATATCCAGCATCCAACATGATGCGTACATACATATAAATGATCCAACTGATCATATCGAGTATCCAACATGATGCGTACATACATAAAAATGATCCAACTGATCATATCCAGCAGAAACCAGAACATCATCCTGATGCTCATCGTCCAGCGCTTACATCCACAGCCATGTGAAGGATCCTCCTTCCAACATGCTTGGAATGGCTTCAGCAAATGTGTCCATCACTTCTTCCTCGAAGTGTCCTCGATCTAAAGAACGCCAAGGCTCTCTCTGAAGTACTCAAACTTCACTCTGGCTAGTGGCTTCATCAGCACATCTACAATCTGCTCATCTGTCGCAACATACAGGAGCTTCACAGCTCCTCTCTGCACCATATCCCTGATATAGTGATATTTGATCTCTATGTGTTTCGACATGTCATGAAACACTGGGTTCTTGGACAACTTCACACAACTCTGGTTATCACAAAAGATACCAGTAGCATCCAATGGGAGATCAAATAACTCAGACAGTAGCTTCCATAGCCATACTGCCTCACAACTAGTTGAACAGGCTGCAACATACTCTGCCTCAGTTGTACTCAGTGCTACGCAGGACTGCTTCCTGCTAAACCAAGAGATCACACCTGATCCCATACTGAAGCAGCACCCAGATGTGCTCTTCCTATCTGCAGCACTGCCAGCCCAATCTGAATCAACATAACCCTGCACGTTAAACTTTTGATTCACCTCATACTTGAGCCCATAATCCACTGTACCCTTCAAGTACCTCAGCACATGCTTTACAGCAACCAGGTGAACACTCCTCGGATCTATCAGGAACTGACTCAATGTGTTCATAGCAAAGCAAATGTCTGGTCTCGTGTTCGTCAGGTACATCAAGGACCCAATCATCTGACGATACATAGAGACATCAACCGGCTCAGATGAAGCATCACATAGAAGCTTCAAATTCGATGCCATAGGTGTGGCCATGGCCTTGCAATCCATCATCCCAAATCTCTTCAGGATATCTACTATGTACTTCCCTTGACCAAGGAAGATCCCACCTGCACTCTGCCACACCTCCATACCTAGGAAATAGTGCATCATTCCCAAATCTTTCATATCGAATTCAGCAGCAAGCTTCCTCTTAGTATCTGCAATCAGTCTATCATCTCCTGTTACAAACAAGTCATCCACATACAGGAGTAGAATCACAAGATTCCCTTCCTCAACCTTGTAGTAAAGGTTGGAATCCGCTTTACTCTTGGTAAAGCCCAAACTAGATAGGAAACTGTCCATCCTACCATACCAAGTTCTAGGATTTTGCTTCAAGCCATACAAGGCTTTCTTCAATCTGCACACATATGACTCCCTATCATGTATTTCAAAGCCGAGTGGTTGTTCCACATATACTTCCTCTTCAACTACACCATTCAAGAAAGCAGTCTTGACATCCATTTGGTGTATTTTCCATCTCATTGCTGCAGCCAGGGCAAGTACTATTATGATGGAAGTATACCTGGCTACAGGTGCAAAAGTTTCTTCATAATCTATTCCCTCTTTCTGAGAGAAGCCACGAGCTATGAATCTTGCCTTGTATTTCTCTACACTTCCATCTGCAGCATGTTTTATTTTATAGATCCATTTGGAAGTCACAAACAGACTTCTCTTTAGGTCTTGGGAAAACATCCCAAACATCATTCTTCATTATTGATTGGTATTCCTCAACCATGGCATCATTCCATTCTTTCTTTTACGCTGCTTCTTCATAACTGGAAGGCTCTTTGTTCATAATGTCACAGAGTAAAGGAACATAGCTGGTATGTGATCTGGTTCTCTTCTTTGCTCTGTGTTCTTATTCTGGAATGCCAAATCTTTCTGCATCTTGAATGA
This sequence comes from Larix kaempferi, assembly GCA_027924585.1. Classification (NCBI taxonomy): domain Eukaryota; kingdom Viridiplantae; phylum Streptophyta; class Pinopsida; order Pinales; family Pinaceae; genus Larix; species Larix kaempferi. The sequence continues at coordinate 1,730,588 of BSBM01000734.1, read as the reverse complement.
GCTCTCTAGCCCATGCAAGTTTCCTCTTGTGAGAGTTATCCTCACGGGGTGGATCTACAGGTTCTTGTGGATCTTCAAACTCACGAACAACTTCTGGACCTGCTTCAATCATGGTAGTGTCTTGAAATCTGATTTCCTTAGGTTCTTCATAAACTTCGATAGGTGCCTTCCTTGATTTGATGAATGATGAGTTTTCATCAAATGTTACATCTCTGCTTACATCAATCTTCTTGAACCCTGGAAAGTATATTTTGTAAGCCTTTGAGCTTTCACTGTAACCCACAAAAATACCCTTCTTTCCTGAAGGATCTAGTTTAGTCCTCTTTTCCTTTGGGACATGAGTGTATACTAGACAACCAAATATTCTGAGATGACCGACTTCAGGTTTCTTACCAGAAAATACCTCTTCTAGTGTCTTGTTGTCCAATATCTTGTGGGGTGTTCTATTCTGCACATATACAACTATTCTAGTTGCTTCTGCCGACATATGCATAGGTAGATCCTGGTCATGCAGCATTGCCCCTGCTGCTTTCATGATAGTTCTATTCTTCCTTTCTGCAACTCCATTCTGTTGAGGATTATATGGAGCATTCAACTCCCTCTTAATCCCTGAATCACTACAAAGCTTCTTGAAGTCACTTGAGGTGAATTCTCCACCATTGTCGGATCTGAATGTTTTGATCTTCTTGTTAGTTTGATTCTCCATCAAGGTTTTGAATTCCTTGAATTTATCAAACACCTCATCTTTGCTCTTCAAGAAGTATACCCAAGTCTTCCTAGAGAAGTCATCAATAAATGAGACATAGTAAACATACCCACTCAGGGAACTGGATGACATAGGACCACATACATCTGAGTGGATGATTTCCAGGATGTCTTTTGCCTTGCTTTCACTTCTTGGGAAAGCCTTCTTAATGTTCTTACCTTTTGCACATCCTTTGCAAACACCTTCATGTTTGGTCTTGATTTCAGGAAGACCCTCTACTGCCTTGCTTGCAATTGGAAGTGCTCTATAGTGCATATGAGCAAGTATTCTATGCCAAAGTTCACTTGGCTCCATGGATTCATGCACCATGGCATGTTCAGGTTGTCCCTTCAATTTATACAAACCTCCCTCTTGCTCTCCAATCACTACTGCATCATCTATGTTCTTTCCCTTTGGCCACATTAGGACATGGCCATCCACAAATGCAACCCTCATACCTTTTGCATCCAATGCAGAGATGGAGAGTAAGTTCTTCTTGAGCCCAGGTACATAAAGGACTTCTTTCATCTTCAAAGATTTTCCAGAATCTAGGTTGTAGGAGGATTCACCACTTCCTTTGATTGGGTATTTATAATCATCCCCAAGTTTCACCTTATGGGGTGATTCATGTTCAGATAGGTTCACAAAAGATTCCTTAAACCCAGTCATGTGTTTGGAAGCCCCACTGTCAATTAACCAATCATTACAACCATGGGAGATAGTACCTGTGAGAGCAGAGATCAGAACATACTCTTCTTCACTTAATGAGTCATCATCACTATCACTTTCTACCCTAGCCTTATTCTTTGGGGGTTCATCACCTTCAGCAGCATGAGCATGAAACCTTCTTTTGCTGCCCTTCTTCTTCTTACTGGAGTTGTTGTTACTATCCCTTTTGTTCTTGGAACAATCTAAAGCAAAGTGACCCTTCTCATTGCATGTGAAGCATCTTAGGTCCTTCTTACTCTTTTGATAGGATCTATTGTGGGGAGAGTGCTCCTTCTTGGTTTTGCTTCTTTTGGTGTGAGCTGCAAGAGCTTGATCTTCACCTCCCATCTTTTCCTCACGAGCTATAAGTCTAGCTTCTTCTTGAGAGCATTATTCCCACAATCTGTTGAAGGAGATCAACTTCTTATTTGCACAAATTCCTTGAATGAAGGAATCCCATGACCTGGGTAGGCCATTTAGAGTGGTCATCACCACTTCACCATTCTCCACCATTTCATCCACTGCTTCTAGTTGTTCCTTGATCCGTGAGACCCTTGAAAAATAAGATTGAATGGTTTCTCCATTCTGAAACTTTACTCCTTTCAATTGGTTCCACAGGGTCATCGTCCGATTTATGTTCTTTCCTTCAAATAGTTTGGTCAAAGATTCAAAAATCTCCTTGGGTGTCTTAAGAGAAGACACGTGGGGTATGAGATGGTCTTTGATAGAATCAGCAATGATTCTCTTTTCCTTGACCAAGTTCTTCTTATGCAATACCTTGGCCTCTTCATCCTCTGGGATAGGGATGTCTTCTTTCACATATGAGTCCAACTCATTTTCTTCCAGGATTAACCCAATCCTATACTTCCAGGCTCGGAAGTTATCAGCCCCTTCAAGCTTATCCTCAAGCTTGGTGTGGAGAGACATCTTAAAGAGTACTTCAAATGGAAATAGAAAAGATTTAGGTCTTACCACTTGAAATGCTGAAAACTGGATCGGGTCCCGGATTAGGGTTTGTCGAAAAAACCCTAAAAATTCAAAATGTGAATTCAAATTTCTTAAAGGATAGAAAGATGCGCCTTGATGAGCTGATCAGCCTGGTGTATTCAGAATTTGATATCAGCAAAGTTTTTCCCTTCAGAATTGCCTTTTTGTCCTCCCGGGTTCACTAGGGAGAGCCCTGAATTAGGGTTTGAGTTTCCCGGAGATCTACCCAGCCAAAAATCTCGATCCAAAGCTCTAAACTTCGATTTTTGCAAGGAACTTCCAGCTGTGCCTTTAGATTCCATAAATTCCTATTTTTGTGGAAACCATAATTTTTAGGGCCAAATCTGAAAATGCTCGGAATTGAATTATGATTGGACGGATAGATGCGCCTTGATGAGTAGAGTCAATCTACTATACTGATTTTCAAAAATCTGTGGAGAGGAACCCAATAAACAAGGAACTCAAGCTTTCGTCACTGCAAAACGTCTTCTTCTCAGGTTAGCTCTGATACCATGTTAAATTTTGAGCATTAATTCACAATACTCTAGGATCTTTGCTGAGAGAATAACATATATAGTATATCAATGCATGACAATCACAATATGACAAGCATCACAAGAATCAAAAGCATAAGAGACAAGAGACACAGAATTTCCATGGGGAAAACCCTAAGGTGAAAAACCCCACAACTTCCTCAGAGATAGAGAGAGCAATGGCTCAACCAAAGTACAACCAAAATACACTGAGATATTCTCCTAGTAGAAGATGATCCTCCTCCTCACTAGTGCGCCACTTTCTGAGTGAGAGTGAGTTACTTTTTCGAGTGATCTAAATAGAGATCACCTGATCTCTATTTATACTGATCTGTTTTCCCAGTGACCTTATGGGGTCGACTTGTCTATCTAGGTACATCACATTATAATATATATATTTCAGGGCCGACCCCACACATGGTGTTCTAATAACCCATCTGCAAGTACACACACTTGCGACACTTGTCAATCCACATGACGACACTTCCTTATAGAGGAATAACACATCTCTATTAAGGGTACAATAAATATATATAAAATACACAAATGAAATACATTCCGAAGTTACATATACATCAACAGGACATACAAAAGGTGTTGGAGAGGTTTAGAATGCAGAATGCAAAACCGGTAAGTACACCTTTTGCCATCCATTTTAGTCTAAGTAAAGAAATGTGTCCCAAGACACAGGAAGAGACTGATTACATGTCTAAGATTCCCTATCAATCAGCAATTGGCAGCTTGATGTATGCCATGGTGTGCACAAGACCAGATATTGCACAAGCAGTGGGAGTTGTGAGTAGATATATGAACAACCCAGGTAAAGAACATTGGAAGGCAGTACAGTGGATTCTCAGGTATTTGAGAGGTACTACCACTCAGGCATTATGTTTTGGAGGTTCAGACACTGTTCTACAGGGATATGTTGATGCAAATATGGCAGGTGATAAGGATAGTAGGAGGAGCACCACAAGGTATGTGTTTACTGTAGGTGGAACAGCAGTAAGTTGGATTTTGAGATTGCAAAAGATTGTTGCACTTTCAACAACGGAAGCAGAGTATGTTGTTGTTACAGAAGCTAGTAAAGAGATGATTTGGTTGCAGAGGTTTATGGAGGAAGTGGGTAAGAAGCAGAAGGATAGCAGGTTGTATATTGACAGCCAGAGTGCCATTCATCTTGCAAAGAACTCAGCATTCCATTCTAGGACTAAACATATACAACTCAAGTACCATTTCATATGCTTTGTTCTGGAAGATGAACTATTGAAGCTGGAAAAGATACATACTAGCCAGAATCCTGCAAACATGTTCACAAAGGCAGTGATCAAAGAGAAACTGATTTCCTGCTCGGTTTCAATTGGCCTTCTAGCATGAAGGTGAAGAGGAGAAATTTGCCAAGTCCAAGTGTAGGAAGTGCAGCCGCGGTGGAGTTGCTGTGATCAATATCCAAGTGGGAGACTGTTGGTTGTGGAGCCAGATCTTCTAGTCTCATAGATGATATTGTCTTAGCCGTGCACCCCGGAGGACTGTACACCCATTCTGCATTTTTAGGGGTTCATAGCTATTTTCACCAGCTGTTTTGCCGGCCCATGGTTTTGGGTATCCTGTGGTATTTTCCCATTGTATTTCCCCTATAAAAGAAAGACATTGTAATACAGCTAGGGTTCATGTATTAGGTTTTATGCATGGTAAAGATCTCTGAGATCAGGAAGAGAGACTATAAGACAGTGAAGAGGAAGTGCAGTGGTTGTGTTGTAGGCTGTATCCCTTCACTTTGTTGGATGAAATAATAATAAGGACTGGCAACTTCAGTGTGGACGTAGCCCAAGTTGGGCTGAACCACGATATATCTGTGTCTCTCTTGTAATGTGTGTGTGATTATATTTGCATTTTTATTTATTTTTATTGCTCTGCGATCTCGTTTTTCTAACAAGTTCCCCTAGCCGCAATTGTTTGCAGTCGCCTGGGCTCACTGTAGCAGTTGCCCATGCTTGTTTTCAGTGGCACGTCTTGCAGGCCATCAACCTTGCGTCCGTCCGTTCTCTCTTTTGCAGCTCGCGGTTCTTTTTGTAGCTCGCGATGGTGACTCGGCAGTATGGATGCTCAGGATGAGCTCTAGGCATTCTCGGCCCACATCCATTCCTCTTCTCCCAAGGCCGCCTCTATTCCTACCTGTAAATTCATGAAGAAGTTGGAAGAGATCCCCTCCATGACTCTTTCTCCTTCGGATCCTTGCTGGAAAGCTCTGACCCTATCAGAAAAAGCTCTCATTGGAAATTTTATTGGCCTCTGGCCCAATCCAAAAGTGGTGGACCTATGGATAATAGAGCATTGGGTTCCCAAGTTGCAAGGGAAAGTCTCTGTCTATGTTGTCGAGGGGCGGGGGGCTATTTCGTTTTCCTCTTCATGAACAAAGCAGAAAGAGATCTAATATTTTGTTCGGGGACTTTTTTCATGGGCTCAAGTGGCCTTTTCTTAGCTCCATAGACTTTGGATTTCAAGCCAGCTTCGGATATCACTGCTGCACCTGTTTGGGTGGGACTTCCCCACCTTCCCTTACATCTTTGGGGGTGTATCTCTCTCACAGACATCGGAAAAAAACTGGGGCATTTTCTAGATTGTGCATAACCAAAAGGGGGTCAGTTCACCTGCGCTCACATATGCGTAGACATAAACTTGGAGAAAAGGATTCCCGAATCCTTGCAGATAAACTTGGGATATTGGAGCCATCTCCAGGAGCTAGAATATGAGCAGATACCGTTTAAATGCAACTCTTGCCATGTTTATGGTCACTTCGCCAAGAATTGCCCCAAAATTGTATTGGAGAAAACTCACTATGGCTTGGGAATACCAGAACAGACAGATGACTACCAAAAATCAACTCAATTCTCAAAACAATGCTATTATAAATGATAATGTTTAGATAATGGAGAAATGTAACAAACCTTGATCCAAACGTTTGAAGTAGATCCTCATTGGAGCTTTCAAGCCATGCACTTGAAATATGTAAATTAGTCTTGACAGCCAATATCCAACAAGCACATATAATATATAAATGACATTAACATTATCAATAACAATGGTCCATAATATCACAAGCAAATGTAACCCAATGTATAATAAACAACATTCACAACAAGATGGACGAGAATATGATTATTTATATTAATGAACAAGAAGAACTACAAAGTGATACGACCTCTTGCCGGCAACCAATCTGAACCAAGATCTATATCAATCTACTTGTGCCTCCACCACTTCAATCCTCCATGAATGGCAAAATCAAACTAGATAGGAGTTTGGAAGGTGAACATAAGGGGTTCACAACTACAAGGACCAATGAGTGCAGACTCAAGATAGGGAAAAAATCCACTAGAGTTCTCTTACTATTCTCTTCTTTTTCCCATCCATAAGCCATATGTGCTCAATATATAGTCCTCACAAAGGTAGGTGAAATGACACATCGAGGCGTTACTCGGGCAGATGGAGAGCCAAAGGTCACCCAATGACCACTTTTTGGGAGTAAAAAGTAATAAATTAGTGATTTTTACCATATTACTTGATACCCATGGGATATAGTGATGCAACTCGCAGGTACGCATGCTATAATGATGCAACATGCGGGTAGGAATAAAAATAGAAAAATAGTGTCTGAAGGATATAAGTGGATCTGAATCACTGAAATGGATCCTACAGGCCAAAGAATGCTGATGCTCACAGGGTGGAAGATTACGATGTAACAGATGCCCCCTAATGTCTGAGGTCAGAGACTGATGCTACGATGGCCGAAATACATTATAAAACTCAGAAGTGGAGTGATGGAGACACAAGTGGAAAGAGCAGGTCACTCGTCATAATACAATAGTATCTCTGAATACATGTCGGTATAGTACAACAATCTGATACAATGGCAATGAATAGGTAGTACATAGTGAATACATGTCATAAGTGATCATACCCATGATCCCTCTACAATAAGATATGGTCTCCTGCTGAAAAGGAAACAACCGGTGCAGACTAGAGGTACAAACTGCTGAAATTTGAGAGGTGATCTCTCAAATGTAAAGTCAAAGTCATATGTAGCATACTGAATGCCATAATCGCCTGGGGTCTTCTAAACAAGTCTTCGACGGTGCAAGTCCCATCAAGTGAATAAAGGAGTTGGGGTAGAACCTGATGAGACATCGTCTAATTACCGGTCAATGATGTATATCGTTAACAAACGCGAGATGACCCACCAATAATGAAAATGGGCATCAAGGCACAGAGCACAATCATCAGAGTGTGAATAAATGGGTTGAATTCGAACACTAGGATGAATCCATCAATCAAGGGACATTGATGTATTCCCAAAACTGTCGATGGCAAGAGAACCTGCCACTAATGACTACAAGCCTCAAGGTACTCAACCGAACTCTAAGCCTCAAGTCCCAGAATAAATGGGTTGAAGTTAATGAAACGAGACTCAGTGGAAGGAGGGCATTAAGGCATCCCCCATCAACCAGCACGACGTACCAGCAATGCTGAAAGATTTGGAAGATCTCGGGTGAAACGGACTGAATCAATAAGGATGGCCGACATGCAATAGTCAAGAGATCTGAGGAGTGGCCGACATTAGTTTCAGGACTTCCTTTGAACAAGAGCATGAGCAGATGGATAGACTCAGGTAGCATAGACTTGACAAAAACTGTGTAATGCAGGAGGCATCACAAAGGGCTCCATAATGACTGGAAGCATAACCAATCAGTGGAGTAAACTGAGAAACAAGTATAGCACCTAAGGCCCAACTATAGTCCCGACTCATAATCTATGGAGTGGAACGAATGCTCTGTTCAAAGGTGACACAACAGCTACCAACAAGAAATAGTGACCATAATCTCGTCCAGTTTTTAGGAATATTTGATTTTTTTGGTCATTTTCATATTTGGGAAAAGCTTGAAAAAGAATAAAATTGCTTATAGTACAACAGGTGAGGGAACGAGTGTCAAATAGCTAGCAGACTAGTCCCAAGCAGTGGAACATACCTATGCTCAATGCAAGGAAGTGCGTTCAAGATGTGGACACTTGGGGGTATGTTCCCTCAGGGTCAAAAGGTCATCAAATTGTGAAGGGAAAATATATAAGCTCTGCAGGGCTCGACAGGGAAAAGTGCTCAGGCACCAGGCTAACAATTGAGTAAGCAGGAGCCGGCACAAGGCTCAAGCGGCAAGCAGGATGATGCAATGCAATCACAACATGATATAACTGAGAAGTTCTTTTTCGTAAAGTTAGTCTCCTCACCCGAAAAAGTGTAAAACAATGAGAGAAGAACTGTTCTAATCACGTATGACTAGAGTATACCTTTTTCATAATTAATCCACAAAGGTTTGGAAAAGGGGTAAACTTATACCTAAGTAGAGATCACTTCAAATCCTTTAACGAGTCTAAAATAACAAGAATACTCGGCAATCTTGTTTGATTTTGAAAAATTCTAACAAGGGCTTAAAAAAGACTTTATAAAAATCTTTTCCGTAAAGGTTTAACGAGCCCGAAAAAGTAAACTTGTGACCTCCTTACTGTTTTTAACGAGCTCAAAGGAGATATGGAAGAATTCTCATAATGGGAGCAGACGAGTGTCAAGGGCATGCGAGACTAGTTCCAAGCGCATGGAACAAAGCTATTCATAATGCAAGGAACATGAGCAAGATAAGGACACTCAGGGGGTGTCTGCGAATTCGTATGGCACAAGGTTCAAATGCATCATAACAATGGGGAGGACTAAACCTATATGCAAGGTTCCGAATATTCCTACCATGGCCGAAGCAAATGTCAAAAAGGACCAGTAAACAAGTATAAGTCCAGCTAAGAATGTTGTCTCCAAGAAACATAACTACCAAGATCATCTCTAAAACGTACGTAAAGAAAAATTTGATACAGGTCACTATGGTAAAAAAAATTTCAACTTCACTATTATCACCCTCAGACATAATGCAGGGAGAACTAACCACTGAAGGTGCCATAGTACCAACACTCGAGGGACCAAAATGATCAACTTCGGAATGAAGAGCAAAGCTAAAGGACGTGGAGGAATCAGCAATAGCCAATTCATCATCACTGGAGTTGGAAATTCTAAAGTAGAATCGAACTCATCAGGATCACCGATTCGGGGATCTATAGGAGAGTCTACAGACTCATCACTAGGGAGATCAGACTTTAATGTCAAACCGAGGCTAGACAAAACTATGCCTGGATCAAAATCCAAATGCATGGCAGGTTGTACTCGAGGCTCATCTCGTTCAATAAGATCAAGGGTGGGAAGGAAATAAAATTGATGATGAGAATCCTCCTAAGGGTTGTCATTACCATTCACGGCCTCAATAAAAACTTCATCTGAAGGTAGGATACCATCTAGGCAATCATGTGAACAAGATGAGTTGGCTGCCCAAACTGGCAGTGTAACGAGATCTTCCTCAACTGTCTGGGAAGAAGAGAGATCCGGATCTGCAGTGGTTTGTTGAATATGACCATAAGCGAGATCCGCTACAGATAAAGGCATAGACATCCTGATGTGCACAATGTCTCTAGACATGGAACTCGTGGACGGTAAAGTCCACGGATCATCTAAATAAGAGGTCAGGAATAACATCTTATTCGAAGGAGGAGACGCATTTTCAGTAATGGTTCCAATAAAATTCACAGGTGCAGAAATATTATAAGTTCCCATCAACGAGGGGTACATTCCAACACCTATGTTCCCAGTTGCCGGTTGAGAATTAGAAACTTGTGGGACTACAAATCTCGTGGATGCTGCGGAAGGAGTGCCAACAAAATACAGCTGAGCGATCACCACAATCTTTCCTTCATGGGGAAAGCAAATAACTCTAAATACAATAGACACGACAGCCTTCATAGCGTACATCCAATTCCGACCCAGTAAAAGGTTGTAGTCGATGGGCGCATCAACCACTTCAACTAGAAACTGATAATGACCCGGCGTTCTTGCTAGAGCAGCTAGGTTTTGAGGCTTGAATGCGGGACTTGCAGCCGCCATGGCTGCTCCTGGGGGAGGGGATCCCCCTCCCTTCTCGCCGATCTTGGAGGCAGAAGCCTTCAGAAGGCTCATCGGCCCCCATGGGAAGAAACCATCGGCCCCTGCGATTCTGAAATTCATAAAAAAACTTGATGCAATTCCTGAAATCATCCTTCCAGCTGAGAAGGCCATCAAAACAGCACTGGCCTTGGCAGAACGAGGGTTGGTTGGCCATTTTATGGGTTTATGGCCATCAACTAGAACAGCATACGACTGGATCCAACGGAACTGGAGGCCTCATCTGAAACACAGCGTGACTTGCTACCCAGTGGGAAGGGGTTTTTACATTTTTGAATTCATATCCAAAGAAGATCGAGATCTAATCTTCAGAAACGGACCCTATTTCATGGGCTCTCAAGGTTTATATCTCAACCGATGGACCCCTGACTTTGATCCAAGTGTAGACGTCCCAAAAGAGGTGTCGATCTGGTTTCGCCTCCCAAACCTGCCAGCACATTGCTGGAACCCCGATGCGCTAGAAAAGATTGGGAATGGCCTGGGTAGATACATCGACAAAGCAAACCCAAAGGGGCAATACTCTTATGCCAGGATCTGTGTGGAGGTAGATCTTGAAGTGGGTCTTCCAGAAGCAATCAAATTATCCATTGTTTCTTGGCATCACTATCAAAAGCTGGACTATGAGCAGCTACCTTTCAAATGTAGGAAATGTCATGAGCACGTCCATTTCCAAAGGAGCTGCCCCAAATCCCAACCTTAGGAGGAGACCGAAGGCTGGAAAAAAGTCAAGAAAATCAAAGTGGCACCCAAAAATCAAGAAAAAAGAACTGCAAACACCGTGCAAATACCTAATCCAAAAGAACCTACCAAAGGCAAAGAACCAGAAGTGGGGAAAGAAGCAGCAGATCCAAACAAGGTCTCCACATCGAATAAGGCAAATCCTCCTCAAGATCCAGTAATCGAAGTAGTTGTATTGGAAAATAATACAGATCATGGCCCCAGAGAAACCCTAGAATCTGGAGAAATACCCCAGGGAACAAATGAGGAATATTCAACTCAAGCCCATGAAGAAACCCAACCTTCAGAATCCCCCAGCGGCCCATCCAATCCTGATCCGAAATCTAAAGATATGGATCACGATCCATCCATTCTGGAATCTGAACCTGGAGGGTACACTAATGAAGATGCCTCTGAAAATAGCAGCTCACATGCAACTCCTATACAACCCGCTAAAGTTCTAGGCCGCAAATCAAAGAAAAAGCATAGAGAAGAGAAATCTCTCCGAGACATAAACAAAGGTTCTCAAAAAACCCTTGACACAATGATAAACACCAGATCAAAGCAAGGCCCGGGCCCCAAAGGGGCCACTAATCCAAAGAAAGATTAAATGCGTTACATCTCCTGGAATTGCAGAGGTCTAGGCTCCAAAGCCAAAGAAGAAGCACTGAAAGACATCATAAGAATTAACAAGCCTGAGATCCTCTTAGTTCAGGAGACGAAGCTGTAGGATTCAATCCTCTACCAATCTGGGAACAATTTCTAGAAAAAAGGACCTGGGAAAGCAATCAGCTCAAGAGGAGCCTCGGGAGGAATAGCTACATTTTGGGACGACTCCAAATTTGATCTTCTCGCAGAACACTACAGCATGCACTGGCTCTACACCAATCTCTGCCATAAAGAATCTGGTCTACAAGTAAGTCTCTTCAATCTATACATTCTTAATCTCGCCTCCGAAAAATCTCTCTGCTGGGATTCTTTGGAATCCTTCCTTAACTTGCACAATCCTAGAAACATTCTCTTAGCAGGGGACCTCAATGTTACGCTCTCAGCTGATGAAAAGAAAGGAGGATCTCCAATTAGAGACCAATCCAGGGAATGGGTGGAGGACCTTATCCTGGGGTGGGACCTTATGGACATAAAACCTTCTATTGGAATTTTCACCTGGACAAACAAAAGGCTGGGCCCTGGTCACATAGCGGCTCGCTTAGACAGATTTCTGGTCCAATCAGATTTCCTCACCCTTGGACTGTTGGCCTCATCCAAAATCCTTCCCAACTGCATCTTGGATCATAATCCCATCCTCCTGGAGCTCTCCTCTGAACCCAACCTGGGCCCGATACCCTTCCGATTCAGCCCGCTCTGGATCATCCAAGAAGACTTTCTCCATGTTGTTTCTGACTTTTGGACCATCCCAATCCATGGGTACCCCTCCTATTCCTGGCAACAAAAATTAAAAAGGCTGAAAAAGGACCCTAAAGCCTGGGCCAATCGCATCAAATCTCCCACCTCGAGCAGAATTGATTCTTAAAAAGTGCTTGAATCGCACCAGCTAGCCTTGGAATCTATCTCTATCTCCCCTCAGATCCAAGCTATCGAAACTGAACTCCAAAAACATTTCTACCAAGCCTGCAGAGTAGAAGAGGAATACTGGCGACAAAAATCCAGGAGCTTGTGGCTCGAAAGCGGTGACAAAAACACCTCTTACTTTCATAAGCAAGCTGAGGCCGGAAAGAATTACAAGGCTGTCACTGAGATTAACTATCAAGGCTCTCTGGTAAAGAATTTTGATGACATCAAAAATGCGGCCTTCAACACCTTCAAAGACCTCTTCACTGCTCCGGATGAAGACCCTCTCAATCCTCTTGACCATCCCCTTGATCTTATCCCCAACCTAGTCCAAGATGTAGATAACCTCTCCCTCACAACCCCTATTTCTTTGAAGGAACTCAAACTAGCCCTGTTCCGAATGAAACCTGAAAGCGCCCCAGGACCGAATGGGTTCACAACAAGATTCTGTACTTGCTGTTGGGACTTGATAAAGCTTGATCTCCTCGGAATGGTAAGGCATACCCAAACCACCAACAAGCTAGGTGGGAGTACGAACTCGGCTTTCCTCACTCTGATCCCAAAAGAAAAAGGGGCCAACCAGTTCTCCAGATTTAGGCCCATCTCTCTCTGCAACCTGAGCTATAAAATTGTAACCAAAATAATTGTAAACATACTCAAAAATATTCTTCCTCGTATAATCCCGAAAAACCAAGGGGGTTTCATCAAAGGCCGCAAGATTCAGGACAACATTTTGTTGGTCCAAGAAGCCATCCACTCCAGCAACCAGTTCAAAGAAGAAGGAATGGTGATAAAACTTGACCTGGCCAATGGTTTTGACAAGGTAAGACACAAATTCTTGTTTCTTGTCATGAAGAAACTTGGCTTTTCTGCTTCCCTTATCAACTGGATCCAAGGCTGCATAAGCTCACCCTGGATTGCCCCTCTCGTCAATGGTCGATCCATGGATTTCTTCCAAGCAGCCCGGTGCTTAAGACAAGGCTGCCCCCTTTCACATTTTCTCTATGCAATACAAGCTTCTGTTCTGAGCTTCCAACTGATCGAGGCCCAGCAATGGAATGCACTCCCAGGACTCCAATTGGCAGCAAATGTAAAAAAAATCAACCATGTGCAATTTGCAGATGACACTTTGTTACTAGGAGGAGCCAGTACCCAAGCAACCAGAAAATTCAAACAAGAGCTAGATATATACAAACAAGTTTCAGGCAGTAAGATTAACTTCCAAAAAAGCAAGATCTATGGTTGGAATTGCACTATTAGAGACCTGGGCGAGATAGCCAGAATTTTAGGAATGGAAGCGATCCATGATTGGGACTCTATCACTTATCTAGGCGTGCCAATTTCCAAAGGTACACCGAAAGTCAATCAATGGACTCCCATCCTGGATAAATTCAAAAGTCGAATCCAAAATTGGGGCTCAAACTAGCTAAATCATGCTGGAAAGACTATGCTCCTCAAATTGGTCTTGATGAGTATCCCGATCTATCAAAATTCCATCCTTATCGCTCCCACATCCATTATTGGGAAAATGGAAGGACTAATAAGGAAATTTCTCTGGGAAGGAGGCAAAGGAAACCTTCATAGAATCCATCTGGTAAGTTGGGACAAAATCCAAAAGCCTTACAAAGAAGGAGGACTGCAAATCAGAAGCCTAGCCAAACAGAACTTGGCCATGGGAGCAAAAATACTCTGGAGTCTAGTCTCAGGCCGCGAAAGTTGGAGCAAGAAAGTCATAAGGAAAAAATATTTCCCAGGATCAAGGTTAAGATGCCTAGACAAGCCATCTCTCCGCAAGAAAGGCTCCCCAATCTTCACACTCTGCTCTAAGGCTCTAAAGCACTTTACAAACCTCCTTTACTGGATTCCATGGAACGGGAAAAAAATAAACCTCTGGGAGGACTCCATCTTGGGAGACCAACCTCTAGGACAGCTCCCAGAAATTGGGAATTTAAAAATCTAGTTGCAGCACAGAAATAAAGAAACGCTCTGGGATATCGCCAGCTGGGAGGAAGAAGGGAATCGAACATGGAAAGACTGGAACCTTGGCAATGTCCCCCTGGATCTAAGAGATGAAGCTGATCTTTTAATTCAACTTCTTCAAGGGAAATCACCGCTGTCTGAGACCACCAAAGATACCAGAGGCTAGGGTCAGCTCTCAGGTTGTTATTCTGCCTCTAAGGGATACAGATCTCTTCAAACCGAGTCTTATGCAGCCCCTAATCCTGCAAAATGGAACTTCATCTGGACCTTCCCCTTTATTCCCAAAATTGACTTCTTCTGTTGGATTGCAGCGCACAACAGCATCCTAACAGGTGAAAATCTCAAAAGAAGAGGAATGGAAGGCCCCTCAAGGTGCCCTCTATGTCTATCAGAAGAAGAAACCATGAATCACCTGCTACTTACCTACCCCTTCTCCATGGAAGTTTGGGATCTAGTGCTCAATCTAAGCCATGGCACGATAAACATCCCTAGAAAATTAACCGACCTCTTTTCCAATTGGGCTAGAATCTCACCCTTTGATCTTCAAAAGAAAAACCACCTCAAGTCAATTCGGATGTGGATCCCCAAAGTAGTTTGCTGGAAGATCTGGCCTGAGCATAACAGATGCATCTTCAAAGATGAGGTAAGCTCTAGCTCCAAGGTGGCAGCCAAATGCTTAGCTCTCTTGGGTGATGTTGCGAACTCTAGAAGAACTCTTTCGAATACCAGAAATCTTAATCCTGTCGAAGCAAGCTGGTTGACAAATTTATCCCTAAAAGATATTCCCGCTCCTATGGCTTCCACAAACCATTAGAAATGGGAAATCCGACTGGATTAGATCGAGTTCCTAAAATGGAGAACCACGTTAAATGAATGCTGCCTCTTCTTTGATGGGGCCTCCAAGGGAAACCCAGGTCAAGCTGGAGCAGGGGGTATCCTCCTCAATACAGAGAATGTAATCCTTTCTACCTTTGCATGGGGATTAGGTCTGGATTCAAACAACAAAGCGGAAGCTTTGGCCCTCTGGCAAGGTCTAAAGCAGGCTCAAATTAAAAACATTTCTGAGATCACGGTTTTCGGAGACTCAAGGATCATCATCCAAGCTCTGATCCAAAAGAAGCTCTCCCATCAGATCAACATATCAAGGATCCTCCAAAAAATCTTCATGGTAGCCTCGAAATTCCAGAAAATTCGATTCTATCATGTCCTACGGGACCTCAATGGTCAAGCTGACGCTGAAGCAAACAGAGCCGTTCTCCTGGGCAGGAGCATCATTTCTGTAAATGGCAGAGAATCAACCTGCAGTATCCCTTAAGTCAGAAATGCTATCTAAGTGGAATTTCTTCTGGTCCTCCGTGCGTTTATCATGTCAGGATTACATTATGGTCAAGCACGCTCTCACTATTGGAATTCACTATTGCTATATTCTTCCGAACCAAACCACATGCTCCTGTGAATGTCTGGGACCTTCTTCAGCCTACAAATCCAAACAGAGAGGAAGCTACATCTCAAATTGGCGATCTATTTGCTCTGCCCCAAGTAGTAGCAGTAAGAAGTCCAGAAATGCAACGAAGAAGCGATCATGGCTTTGGTGGGTTCTACTTCTGGCAACCAATCAGTGGTGGTGCGCCTTGCAACAGGCCCTCGATGCCAAATCAGAGGAACAAGGAAACTTTTTGCGATCAAACGCTGCAGAAGATCTCCACCAGTGGAAAAAACTCAACGCAGAGCTCCAGATTAAAGAGGAGATCATAAACTCCAGAGATAGAATGGAACACTCCCAGGACGTGATCTACACTCACTTCAAAGACGAGGCAAACACTACAGGAGACTTTGGGAATAGAATCGCCACTCTGGAAGCATTTTTCAAAAGGTCTTGGAGAAGCTCAGCTTCAAATAATCCCAACCCTACTTTCACCTGCCGCTCATCTCGATGGTCTAGGAACTAATGTCTGCTTTGGAATTCTCACTGTAATTTTGTTTTTCTATGTCTGCTGTCTATCCCTGGAATCTATGGGCATGCTAAGCTCATGAATTTTGATTTACCAGGCTATGCTCTCTATGTATTGAAGCACCCGGTGGCTAATTCACTGGACTCTAATTAACCTTCCTTTTGTTATGGTAAAAAAAAAACCACTTCAACTTCAATAGGCACAGACTTACCTCCCAAGGAGACAGCAAGGGAAGGGATAATTCCATGCAGCGAAAAAGATCTACCGTCGAATGTAG
The DNA here is from genome assembly GCA_027924585.1 of Larix kaempferi. Taxonomy (NCBI): domain Eukaryota; kingdom Viridiplantae; phylum Streptophyta; class Pinopsida; order Pinales; family Pinaceae; genus Larix; species Larix kaempferi. The sequence goes on along the minus strand of BSBM01000734.1, from coordinate 1,714,033 downwards.
TGAGTGTATTTCTAGACGCGAGCAAAGGAGGAGAGTCAAGAGCTTTCCAACAAGCTAACGACATTACTGATGCAGAGGCACCTTCATCAACCATAGTACGTTTGACGAAGCTCTTAATGCAAATCACCTCGATTTGAAAAGCCACATGGTAAGGTAAGCGAGGTTGGAAGTCAGTAGTATCGAACTTGATAACACTAGGATTTCCCCCATCCTGAACTCCTAACGCACTCAAAAGGGCATGCTTCTGAGAAGGACAGGCTTGCAAAACTTCAAGAGCCGACATGGCACACGGAGTTTGTCCCAAATCTTCTACGATGGAGTAGTTATGGGTGGCTCGAGCATTAGGATTATGCGTAGAGCGCTTGAGAACACCTTTTGGTATCCGCGGCATAATGGAGGGCTTCTCGATATGCAAGGAATTGTCAAGAGGAGGGGGAGGCTCACTCCCCAAATTAGGTTGTGGTGCACCATTATCGCACTGACGAGTAGCAACACAAACCTCCGACTGAACCATATTCACACATCCATAACCACTAGTATTGGAAGAAGATGTTGCCATTTCATTAGTACCATAACCAGTGGTGGGAGCATGCGAAGCCATGTTTTAATGATGAGGAAGGGGATCCTTCAACACAGTTGGGATTTGTGCCAAATGCTTCGATGCTTCTTCAATTCGAGGACATAAGTGAGTAAGATGATCCTCCCCACAAAGATTGCAAGGGAATTTCACCTTATGCCTGGGTTTACGATCCTCGCCAGCATTACAAACTTCCCGAGGAGGGTTGGAATTCTCTTTACGAGGAGTATTACGATTGCTATTGTTATTACTTCCATTGTTTCCACCCCTACGATTATTTCTCCCCTTTTTCTTACCACCAGGTTGTTGGTTACCCGACGATTTCATTAATTGCACATTGTGTACATCAGACGACAGAGTGGAAGTGGACAAGGTGCGAACCTGTCCAGGAGCAGACTGCTTTAGCGACAAATTTTGCATTTGATTAGGTACCAAGTCTATAGGGAGAGTGCATGCGACCCCACGATGCCATCGGCATGTGGTCCAGGAACTGACATAGGCTCATGTCTTGTTCTCGATGCATCAGGAATAACGTCATACAAAATGCCAGACTAAGAATAAAGTAGATCTAACTGCTGGACTTTCAAGATAGCTTGTTCCTCAGTCACAATGCCAGACATCGAAACATCCTTAGCAATGTATGGGAGTAGACACTTGAGGAACCATTACAACAGGAACTCTGGAGGAATGTTGGCTTTCACTAATCTCTTCCGTCGATGCCACTCTTGAATGTGGTCAGAAATATGTGTGGCCTTATTCTAACGGAAGGTGGACAACAACTCAGTACCAGTATCATAACGAACCGGCAACTGGAAATGGTCTAAGAAAACCAAAGCAATCTTGTTGAATCCCCTATAGGTGTTTCCAAGAAACTCCACATACCACTTCGCGGCTGCCCCCGTGAGGGTGCGTTGAAATAGTCGTAATCTAATGGAATCATGATTCAAAGAGTTGGAAGAGCACCAAAGGTGAAACATCGTGACATGATCTCCCGGGTCCTCACCACCTTTCCCCTCAAACTTCAGAATGTCTGAAGGGAGCTTGTTAGGGACCGGGGGCCAAGTAGGGTCATGACACACCGGATCATTTGTGAGCTTCGAAATATCCGGGAGATTCAAGCGTGCAAGGAACGAGAGCTAAGGCTGGAAAGCTTGATTATAAGCCCCCATAAAAGGTTGGTTAAATGGAACCATGTTACAAGATGGACCAAAAGCTTGACCATGAGGATTAAACTGCTGATGATAAGGACCTGACGGACCATAAGCTTGCCCATGGACATAAGATTGATAACCTCCTCCTACCTGACCAATTTTGAGAGTAAGCAGGTATATGCGTGTTTTGGGCACCATATTCGGGTGGTGGGTGATACTGGTGGCCAGCACCGACTGTGTTGTAGTAAGGGTTGCCACCATGAGTATGGGGCATGTATGTACTATTCATAGTAGGAACCGTGTTGTAATGACCGTAATGGTATGGTATGTTCCCACCCCCAGCATTAGGATTAGCTTGAGCAGTCGTGTGGTGACCAAAAGCATGCGAAGTATTCCCAGCCCCAACATTGGTGTTACTAGTAGTTGGGATGGTGGCGTGATGTCCATATGGGTAGGAGATATTCCCAACCCCTACATTAGCATTACTAGTGGCGGCAGTGGACGCAAAAGTGTGCGGTATATGTCCACCCCCATGGTTGGGAGGAGCATTAATATCCGTAAAGGTAGTCCTGGGTTGACGAGTAACGGCACGTGTATTAGGTGGTGGATGGCGAGTCGTGTTTCGAACAACATTCCTATTAGGTTGGGCAATCCTAGGAGGTGGTCATCTTCCAATATTAGCATTACTAGAAGGAACATGACCAGTCTGCATACTATGTGTGTGGGTGGACAATGTAGTGCCCCCAGCAAGGGTAGTGCCCCTAGTGGGTATAGTATGAATACCACCATGACTGGTGCCGGCGTGACTACCAAACATAGTGGAAGGTTCGACAGTACTATGACTAGGCATACCAAAAGAGAGTGTGGTTCAGTTGATCGTAGGGCCAGTGTCGTCATGTAACTCTGGCATTCCATGTCTATAGCTGCGTGGAAACGAAGGAACGAAAGGATCGTCCTATTTTTTGTCCTCGGGTAAGTTGGGCATTCTGTAAAGATAATTATCCAGATTCGAAGGATCAAATGCATCTCGTTCAAGCGGATTAGGCCAAATAGAACTAGGTTGAGTCTCAGGTGGATCACCTCCCCACTCCTCACGAGGAGTATGGGGATCATAAGTGTGGTCAACTCTACCCAGTGGAGTCGAAGGTTTTTCCTCAGTATCGGAATGTGGAGCAGTCATAATGTCTTGGACGTAAGTCTCGTAAGAATCCGAAGACTTAGAGAGATCCCTCCGGCGTCCTCTATCAACACGGCGTGAAATATCGACAGGCCCTAGGCCAGCCAACCAATGGGATCGGCGGAGAGTAGGGCTTCGCGCCACGATATCTCTGTAGAGAATATATAATCAAAACATCCCCTAAAGGCCAACTATCGATCAAAAACAGTAAATCAAAAGCACACACCTAGAGAAACTACAGCCAAGAGCAGACAAACAGAGTGGCTAAATGAGCACTCGACACTAGATCCGGTATGTCTCGCCTAGGAGAGGCTTGAGACTCCCAAACTATAGCCGAAGGTAACAGAATCAGTTCGACACCCAGGATTCACTGCGTGTACAGGGTCAAGTCCACTACACAAACACAACTGTGTTGTCCAATCCCTATCTGACTCGGGACACAAACAACATAACCACTGTAAGTACCCTGTGCGATACCTAGGTAAGGAAACTATGGTCACCACAATATAACTAATGCTTAGGGGGACAGTCGCAGGTGGGACCCACCGTATGGGCAGGATAGCTAAGCCCGAAGCACAAGAGGACGAACCTCCGGTACCCCCAGATACGGACCAATCCTGGATATATCTCCCACGTTCAGCCGGTATCAGAGGGATATCTCCTCAGCCAACCTCCCGTGACCTCGTTTTTAACTCTGGATTGAGTAGAGCTTCCTAAGAACACCGATTTATACCATGGATTCCAGCACTCCCTGGTCAAACACCTAATGTTTCATCTAGTAGTCTTGGATCGTTTACTCACAATGATCTATTCCAAGACTCTAAACCTATGCTAGTTGGTGTACCCTATAAATAAAATCAGTCTAATCAATTTTAAGATTAAGCATTAATTTTAGTTTTTGTGGTTACTCAAGGGATATGATCGTGAAACTAGTGATGTGTAGACTCAATAGTATGCAAAATCGTCCAATCCTAGACTCATCTATCCAATAAAACAATGTCACTAATATGCAAAATCAACCAACAATTCTGAAATAAAGATGCAATCTTTTATCTTTTCGATGCACAAGCAGAACCTAAATGAAGGAAACAAGCCCACAATGCATGATGCAGTACATGAAAGTAAAATATTTTTTTATTTTCGCTTATAAACAAGAAGGAAAATGCAAAACCCTAAATGTATATTTTTGTATTTTTTCAATATAGATGGAATGAAAAATGCAAGCAAAATCCTACTATTCAGTCACTGAAGTGCCGAGAAGATCACTAAGACAACCCAGCAGATCCTAAACAGCAAGACTCAGCCACAGGAAAGATCTCAAAAGGAAAAAACCAAGAGGCTAAATCCAAAGATTGGTAAAAAACCAAGAAGGCTCAACCAAGAGAAACGAATAGATCTGGTCACAACCAAAGCATGAAATATTCAAGAAAGACACCAACAAAGACTCAGGAACCAACAAATCCAACCCAGCAACAACCAATAGCCATAAACAAGCCAAAGCCGGAGTTGTAGGCTACTGTCGAAGGAATACCTGCGAGTACCCGCAAGCAGTAGAGCAAACAGAGGCGGGTATACGCGAGCTGAGCTAAGCTAGCCCGCGAGTGAGGAAAGGCAAATGGGCGAATAAAGAGTCCAAGGGCTCAGAAAAAGCAAGTTTTCTATGGTGTATCTTAACGGCCAATCAATGACATAGAGCTTCGATAAACAACAACTCTAATTATGGACTAATGCTAAAAAACTTTCCCAAACATAGATGTTTTCCCCAGCAGAGTCGCCATTTCTGTATTGGAGAAAACTCACTATGGCTTGGCAGTACCACAACAGACAGATGACTACCAGAAATCAACTCAATTCTCAAAACAATGCTATTATAAATGATAATGTTAAGATAATGGAGAAATGTAACCAACCTTGATCCAAACGTTTGAAGTATATCCCCATTGGAGCTTTCAATCCATGCACTTGAAATCTGCAAATTAGTCTTGACAGCCAATATCCAACAAGCACATATAATATATAAATGACATTAACATTATCAATAACAATGGTCCATAATATCACAAGCAAATGTAACCCGATGTATAATAAACAACATTCACAACATGATGGACGAGAATATGAGTATTTCTATTAATGAACAAGAAGAAGTACAAAGTTATACATCCTCTTCCCGGCAACCAATCTGAACCAAGATCTAGATCAATCCACTTGTGCCTCCACCACTTCAATCCTCCATGAATGGCAAAATAAAACAAGATAGGAGTTTGGAAGGTGAACATAAGGGGTTCACAACTACAAGGATCAATGAGTGCTGACTCAAGATAGGGCAAAAATCCACTAGAGTTCTCTTACTATTCTCTTCTTTTTCCCATCCATAAGCCATATGTGCTCAATATATAGTCCTCTCAAAGGTAGGTGAAATGACACATCGAGGTGTTACTCGAGCAGATGGAGAGCCAAAGGTCACCACCCAATGACCGCTTTTTGGGAGTAAAAGGTAATAAATTAGTGATTTTTACCATTTTACTTGATACTCGCGAGCTATAGTGATGCAACTCATAGGTACACATGCTATAATGATGCAACATGCGGGTAGGAAGAAAAATAGGAAAAATAGTGTCTGAAGGATATAGGTGGATCTGAGTCACTGAAATGGATCCTATAGGCCAAAGAATGTTGATGCTCAAAGGGTGGAAGATTATGATGTAACAGATGCCCCCTAATGTGTGAGGTCAGAGACTGATGCTACGATGGAGTGATGGAGACACAAGTGGAAAGAGCAGGTCACTCGTCATAATACAATAGTATCTCTGAATACATGTCGCTATAGTACAACAATCTTATACAATGGCCATGAATAGGTAGTACATAGTGAATACAAGTCATAAGTGATCATAGCCATGATCCCTCTACAGTAAGATATGGTCTCCTGCTGAAAAGGAAACAACCAGTGCAAACTGGAGGTACAAACTGCTGAAATTTGAGAGGTGATATCTCAGATGTAAAGTCAAAGTCATATGTAGCATACTAAATGCCACAATTTCCTGGGGTCTTCTACACAAGTCTTCGATGGTGCAAGTCCCATCAAGTGAATAAAGGAGTTGGGGTCAAACCTGATGAGACATCGTCTGATTACCGGTCAATTATGTATACCGTTAACAGACGTGAGATGACCCAACAATAATGAAAATGGGCATCAAGACACAGAGCACAATCATCAGAGTGTGAATAAATGGGTTGAATTCGAACACTATGATGAATCCATCGATCAGGGGACATTGATGTATTCCCAAAACTGTCGATGGCGAGAGAAACTGCCACTAATGACTGCAAGCCTCAAGGTACTCAACCGAACTCTAAGCCTCAAGTCCTGCAATAAATGGGTTGAAGTCGACGGAATGAGACTTGCTGGAAGGAGGGCATTAAGGCATCCCACATCAACCAGCATGAGGTACCAGCAATGCTGAAAGATTTGGAAGATCTCGGGTGAAACGGACTGACTCAATAAGGATGGCCGACATGCAATAGTCAAGAGATCTGAGGAGTGGCCGACACTAGTTTCAGGACTTCCTTTGAACAAGAGAATGAGCAGATGGATAGACTCATGCAGCATAGACTTGACATAAACTGTGTAATGCAGGAGGCATCACAAAGGGCTCCATAATGACTGGAAGCTTAACCAATCGGTGGAGTAAACTGAGAAACAAGTACGGCTTGTAAGGCCCAACTATAGTCCCGACTCATAATGTATGGAGTGGAATGAATGCTCTGTTCAAAGGCGACACAACAACTGCTAACAAGAAATAGTGACCATAATCCCATCCAGCTTTTTGGAATATTTGATTTTTTTGGTCTTTTTCATATTTGGGAAAAGCTTGAAAAAGAATAAAATTGCTTATAGTACAACAGGTGATGGAACGAGTGTCAAATAGCTAGCAGACTAGTCCCAAGCAGTGGAACATACCTCTGCTCAATGCAAGGAAGTGCGTGCAGGATGTGGACACTTGAGGCTATGTTCCCTCAGGGTCAAAAGTTCATCAAATTGTGAAGGGAAAATATATAAGCTCTGCAGGGCTTGACAGGGAAAAGTGCTCAGGCACCAGGCTAACAACTGATTAAGCAGGAGCCGACACAAGGCTCAAGCGGCAAGTAGTATGATGCAATGCAATCACAACATGATATAACTGAGAAGTCCTTTTTCGTAAAGTTAGTCTCCTCTCCCAAAAAAGTGTAAAACAATGAGAGAAGAACTCTTCTAATCACGTATGACTAGAGTATACCTTTTTCGTAATTAATCCACAAAGGTCCGGAAAAGGGGTAAACTTATACCTAAGTGGATGTCGCTTCAAATCCTTTAACGAGTCTAAAATAACAAGTATACTCGGCAATCTTGTTTGATTTTGAAAAAGTCTAACAAGGGCTTGAAAAAGACTTTATAAAAATATTTTCCGTAAAGGTTTAACGAGCCCGAAAAAGTAAACTTGTGACCTCCTTACTGTTTTTAACGAACTCAAAGGAGATATGGAAGAATGCTTGTAATGGGAGCAGACGAGTGTCGGGGGCATGTGAGACTAGTTCCAAGCGCATGGAACAAAGCTATGCATAATGCAAGGAACATGAGCAAGATAAGGACACTCAGGGGGTGTCTGCGAATTTGTATGGCACAAGGTTCAAATGCATCATAACAATGGGGAGGACTAAACCTATATGCAAGGTTCCAAATATTCCTACCATGGCCGAAGCAAATGTCGAAAAGGACCAGTAAACAAGTATAAATCCAGCTAAGAATCCTGTCTCCAAGAAACATAAGTACCAAGATCATCCTTAAAACGTACATAAAGAAAAATTTGATACAGGTCACTATGGTAGAAAATTTTTCAACTTCACTAATATCACCCTCAAACATAATGCAGGGAGAACTAACCACTGAAGGTGCCATAGTACCAACACCTGAGGGACCAAAATGATCAACTTCGGAATGAAGAGAAAAGCTGAAGGACGTGGAGGAATCTGCAGTGGCAAATTCATCATCACGGGAGTTGGAAATTCTAGAAGTAAAATCGAACTCATCAGGATCACTGACTCGGGGATCTATAGGAGAGTCTACAGACTCATCACTAGCGAGATCAGAATTTAATGTAAAACCGGGGCTAGACAAAACTATGCCTGGATCAAAATCCAAATGCGTGGCAGGTTGTACTCGAGGCTCATCTCGTTCAATAAGATCAAGGGTGGGAAGGAAATAAAATTGATGATGAGAATCCTCCCAAGGCTTGTCATTACCATTCATGGCCTTAATAAAAACTTCATCTGAAGGTAGGATACCATCGTGGCAATCATGTGAACAAGATGAGTTGGCTACCCAAACTGGTAGTGTAACGGGATCTTCCTTAATTGTCTGGGAAGAAGAGAGATCCGGATCTGCAGTGGTTTGTTGAATATGATCGTATGCGAGCTTCGCTACAGATAAAGGCATAGACATCCCAATGTGCACAATGTCTCCAGACATGGAACTCGTGGACGGTAAAGTCCACGGATCATCTCAATAAGAGGTCCGAAATAACATATTATTCGAAGGAGGAGACGCATTGTCGGTAATGGTTCCAATAAAATTCACATGTGCAGAAAGATTATAAGTTCCCATCAATGAGGGGTACATTCCAACACCTATGTTCCTAGTTGCCGGCTGAGAATTAGAAACTTGCGGGACTACAGATCCTGTGGATGTTGCGGAAGGAGTGCCAACAAAATCCAGCTGATCGATCATCACAATCTTGCCTTCATGGGGAAAGCAGATAACTCTAAATACAGTAGACGTGATAGCCTTCATAGTGTACATCCAGTTTCGACCCAATAAAAGGTTGTAGTCGATGGGCGCATCAACCACTTCAACTTCAATAGGCACAGGCTTACCTCCCAAGGAGACAGCAAGGGAAGGGATAATTCCATGCGGCGTAAAAGATATACCATCGAATGCAGTGAGTGTAGTTCTAGACGCGAGCAGAGGAGGAGAGCCAAGAGCTTTCCAACAAGCTAATGACATTACTGACGCGGAGGCACCTTATCAACCATAGTACGTTTAATGAAGCTCTTAAGGAAAATCACCTGGATTTGAAAAGCCACATGGTAAGGTAAGCGAGGTTGGAAGTCAGTAGTATCGAACTTGATAACACTAGGATTTCCCCCATCCTAAACTCCTAACGCACTCAAAAGGGCATGCTTTTGAGCAGGACATGCTTGCAAAACTTCAAGAGCCGACATGGCACACGGAGTTTGGCCCAAATCTTCTACGATGGAGTAGTTTTGGGTAGCTCGAGCATTAGGATTATGCGTAGATCACTTGAGAACACCTTTCGGTATCCGCAGCATAATGGAGGGCTTCTCGATATGCAAGGAATTGTCAGGAGGAGGGGGAGGCTCACTCCCCAAATTAGGTTGTGGTGCACCATAATCGCGCTGACGAGTAGCAACACAAACCTCCGACTCAACCATATTCACACATCCATAACCACTAGTATTGGAAGAAGACGTTGCCATTTCATTAGTACCATAACCAGTGGTGGGAGCATGCGAAGCCATGTTTTGATGGTGAGGAAGGGGATCCTTCAACACAGCTGGGCTCTATGCTAAATGCTTCGATGCTTCTTCAATTCGAGGACATAAGTGAGTAAGATGATCCTCCCCACAAAGATTGCAAGGGAATTTCACCTGACACCTAGGTTTACGATTCACACCAACATTACCGCCTTCCCGAGGAGAGTTGGCATTCTCTTTACGAGGAGTATTACGATTGCTATTGTTATTACTTCCATTGTTTCCACCCCTACGATTATTTCTCCCCTTTTTCTTACCACTAGGTTGTTGGTTACCCAACGGTTTCGTTGATTGCACATTGTGTACATCAGATGATGGAGTGGAAGTCGACAAGGTGTGAACCTGTCCGGGAGCAAACTGGTTTAGCGACAAATTTTGCATTTGATTAGTTACCAAGTCTATAAGGCGAGTGCATGCGGACCCCACGATGCCATAAGCATGTGTTCCAGGAACCGACGTAGGATCATGTCATGTTCTCGGTGCATCAGGAATACTGTCATACAAAATGCCAGACTGAGAATAAAGTAGATCTAACTGCTGGACTTTCAAGACAGCTTGTTCCTCAGTCAAAATGCTAGACATCGAAACATCCTTAGCAATGTATGGGAGTAGAGACTTGAGGAACCATTCCAACAGGAACTCTGGAGGAATGTTGGCTTTCACTAATCTCTTCCACCGATGCCCGTCTTGAACGTAGTCAGAAATATGTGTTGCCTTATTTTGATGGAAGGTGGACAACAACTCAGTACCAGTATCATAATGAACCGGCAACTGGAAATGGTCTAAGAAAACCAAAGCAATATCGTTGAATCCCCTATAGGTGTTTCTAGGCAACTCCACATACCACTTCGTGGCTGCCCCCGTGAGGGTGCGTTGAAATAGTCGTAATCTAATGGAATCTTGATTCAAAGAGTTGGAAGAGCACCAAAGGTGAAACGTCGTGACATCATCTCCCGGGTCCTCACCACCTTTCCCCTCAAACTTCGGAATGTCTGAAGGGATCTTGGTAGGGACCGGGGGCCAAGTAGGGTTGTGACACATTGGATCATTCGTGAGCTTCGAAAGATCCGGGAGATTCAAGTGTGCGAGGAACAGGAGCTGAGGCTGGAAATCTTGATTCTAAGCCCCCATAAAAGGTTGGTTAAATGGAACTGTGTTATAAGATGGACCAAAAGCTTGACCATGAGGATTAAACAGCTGATGATAAGGACCTGACAGACCATAAGCTTGCCCATGGCCATAAGATTGATAACCTCCTCCTGCCTGACCCATTTGAGAGTAAGCAGGTATATTCGTGTTTTGGGCACCATATTGGGGTGGTGGGTGATACTGGTGGCCAGCACCGACTGTGTTGTAGTAAGGGTTTCCCCCATGAGTATGGGGCATGTATGTACTATTCATAGCGGGAACCGTGTTGTAATGATCGTAATGGTATGGTATGTTCCCACCCGCAACATTAGGATTAGCTTGAGCAGTCGTGTTGTGACCAAAAGCATGAGAAGTATTCCCATCCCCAACATTGGTGTTACTAGTAGCAGGGATGGTGGCGTAATGTCCATGTGGATAGGATATATTTCCACCCTCTACATTAGCATTACTAGTGGCGGCAGTGGATGAAAAAGTGTGCAGTATATGTCCACCCCCGTGGTTGGGAGGAGCATTAACATCCGTAAAAGTAGTCCTGGGTTGACGAGTAGCGACACGTGTATTAGGTGGTGGATGGAAAGTTGTGTTTCGAACAACATTCCTATTAGGTTGGGAAATCCTAGGAGGTGGTCGTCTTCCAATATTAGCATTATTAGGAGGAACATCACAAGTCCCCATACTATGTGTGTGGGTGGACAACGTAGTGCCCCCAGCGAGGGTAGTGCCCTTAGTGGGTATAGTATGGCTAACACCATGACTGGTGCCAGCGTGACTACCAAACATAGTGGAAGGTTCGAAAGTACTATGACTAGGCATACCAAAAGAGAGTGTGGTTGGGTTGATCGTAGGGCCAGTGTCATTATGTAACTCTGGCATTCTGTGTCTATAGCTGCGTGGAAACGAAGGAACGAAAGGATCGTCCTATTCTTCGTCCTCGGGTAATTTGGGCATTCCGTAAAGATAATTATCCGGATTCGAAGGATCAAATGGATCTTGTTCAAGCGGATTAGGCCAAATAGAACCAGGTTGAGTCTAATGTGGATCACCTCCCCACTCCTCATGAGGATTATGCGGATCAGAAGTGTGGTCAATTCTACCCGATGGAGTTGAAGGTTTTTCCTCAATATCGGAATGTGGAGCAGTCATAATGTCTTGGACGTAAGTCTCGTAAGAATTCGAAGACTCAGAGGGAGCCCTCTGGCATCCTCCATCAACACGGCGTGAAATCTCGGCAGGCCCTATGCCTGCCAACCGACAGGATCGACCGAGAGTAGGGCTCTGCGCCACGATATCTCCGTAGAGAATATATAATCAAAACGTCCCCTTAAGGCCAACTATCAATCAAAAACAGTAAATCAAAAGCACACACCTGGAGAAACTACAGCCAGGAGCAGACAAACAGAGTGTCTAAATGAGCTCCCGACACTAGAGCCGGTATGTCTCGCCTAGGAGAGGCTTGAGACTCCCAAACTATAGCTGGAGGTAACAAAATCAGTTAGACACCCAGGCTTCACTGCGTGTACAAGGTCAAGCCCACCGCACAAACACAACTGTGTTGTCCAATCCCTATCTGACTCAAGACACAAACAACATAACCACTGCAAGTACCCTGTGAGATACCTAGGTAAGGAAACTATGGTCACCGCAATATAACCAATGCTCAGGGGAACAGTCGCAGGTGGGACCCGCCGTATGTGCAGGATAGCTAAGCCCGAAGCACAAGAGGACGAACCTCCGGTACCCCCAGATACGGACCAATCCTGGATATATCTCCCACGTTCAGCCAGTATCAGAGGGATATCTCCTCAGCCAACCTCCCGTGACCTCGTTTTTAACTCTGGATTGAGTAGAGCTTCATGAGAACACTGATTTATACCATGGATTCCTCCACTCCCTGCTCAGACATCTAATATTTCATCTGGTAGTTTTGGATTGTTTACTAACAATGATCTATTCCAAGACTCTAAACCTATGCTAGTTGGTGTACCCTATAAATAAAATCAGTCTAATCAATTTTAATATTAAGCGTTAATTTTAGTGGTTGTGGTTACTCAAGGAATATGATCATGAAAGTAGTGATGTGTAGACTCAATAGTATGCAAAATTGTCCAATCCTAGACTCATCTATCCAATAAAACAATGTCACTAATATGCAAAATCAACCAACAATTATGAAATAAAGATGCAATCTTTTATCTTTTCGATGCACAAGCAGAACCTAAATGAAGGCAACAAGCCCTCAATGTAAGATGCAGTACATAAAAGTAAAATATTTTTGTATTTTCGATTATAAACAAGAAGGAAAATGCAAAAAACTGAATTTATATTTTTGTATTTTTTCAATATAGATGGAATGAAAAAATGCAAGCAAAATCCTACTATTCAGTCACTGAAGTGCCGAGAAGATCACTAAGACAACCTAGCAGATCCTAAACAGCAAGACTCAGCCACAGTAAAGAGCTCAAAAGGAAAAAACCAAGAGGCTAAATCCAAAGATTGGTAAACAACCAAGAAGGCTCAACCAAGAGAAACGAAGAGATCTGGTCACAACCAAAGCATGAAATAGTCAAGAAAGAGGCCAACAAAGACTCAGGAACCACCAAAGCCAACCCAGCAACAACCTATAGCCATAAACCAACAAAAGCCGGAGTTGTACACTATTGTCGAAGGAATACCTGCGGGTTCCCGCGAGCAGTAGAGCAAACAGAGGCGGGTATACGCAAGATGAGCTAAGCTAGCCCGCGGGTGAGGAAAGGCAAATGGGCGAAAATAGAGTCCAAGGGCTCAAAAAAAAAAAGCAAGTTTTCTATGGTGTATCTTAACGGCCAATCAGTGACACAGAGCTTCGATAAACAACAACTCTAATTATGGACTAATGCTAAAAAACTTTCCCAAACATGGATGTTTTCCCCAACAGAGTCGCCATTTATGTATTGGAGAAAAATCACTATGGCTTGGGAATACCACAACAGATAGATGACTACCAGAAATCAACTCAATTCTCAAAACAATTCTATTATAAATTATAATGTTAAGATAATGGAGAAATGTAACCAACCTTGATCCAAATGTTTGAAGTAGATCCCCGTTGGATCTTTCAATCCATGCACTTGAAATCTGTAAATTAGTCTTGACAGCCGATATCCAACAAGCACATATAATATATAAATGACCTTAACATTATCAATAACAATGGTCCATAATATCACAAGCAAATGTAACCCAATGTATAATAAACAACATTCACAACATGATGGATGAGAATATGAGTATTTCTATTAATGAACAAGAAGAAGTACAAAGTGATACGACCTCTTGCCGGCAACCAATCTGAACCAAGATCTAGATCAATCCACTTGTGCCTCCACCACTTCAATCCTCCATGAATGGCAAACTCAAACTAGATAGGAGTTTGGAAGGTGAACATAAGGGGTTCACAACTACAAGGATCAATGAGTGCAGACTCAAGATAGGGAAAAAATCCACTAGAGTTCTCTTACTATTCTCTTCTTTTTCCCATCCATAAGCCATATGTGCTCAATATATAGTCCTCTCAAAGGTAGGTGAAATGACACATCGAGGCGTTACTCGGGAAAATGGAGAGCCAAAGGTCACCCAATGACAACTTTTTGAAAGTAAAAAGTAATAAATTAGTGATTTTTACCATTTTACTTGATACCCGCGAGCTATAGTGATGCAACTCGCAGGTACGCATGCTATAATGATGCAACATGCGGGTAGGAATAAAAATAGGAAAAATAGTGTCTGAAAGATATAAGTGGATCTGAGTCACTGAAATGGATCTTACAGGCCAAAGAATGCTGATGCTCACGGGGTGGAATATTACAATGTAACAGATGCCCCCTAATGTGTGAGGTCAAAGACTGACGCTATGATGGCCGAAATACATTATAAAACTCAGAAGTGGAGTGATGGAGACACAAGTGGAAAGAGCAAGTCACTCGTCATAATACAATAGTATCTATGAATACATGTCGATATAGTACAACAATCTGATACAATGGCCATGAATAGGCAGTACATAGTGAATACATGTCATAAGTGATCATAGCCATGATCCCTCTACAATAAGATATGGCCTCCTACTGAAAAGGAAACAACCACTGCAAACTGGAGGTACAAACTGCTGAAATTTGAGAGGTGATATCGCAGATGTAAAGTCAAAGTCATATGTGGCATACTGAATGCCACAATCGCCTGGGGTCTTCTACACAAGTCTTCGATGGTGCAAGTCCCATCAAGTGAATAAAGGAGTTGGGGTCGAACCTGATGAGACATCGTCTGATTACTGGTCAATGATGTATACCATTAACAGACGCGAGATGACCCACCAATAATGAAAATGGGAAGCAAGGCACAGAGCACAATCATCAAAGTGTGAATAAATGGGTTGAATTCGAACACTAGGATGAATCCATCGATCAGGGGACATTGATGTATTCCCAAAACTGTCGATGGCGATAGAACCTGCCACTAATGACTGCAAGCCTCAAGGTACTCAACCGAACTCTAAGCCTCAAGTCCCAGAATAAATGGGTTGAAGTCGACGGAATGAGACCTGCTGGAAGGAGGGCATTAAGGCATCCCCCATCAACCAGCACAAGGTACCAGCAATGCTGAAAGATTTGGAAGATCTCGGGTGAAACAGACTGACTCAATAAGGATGGCCGACATGCAATAGTCAATAGATCTGAGGATTGGCCGACACTGGTTTCAGGACTCCCTTTGAACAAGAGTATGAGCAGATGGATAGACTCAGGCAACATAGACTTGACAAAAACTATGTAATGCAGGAGGCATCACAAAGGGCTCCATAATGACTGGAAGGTTAACCAATCGGTGGAGTAAACTGAGAAACAAGTACAGCTCCTAAGGCCCAACTATAGTCCCGACTCATAATGTATGGAGTGGAATGAATGCTCTGTTCAAACGCGTCACAACAGCTGCCAATAAGAAATAGTGACCATAATCCCGTCCCGCTTTTTGGAATATTTGATTTTTTTGGCCTTTTTCATATTTGGGAAAAGCTTGAAAAAGAATAAAATTGCTTATAGTACAACAGGTGAGGGAACGAGTGTCAAATAGCTAGCAGACTAGTCCCAAGTAGTGGAACATACCTATGCTCAATGCAAGGAAGTGCGTGCAGGATGTGGACACTCGAGGGTATGTTCCCTCAGGGTCAAAAGGTCATCAAATTGTGAAGGGAAAATATATAAGCTCTGCAGGGCTCGACAGGGAAAAGTGCTCAAGCACTAGGCTAACAACTAAGTAAGCAGGAGCCGGCACAAGGCTCAAGCGGCAAGCAGGATAATGCAATGCAATCACAACATGATATAACTAAGAAGTCCTTTTTTATAAAGTTAGTCTCCTCACCCAAAAAAGTGTAAAAAAATGAGAGAAGAACTCTTCTAATCACATATGACTAGAGTATACCTTTTTCATAATTAATCCACAAAGGTCCGGAAAAGGGGTAAACTTATACCTAAGTGGATGTCGCTTTGAATCCTTTAACGAGTCTGAAATAACAAGTATACTCGGCAATCTTGTTTGATTTTGAAAAAGTCTAACAAGGGCTTAAAAAAGACTTTATAAAAATCTTTTCCGTAAAGGTTTAACGAGCCCAAAAAATTAAACTCATGACCTCCTTACTGTTTTTAACGAGCTCAAAGGAGATATGGAAGAATGCTCGTAATGGGAGCAGACGAGTGTCAGGGGCATGCAAGACTAGTTCCAAGCGCATGGAACAACGCTATGCATAATGCAAGGAACATGAGCAAGATAAGGACACTCAGGGGGTGTCTGCGAATTCGTATGGCACAAGGTTCAAATGCATCATAACAATGGGGAGGACTAAACCTATATGCAAGGTTTCGAATATTCCTACCATGGCCGAAGCAAATGTCGCAAAAGGACCAGTAAACAAGTATAAGTCCAACTAAGAATCCTGTCTCCAAGAAACATAAGTACCAAGATCATCTCTAAAACGTATGTAAAGAAAAATTTGATGCAGGTCACTATGGTAGAAAATTTGTCAACTTCACTATTATTACCCTCAGACATAATGTAGGGAGAACTAACCACTGAAGGTGCCATAGTACCAACACCTAAGGGACCAAAATGATCAACTTCGGAAT
This sequence comes from Larix kaempferi, assembly GCA_027924585.1. NCBI lineage: Eukaryota > Viridiplantae > Streptophyta > Pinopsida > Pinales > Pinaceae > Larix > Larix kaempferi. The sequence continues at coordinate 1,697,233 of BSBM01000734.1, read as the reverse complement.
GAAGAGCAAAGCCGAAGGACGTGGAGGAATCTGCAGTGGAAAATTCATCATCATGGGAGTTGGAAATTCTAGAAGTAGAATCGAACTCATCAGGATCACCGATTCGGGGATCTATAGGAGAGTCTACAGACTCATCACTAGGGAGATTAGACTTTAATATCAAATCGGGGCTAGAGAAAACTATGCCTGGATCAAAATCCAAATGCATGGCAGGTTGTACTCAAGGCTCATCTCGTTCAATAAGCACAGGCAGATCCCAGACAGTTTGAGACTATTCTAGCTTCTTCAAATCATATGGAAAAATACAGTCCTCCTTTGACCGTCTCATCTCCTGGATCGATTCCCTAAGGCTCCATTAGAGAGGCTCGGAATCTCGAGAAGTAGACTTATGTTCATACAGGTTTGGCTTCTCTAGTTCCCTCCGCTGCTACTGAGGGCACTTCGAATACTGAATCCGCTCCTTCTTCTCCTCTCACTAGAGGTCGGAAATCCAACAAAGAGCAGAGGGACAAAGAGGCGGCTGAGAACATCTCTTTGGGATACCAGAAGCGATTGGACCCCTTCCTTACAAGGCAATTTATATCCTCGTCCACTTAACTGTACTGTTTTTGCAGCTTGTTATCCTCCCAGTTTGTAAGGATTTATTCTTGTAAGTATGTTTTCTCTTTTACTCAGGATATCTACAGTAGCATATGGGATTTGTCCCCCATAGAGGTCATCAGCCTTATTTCATCTTGCAGCTTGTTATGCTGACAGTGCTGTTAGAGGTCATCAACCTTATTTCATATTGTTACTTCCTGTTCCTGGTTCGCCAGGGAAACCTTTTAATACAAAATCATTAACCATTTCTGTTAAAAAAAAAAAATTACACCAATCCAAATAATTCATTTATTTTCTCTTAAGGTATGATAAACCAAATTTGATCTCAATAAACATTAACCACCACCATCATAATAAAAAAAAATTACTCAAATTTTTATTATAATATTCATGCAAATTTCACCCAAATTAACAAACATAGAATTTGGTCAACCCCAAATTAATACACGCAAAGGAAAGTTGTACATTATAATTATAACGATCATATGGATTTCTAAAATATAATTTAATTGAATTCTTAATATAATATTCATTAAAACTTTGACAGGTAATAAACATCGAATTTGGTCAACCCCAAATTAATACATGCAAAGCATGGTTGTACACTATAATTATAACAATCATATGGATTTCTATGTTGTGGAGCATTTTTTTTCAAGAAGAAAAAAACTGTACCTTTTTTATTTACTAGAAATTAAAAAGTACATTTCCAATCATGATCAAGAGGATCCAACAGCTCTACAAGAATAGCATTCTTGTATTTCAACCTAAAATTACAAAACTAATCTTCCTAGTAGAGCTAATAGCTGATGAAGATCTTACAACATCAAAGGATAATGACAAAAACTAACAGAAATCATGTAGCTTCCAAAAAACATACAATAAACTTGAATAATAACATGCAGATGGTAAACATATGCTAATCTGAGAGCATATAAATAAACCATGGTTTACCAATTCTCCATCTATCCATTCCTCCCAAATGAGAAATCCTTCCTCCCCAGAAAGAGCCTCTTTTGATAGTGCATTTGCCACAACATTAAGTTCTCTATAGATTTTATCTATAGACCAATCATACAAAGTATCCAATTGAGCTTCAATCCTTTGGCACCAGTGATGTAATGGGAGCACATTCAGCTTGTATATTTTCTTAGCCCAATTAACAACCACAAGCAAGTCTCCCAATATTTTAATGCAATCAATACCAAAAGAATAGGCAACCTATGTTAAACACCATAGAGCCAGAAGTTCCACCTTAGAATCTGTACCCATTCCATAGTTCATTTTCATCTTAAAAAAACGATCCTTATTAACGATCAGATGAATACCAGTTGTACACCTGCCATTTTTTTCCGCACCATCGAAGAATCATGTGACCCAGTTTTTAGTTGAAATCTCCATAAGTTACTAAGGTATTCTATTGTTAATATTCACAATATTATAATCCTTAAACATATTGAGAGCTATGTTGACATTCACAAATGAGTTCAAAGGGGTCCCCTTAAAGATAACCTCATTCCTAGACTTCCAAATCTCCCATGAAATGAAATTCGGTAGCGTCCTGTATGATTTATGAGTGTGGAACCATTTTTTAAAAGATGACTCAAAATTCCCGGAACACCAAATTCCATAAATCTTTAAAATATTACAAACCTGTATCCAAATATGTTTTGTGAAGTGACAGAAAACAAACATGTGATCCATAGACTCACCATCCAACATGCACATTGAGCATATATGCAGACCGATCTAGCCTCTATGATTTAGATTATTCCAAGTCATCACACAATACTCAAAATAAATCCAAATGAAACATTTGATTTTCTGTGGAATATTCCATTTCCATAGGTTTGTACACCACCATCTTGGAACATAGGGAGAATGATATTGAAGAATTGCAGAATATGCAGATTTTGAATAAATTTGTCTAGATTCCAAATTATGGGCCCAAATCAATTTATCTTCCTCATTTGAAAGTTTAATACCTGCATACTTTAGGTAACAAATATAACGCATCCATTCCTCCGCCCATACACTTCCTAAACAAATATCCTGAGCAGTCATCTAATAGGAGTATGGATTTAATAACCAGATGGCGCATTTGATGTGAGCTAAGGTCATGAAACCAAGTTCTGCAAGATGTTCTCTGATATAAGGAGACAATATATAGTCCTCCTCATTGCCAATATAAGGATCAATCCCAATTAGTATATTTCTACCGTTCCCAATCTTCTAAGCTAAGTGGTTGTTGATCCATGGATAAATTTTAAGGAAACCTCGCCAAAAGGATGAAGGATTCCTCACTTCTTTATTTGGATATCTGATCCATTGGAGAATGTTCATCTTAATGTTTTTACCATGAAAGACTTCTGACCATAAACCAGTACCAAATATTATATGCCACATGCTCTTCATACTCAAAGAAGAATTGAACCAAAATATATTTTTAATGTTCCATCCTCCCATATTTTTAGAAATATAAAGCCTATCCCATCTGAAAAAGGTGTATACTGCCACCATTAACACTTCCATACCACATGAATTTAAACATCAGTCTTCTAATCAAATTCAAGATATTCTGAGGAATATGAGCCATAGAAAACCAAAAAAACAGCATACCAATAAGCACAACTTTCAAAAGTGTGAGCCTGCCACCTAGAGAAAGATACTTATAACTCCATAATCCAATTCTCTTTCCATACTTTCTCACCAGCCATAACCAATCATTAACCCTATAAAAATCTGGTTTGATATAATAACCAAGGTACTTGAAGCCTTCTTCAATCTTGGACACCTGATATGGAATATCTCTAGAATTTTGATCTAATATATATTGACATCAACATTATGACAAAGGAAGGCAGATTTATTAATACTCACTTCCATTCCAGAGGCCGAACAAAATAAATTGATAATTTCTGATAAATGACTTCATTCTTCTATAGTTCCTTTTCCAAAAAGAACCGCATCATCGACAAAAAGTAAATGAGTGATGAAAACTGAGGTAGAGATATTAATACGTTTTAACTTTCCTTCTCTCCTAGCTACACAAATCATTATGCTCAACCCTTCAAAAACCAGAAGTAAGAGAAGGGGAGACAAGGGGCAGCCCTACCTCAAGCCTCTTGAGCTTCTAAAAAAGGAAGTGGGAGATCCATTAATAAGAACCAAGAAATTGGCGGAGATCACACATGCCATTATCCAATTTGTGACATGAAAAGGAATACCTATTTGAAGTAGAAGAATCCTAAGATAAACCCATTTGACTCGGTCATATGCTTTGACCAAATCCATTTTAACGATCATATCTCTCATATTATTTGTTTTTATTGTATGTAGACACTCTTGTGAAACTCCAACTGCATCCAATATTTCCCTATTAGATAAAAATCCAAACTACTCTTTGGACATCAAATTTGCAAGCTTAGGCTTCATCCTGTTGGCAATAATTTTTGTAATAATCTTGTAGACAAGATTGCATAATGCAATTGGTCCAAAATCATTGAAAGAGGAAGTTTTATTACATTTAGGAATGAGTGTCAAAAAATTAGAGTTTAACCCTCTATAAACAAACCCTTCCACTCTTGAATACTCAATCATATGTTGCAAATCCTCCCCCATAATATCAAAAAGTCCCAAGAAGAGTTCGATAGTCCATCCATCAGGACCATGACTCTTGTCCTTAGCAAAATGTTTGAGAACCTTTGCAATTTCTTCAAGAGTCGTTGATTTCCCAATATCCATACCTTCCTCAGAGGAGAAAAAAAGTAGGGAAATATCTAATGACTTTCAATTGATCATTGATTTGATATGTACCAGGATCTGAAAAATGTTTTCAAAAATGTATTTTTGCAGTAGCTTCTAGATCTTGTTGTGATTTTACAGAATGTCCTTCTTCGTCATTTATATCCCATATAGAATTAATATTTATTTTGTAGGAGGAAAAATTGTGGGAAAATTCAGTGTTTTCATCCCCCAAAGCTACCCAAGTAGCTTTGCTTTTTAATCTCCAGGCATTCTCCCCTTATCTCAAAAGAATGGACATCTACGTCTCCAAGCTCTGTAATTCCTCTTTCTCTTCTTGTGTGAAGATCCCATCCGAGTTGAGATCAAATATATTTCTCATTTGAGATTCAATCCTCCTTAACTCTTCAGTGTCTCTTTCTTTCCTGGTCTTTTCCCACTTTACTATCTCTTTTTTCAAACATTTTAACTTGAATACCAGAGAATCCATCGAGCTGATTTCCTTAGGAACATTAATAGACTTCCAAAAACTTCTTACTAATGAGTAAAAATATGCTTCCTGCATCCACGAGTTATTGAATTTGAAAGGATATTTATTCTTTGAATTAAGCCCATCGATGTGGAGGATAATGGCTTGATGATCCGAGATATTTGAAAATTCAACCTAGGTTATGAATTTATGAAGATGATTTCTCAAGGATTCTACTAATAAGAAGTGGTCCAATCTTTTGATAATTCCATTAATGTCACTTCTTTTGTTGCTCCATGTAGGACACAATTTAAATGGAATAACATCTATCAGATTCCAATTTTGGATCGAGTTGCCAAAGTACTCAGATAGGGCATCAGGACGAATATAGGAGCCCCAAATATCAAAAACCGAGTGTAAAGTTTAGATCACCTGCGAAAATCAAATTTGACATTTTTTAAAATACCATAATTATCCAAAGAAACCGAAAAACTTCTTTGTCCTTATTGGGCCTATAGACATTTAAGATAGCTAAAGGCTGGTCAAATTCTCTACACTTCCCTTCCAACAATAAACCCCCAATCATTATGTAGGATTTAAAAGCTGAGGTAGTAGGATTCCAACACAACAGGATACCTCTCAAATGACCATAGGCATCTATGGCACTAAAATTCCATCCAGGAAATATTTTAGAGAAGGTTTCAATTGCTTGAACAGAACTGCACAGAGTTTCTTGAATCAAAAGAATGTTTGGGTTAGTAGCTTTTAGGAATCTAAAGAGGGCCCTAACCTTACCAGCCCCCCCAATCTCACGAATGTTAAAGGACAAGAAGGACATTAATTCACCCTAGTATCGGGCAGTTCTACTCTAAGGGCCCATGAGGAATTTTCAACTTCCTGTAATCTTTCTGAAAGAGGAATGTAGGAATGATTATCAATTTCCAACAACTTAGAAGAAGGGAAAAAGTGATTTGCCTCTTTTTTTATTCTTATTTTGTATTGTGACATTTTGACATCGAACAAATGGAATAGAGATGATATCTTGTAAGGGAGAGGGATTTTTAGAAAAGACTTCCAGATGATATTTATAAATGCAGTTCACTGAAGGGGGAATAATTGCCTGAAGCGAATGAGGAAAGTTCAAATGGGGCGACCCATTAGAAGGAGGCCAAGACGAACCAGAAGGAATGACCTCAGAACAAGAATTGTGACCTCAAGACTCAAATAGATTTCAGATAGAAGAAATTAATGGTGTTTTAGACTCAAGAATTTGATTTTCTGAAGAGTTCTTATTATCAATAGGTTGAGTATAATCCCCAAAATATAAATCAATAACTTCCGAAGAAATAGTGGGATGTGAACCATGAGGGTTTGTGGAATTGACCAGATTGAAATCAGCTTAAGGGTTTTGTGACTCAAGCATTGTAATGGAGAAAACTCACTATGGCTTGGGAATACCACAACAGACATATGCCTACCAAAAATCAACTCAATTCTCAAAACAATGCTATTATAAATGACAATGTTACGATAATGGAGAAATGTAACCAACCTCGATCCAAATGTTTGAAGTAGATCCCCGTTGGAGCTTTCAATCCATGCACTTGAAATCTGCAAATTAGTCTTGACAGCCATATCCAACAAGCACATATAATATAAAAATGACATTAACATTATCAATAACAATGGTTTATAATATCACAAGCAAATGTAACCCAATGTATAATAAACAACATTTACAACATGATGGACAAGAATATGAGTATTTCTATTAATGAACAAGAAGAAGTACAAAGTGATACGACCTCTTGCCGGCAACCAATCTGAACCAAGATCTAGATCAATCCACTTGTGCCTCCACCACTTCAATCCTCCATGAATGGAAAACTCAAACTAGATAGGAGTTTGGAAGGTGAACATAAGGGGTTCACAACTACAAGGATCAATGAGTGCAGACTCAAGATCGGGAAAAAATCCACTAGAGTTCTCTTACTATTCTCTTCTTCCCCCCATCCATAAGCCATATGCACTCAATATATAGTCCTCTCAATGGTAGGTGAAAGGAAACATCGAGACGTTACATCGAGATGGAGAGCCAAAGGTCACCCAATGACTGCTTTTTGGGAGTAAAAAGTAATAAATAGTGGTTTTTACCATTTTACTTGATACCCGCGGGCTATAGTGATGCAACTCGCGGGTACGCATGCTATAGTGATGCAACATGTGGGTAGGAATAAAAATAGGGCAAAATAGTATCTCTGAAGGATATAAGTGGATCTAAGTCACTAAAATGGATCCTATAGGCCAAATAACGCTGATGCTCACAGGGTGGAAGATTACGATGTAACAGATGCCCCCTAATGTGTGAGGTCAGAGACTGATGCTACAATGGCCGAAATACATTATAAAACTCAGAAGTGGAGTGATGGAGACACAAGTGGAAAGAGCAGCTCACTCGTCATAATACAATAGTATCTCTGAATACATGTCGGTATAGTACAACAATCTGATACAATGGCCATGAAATAGGCAGTATATAATGGATACATGTCATCAGTGATCATAGCCATGATCCCTCTACAGTAAGATATGGTCTTCTACTGAAAAGAAGACAACTGGTGCAAACTGGAGGTACAAACTGTTGAAATCTGAGAGGTGATATCTCATATGTAAAGTCAAAGTCATATGTAGCATACTGAATGCCACAATCGCCTGGGGTCTTCTTCACAAGTCTTCGACGATGCAAGTCCCATCAAGTGAATAAAGGAGTTGGGGTCGAACCTGATGAGACATTGTCTAATTACCGGTCAATGATGTATACCGTTAACAGACGCGAGATGACCCACCAATAATGAAAATGGGCATCAAGGCACAGAGCATAATCATCATAGTGTGAATAAATGGGTTGAAGTCGAACACTAGGATGAATCCATCGATCAGGGGACATTGATGTATTCCCAAAACTGTTGATGGCGAGAGAACCTGCCACTAATGACTGCAAGCCTCAACATATTCAAAAGAACTCTAAGCCTCAAGTCCCGGAATAAATGGGTTGAAGTCAACGGAATGAGACTCGCTGGAAGGAGGGCATTAAGGCATCCCCCATCAACTAGCATGAGGTACCAGAAATGCTGAAAGATTTGGAAGATCTCAGGTAAAACGGACTGACTCAATAAGTATGGTCGACATGCAATAGACAAGAGATCTAAGGAGTGGCCGACACTAGTTTCAGGACTTCCTTTGAAAAAGAGCATGAGCAGATGGATAGACTCAGGCAGCATAGACTCGACATAAACTGTGCAATGCAGGAGGCATTACAAAGGGCTCCATAATGTACGGAGTGGAATGAATGCTTTGTTCAAAGGCGACACAATAGCTGCCAACAAGAAATAGTGACCATAATCCCATCCGGCTTTTTGGAATATTTGATTTTTTGGTCTTTTTCATATTTGGGAAAAGCTTGAAAAAGAATAAAATTGCTTATAGTACAACAAGTGAGGGAACGAGTGTCAAATAGCTAGAAAACTAGTCCCAAGGAGTGGAACATACCTATGCTCAATGCAAGGAAGTGCGTGCAGGATGTGGACACTCGATGGTATGTTCCCTCAGGGTCAAAAGGTCATCAAGATGCGAAAGATAAATTAAGGCTCTCCTTGGCTCGGAAGGTAAAGTGCTCAGGCACATGGCTAATAAGTGAGTAAGCAAGAGCCGACACAAGGCTCAAGCGGCAAGCAGGATAATGCAATGCAATCACAACTCGACATAAAAGGGAAGTCCTTTTTCGTAAAGTTAGTCTCCTCACCTGAAAAAGTGTAAAACAATGAGAGAATAACTCTTCTAGTCACGTATGACTAGAGTATACCTTTTTCGTAATTAATCCACAAAGGTCCGGAAAAGGGGTAAACTTATACCTAAGTGGATGTCACTTCAAATCCTTTAACGAGTCTGAAATAATAAGTATGCTCGGCAATCTTGTTTGATTTTGAAAAAGTCTAACAAGGGCTTAAAAAAGACTTTATAAAAATCTTTTCCTTAAAGGTTTAACGAGCCCGAAAAAGTAAACTCGTGGCCTCCTTATTGTTTTTAACGAGCTCAAAGGAGATATGGAAGAATGCACGTAATGAGAGAAGACGAGTGTCAGGTACATGCGAGACTAGTTCCAAGCGCATGGGACAAAACTATGCATAATGCAAGGAACATGAGCAAGATAAGGACACTCAAGGGGTGTCTGCAAATTCAGATACTAATAGGTTCAAATGCATCATAACAATGGGGAGGCCTAAACCTATATGCAAGGTTCCGAATATGCCTGCCATGACCGAAGCAAATGTCGAAAAGGACTGGTAACCAAGTATAAGTCCAGCTAAGAATCCTATTTCCAAGAAACATAAGTACCAAGATCATCTCTAAAACGTATGTAAAGAAAAATCTGATACAAGTCACTGCGGTAGAAACATTTTCAACTTCACTATTGTTAACCTCAGACATAACGCAGGTAGAGCTAACCACTGAAGGTGCCATAGTACCAATACCTGAGGGATCAAAATGAAGAGCAAAGCTGAAGGATGTGAAGGAATTTGCAGTGGCAAATTCATCATCACAGGAGTTGGAAATTCTAGAAGTAGAATCGAACTCATCAGGATCACTGATTTGCGGATCTATAGGAGAGTCTAAAGACTCGTCACTGGGGAAATAAGACTTTAATGTCAAACCGGGGCTAGACAAAACTATGCCTGGATCAAAATGTATGGCAGACTGTATTATAGACTCATCTTGTTCAATAATATCAAGGGTAGGAGGGGAATGAGATATATGATAAAGATTCCCCTACGGCTTGTCATCACCACTCATGGCCTCAATAAAAACTTCATCTGAAGGTAAAATACCGTCGAGGAAACCATGTGAAAAAGATAGGTCGATTGCACACGTGGGCAGCTTAACAGGATCTTCCTCTACTGTCTGGGAAGAAGAGAGATTCGGTTCTACAGTGGTTGGTTGAACATGATGAGCAATCTTGACTGCAGACAAGGGCATATCCATCCCAATGTGTGAAACGTCTCCAGACAGGGAACTCATGGAAGGTGGATCCCATGGATCACTAAAGTATGATGTCCAAAAAAGTACATGATTCAACGAGGAAGGAACATCATCAGAGATGGTTCCTATGAAGGAGATTGGTGCAAGAAGGTCGAAAGATCCCATCAATGAAGGATACATTCCAACACCCATGTTCCCAGTTGCCGACTGAGAATGAGTAACCTGCGGGACTATGGATCCTTTGGATGCTGTGGAAGATGATTTAACGTAATCTAGCTGATCGATGGTCACAATCTTTCCTTCATGAGGAAAGCAGATAAATCTGAATACAGTAGACACGACAGCTTTCATAGTGTACATCCAGTTCCGATCCAGTAAAAGGTTGTAGTCGATGGGCACATTAACCACTTCGACTTTAATAGGCACAAACTTACCTCCCAAGGAGACAACAAGGGAAGGGATAAAAGATCTACCATCGAATGCAGTGAGTGTAGTTCTAGACGTGAGCAAAGGAGGAGAGCCAAGAGCTTTCCAACAAGCTAACGACATTATTGACACGGAGGCACCTTCATCAACCATAGTACGTTTGACGAATCTCTTAAGGCAAACCACCTGGATTGGAAAAGCCATGTGGTAAGGTAAGCGAGGTTGGACATCAGTAGTATCGAACTTGATAACACTAGGATTTCCTCATCCTAAACTCCTAACGCACTCAAAAGGGCATGCTTCTGAGAAGGACAGGCTTTCAAAACTTCAAGAGTCGACATGGCACACAGAGTTTGGCCCAAATCTTCTACGATGGAGTAGTTGTGGGAAGCTTGAGCATTAGGATTATGCGTAGAGCGCTTGAGAACACCTTTCGGTATCCGCGGCATAATGGAGGGCTTCTCGATATGCAAGGAATTTTCAGGAGGAGGGGGAGGCTCACTCCCCAAATTGGGTTGTGGTGCACCATAATCACGGTGACGAGTAGCAACACAAACCTCCGACTGAACCATATTCACACATCCATAACCACTAGTATTGGAAGAAGACATTGTCGTTTCATTAGTACAATAACTAGTGGTGGGAGCATGCGAAGCCATGTTTTGGTGATGAGGTAGGGGATCCTTCAACACAGCTGGGCTCTGTGCCAAATGCTTCGATGCTTCTTCAATTCGAGGACATAAGTGAGTAAGATGATCCTCCCCACAAAGCTTGCAAGGGAATTTCACCTTACGCCTAGTTTTACGATCCTTGCCAGCATTACCGCCTTCCCGATGAGGGTTGGCATTCTCTTTACGAGGAGTATTCTGATTGCTATTGTTATTACTTCCATTGTTTCCACCCCTACGATTATTTCTCCCCTTTTTCTTACCACCAGGTTGCTGGTTACCCGACGGTTTCGTTGATTGCACATTGTGTACATCAGACGATGGAGTGGAAGTGGACAAGGTGTGAACCTGTCCAGGAGTAGACTGGTTTAGTGACAAATTTTGCATTTGACTAGCTAACAAGTCTATAGGGCGAGTGCATGCGGACCCCACGATGCCATCGGCATGTGGTCCAGGAACTGACGTGGGCTCATGTCTTGTTCTCGGTGCATCAGGAATAATGTCATACAAAATGCCAGACTGAGAATAAAGTAGATTTAACTATTGGAATTTCAAGATAGCTTGTTCCTCAGTCACAATGCCGGACATCAAAACATCCTTAGCAATGTATGGGAGTAGAGACTTGAGGAACCATTCCAACAGGAACTCTGGAGGAATGTTGGCTTTCACTAATCTCTTCCGCCAACGCCACTCTTGAACATGGTCAGAAATATGTGTGGCCTTATTCTGACTGAAGGTGGAAAACAACTCAGTACCAGTATCATAACGAACTGGCAACTGGAAATGGTCTAAGAAAACCAAAGCAATCTCGTTGAATCCCCTATAGGTGTTTCCAGGCAACTCCACATACCACTTCACGGCTTCCCCCGTGAGGGTGCATTGAAATAGTCGTAATCTAATGGAATCATGATTCAAAGAGTTGGAGGAGCACCAAAAGTGAAACGTCGTGACATGATCTCCCGGGTCCTCATCACCTTTCCCCTCAAACTTCGGAATGTCTGAAAGGAGCTTGGTAGGGACCGGGGTCCAAGTAGGGTCATGACACACCGGATCATTCTTGAGCTTCGAAAGATCTGTGAGATTCAAGCGTGCAAGGAACGGGAGCTAAGACTGGAAAGCTTGATTATAAGTTCCCATAAAAGGTTGGTTAAACGGAACTATGTTATAAGATGGACCAAAAGCTTGACCATGAGGATTAAACTGCTAATAATGAGGACCTGACGGTCCATAAGCTTTCCCATGGCCATAAGATTGATAACCTCCTCCTGCCTGACCCATTTGAGAGTAAGCAGGTATATGCGTGTTTTGGGCACCATATTGGGGTGCTGGGTGATACTAGTGGCTAGCACCGACTGTGTTGTAGTAAGGGTTTCCACCATGAGTATGGGGCATGTATGTACTATTCATAGCGGGAACCATGTTGTAATGACCGTAATGGTATGGTATGTTCCCACCCCTAGCATTAGGATTAGCTTGATCAGTCGTGTGATGACCATAACCATGAGAAGTATTCCCAACTCCAATATTGGTGTGACTAGTCGCAGGGATGGTGGCGTGATGTCCATGTGGATAGGAGATATTCCCACCCCCTACATTAGCATTACTAGTGGCGGCGGTGGACGCAAAAGTATGCGGTATGTGTCCACCCCTGTGGTTGGGAGGAACATTATCATTCGTAAAAGTAGTCCTAGGTTGACGAGTAGCGGCACGTGCATTAGGTGGTGGACGACGAGTCGTGTTCCGAACAACGTTTCGGTTAGGTTGGGTAATCCTAGGAGGTGGTCGTCTTCCAACATTAGCATTGTTAAGAATCTGACCAGTCCCCATACTATGTGTGTGGGTGGACAACGTAGTGCCCCCAGCGAGGTTAGTGCCCCCAATGGGTATAATATGGCTAACACTTTGACTAGTGCCAGCGTGACTACCAACCGTAGTGGAAGGTTCGACAGTACTATGACTAGGCATACCAAAAGAGAGTGTGGTGGGGTTGATCATAGTGTCATTATGTGATTCAGGCATCCCGTATCTATAACTACATGGAAATGAAGGAACGAAAGGCTCGTCCTGTTCTTCATCCTCAGGTAAGTCAGGCATTCCGTAAAGATAATTATCCAGATTTGAAGGATCAAACGGATCTCGATCAAGTGGATTAGGCCAAATAGAACCGAGTTGAGTCTCAGGTGGATCACCTCCCCACTCCTCACGAGGAGTATGGGGATTAGAAGTGTGATCAACTCTACCCGATGGATTCAAAGGTTTTTCCTTAGTATCGAAATGTGGAGCAGTCATAATGTCTTGGACGTAAGTCTCGTAAGAGTCTGAAGACTCGGAGGGAGCCCTCCGGTGTCCTCTAGCAACATGGCGTGAAAACTCGAGTGGCTTTAAACCAGCCAAATGACGGGATTGGTGGAGAGTAGGGCTCCGCGCCACGATATCTCTGTAGAGAATATATAATCAAAATGTCCCCTAAAGGCCAACTATCGATCAAAAACTGTAAATCAAAAGCACACACCTAGAGAAACTACAACCAAGAGCAGACAAACAGAGTGTCTAAATGAGCTCCCGACACTAGAGCCGGTATGTCTTGCCTAGGAGAGGCTTCAGACTCCCAAACTATAGCCGGAGGTAACAGAATCAGTTATAGAGACACCCAGGCTTCACTGCGTGTACAGGGTCAAGTCCACTACACAAACACAACTGTGTTGTCCAATCCCAATCCCTATCTGACTCAAGACACAAACAGCATAACCACTGCAAGTACCCTGTGCGATACCTACGTAAGGCAACTATGGTCACCGCAATATAACCAATGCTCAAGGGGAGAGTCGTAGGTGGGACCCGTCGTATGGGCAGGGTAGCTAAGCCCGAAGCACAAGAGGACGAACCTCCAGTACCTCCAGATACGAACAAATCCTGGATATATCTCCCACGTTCAGCCGGTATCAAAGGGATATCTCCTCAACCAACCTCCCGTGACCTCGTGCTTAACTTTGGATTGAGTAGAGCTTCCTAAGAACACCAATCTATACCATGGATTCCTCCACTCCCTGATCAGACACCTAATGTTTCGTCTAGTAGTCTTGGATCGTTTACTCACAATAATCTATTCCAAGACTCTAAACCTATGCTAGTTGGTGTACCCTATAAATAAAATCAGTCTAATCAATTTTAAGATTAAGTGTTAATTTTAGTGGCTGTGGTTACTCAAGGGATATGATCGTGAAACTAGTGATGTGTAGACTCAATAGTATACAACATCGTCCAATCCTAGACTCATCTATCCAATAAAACAATGTCGCTAATATGCAAAATCAACCAACAATTCCGAAATAAAGATGCAATCTTTTATCTTTTCGATGCACAAGCAGAACCTAAAATTAAGGCAACAAGCACTCAATGCAAGATGCAGTACATGAAAGTAAAATATTTTTGTATTTTCGCTTATAAACAAGAAGGAAAATGCAAAAAACTAAATGTATATTTTTGTATTTTTTCAATATAAATGGAATGAAAAAATGCAAGAAAAATCCTACTATTCAGTCACTGAAATGCCGAGAAGATCACTAAGACAACCCAGTAGATCCTAAACAGCAAGACTCAGCCAAAGGAAAGAGCTCAAAAGGAAAAAACCAAGAGGCTAAATCCAAAGTTTGGTAAAAAACCAAGAAGGCTCAAACAAGAGAAACGAAGAGTTCTGGTCACAACCAAGGCATGAAACAGTCAAGAAAGAGGCCAACAAAGACTCAGGAACAGCCAAAGCCAACCTAGCAACAACCAATAGCCATAAACCAACAAAAGCCGGAGTTATACGCTACTATCAAAGGAATACCTGCGGGTACCCGCAAGCAGTAGAGTAAACAGAGGCGGGTATACGCGAGCTGAGCTAAGCTAGCCCGCGGGTTAGGAAAGGCAAATGGGCAAATAAAGAGTCCAAGGGCTCAGAAAAATCAAGTTTTCTATGGTGTATCTTAACGACCAATCAGTGACACAGAGCTTTGATAAACAGCAACTCTAATTATGGACTAATGCTCAAAAAATTTCCTAAACATGGATGTTTTCCCCAGCGGAGTCGCCATTTTTGTATTGGAAAAAACTCACTATGGCTTGGGAATACCACAACAGACAGATGACTACCAGAAATCAACTCAATTCTCAAAACAATGCTATTATAAATGGCAATGCTAAGGTAATGGAGAAATGTAACCAACCTCGATCCAAACGTTTGAAGTAGATCCCTGTTGGAGCTTTCAATCCATCCACTTGAAATCTGCAAATTAGTCTTGACAGCCAATATCCAACAAGCACATATAATATAAAAATGACATTAACATTATTAATAACAATGGTCCATAATATCACAAGCAAATGTAACCCAATGTATAATAAACAACATTTACAACATGATGGACGAGAATATGAGTATTTCTATTAATGAACAAGAAGAAGTACAAAGTGATACGACCTCTTGCCGGCAACCAATCTGAACCAAGAACTAGATCAATCCACTTGTGCCTCCACCACTTCAATCCTCCATGAATGGCAAACTCAAACTAGATAGGAGTTTGGAAGGTGAACATAAAGGGTTCACAACTACAAGGATCAATGAATGCAGACTCAAGATCGAGCAAAAATCCACTAGAGTTCTCTTACTATTCTCTTCTTCCCCCCGTCCATAAGCCATATGCGCTCAATATATAGTCCTCTCAAAGGTAGGTGAAAGGGCACATCGAGACGTTACTCGGACAGATGGAGAGCCAAAGGTCACGCAATGACTGCTTTTTGGGAGTAAAAAGTAATAAATAGTGGTTTTTACCATTTTACTTGATACCCACAGGCTATAGTGATGCAACTCGCGGGTACGCATGCTATAGTGATGCAACATGCGGGTAGGAATAAAAATAGGGAAAAATAGTATCTCTGAAGGATATAAGTGGATCCGAGTCACTGAAATGGATCCTATAGGCCAAATAATGCTGATGCTCACAGGGTGGAAGATTACGATGTAACAAACATATTTACTTCCTCAATCAAATTCCTAGACGCTGAAAAATTTGTACTTTTTCTTAAATCTAGGGATTTTTCAACGGAGATATAGAAATCAAGTTCCTCTTTTTTGACTCCTTCATAGTAGATAGGGGAATCAGAACTGGACATACCAGTAAGAATCCTTGGAGGCTAGTTTTGTGTAGCTTTTGATGGAGAATAAACATAAAGGTTTCCAAATTCTGAATCAGCTTCCAATGATGACTCATTAAAACCCTCACCCCACAACATTTTTGGGCATCGATCTTTCACATGCCCAGTTTTCCTACAAAATAACATCGAAAAGGCACATTCCTGTAATCCAATTTTTGATGGAATGTTATGTTGCCCCATATTATTTCCACATCTGTCGGCAAGCCTTTTGTAATATCAAATTCAACCATCATTGATGCTATTTTCTTTTCCACACCAAATAGCATTTTCTTCTCTAATCTAACAAATTTCCCTAAAAAAATTGCTAAATCTTCAAAGATATTGCTAGTCCAAAGTTCAAATGGGAATCCTCACATAAGAACCCAAAGATGTCGCTTCACCATCTTCTCCATCACGGGATTAAAATTTGTATGCCATCTTTTCAACACCAGAGATCTGTCTTTGATTAACCAGATATTCTCCAAGATATTAGGAACAACGTCGATCATCGGAAAAATGAAGCAAACCCATCCTTTGGATAGAAAACTTGTTCTTGGAGCAAAACCGAATTTAGGAAGCCATGATTTATTCACCCATTCTATAAGTTCCATTATAGAAACCTTGGTTCCTTCAATCTTGCCAATGACTGCTCTTTTGGTTAGTGTACTCACCCAGTCTAGATTTACATCCTTGCGCAACACAAATTGTTCCAACCTAGACTTCACCTTATATGTTTTCAGCTTACATCTTGATCTAGAAGCAGCACCAGATAATTTCCACCCAAATCCTTATGGTAATTGATTATATCCTTAGAAGAAGGCAACAAACCATTAACCTCTTGGTCTTCTTTACTATCTACGCTCAAAACCCTATCCTACACCACTGGTGACAAAAAAGCCTATTCGAACCATCATAGGCATTTGAAACCCTAACCCGAGCAGCCTGCGAAGAACTCTTCGAAGGTGATGTGGAAGAGTTAGAAAGGAAAGAGTCTTTACCTTTTTCTATTACCGGCACCATTGGTCCCCACCGGTAAAACCCTTATCAATAGAACCAAAAGACACTTGTCAATCTTCATGTAACTACAAAATGTTGAAAACGTCGATCAATCGCCAAGTGTAAAAGATTCCTATGGTTGGGCCATGACTATGAATTTTGAAATAAATATAATGCCAAGTATAAAGGAACTGACAGAAAGCCCAAGTACACAAGTGATAGCCGACAATAGGATGCCAAAAAAAGAAATATAAAAGATTATTAAAGAAGACAAAAATTCGTAAAAACAACCAGTATAGAACTATCGAACAAATATAGCCTATTCTAATTAGGTTTATAAGAAAACTGCAGAAAAACACATTAAAATGTTTCCACTCTTTTCACTTGGTTGATACTACGCCAACATTAACATTGGCTTGACTCCAAGTTGCTACAATGTTCATAAAACCCTAGCCAAGGTTCTCTTCATAAACATAGCCGCTATCTTCATTGCTTCCCATTAAAAAAATCAATCTCCATCCATTTTATATTGCAGAGCATATGTTTCATCTAAATGACTTTATTTTAATTGCTTCTTTGTTCAAAAATATTATTATTAATATTTATTTTAAGTCTTAAGTGGAAAAATACTTTAAAAGTTGCGAGAAATTTTGATACAAATAATTATACTATTATTTGAGTTGTGGATGTGATTTATTTGTTTTGTTTTTCTAAATATAAATATTTAATAATAATGAAAAAGGAAAAGTGATATTATCCTCCTTAATAGAAATTAATTAAAAAATACACCTGTCAAAATAAATGAATTGATCACATTCATTTGTAATAGAGTAGTGAGTTCCTAATGTATGCGATGTGACCAAGATTTGATATTTTAAGGGCTAGTGTAGGAATAGGTCCTCAAGACCCACCTTACATTCTTGTATACGAACGACACTTAGAAGTTCGAGGTAGTTGATAGGTGGCCCCTTCTGCTTAACCACATGTGACCACCCTACTCTATACAATTCCAATTGGTCCCCCTCGCCTATAGTGGCCGACAATATATGTGATGTTCACATTCTCATGGCAAGATATTTACTCATATTGTAAAATCACTCATGTGTTAAAGTACCACCCATGTTCCTTAGGTTGACTGTCCATTTTGACCAACCTTTTGAATTTAATGATGATATATACAGTACATATTTGGCCAAGTTACAATCCATACAAATAATTAACGAAGTTATAATTAACAATCCACACAAATATATCTTCAATGTATTTTTGTGTTTTTTCATTTTACCCTATGGAAGCATGTTTTTGACTATTTTCTGTTCTCATAAAAATATAAAATATAGATTGAAAAGCACAATTAGTACATTTCAATGGAACTTTGACACCCAATCACTTTTCAAAATTATTGTGCATGATATCCATAAAAGAATGTGAGAAATGTCATGAATGATACTCTTCAACCATTTAATCTCTTAGCTCCAATCTCAATTTACATCTATATATTGATTAGTTTTTTCTACTTTGTTCATGATTCTTTGATGTTCTATATCTATCCATATAAAAAGGATGAGATGAACTCTTTTTCAATTAGATAAAGTTAACTACATTTTTTTCTTAACTCAAATAATATTTTTTACAATTATTTTAAAATTTATTTTAATTATAAAGTGTTTGATATATAATTCATTGCCTATGTCTAATGCTTCTTTCAATGACATAACTTACTATTAATAAACTCGCATGTGTTGTTAAGATAGATAGATCCATGATGTTATTGTCACTGCTTAGGAGGTTTTGCATTTAGTCAAGGTGAAAAATATTCATGTTGTTATTGTTAAGGTGGACTTGTCCAAGGCCTATGACTCAGTCAATTAGTTATACTTAAGACTGGTTCTCCTATATATTGGTTTTCCAGCTTCAGTTTGTGAATTGGGTGTTATCATGTGTTCAAACAGTCTCCTTTGTTGTTTTGATTAATGGTTCAACCTTCCCCTTCTTTAGGTTGGGGAGGGGATTAAAGCAAGGTTGTCCCTTGGCACCTTTGCTTTTCATTCCAATTGTGAAGGGTTAGAGCATAGCCATTAATCATGCTCGGTCAAAGGCCTTGCTCAAAGGGATCAGAGTTGGTGGGAATGTCTGTATTACCCATTTGTTTTTTTTTTTGATGATATCCTTTTGTTCTCCGATGGATCCAGGAGGGATATCTTTAAGCTTAAAGAAACCCTGACTCTTTTTTTTTAAGCTTCAAGCATGTCTATTAATGCAAGAAAATCCATAGTTTCTTTTATGCATATGGATCAGGAGAATGTTGAATGGATTGTTACACAACTTGCCTTTGATGTGGTGGATATACAGGATGGACTAAAATACTCGGGATTTACTTTAAAGCCTAATGATTATATTGAAGGGACTGGGCCTGGCTGATTGGGAAAATAGAGAAAAGACTCATGTTGTGGTGTAATAAGTGGTTGACTCGTGGTGGTAGATTGATTTTATTGAAATCGGTTTTGAAAGCTATACCTGTATATTGGATCTCTTTGACATACGTCCCAATTGGTCCCATGGAACATATAAGAAAGTCGTACTATATTTTTTTGTGGAAAGGGAACTCTAAGGATAAGTCTTACCCCTAGGTGGTTTGGGGTAAGATAGATTTACCTAAGGATTTAGGTGGTTGGGGTTTGAAACATCCTACTTGCATTGCTAAGGCCTTGGTTGCTGAGGGGGTTTGGAGAATTTTAAAGGGTGAAGGACTTTGGGTAAAAGTGGTGTTTCATAAATATATTTCCCCCCTTACTATAGAAGAATGGTTCGGGTCTATAGTTAAAGCAGTGACGAATGTATCTCCTATGTGGAGGGATTTAATTTTTTCTTTTGATATGATTGGGGAACTGCTTGTCTAGAAAGTGAGGAATGGTATAAGGTTGCATCTTAGACAAGATCCCTAGATAGGTAGCTATGGTGGCTACCTCTACACATGATTGAATCTCTCAGAGAGTAGAGATTATTTTTTTTTGAATCAGGTCGATGATGTTATAAATACTTCCCTAATGAATCAAGAGTGGATTAGTGTTGAGGAGTTGGCCTTTGTCAATGAAGATAGAGTCCTATGGAATAACTATTTAAAGTATCTACATGATTGTCACATCCTCTTGGTGGATAAGGAGGATGATTTGATCTGGTCCATGAATGTTGTTGGAGCATCCTACACTCCTAGACTTGGATATAGGGTTATTAGTGAGGAAGAAGATTTTCCCAAGCCTCCTTGGTGGAATCCTGTGATTTGGAAGCTAAACTTCCCACTAAAAGTCAAGTTGTTTTTGTGGTTGGATTTATTTGATAAATTGCATGTTTGGGAAGTCATGATCAAGAGATTTTGGTTCAGTCCTGGATGGTGACCCCTATGTAAGCAAATAATGAAAACATAGAGCATATGTTCATCTACTGTCCATACACATTGAGGATGTGGAAACATGTGTCATGGGTGAAGGGGATACATTTTACCTAGAATGGCTAGGATTTACAGGATGCTCTTCACTCCTGGATCAACAATGTGGCTTTTAAGGACTATTTGTCTCTTCCATCCTTACTGATTTGGGGATCCTGGTTGGCTAGGAACAATGTTATTTTCAATGACATTGTCATTGCTCCTACTGTATATGAATCTAAAAGTTTGGCAATACTTAGCTTATTTCCTCGCGATGATGGTCCTCCCAGGGTGCAAAGGGTGGAAGTGGAGGTTATTGACAGAACAAACTATTGGGCTTACTTTGATGGGGCATCCCAGGGCATGCCAGCTAGGGGTGGTGCAGGAGGTAATGTCTTTTTTTCATATCAACATTGTATTAAGTTTTCTATAGGAGTGGGTCAAAGTACAAACAATCGTGCTGAATTGATGGCATTAAAGTTAGTTCTGTTGCTTGCACATACAAAGGGAGCTCAAGAAATGCAAGTCTTTGGAGATTCAAAGCTTGCCGTGAACTGGATGAGTCTGAAGAGACCACGACAGAGCATACATTTGATGCCCATATATGATGAATTGATTTGTACTGTAGGTTTGTTTCATATGTCAAGTTTCGAGCACATATTTAGAGAGAGAAACTCACATGCAGATTAGTTGGAAAAGCTAGGACTACAAGTGGGAGATGGATTTTGGCACCAGTGAGAACAAGTAAATGACACCATTGTGGAGCATGACCTAGGACCTCATCTTGGATGACATTAAATTAATCTCATTTGCAGATCTGTAAAGAGCACTCTTGTAGTTATACCAACAATGAAGGAAATAAACGCAAATCAATTTATGGGGTGAAAACCTTTTTTGTTTCATTTGTGACACAGACACAAAGTTCTATATACATGTTTTTTGCATATGAACTTCAAGAAATATAGTGATATATTTACTGTATCATTTGAAGGGTTTATGAAAACTATAGAGTCAATTTAATGAAGCAAATTATGACAAGGCCTTTGAAACCTTTGAACCAAACAATTTATTTTAATACAATGATTTGCAATTTTTTTTGAAAAAACAAAACAAAACCAAACCTCATAGACTGAGTTTCAATTGGATCATCTTATACATGGTTACCTTATGATGCCTTGTCAAAGCTACCTTGTAATAACAAATTCTCTCCCACTTTGATATTAATAGTTAGAGCGGTATAGATGACATGCCTTGTAGTGTCATGTCTTACTTGAAAATGATTTTCTCACACTTAGGTATTAATATTTATAACGGTATAGATGCCGTGCTTCATACGGGGATATCATCATTTCCAGTAGTGTCAATATCATGCGTTATGATTCTTATCTTTGTGATGTATTTAATTATTTTTCATAGTATTATTATTTCTAACTGTATAGCTGCCATACTTGTAATTTTTCTCTTACATGGATAATAACATTTTGACCATATGTTTGTTATAATTATTATGATAATGGTTACTTTATAATTATTATTTTATATTATTAAAATAATAAAAATGATAGGAAGTAATATTATTTTTTTATAGTGACATGGGATTTGGTTTCATGTTTACACATATCAATATGTTACAGAAAATAAAGTAGGTAAGATTTAGTGTCAGTATCTCCATCAACACTAATAACGAGATCTATGAGATATTTGATTTAGATTATAGTTTCGAGATTTATTCAATTATTTTGGGGTAGTAGTCTATGTAATTATGGTGTTGAGTATATAAAAGCATAGTTTTGTTTTATTGGGAAGGGTTTATGGAATGATGAGCTGTCCATCAAGGTTGATGGAGACTTCCGCTGTCCATTTTGATAAAGACTCTTGGTTAAAACATATTTAATATTTAGTATAAATTTATACATCTTTTCATTATTATTTTGAAGATATATAATAATATTTATTTATTTTTAAATAATATAATAATATTTATTTGTCAACATTTTAAACCTTTATATCATGGTTCATTTTAAGAAAATTGTAAATTTTTTTTAGTGAATCACTATTTTTTTATTAATATTGAAAATTAGCAAGGGAATATAATGCCTATCATATAGAGAGAATTTTATTTTTAAAAGGTGTATTAAGAACTCTTTGACATTGGATTAAAGGGATCCATTGTCTACTAATTTTGAATCCACCATCTCCATTTAGATTTTTAGGATGCTTAGTTATTTAAGTCACTTCTTTCCGATGGCATGGCATTTTTTTATCAATTTTTTTTTATTGTTTCGACATGTTCAAGACAAATATGTTGTTTTTGCACAGTTAGTGCACTAAAAGGGTAGAGGTATGAACATGGATATGGTGTTTTTGCCTTGTCTAAGTGCACTGCAAAGGCTTAGGTATGAACATGGTGATGGTGAGTTCGAAAGTCATTTGATTTTATCTTTATTTAAATGAAGTAACCCATCTTACCTATATATATAATTAAGTGCACTGCAAAGGCTTAGGTATGAACATGGTGATGGTGAGTTCGAAAGTCATTTGATTTTATCCTTATTTAAATGAAGTAACCCATCTCACCTACATACATTTTTTTATGGGAGCGTGATATATTGTAAACAACTTTATGATGATGAGGATTTGCTAAGTCTTCAAAAAATATCATCATTTGTTTAATGTTGTTAGGAGGCCTAAAGGTGGTGAGGATGTGTAACTTTCTAAAATGTTGTCTATCTTATTTAAATGACACCATCCTTATAAGGTGAGAAGGTCATTCGATAAACAATTTGGTCATCATGTCCCCTTTTCGAGGGTTTATTCTCTTTTTTTTTATGCAAATACTTCTTAGCCTATCAGTCTTTATACCCATTTCCCTTAAATACCGAAATAAAATGGTCTTTTTATTTTCTAGATGATATTCACTAGACAAGATACTAAGAGCCTCGGAGGTTAAGGTAATGTACCCAACCCCCTCTACATAACATTGAGGAGATGGGCTACATATTCCCTCTCAATTTCCACTTTGATACCATTTTGTCACATACCTAGATGCCTCCCTTGGTCATTAGTGTATTACATTTAATTTTCCTACTTTGAATGAGCCCCTAAAGAACTTTGTACAATTCCTAACATGTTTATTGCTATTAGGGTAACTGGTCGAATTTGTTTTACACTTGCACCCATCATCACATAGTCTTCTTTGTTTTCTTTTTCTTCCTTTCCTTTCCTTTCTCTTTCTCAGCCTTAGGCCTTATTAGCCTTGTAAAACCTTCCATGTGGCATTCTCCAATTGGATAAAAGGATCAACTCCTTTAAGTAAACCCCGCATATCTCTATGGTGGGTTTTTTCCCTACTATAGATGTAAAACATATTCAACGATTGATATATTCGTGTGTATGAAAGGGTCCTCTCATCAAGCGTATAATAAGTTTATATCCTACATCAATCTTGGTGTGTCAAGTGTCGCTTTATTACCAACTCCAATAGTACTACACTCCTAGCACCTTCACAATGCATGTAACCTTAGTTATAGATCACAAAACCCAACAATGACTCAAAGTATTGGGGGTCATAAGACCCCCTTCCTAATGGGGTACAACTGTATAACCCACACCAATGATATTTGCCACATACCCCTACCACCATCATTCTCAAAGACAAATTATAGACCACCTTTACTATGATATTAACCCTAACCATGGATCTAAATCTTGATAAATGGTCAGGACCACTACATGTCTAAAGGACCCATTTGTCTTGATCTGCATATTTAAATCCCACATTAAAAGGATAAAACCACATGTCCATCCTATCTATCCCACATCGATCTTGAATCTATTGGATGGTTAGGATATTTATGGGTTGTAAAGATCACATCTCCATGCTGCACTACTTTATGATCCAGGCCAATAAGAGGGTTTCAAGTGTCTAAGCCCCTACATCCCCCACCATTGTTAACTTACCCTAATACATCCCCATGGTTTAAACCATTGCCATAGATATAGATTTAATCCAATAGTATAGATATCTACAAGTGATAAGGGCTTTCCCTCCTGACTGTATAGGTTTATAACCCATACAAATGGGAGGGCACCATGTGACCTCCTCCATATATCTTTTCATATGATTAACGGATATGTTTTTCCCCATGGTTTAAATCCTTATCATTTATCTAGAATTCAATCAATATTCTAGATCATTGTGGATCGAGAAGACCCTCTCCTATGGAGGCATAGATTTATGGCCCACTTGAATGATGGTACACCATGTCACCATCTTCCTATGTGATTTTTTCACTTAGAAAACTCCAATTGTTTGATGAATACATAAGGTTATCAACCCTTCTATGGAAGCCTATAAATGCATACAATCACTCTTTTCAATAACTCATTTTACCCATTAATCCAAGGAATGCTTGAATAGAGGAAATAAGTCATGTTGCAAGTAGGTAGGCATAGAACAAGCATCCCATGGTGTTGAGCACCCATATGTGTAAACATACTTAAAGTGAAATTCATTGCACCGAGAGTAGCGAGGTGCTCTACAACCCAGTATGTTAGAGATGTTGTCACGTTCCTAACAAAATAAAAAATAATTAAAAAAATTCATGTCGGCTCATAAAAAAAACAAATAAAAAGTAGGCTCATAAAATAAAAAATTTAAACCAAATAAAAAGTTATTAAAAAATCCATGTTGGCTTATAAAATAAAAAAATAAAAAAGCATAGATCAATCTTAAACACGGATCTATCCAGCAATTACACCTCAAGAAATTGCATCCCTCTTGGTGCTTGATAGATCTGGGTTTGAGATGGATCTATGTTGGCAGGTTCACAATACCCATTTGCATAACTAAGCATTCACACACATCATGTGAAAATACACATAACATTCCATAATAAAAACACAACAGATTTATATTATTAACAATGGAAGAATACTTATCTCCAATATATGATGGTCCATGAAACTAGATATGTGCAAGCAACATTCCACCCAACCATAGGTATCCATCAAATATAACACCCCTATGTTGAGCTATGAGTCTACCGGGGTGAAGAAATTGGTCATAAGGTTCTCAGCTCGCACTCTACCCAACCCATCTTCTTCCATGCTCAACCAACATAACACTCTAAACCCCTCATATAACATTCATACTACCATGGCACTCTCCTCAACTACCCCACACAACACCAAGAAGATATACCCCTTCTCTACTCCATAATTCCTTGGGATATTCTTCCCTTATGTGCTCTTTAGTGTTGGAAGATTGAGCCCAGTATGCCATAATTCCTTTTGGGTATTGCCTGCAATATTATTCATTGGTTCATGATCCTCCAAAGAAAACCAACTACATAGTGGGTAATGAGTTCCAAGTGTGCCCAACCTTCTATTCTCATCCAATATCCACATTTTCCTCATTCATAGGGTTCATGCTTTGGTTCATTTTAATTCGAGTTCCTAGTTTTTTTTTTTTTTACAGATCGGGTAATTAGCTTTATATATTAAAAAAAGAAGGAAATTACATATGGTCGGGAGGTTGTTCCCGTAATACCCATAGTTGCTGTAGCAATCATGTAATTGTTCAGCCTCTAATTTTCAAAATGAGTAGCCCTTATACCAAATACAAAAAAGAAGCGGGAAGGTCTGAACTTAAGCTAGAACTAGAACAGAGCTATTACAGAGCTTCAGGGATACACAGAAAAACCAAAAGAGAGGTATAGAGTGCCTGTAGATACGAGAGCCAAGTCAATTGGCCTGGTGGCGACTGGCAGGAACCGTGACTACATTTTCTTCATCCAGATTCAGAATAACAGAGGGGCTACTTCCCTTGTTGACCAGATTGTTGCCATTGTTGACCCTTATGCAATCTACTTTGGCTTCCAGAATTCGAAGACAGCTGAAGGAAGTGTCATGCTTACCCATTATCTTTTCAAAGTAGTCTTTTGCCTTGCCAGTGCTGTTCCTAACTTCCGAGTTGGAGATCTGCATGAAGGTGGCTAGATTGGAGATTGCCTTCTTAGTGTCCATCAAGTCGCCACGAAGCCAGCGAACCTGGGCTTCTAGGTCCTGAATCTGGGTATTAGCTTCAGGTGTGGGGCTTGCGATCCTGTGAGGAGAGTCCATAGCAACCAGGTTTCCCTAGTATCCCAAATGCTTCCTCCAGCTCTTGCTGCCATACCCATCCGGGCTGTTACACACTAGACTATGAGGACCATTATGCCTAGGTTCCGGGGATTTATGCGGCTTCTTGCTTCTGTTGCCATGGTCGAACCCACTACCAAAACATTGCATTACATCTTGATTTCCAATACTGGTTCCATTTTCCAGAGGAACCCAATTCTTCCTACTACACTGCTCCTCGGGTTGATGAGAATTATTACAAACAAGACCCCCTCGCTTGCCGGTGCTTTCATTGTTATACAGAATCTCATTAAGGTAACGCTTCTTACCTCTGCTGGAGCCAGGGCCCAAGGCACAATCCTTGCAATGCGGAGAATGGAAAATACCCGCCATGACAGAGAACATAAGCTTGCAAAAGAGAATGCTCAGAGAGAAAATAGGAGAGAACGCGGAGGGATGATGTGAAATGCCGCCACCCTGCAAGTGTTAACACCCAAAAAGTGCTCACTAGCTCATTCCCTTATTCACATGACCCATTTGCCCACTTTTCCACCATCTGAGCCTCTGAAGCCAACAAAACGTCACCAAAAGACCTTAGTACACCCCTTTTTCCCACTCAAAAAGATTATTTTTCCTAAAAAATCATAAAAAAACCCTCAAAAAGGGTCCAAATTCCCAAAATATTAAAAAGGGAATAAAAATATTAATTTTATTCAAAAAAGGAAAAAAGGAGGGAAAATTACCTAAACCATGTTGTTCAATACCATTGGTTTCCACAAAACCACAAATGGTATTCCTGTAATATCCCTTTTTCAAATTTTATTAAAATGCCAATTTTTCAACTTTTTCCCCAATTTCAACCTTTGACTAGTTTAACTGTTTTGACCTCCAAATCATCCCAAATGCTCCCAAATCTTCT
Source organism: Larix kaempferi (assembly GCA_027924585.1). Lineage (NCBI taxonomy): Eukaryota > Viridiplantae > Streptophyta > Pinopsida > Pinales > Pinaceae > Larix > Larix kaempferi. The sequence continues at coordinate 1,669,655 of BSBM01000734.1, read as the reverse complement.
GTATGAGTGTATTAATGGTATTTAGACTTGAATATCAGGTTCAGAGATGTTTTATGGACCTCCAAATACTGCTGCAAACTTGATTTGTATTCTGATCAATATAGGTAATTTTGACTAGTAATTTGTGCATCAAATCCCCCCCGGGTAACACTGAAAATGGCCTTCCAAATGCCTCCAAACTCCCACAAATTTATGAACAGAGGTATATAATGTGTTAAGTATGTTATTGAGGTCTCATATGCACCATTAATTGATTTTTACTACTGTTCTAACTCTCTCACATTCAACAGCAAAAACCCCCAATTCGACCCTTGGGGAAATGGCACTATTTCATCTCCCAATACAACTAAACTGAGTAAAAATGCTTCAAATGCTCAAGTACAGTACATGAAACTTGTATAAGACATCCATGGCATTATATTGATCACAAATATATCAAAGAATCATCCAGCCATTCGAAATAATCAACATTATAGTGTCATACATCAATGCATTGGGGAAATGGACATTGTTTGCTCATTAATCAATAGTTTTGCATACAACCAGTGGGTATTTCGACCTGAGACTTTCTGAATATGAATAACAGAGGATATGAAGCTATTACAATCATAAATATATAATGAGAAGCTCTCTCAAGAAGCACAAGTGCTCACCAAAAACGCCCTCCCTCAAGGAGCATGAATATGCCTTCAAAACTGGAAACGGTGGAGAGAAAGTGCTGCACTAAACCAAACCATGAAACTTCCTATAGCTGCTACCTGAAAATACAAACTCCATTAAAGCACCATGAAAGACCTGAGTGGCCTCTCCAAACACCAACTTGGATGGGAATCTTTCACCCTCGAAATTGGCTAAGGCAAGAAACTAGTCATCCACTAGCTCTCTCTTCACAAATGCAATTTTTCTCAAATCATCAAAAGCCATTCTCATACTTCATTTCTAAATTTTATAACCAACATTAGCCTTCTAAGGGTCGAAATCCTCTCAATAGATTCAATAGATTTCCATTTAGGAATTATTCCACATTTGCCACTTGTCTCCTAGTTCCAACCTTCCATCTTCTCCCAAATTCGATTTTGAGTCTCTTTGGCTTCTCCAACTCCCAAATTCGACTTCCTTGAGCCTATTTTTGGGGCTGAAATTTCATAGTGGTCAGATGTCAGAGGTCAGGTCTGCAATTTGTCATAGTTTTCATAGATGCTCCATCATTGGTGTCATAGGGGCTAGGGAATCTAGCCCAAGTGTCCACAAACTTCCACTTTGACTCTTTATCTTCCATGGAGGTTACCACTCCTTCCCAATTCGACCTAATATGCTCAATGACATGTGTTATGACTTACCAACTCACCCAAGAGTGTTCACATTCCCATTAATTCGAATTTGCAAAAGAGAGATACCATGTATTATGAAAAATCAAGCTAGTGTGGGTCCCACATCCTCCATATGTCTCCAAAACCATTTGTCACCTATGATTTCTCTTGAATTTCTTTATTCACTATATTTATTAAATACTTGAACCCTTCTAATGTCTAAACATCATTTATTTGTTTCCTTATTACCATTCCACATGTGCCCATCCAACCTAGGAAACTAGTAGGATTGATGGGATTGTCTTACTATGAAATTATTGGAATGGGGACATTACAATTCCCCACCACCAAAACCTATAAAAAGGTGGTAGGGGCTCCTCATTTGACATCCATCCATATTCCTATCCTCATGCTGCCAAAATCTCCCTTGCGTTTTTGGCCATTGTAGCAACCTTGGAGAAAGGACCCATTAGAGATTGGAGCTGCTCACCATTGGAGCTATTCAAACAACCTTCATCACTTGAAGGTATTGTTCTTGCAAACACTTGCTTGCCCCCATTTTTTCAATACAAAATTATTTCTTAAGTTTCTTGTTCTTGTTTTTTAATTCAAAATGCACATGCTAGTTTAGTTTAGTTTAGATTTAGTTTATTGTTATTTATTTCTATTGAGACTGCTGCTACTAGTTAGCAGGTGCCCATAGCACTAAGCCTGGTTGCAAAACCGGGCCAACAGTTTTTGGCGACTCCGCTGTTTTTTGAATCTTTAGATCTCACTTTTGCTTTAAATCTTACTTTTTGATAATATTAGTTAGTTTAATTCATAGATCCGCCACCCTAGACAGCAGATCTATTGCTGTTCTAGATCTTGGCCCATTTTTTAGCCATTAACAGCCCGAAATTCTCAATTTTCGGTGTCATTTTTCGGCATCCGCGTACGGCTTTCGCCTCGCGGCTTTTTGCCCAATAGTCGCGCAGCCCATCGCGACTGCGCGGCCTTTTTCCGCGCAGTTCACCACGGCTTCGCGGCCATTTACCGCGCTGCACATCGCGGCTTCGTGGACCTTTTCCGCGCTGCACATTGCGACTATGTGACGAAATACCGCGCTGCACATCGCAGCTTCGCGGTCGAAACCCGTGCTGCCCATCGCGACTGTGCGACAGAAACCCATGCGGTCCATCGCGGCTTTTTTGTCAGAACCCGCGATGCTAATTTTTTCATTCGGCCGAATCGTTTAAAAAATTAATTTCTTACTGTATTTTCTGCCCACATAGCACATTTTCCAGTATTAGAAATCCTGCATATTTTACAGCCATAAAAAAAATTTAAAAAAATTACTATTTAGAATGCATGTGAAAAAGTCTTTTTAAATATTTTCAGAAATTGAAAGAAGGATTTGATTGCGTTTTATCTAGATTAAAATTTTTTACTGTTTACTTCTTTTAATATTTTTCCCATAGCAATTATTGAAAACGAAATCCATTTATTTCGAAAAGAAGTCATTTTATTTGCTTTCATATTTCAAAATATCCTTTGTTTTTTGAATAGTCCTTGAAAAGCATTTGATTTCCATTTATTGAAAAAGTCATAATCTTTGCTTTTTATTTCAAAAGATCCTTTGTTTTTTGAATACTTAGCATTTACTTTTTCAATTTCAGTTTAAAATATCACACGTGCACCCACTCAAACACTAATTTTAAACTGAGCCTTAAAACATACCCTAATTTCAACCCACTTTTAACCCCACTTGGGGAACACTAAAAGAACTTTGTAGCTAGGTAGTATTGAGGGGATAGGTGTTCCAATAACACCCCTCAGTTATTACATCTGAGACATAGTTGTTGTCCATTAGGGAGCTAAAATCTCTTAGTATTTATTGGCGCAGTCACAACCAGTTTGTGGGAAGGCCTCTCCCCTAGGAGGGTTGAAGTCGCGAGGATGGTTCCGGAAGCCTGCGTGCAATACCGAAATCCATTCAGTAACCGAAGGGCTACCATTCGTAGTTATTGGGATATCCCTGTATAGGGGTATTGCGATCAAGGACCAAACGGCAGATTTACCTTTTCTCGACGCGTCATGAACGGAGTATCCTAGTTGCCATTCTTTAGGATTGATTACCCAGTGTCCCTCCCGGTAGGGGGATATCTAGCCGTTGACTCAACATTCAATATTGTCTGACTTGGATTTCATCACCTTGCAGAGAATATAGTTTGTCGATTCACAATACTTTTAGTTAGGTGTTTGCATGATTCAACCCACCTTTGGTCTAGTTACACCTATTTTTTCTAGAAGTTGTTTGCATGTTGGTACTCTGACCATTTTTTGCATCCCTCCACTTATTGTAGCACAGCTGCTAGAATAAGTGGCTTTTTTGAGTTTGATTTTTTGGCCTGAGAGCCTTCATTTTCACTCCCCTTCTTGCACCCTTGGTTGCATTAGGGTTTTGAGTTTTTTATACATTACCATTTCACACATACAGATTTTTACACAAAAACTTATTTTCTCACCATTGAGAATTTTAGACGCTCTCGTCGTCTATAGGGCGAACTCCCAGAGTTCAGTCTACTTGGCTTGCCACGTCACCGACGCCGAGCCCTATCCCTTGACTCGACACATCGTCGGTCATCCAGACAGTCATCCGATTCTGACACGCCTCACTTCACTTCTGATTCTGAGGTAGAATCCGAAAACCCCACTGCGTTATTCCCAACAAACCTTATGGCTGGAACACCTTTTGACCCACTCTTTAACAGCACCATAGGTGAGACATCCACAGACCCTTCTACTGCAGTGCCATTCATGGCAGCAACCACCCCCTTGGGTATGCCTAATATGGGCAACACTCCACCATTAGGAATGCCCAACACAGGGCCACCTCCTGTTATAGGAATCCCCAACACAGGGCCACCACCTGTTATGGGTATACCCAACATAGGGGTCACACCCCCTCTGGTTTCCACAAACCCTATCCCCGGAATCCCTACTACTATTCCTAACCCAAGTGTAACCCATGTTGCACTTGGAAGCGCTAGCCCGTACCAGACCACACCTATTGGAAGACACATACCTTCAATACCTAGCATACCTTTAGGTGCTACTGGACCCCTACATCATACCACCATGACTAGTCATGTCCCAATCACTGCGCCACATACATCTGCTACCTTACCTTACATGGCGAGTCTGAACTTACCAGACTTAGACAGGCTCACCAATGACCCCATCAGACACGATCCTACGTGGCCTCTCATGCCCACCAAACTCCCCTCCGACATCCCTAAGTTTGAGGGCAAGGAAGGTGAGGACCCCCAGAACCATATCATGTCCTTCCATCTACGGTGTTCCTCCAACTCTATAGTGGACGACTCTGTCCGCCTCCGTCTGTTACAGCGCACTTTCACTGGCTCTGCAGCTAAGTGGTATATCGAGCAGCCCCATGGGACGCATGCCACCTTTACCTCCCTTGCCTCGACCTTCCTGCAGTTCTTCCAGTTACCTGTCCGCTATGATGCGGGAGTTGAGATCCTACTGTCTTGCAGAAAGAACACGGCCACCCACATAACTGACCACATTCATGAGTGACGTCGACGCCGAAGCCTCTGCAAAATCAAGTTAGATGACCGCATCTTCTTAGATTGGTTTCTAAAATCCCTCCTCCCTCTCATTGTGAAGGATGTGGCATCCAAAAGACCTCAGTCTGAAGAAGAAGCCATCCTCAAAGCCCAGCAGTTTGACCTCATTGACGCCCAGTCGGGTTATCTGTATACCATTATACCAAACGCCCCTCGAGTTGATTCATCCCAACACGATGCGCCGGGGGCATCCCACGCCGCAGACGGCATCATTGGTCGTATTACCCCGCATCCCCAACCCTTTTCCATTGCACATCCTAGCCATGGTCCCGACCTTTCGCGGGCTACATCTCAATCTGGAGCAACTAATTCATATGCTCCCATGGCACATCACCACCATATCCACGGACCTTCATGTCCACCTTAGTGCTTTGGTCATGCACCAACCGCATATGCCCCCCCAGTCGCACCTCAACCTGTGTACTATCCACAGCTAGCTGCGACAGCTAACCCAACACCTCCAATAGCTCAGGGTTACCAACAACCCCAGCAAGTAACTGGACCACCTCCAGCCCCACCGGTTTATTACCCACCACAACCTGCTCCCGCACCTGCGGAGAACTAAAATCCTCCCACTGCTCAAGGGCAAGTGTACACATAGCACAACCAGCCCCAGCACCAGAACAAACAGCGCAACCAAAATGCGCAACAGAACCGTGGAAGAGGACGTAACCGCGGTAATAACCAACAACATCAGCAAGGTCCTCCACCTCCCAACCCTCCGCAAAATAACAATGCTGCTCCTCCCAACCGGAATCCCAATCGTAATCCCCGGCAGCCTAAAAATAGCAACCTCAGAACAAACCATCCTTGTTCTATTTGCGAGGTTTATGGTCATTACACGCATTCTTGCCCACATTTGGAGCGAGCTCGGCAACTCTGGACCGACGATGCCCATCGTCAAGGGCAAGTGGCTCCTCAGCCGCTGCCCAACCCTCCACCACCTCAACATCAACCTTTGGTGTTGCAAAACCCCTTTCCAAACCAAGGTGTAGTGAACACTCAGCCGTTAGCTCCCCCTCAGGGAAACGCGCAACCACAACAGATCACTTATGCAGCTCCTGATCAACCCATGTTTGATTCAGGTACTCACCACTTGTTGATGATGTCAACTGCCGACGCCAACCTCCAAACCCGTCGGAACCAATATGGTTCCACCACTGAAGCCCCTCCCGCCAACAAGAACACTAACGTTAATCCCACAGATCAAACGTTACGTATACCTCCGACTCCACTTGATGGCGCTTCCAAAGCACCTCGCTTCCCACTTCGTCGCATTAATAATAATCCCAATGCTCGTGCTGCGTTGAATTACAACATTGTCGACGACTTAGCCCAATCTCCTGCAGCCATGTCTGCTTTAGAAGTTTTGAAAAACTGTCCTTCGCAGCGCAAGACTTTACTCTCTGCCATTGGCGCCATTGACCCCAATGATTCACAACTGATCGCATTCAATTCAGACCAATCTGAACCTCGACTGCCTTCCAGTTTAGCAATCCAAGTTTCCGTTTCCGTTCGGAATCTTGTCATCCATCGATGCATTATCGATGAAGGGGCCTCTACATGTGTCATGTCCACATTCGTTTGGCAGAAGTTGGGATCTCCCACTCTCCAGCAGTCCACCACTGCGTTGCGAGCCTACGACGGCCGTTCAGCTCAACCCCAGGGTCTCTTACCTAACGTCCCCGTCCAGCTCGCGGGTAAAACCGTGCTCATTGACATTGAAGTCATCAATGCCCAACTAGACTATAAACTTTTACTTGGTCGCAGCTACATATATGCCATGCGGGCTGTTGCCTCATCCGTATTTCGCACCATGCAGTTCCCCCATGAGGGACGCGTGGTCAAGGTCGACCAGCTCACCTATTACAATCCCAAGGCCCCTGCCACACCTGAAAATGTTCTCCCCATGGTTGAACAACCTGTTTGTGGTGCAACTACCTCATTCATTTCCTCAGTAGGACCTGGACTTTACTCCGAGGCGCCGATGACCTCTACATTCCAGGCCATTCCACCACCGTCACCGGAGACCCACGTCGCTAACCTCTGCACTCTTTCACAACAACCCGATAACCAACCCTCCTTGTTGCCTAAACCACCATTGGTACCTAGTCACATTGGAGTTACACCCATCCACACAATCCCCTTTCTATTTCCTCCTTCGGGTGTAGTAAGCGCCCCGGTTATGGCTACCCTTAGTCTACCCGGGTTAACATTGGGATTACCCGTGTGGTATATTTCGCCTCCCGTTCCACCGCCGACACCAAATGTCATCCTGCAACCATTGCAACCCATCCTTACTTCTACCCAACCACCTCCCGGTATCAATAATCCTTCGTCATCGACGATTCCCCCTCCACTCAGCAGGCCCACTGGGGGCAGAGGCCCACAACCATACACTGCCGTACCCCCACCCAAGGGAGTTAAACCTCCTCCCGTGTTCTGTGCTCCTACCAAATGCTCGTTGTGTGATGAGTTAGGCCATCCAACCCATCAGTGCCCACAGTTACCTGCATTGCAGGAACACATGCAAATGCTGGACGACGACCCCAACATCCCGGTGGTCAAACTCGATCCAAACCCCATGCCTTGTGATAAATCACTGCGTACCAACCACCCATGTGCGAAATGCGGTATTTACGGCCATTACTCACATAACTGTCCTGACATCCCAGATTACAGAGCAGCTCTCTACGAGATGAATAATTTGGACCTTGAGACGGCACCCCCTACTATCGAGGAGATCTACCCTCCCGCATCATCCTCATCTGGAGAGATTAACACCGTCTACATGATCTCTTCGACTACCACTACCTCATCACTTGATTTGACCACTCAAAGCTCCCGCAATGATGAAGAGATTCTAGAGGCTCCTATTGCCCTTGATTATCCCGGGGAAGACATGCACCATCGTCCATACTTCCTCTTGGAAGAGACTTCATCCACCACCGCTACCCAATCCGCGGTTGAGTCCAAAGATTTCCTTCCTACTAAAGTCGACTGGTTAAAGGATCCCATGGCCGATATTTCTCCCGTCATCCACATTGACATCTCTGACCCACTTGGAGCCCTTCATACCATTACATTAGGAGCCCCCCACCGTGAGCATGAGATTGGAGAATACCGAAAACTATTCCAAGAATTCACTGATGTCTTTACTTGGTCAGATACCGAAATACCAGGTCTTGACCCCGCCATCTATACAATCTCCACTGGACACCCCTCGGTCCAGTCGACCCCTTCCACCGATCCCGTCCGCACGCATGTTCCACTCTGCTACGTCGGTTTCGCCGATGGAGCAAGCCGTTGGTCCCCCAATCTGGCCTCCGCAGCTTGGGTAATATATTCCCCTTCACATGAGTTGATCCACATCGACGGAGTGTGTTTGGGTGTCGTGACTAACAACTAGGCCGAATATGATGGCGTGACCGGTCTTTTGGCCTCAGCTCTCCAAATGAGCATACGTCACCTGAACGTTTTCTTGGACTCACAACTCCTCATTTTCCAACTCAACAACGATTACCAGGTACTCGATCCCTGCCTTTTCAGAAAATTCCTGCGCACTAAACAAATGGTTAGACAATTTGAATCCATTTCATTTACACACGTCCCAAGAAACCTCAATAGTGTAGCGGACCATATGGCCAACAACATTCTAGACTGGCACACTAATCGCATTATACCAAAACAAAATGTGCATCCACATGCATAACATGTGCCTCCACGGGCATATACAAACCAAAATAAATGTGCATCCACGTGCATAACATGTGCCTCCACGGGCATACAGAAAATTAAACATGCCTCCACGGGCAAACATAAAGACAACAAATGCATCCATGTGCATACACAACTATATATCCAAACATATATATACATATATATATAAACCGTGATAGTCAACATGTCATAGGTGCCCTCAGCACCCAATATACAAAAAATACATGAGCCATACAAAATAGTGCTCCCCCATATGCTCATCAGCATTTGGGGGCAAATACATATCAGCTAGTCATCAGGGTCTCTGGGCTCCTCTGGCGCCTCCTCCGTGGGCCCCGCCGGACCATGGCGAGCCCGAACTCTCCGCTCTGCTGGCCCTGCTGGATCATCCCGTAGCCGGATCCTCCTCTCAGCCAGGTCATCCCGAGCACCATCCCTGTGCTCTGCCACAAACACCGCTGTCCTCAACAAGAGCGATCGCCACTCAGGTGGCGCTCCGAAGCAACGCTCCACAATATCCCGGTCCAAATCTCTCCAGCCATCCTCGGGGAGTCCAGCTAGAATCATGTCGAATGTCTGTCTGACACCCTCTATGGTGTCATCTCGAGGGCCAACCCCTCGCCCACGAGCCGCAAACCCTCCACCGCGCGGAGGCGGTACCGCTGCAACCACCATCGCCCGCCCCTGACGAGCCACATAGTCGGCCGGCGGCACTGGACCAACATCTGCACAATGCAAGTAAGCCATCATATGCATATCTAACTATAATCATAGACAGATAAATCAAACAACACATGATATAGTATAAATCAAAAAACACAAAACATACCGTCTAAACTCCAGGCCTGTCCTAGGGCACGAGGCATCTCTGGGTCGCCTCGATAGTCCATACCGGCATATGGGAAATCCTCAATCAGCAGGGGCATCTGCTCCCACTGCTCATAGACCTCCTCCGTAAAGAAACCGCGGACACCACCGCCGCCACGAGGCATCATCTGCCCCCACCGCATCATGCGAGGCTCACTCACCAAACCATCACGAATGGGCACCCGTGGCCGCAAGGTCGGCACCCGATCAAAGAAAAAACAACATAGAAAAGAGGCATAACAGAACTCACCTCCCTCTCGACTGGCCTTGTCCAGATCTCTCCGGACACCAGCCAGAAACATCTGCCCCCAGGCATAATAAGTCCCCCGAAGAACAGAGTCCACCAACATCGTTTGTCCCCCAGACAAACGATGTGGCGCAGCAGCACCCAATATCCGCAGAACACATGCCCCAACGGCCCGCATATCCCACTCACGTAGAGATCGCAAACTAATAGAACTGTTCTGCAAAACGGCATCATCAACACAAAAAGTCTGTAGCAAATCCTCCATATCTACACCTGGCGGGATCCTCGGCAGCAGATCTCCCACCTCCCCTAACCGAGGCAACCCAGTCAGAAAATAAACATCCGTGAGGGTGATCTCTAATCTCTCACCCCCAATAATAAAAGCACACTCCGCCGGCACCCACCAACTCACTAGCTTGTTCAGGAGCCGTCTCACTGAACGAATAGGTGGGATCTGAGCGAACTTCAAAAGTCCGCTCACCGCCAGAGTCTGTCGCACCCCCGGATCAGTCTGAATCCGCAGCATCAGATCATCATCTATCTCCCGCTCTCGCCATGAGGCCAATGGTCTCCTCAACATCCTGCCAAAAAATAGAAGAAATTTTTAGCCCCAGCAAAATTTTTTTTGCAAAAAATACCATCGCGGCTTTTCCATTAAAAACCGCGATGACCATCGCGGCCTTTCCATTAAAAGCCGCGATGATCATCGCGGCCTCCAGTCAAGAACCCGCGATGAACATCACAGATATTTTCCAGACAGACGCGATGAACATCGCGACTATCTCCCATGAACTCGCGATGAACATCGCGAGTTCGAACCTCACAGTCGCGATGAACATCGCGACTGTCAGCCTAAAACCCGCACGGTTCATTGCAGGAAGAGACCCGAAACCCGCGATATTCCACGTTGGGAGGTCAACGTGGAATTTCACGGCCTTCGGGGGCCCGCCGCCAAACAAAAAAGACATAATTGAAAAGGCTAAGGCAAATAGGATTACCTGAAACTCGCAGAATCGAAAACTAACGGTCAAATCTCCCAGAAATCGAGAAAGAGCTCTGACTGCTCTGCCAAACTCGCACGTAACAATGACATGTCATATGGTCCCCACGCCCTATTTATACAAATTCCACCATTTTTCAAACCGCCATTCCGGTCTCATACGATGTCCGTTTCTCAAACCGTTGGTACCATTGCAATCAGCACAGCGAGAACTTCATGATAGACCTTTCCTTTTCCTGTTTTTATCAGGTCCATTTTTTGACCATTTTTTGGGCGCCCTCATCGCCTCGATTTGCATGCCACATCGGCCGTCGTCCGTTTTTAGCGAGTCTTATATCGCCGGATTCAGTTTTCCGCGCTCGTGATGATGCTTGAGATCATTTCTTGCTCTCACGTCCAGTTTTTTCGGGCATTTTTTCCATGCCCCCTTGTCACCTCGGTTTGCGTGCCACATCCGTCATTCTCCGTTTTTGACAATCTTTATATCGTCGGATTCAGTTTTCCGCGCTCGCGATGATGCTTGAGATCATTTCTCGCTCTCACATCCAGATTTTTCGGGCATTTTTTCATGCCCCCTCGTCACCTCGGTTTGCGTGCCACATCCGCCATTTTCCATAGTTGACCATCTTTATATCGTCGGATTCAGTTTTTCGCGCTCGTGATGATGCTTGAGATCATTTCTCACTCTCACCTCCAGTTTTTTCGGGCATTTTTTCCCATGCCCACCTGTCACCTCGGTTTGCGTGCCACATCGGCCGACGTCCGTTTTCGGCAAACTTTATATCGCCGGATTCAGTTTTCCGCGATTGTGACGATGCTTGAGATCATTTCTCGCTCTCACGCCCATACTTTTCGGCCACTTTTTAAAAAGTGCCCTCTCATTAACTCGGTTTGCGTGCCACATTGGCCGTAGCCCCCTTTGGACAATCTTTATGTCACCGGATCCAGTATCCCGCACACATGATGACGCTTGAGACCTTTTCTCGCTCCCATTAATCCTTCTTTGTTCGGTATAATTTTATCCCTTTTTCGGGCCGAGCAATCCATTTTACGAAAAAGGCAATTAGGGAGTTTCTGTTAAGCTCTTTTCTGACTCCTAAAACAATGAAAAGATCGCCGAGCAACCTTGCTTCCTTTCATGCTCGTTAAACCTATCTGAAAGGGCGTCTACCTGGTATAAGTTTACCCCTTTTCCGGACCTCGTAGACTAATTACGAAAAAGGAATACTCTAGTCACATCGACTAGAAGAGTTCTCCATCTGCATCATTTTATGTTTTTTCGGGCCTTGGAGACTAAACTTACGAAAAAGAAACACCAATGGAGTCCCCTTACCGCTTTCAGACTCTCTAAACATGAAAGCGACCACGAGCAATCACCATCCTGGGCTCGTAAAACCAACAGGACAGTAATCATAACCACTGCAGAGTCTTCTTATCGTTTTCAGACTCCTTAAAAATGAAAGCACCAATGAGCACGAACAGTCCTGGGCTCACAAATCCACAGGACAGTACCATTTCAGAGCACACTTTTATCCCTTCTTGGAGCTCATTGAAACTAAGAAGAAGGACCCAACGGCGCTTCTTGGTGCCACGACAGATCACGTCTACTCATATGGCAGCTTCCCCATTTTGGTCGCCTTTGTTCAGAGTATTCTGCAGTATGTCACCCTGAGAACCCCTCGACAGCACCCATCAGCTTGATTCCCCCCCAGAGTCAATACACACTCTTCAGTCCTTGAAAAGCAATGAACCCCACACCTATAAGTCAGTTCCCTACGCTGCCAGGTCAACCAAGTTATCATGCTCTGAACAAAGGAAGTTTGAGTCTTCCCATTATGACCCCATTTACTTCCCACCCCCACAAGTATGTCAGTGCTACCATCAGTACTACCACACTTCAGTTTTACACCTCGCGCTCCTACCAAGGAAACATCATTCCCTTGTTAGTTTCCAGTCTCCCTCTGTCGACGACAACCAAATTTATTCCATAGGATAGACCTAGAGGTCCCTGTGTCTTGGACTCATCACCATTTATGATGAGTGCCTACGAATCATTTTGAGAAGAATCCTCAGTGCTTCTCCAAATGGTTGTTTCTCACATGCTCGACTTCAACACCTTGATCGCATCATTGAGACTCGCACGGGGCATCGGTCCATTCAGTTATCAGTCGAAGACCCCGGATACCATCTGACTCCTCCACATTTCAGAGTCTACCTATGGATACAACCAGTTATACGTCTCCTATAGATATTCGGGTTGCGCATGGCGACAGTATTCATATGTACCCCAGTTTCATACTCCCTTGAGTATACAGTTACATTAATTCTCAGAGATGACTCACACTCTTTGAGTCCCTACAGATGTTGGACACCTTCAGTTTCAGCAGTTGATCAGCTATCCCAGTGTATCAGTTATTGAGATCAGTCATGATCATGAGTACATCCCAAAATAATGTACCCTCTGGACCATTATGATGTACCAGTAAATTTTTTATGTATTAGATCCCCCTTCTTGGGACTAATTGTTATGTATATGTCTTGATATGAGCATGGGTATGCCCGCCTCATCCATTATCAGAGATTATTCCTCATTCATATTGAGGCCATGTAATATTTGTTTATTTTTTGCAGCTTCCAAGGGTCGCGGATCCAGTCTCCAATCGGTCTCTTCTCCTCCCCAAAACCCCCAAAAAAAGGCAAAAGAACTATGATGTCTATCGGCCATACGATGAGCTCCTGCCCTCACACATCAGGGGGCAATCTGTTAACACCCAAAAAGTGCTCACTGGCTCATTCCCTTATTCACATGACCCATTTGCCCACTTTTCCACCATCTGAGCCTCTGAAGCCAACAAAAGGTCACCAAAAGACCTTAGTACACCCCTTTTTCCCACTCAAAAAGATTATTTTTCCTAAAAAAGCATAAAAAAAACCCTCAAAAAGGGTCCAAATTCTCAAAATATTAAAAAGGGAATAAAAATATTAATTTTATTCAAAAAAGGAAAAAAGGAGGGAAAAGTACCTAAACCATGTTGGTCAATACCATTGGTTTCCACAAAACCACAAATGGTATTCCCCACCACCAAAACCTATAAAAAGGTGGTAGGGGCTCCTCATTTGACATCCATCCATATTCCTATCCTCATGCTGCCAAAATCTCCCTTGAGTTTTTGGCCATTGTAGCAACCTTGGAGAAAGGACCCATTAGAGATTGGAGCTGCTCACCATTGGAGCTATTCAAACAACCTTCATCACTTGAAGGTATTGTTCTTGCAAGCACTTGCTTGCCCCCATTTTTTCAATACAAAATTATTTCTTAAGTTTCTTGTTCTTGTTTTTAATTCAAAATGCACATGCTAGTTTAGTTTAGTTTAGATTTAGTTTATTGTTATTTATTTCTATTGAGACTGCTGCTACTAGTTAGCAGGTGCCCATAGCACTAAGCTTGGTTGCAAAACCAAGCCAACAGCAAGATATAAGGGAAAGGTGGCCTAGGGAAGAGCCCGGAATTAAGGCTGGGACATGCGTGACAGATGGACGTCAGACGCAACCGTCGGATGGGTTGAGTGGGCTTGGAGAAGGACGCAACTAAGATCCAAGGAAGATTGCAGTAGTTAATGCCCCCGTTGGGAAGAGTGAAAATGGAGGTAGTGGGATGAGCCATGGAGGAGGGTGGAAAGGGTGGAAAGGGAGGGGGGCTAGGGGACCCAAACGTTGAGGTTGAGGATGCCATTGGTTAAGGCATGACCACATTCCAACCTTGCTCCGGAATTTTCCATTCTGTCGGCAGCTGGATTGTTGTTCCTTAGAATGTGCAGGAAGGAGATGGAGTGAAAGCCAATGGCTGCAAACTTAAAGTGTTGGTGTAGATGGTGAGTGGCTTTGCGATGGTTGTTGACATATCTTCTTGCCTCCCTTTTGACCAACAAGGAATCCCCAAAGACCACTAGATTACTGACTTGATTTTTTTCTTTCTATTTCGAGACCTTTTATCAGTGCGAGCCACTCAGTTGTGTTGTTGGTCTTCTGTCCGATCCCCCATGCATAATCTTCAACTTTGTTTCCACCGGAGTCCAAGAGAACTCCCCCCGCGCCTGCCAGCCCTATATTCAAGTTCCTAGTTTTAGTACACGGTTCTTTCTATTATGTTTAACCACAATTTAAAGTGCCTCCCTTGCACTTCAACACCCTCTAAACAATTGTTGGCATTCCTTTTCCCAAGAGGAAGGATGTATTCTTCCAACTCTCATGATGGTTTCCCTCAGTCCCTTGCTTTCATAATTACATGAAAAGACTTGACCAATCAACCTCTTGCATGTACTGAATTATTGGTTTAATGAGTTAGTAGAGGTGTATGGATTCATTAATGGATTGTGAATAGTTTATAAGATAACATGTTATCACATGGCAATAAATGTTTCACTCTCTCATAGACCCCCTTTCATGATCCTCTCTAGTGGAATCATATCCCCTCTCATTCTTGTGCTCTCATAACCAACATGGAGCATTTTATAATATATTTTAAACACTATAATTTACATATATTTCAGCTACCATGATAAGCCTATCTCATGGTCCATAGAAACGCATTCACATATGTGCATAGGCATTCAGTAACTAGTTGTGCCTTGGAATTGAGCTTCACTATAGAAACTATGCTACCATTTTTACAATTTATACATATTTTAATTCAATACATTCCAAGGGTAAAATATTGTGACACTACAATATCCACCCCCTTAGAATAACAATGTCCTCAATGTTTCTTTTTCTTCTAACGATGAATCCACATGTTCATTCATTCAACTTCGCATACAATGCAATCCTCTTCATTGCAAACTTGCATAGCCATTGGCTATCTTGGACACAATGCTCAAAATTCATTTCATTGTCATGGAATGCTTCCAAGGTATTTTATTTCAGCACATACCTACAACTATTGTCAAAGGAAAACATGCATGTCATAGTCATTTCTATGCAACAAGTATTCCTTCCATAATGTATGCACATTACATCACAAGATAAAGTATGCAGTTCTACTCAATACTTATCTATATTAATATATCATTGATTCGCATAGATACCATGGGCAAGGTTTGGTTTATGGTCTCCTCTAACACACCCAAAATATATTTCCTTCTTTATTAGAGAAATTATATATAATGAATCACACACGATAGATTCATTCAACTCACCTCATCTTTGGAGACATGCAAACTTATAGGATCATCATCCCCTTTTCTAGTAAGAAATCCCTAACCCGATCCATCATTTTCTAAGGCTTTTACATTTAAGAAGAGTGCAAACTTCTAGAGTCTTAATATTAGGGCATTGTATTGACAACCTTTAATGTCTAATCAAGGAAATCAAGGTATAACATAGGGTTCTAATTTCATCTGATGTAGCATCCTCCCCATGCTTTCCAACTGATTATAGTATCCTTCAATTTTCCTCACTATGAAAACCCATCATCTCACCTATATCAAAGATATACAATTACCATGAGATGTTCTCATCCAAATTTCAATGCAATTTTGATTACAAGAATCAAATTTCATGGTTATGATAGTCCTTTCATAATGTTTGGCACGTGTATGTAGTAGAAACAAGTCTTCATTATGGACTTAATTTTATATCCATATCAAAGACAATTATACTCGTAGCTTGTCCTTCTTGATAGAACTTTCTTTCAACCAAACAAAACATGAGTATTCATGTATACACTCTTTTGATTGCACTATTCACGGCAACTCATGAAATGACTATTTAATCCTGAAATCAATAATTCAATCACTTTAATGTTTTAAAATGTATTTTAACTATAATGAAAAATTTCTCGTCAAAAACGCATTACTAGCTCAAACATGATTTCTGACAATGCAATCAAACATACATATGTAAGAATCATGTATGCAATAATTACATCTTTTTCATTGACATAATCTACTTATGCATGCTTACATTACACTAAAAATCATATAATCATGTTATGCAATCAACCATAACAAGTTGGAAGGAATATCCATCACCTTGACACATCATCCAACCTCCTCCCCAACACTTAAATGATTATCTTGATACCTTTCTTTTAAACCATACACAATAGGGAAGGCCTCGCATTTCTTTGCTAGTAAATCCCTCAATAGCCCTTCCCCTTCAATGCCCTTCACGATAAGCAAGAATGTTATAGTCCAAAACACCAATACAAGCATTGAAAAAAATGGATACTAATGTAGCGCTATAACCTTTTCCCAAAACCAAAAACATTATGGTCTCACATGTGACATTCATCTTCACAATAGGAACATAAGTAATTACTTGTTTTGGTTATTACTTCATAGCCAACGTAACACAATCATTCTATCATACAACACATTTGAAGGATTTTAAAATCCTTACATGTGCTAGGACCCTTTCCTTTACCATAACTCACTTGGGTATCAATCAAACATAATATGCATGCATACAAATATCATCAACGAACCAACTATGAACTTATACATTATCAAAGGAACTCTTACCCAATTCCTTTCAGCACACGTGAAATATTGGCATGACCTGTTTCATATATATGGTTTTCATGAACATCTATGATGCTACCTATCCAATTGGTGTCTCATGGGATCTCACAACATCCCTTGAAAAACATCGTATTGCTTCATTCTTTCGTGATTAGACAATGGGAAACAACAATATTTAAAAATCATTCCCACATTCATGATGTATATAACAACATATCTTGTTTAGCCAACATGCAACATCATATATGCACATGCATTCTACCACATATTATTGTCAATATGTTCACTTGTGCATGCCCATTCTGACTATATTTTTATTATTATATTTTTTTCTATCCTTTTTTTTATCATCATCATTATTGCATTATATTTTTCTTGATGGCCATGTTCACCATTTACTACTCCAACAACTTCTTTATCATACCGTAGCTTCTTTCAATCTCTTGGACCTCCTCTACATTTTACCCATTTTTTTATAATTCTCACTCCATTTTCCTTGAGCAAGTCTAGCTATGCCTTACTTGGTATTTCCTTATTATTATTATGCATAAATAAATGTTCATATGTTCGTCCTGCTTTATTTTCCATAATATGTAGCTTGTGTTATCCTAGTATTATGCATCAAGTTCAAAAAATAAAATAATATATTGGAGTACACACAATGTACACCAAATGTGAGCATGGAACACAACTCTAAAATACATTATATAGATGGTTTACATAATAACTCCTTATAAAATAGGAGAACTTCGTCCAACTACCCCAATACATTCATTAGTCCCAAATCACCTTTCTCTCTCAATAATGACCACATGACCCCTATATATACATATTCACTCATTGCATGTGCGCCTTTATTAGGATGACCCATATAACATCTACATTTACCCCATATATTATCCCCTTGGGGTGATATCATAGTACCCTCCTTCTAAAATATTTGTCCTTAAAGATTTATAGTTAAGGGCTTTACATGTTATGAAGCCAAGTAATGGGATTTTCTTACATTCCTTCTCTCTTGTTGCCACTAATGATGATCCATCCATCAAAAATCATTTATTTTTGGTCTTATTCCTTGATAGTTGGTTGTTGTCTAATTTTCTTTCCTTTGATCCCATGTGGTGCTGTTGTAATTTCTCCAATTTGTTGCAGTTGAAGGTCTTTGATAATATTTTGTAGAATAATGGTTGCGTGCATCTGCCATGTTCCATGAATATTGTTGATTGTTCCATCTTATTGATGTAGAGCTTTTATTTCTTGGAAACAAAGATGTCGATATGGTTTCACCTTTGATGATTTTCCCTTAGTTTGCTTACCCATATCATTAGTCTTCTTTTCAGATACAATGGCATACTTTATCCTCTCCACTTGGTCTTTGATTACTCTCTCCTTTGAGATGATACCATCATATTTGACTTTGACATTTTCATGCTAGTGCTTGACCTCTTCAATTATTTTCTAGTGACCTTCATGAATCTTGTCTTCCTTCTCTTTTTAAAGCTGCAATGGGATGGCATTGATCAAATTCTTAAGTCCTTCAATTCTAGATTGCATTTCTAATTTTACCTTAGATATATTTAGGGCTTCTTCAACCTTTTTGCAAATTTCCTCTCCAAGTCTTTTGGTAGTCTTCTCTTCAACTATCATGTTAGTATCTCCATCCTTATTCTTTGATTCAAAATCTTTTAGAATCTTTTTTTCATATTGTTAACATCATTAAGAAGCTCTTGATTATGCTTACATAAACTTTTGATTTCTTCATCTTTATTTTTCAATTCTTTCCTCGGCTTATCTTTTTCCCACTTTCTATTTCTTATATTGGCATGCTTTAATTTATTGACCTCCTTAAAGAGTAATTCATCAAAGGCACACATCTTGGACAATTCATCACTTTTTTTCTTGATCTCTTCTTTTGATCACTTCATTTCTTAGTCCTTGTTCATTTTTTTTAGAATCATTCTTCAAATACTTCTCATATGGCAATTTGTCCAATATTTTTATCAATACTCATCCACCACTTAATAGCTTTACCATAATAATAATAAAAAATCTTCTTTACCAAGAGTTATAATTGTTTTCCATCTTCAACCATTTCATAGGATCATTTTTATCTTTATCTTGATCTCCTATAAATGTATGCATTCCCATTGTTTCTAATTTGGGGTCTATTCCAAAACCCTTATCTTATAATTCCCAAAACTTAAACATTCATCCCAACTTATTGTTCTTATTTTTCAAAAATTATTATTTTGTATTTCCTCTTTCCAATGGATTTTGAATCACCTCAATCGTACATCCTAGTTAAAATCTATAATAATTTTAAGTTAACCATACCTTTTAAAACCTTGATTTGGAGATTGGCTTACTAACCAACCTTGCACCTAATGTAACTATGAAATTTTGGCACCTATAGTCTAACATTTCACTTTAGAGTAGCCTTATATGTCTTCTCTACACTTCCATAGGTTTGAACAAATTCAAATATTACAAGACAAAGTAATGGTAACTTCCCAAAGTAATGGCACATGTTGCATGAGATAAAGCACCTCAAAAGAATGCTAAATAGAATATAATATTAAGCTAAATGATTTTGTTTCAATATCCTAAATTTATATGTTAATATAGAAAAATTTGCATAAACATTGAATTGCAAATGTGCCTCCTCTAATGTTTCCTTTTATGTACAACTTTGACATATTGATAAGATATCTTTTTAAATTTGAAACAAATTATTCATTCCTTCTAGTGCTATCGTGAAGATATTTTTCCAGATAACTAGTTTATCTGATTTCATTTGCAAATAATTGTTTATAGAATTGTTTTATTGTATATTTTCTTAGCAATGATATGTTAAATCACAATGTTAATTTTCAAATGGAGTCAAAAAATTTAGTTGTGGAAATTATCAGAGTACCTTAACAATATGGTCTTTGGTAAAAGCCTCTTCTAAACATTAAATGGCTTGTCGCACATTTTAATGTTGAACTACACAATCACAAATAGATTTGGTATGAAACAAAAGTTGCATATGATCATCTGTTTCACATGATAAGAGTGCTCCATAATGACCACACATCAGGTTTTCATCATGGAACGATATATTACAATGATATCCATATTTTCCTGGATTCAAATGGAAGTATTGGATCCTTTTGATGAACGATCAAACCTAAATGAAAATGTACATTTCCTCCACAAACCATTTGATGCAGAAAACATCACCCCACAAGCCAATTGCATTGTGATGAGATTGGCATGATTTTGAACAAGGCATTCTTTAAAAATATTCTTCTACATCATGGACACCATGAAGTTATGGTAGGAAATCATTATTCAATTCAATCACACTAAAGAAGTGCACTGGGGTCCTAATTCAAAAAAAAAACGATATACTATTGCTTTGTGTATCTTGGTTGATGTGTACTCTAAATACAACAAGATTGTAAACACATCAAACAATAAATTACCCATGATATAATAGAAATTCCATATATTGATTAAATGAAACCTAGATAAGAAAATATCAATCTCTCGAAGCTTGAAGTTTCTTATTGGTTATGCATTAGAAACAACCAGGTAAAGAACTTTGGATAACTTCTCCACATGTTCTTATTGGTTAACCATATTCCAAAGTAGGGATTGTAGATTAGAAGGGTTCTACTGCATGGGTGTCCAATGTCTAGTTAGTGGGTGTGAACCATTAAAAGGAATTAGGAATACTTCTTATAACAAGGATCGCAAGTAAAAATCCAAATAAAAAAGGGACTTGTTGGAAAAGAGAAGGAAAAAGAAATAGAAATTGCTCACAATGGAAATTGCTCATACATATTGAATGGATAACGTACATATAAAAGTAAAAGGGAGGATATTACAGAATGTGAATGATCATAGGAATACTTGATCCCATGCAATGTGAGAGGTAGCATAAGGAAAGAGAGAATTTTTTAAAAACCGAAGGTGATGCAATTGTATTTTTGGAAAATTGTTTAAATTTTAAACATGATTTTAACTATTTGATTGGGAAAAGGTTGTTGAAAAGATTATTTTGTTGTTCAAAGCAACTTGGGGATGAGTTGTTAGTTAGAAATATAATAAGTTATAAAAAAAACTATGCAAAAAGGAAAACTTATCATTGCATAGATAAATCTAAAAAAAATATCAACTGGAAATGGGAATCGCTAGTGATGGGATTTTTTCATCAACAATAATACTGCATCTCGTTGAGACAAGATAGCAGCAAGAATGTTGTATCTAACCTTTACTTTAATTATCGACCTAGGGATTTGTACAAACTTGTGAGGGTCCTGCACAATATATGCAACTACAAAAAGAACTAACTGTGCCTAGTAGCATGCAATTGTAAACTAATCAACCAAAACATTCAACTGTTGATAAAATGAAAGAGAAAATTCAATCTAAAACTAAGGGTTGCAAGAAACATGGATCTTATCATTCAACCAAACACCTATTTCCCTTATCTGTGGTTTCAGTGACAAGCATCAAGAAGTTCTTCATCTATCTTTAGAAAAAAAATTTGTAAAACTTTCCAATTACCCTACCATGGCTCACTTAATACATGCATTCAGTCACATGAAATTCTAAGTAAGCAGTGAAACAAAGAGATTTAATGCTTTACCATGTTCGTGTATCAAGATCCAATGCGTAATGAAAGTGAAAATGCAATTTGAAACTTAAGATAAGAACCGTAAGGATATCTATGACAATCTCAATTGTAGAAATAATTCATTAACATAATTCAATTAGGAATGCTGGAAATATCTACAAAATGTAGTAACTCTACGTTATCTGCTCTGGTTTACTAAAATGAACATGAAATAATAAATCTATGATACCAAAACAAGTCCCTGTAGCCACCTATGGATAGGCCTTGATCCAAAGGTGGCATAGGAATAGAAAGCTACTCAATAATATGCAGGGATAAGAATCTTCATGAATCGGTAAAAGGGTTGTTAAACATCAAAATATTGGTCTTCAAACTGTAATGGTTGTAGTAGAAACTAAAATCATAACATATGGGTGCTAGCTTGACCGGTTGCTACCCCTTGAACATAAATATAAAATGTATCTCCTAATCTAACTCATCAACTTCTAGTCTACTTGAAGAGTCACTATGCAAGTTGTGCTAGATGCACTAATGGAGGTAGGTAGGATCATGCGGGATCAAAACAGTGAGAGTGCGCCATCATGGGTATGTTCAATTAGTTTCCTCGCACTCTGTGGATTTGAGTACTAGGCCTCCAACTGGTGATCTCTGAATACGTTGAATCCACTGTTTAATCGAAATACTTATGCTTGCAATTGGTGTTTTTATCTTTAATGGTGTCATATTCAAAACTGGAAGTGTCATGAAAACTGATAATGCTTTGTCATTATCTTCCTGTGCCATAGGTAACTATAACTTCGACTGGATCAAAAGTCAAAACTGATGCTTCTACTGAGTGTTAGATCAAAACAATGTCATATGAAAACCTAGTTCCTTCATAACTATGCTAATCAACCACTTCATTAGTATTCCTTGCACTTTAATTATTAAAAATGAAGAATTGATCAACTTAAACAATTAATTTTAAATCTTCATATGATTCTAACTAAGTGCCTTGCTCATCTCAATTTATGTGTATTAACTAGCTTATGAGGCTTAGAATACTCTAAGTTGACAAGAAAATGAATAGCTTTTCTAACCTAAGGTAAGAGCTATCAACTAATTTAGTCATCACATAAATAAATCCAAAACAAATAACAACTGAAAATATGATTCACCTTTTTAAAGAAAATAATTAATTAACATCTATTAAAGAATATATATAATATTTTAAATAAATAAAATAAATAACTTTATAAAAAATATTTAAATTTATTTAAAAGCATACTTAAAAATTAAAATATATATAGATATATAATTGAGAGCAATAAAAAAACCTAAAAAATCTCATAAGCAAAATACAATTTATTTATTTATTTTATTTTTTTTCGCGTAACCGTGGGAACCTCTCCAAACCACCCAGCGAGCGCAGTCATTGAACCACCTGGATATTAAACCCACGAGCCGGGGCCAGCCTAAATGTTGAACAGGGCTTCCAGCAAGAGTACGGCCACCATCGCAGTCGTACGAGCTTTTTTTAGGGTGCAATTTTCTGAAGAAGCTTACACCCGCCACACCTCCTCCGCAGGAATCGAAACTGGACTTCTGTCGAAACAACCATCAAACCTCACCGCTGGCTCCTGCCCTCAACCCCAACAAAATACAATTATTATTATACCAAGCAATGAATTGACAAAATCATAACTAATACCAAACATGTAAAGCCAATAGATGATATTTCAATGCACACATGAATGAATACATAATATTAAATGTCGAACCCAACGTATAAAAATCCCAATAATTAATATATATATGATTACGCGTGTAGGGAAATGTTTGGTAAGTTATCCATTAGATTTTCTAAAATCGTTTTAAGATTTCCTTTTATAATTGGTTAAAATGAAGGATATTTTGGTCATGAGTTATTTTAAAATATCTCTCTAGTTTTAAATTGATCATTTTTTCATATCACTGTGTTAATGGCGTTTTAATTAATTAACTTCTAAGTCATTACATGTTTTAATAACCATTTTTCAAATTTGAAAATTTTTAGATAAAAATTAAAATCCAAAAATAGAAGTGACACTTTCTTTTATTAGCATAAGGAATTAGAAAATTTTACAATAAGTTATATTTTATTATTTTATATGTTTTTCAAAATAAAGTTAAAATTGAATTTAGATAATCTTTTAAAATGGATAAAATAGATGATATATGGTAGTGAATTGTTTAAAAATATCCCATAAATCGAAAATCATAATTTTAAAATTTTAAAATGATTTTAAAGAGAGTAGTCTTGCCATCAACATAAACACATGAGTAAAGCATATTGTCTAGAATCAACACAATCAATATTTATGAAGAATTTATTGGAACTTATGGAAAACGTTGCTTCAAGAGTGTGTTGTCAAGACTTGTGGAAGACGTTAGTTCATATTAAGGTATGAATGATATCGATATCATCTACATAATAACTTTTATGGAAGGCATTAGTTCTTCCACTCTAAATCCTATACGTGTAAAACCTTACATGATACGACCATAACCAAAATACTTATTTCCAGTACATTACATTATGAATAAAAAATAAATATGATTAGGTCCATTGTGGCCTTCCATGTTGTTACCAAACTTTGACGATTGCATGACAAAGGATTGCTTCATGGCTTGATTTGTTGATTGTTAGATTGTAGCATCCTCATTGTCCTCTAGGATATAGGCTTTAGTTGAACTGGTTAAGGAAGGATGAGATACTGATTTGTTTCCTTTTTTTCCTCTTTTTTTTTTTTTTTAACAAGAACAGGGAAAATAGGTATATTTATAAAGGCTGTGCACAGCCATTCATTACAAGCTTTCAAAAATAATTGACAGAGTAGCAAGTGCCTGAAAGTTTGGAGCTAAAGTTTCTAACTGCCTGCCTGTAAAAGTTCTAAACAAAGCCTTTCTAAAACTGTTCAAAATAAAGCAGGGATAAACCCTGATAAACTGATTGTTGAGGATTATACAAAAAAACATAGAGTCTAAAACATCAAAAAGTGGAACCTGGACTAAGACTGCTAATTATCCACAACTTTTGAAATAGACAGAGGCTGCATCCTTCTTTTCCTGCTTAATCTCCTGATTGACCGTCAGATTGTCATGGACGCAGCTTCCCTGTGTTTTTCCGGTGATGACAGCAATGTCTTCCTGCAAATTATCCACCTTGCCCATAAGCTCAAACAAATTTTTCTCCAGGTCGTCAATTCTGGAGTCCTGGCATGCGAGCTGGTTCACTGCATAACTTAAATCCTTAGCCATCTCCTCATGCTGGTCCACACTGGTACAGACTGCGTTATACATGTTTCACACTGAGAGCTTGACTTCAACCATGGTGCGGCTCAGTGCGGCTATGGCCGCCATTATATTTTGCATGGTGCCAGCCCTGAAGTGAATTAACAGACCAGGACGGGAGGGAGGAGAGCCCAAATCGCCGAGAGAGAGCCGGTTCAACGCACTGGTGAGGGGACGAGCCATTTCGAAGCACTGCGAGGGAGAGGCAGGTGGTAGAGTAATTAACGGCTCGTGGGAGCTGACAGCACCATGAGGAGCCATGTGCCATGCGCGAGGGAGAGGGTGGCGTGTGGCAGGGGCACGAGGAACATCACCGACGGAGGAAGACGGGGGGAGGGGGACCCTCGAGCCACTAGACCCCTCCTTTTCCTTAACCATAACAATGTTTTCCATCTAACAAATAGGTTAGGGTATGAATTGAAACCCCAAGGCACCATTGAGACCCTCCGTGTGCCCAATGTCTAACAACGTTCCCTTGTTGGTTGCTGCATCCGCTAGCTTGTTGTTCGCTCGGCAGATGTGGAAGAAAGAGGTCTTAGAAAAATGAGGATTAGATTTTATTCTTTGCATGTACCTGTAAGCTCTCGATCCTTGAGGACCAACACCCCTTCTCATTATTTGAATGACATGTCTAGAATCCCCATAAACTCTAAGATTCTCAATGCTGAGGGAGGAGATCATATTGAATGAGAAGACGAGAGCAAGCCATTCAGCTTCATTGTTAGTCCTGCTTCCTAATCCCCATGAGAAAGTTTCAATTTTATTTCCTCCGGGATCAAATAAGACCCCACCCGCACCTGCCACCCCATCCTTCTTTTCCTTCTTTCCCAATCTCTAGTTCTTCAATTTTGGCCTGCAACATATCAATTTTATCTACAAGCTCTTTAATTTTCTGTGAATTGTTTCTTGGATTTATTCCCATTTTCCTTTGTTGAGTTTGAATTGTCTCTAACTGATGATTATGCCACAATAATTACCTATCAATTGCTTCTGCTTCGAGAACACTTTTTCTCTCATAATCCTTTCTCCAACATTCTTCAATGTGTCTTTCACACCTCTTAACACCATGTGTTAGAAACCCGTGTCAACCCTTCTCTTTACTTTGTTAGTATATTGTTGTTGGACACATATGCTTTGTAATTCGTCCCATAGTATTTGCTGATCCATAGTTTGTATTAGCCCATGGTATTGACCCATAGTATTGGACGTATATGCTTTGTAAGTCGTCCCGTAGTATTATATGTCCCATGGTATTGACCCATAGTATTGGGAATAGACTTAGTATATAAGTGTGTGTTGAGGCCAATGAAGGCACCGTGAAGTTATTTATATTGAGATTGCTCAAAGGAGGTTGCCCCCTCGAAGTGGCCCGCGATCAATAAAATATTTTGTGATCTAATATATCGTGCATTTTATCAATTAATTGTTGTAGGTTCCTCACATCTGGTATCGGAGCACTTTCTTGGGCTCGTTGGGTGGAATTTCTGCGGAAAAAAAAAAATTGCATCTGTTGAAGGTTCGGATCTGGGAATAATCCCTATTCGCTTAATTGTGGGAAGTACTTGGGAATAATCCCTAAAACTCATTGTGAGGAGTACCACAGGAACCCCGAAGTAGTTGGCCCATTGAGAGGACCTGCCAACGAAAAGGGCAACGACCCCTACTTGATTGATTAGTTCCCATGCATGAGGTAAACCCAGAGTTTTCATTTGTGGCAAAGCGGTTATCAGTTTTACCTGAGCCGTGGAGTGAGGGGTACTGCCCCAATACGCAAGCCATCAGACAACATTGGTGGCCGAGTGAATCCCCTAAACCGTTAGGAAGCCGAGCATACTTGGGGTCCATATCTATTTTTAGCTGCTAAATAGCAGATTACATCTGTCCAGACCTGTTTTCGATCACTTCTGCACCGTTGCATATCCATCTGTTTCCAATCACTTCCACGTCATTGCAGATCCATCTGTTTTCGATCACTTCCGCACCGTTGCAGATCCATCTGTTGCCGATCACTTCCGCATCATTACAGATCCATTCCGAAAAATTCTGTTTTTTCGCCATATCTCCCTTGTTTTACCTTAGTTTCCCTTGAAACTTCCCTGACACCCCTGCAATCCCATTCTGCATATTTCATTCCTAAGGACCCTATCCCAAATTCCACTTCGCAAAGCCATAAATCCCACATTTGTCTATTTTTAGGGTTTCCATAACTTCTTCGATTTTCACCCAATCGCCTTCAAATTTTTCCACCATGTTCATTCCCTATTTCTGCTTCTTTGTCCCTCTTTGACAATTTTTCCCATCCTTTCATCTCGCTTCTGAAATCCTCATTGTTTGCTTCCCTGTCCATTCAGAAGTGTCCAAAACCTAGTCACACCCCAATTGCCCATTGGAGTTTTTCCCAAATCCAAATTTCCCTTTACTAAATAAGCTTATGTTTGTGTTTTTCTAGCCATTCACAAAAAAAAAACCCCTGGTTATGGTTGTCACCCGCGCAGGAGCACAAATCATGGAGGAAGAACTTGCAGCCCTCAAAACCAAACTCCAAGATTTGGATGAAAATTTTCTCAGCCTCCATCTTCAACATTCAGCCATGAACACTGGGTTCTCTTCTTTCAGCAATTTTCGTGGGCCGAAGCTTGATTTTCCTCGCTTCAATGGTACTGATCCAACTGGATGGATATACCGAGCAGAACAATATTTCAGCCTGCATAATACTTTTGATGTCCAAAAAGTTCCACTTGCATCCTTTCATTTGGAACAGGAAGCCCTTCAATGGTACCGTTGGTACATCAAGGCTCATGACGAGCCAAAATGGACAGATTTTTTCCAACTCCTTTTGCAATGATTTGGTCCTAGTGCTTTTGATGACTTCACAGGAGCACTCACTAAACTTCGCCAAATTGGCACTGTGAGAGAGTATCAGACATAATTTGAGAAACTATCCAGTCACACAGAAGGATTGTTTGATGAATTCTACAGGAGTTGTTTTATCAGTGCTCTTAAGGATGAAATCTGCTCAGAGGTTAAAATGTTCTGTCCCAACACAATGATGGAAGTCCTAGGGTTGTCTAAGTTGGTGGAGGACAAGATCACAGCCCAACAATGCTCCAAATCCAATTTTGTTCCATTCAAAAATATGGTTTCCCAACAACCTCCCATCATGCCAGCTCCTCGTACAACTCCTATCAAGCATTTGTCTGAAGCATAGATGCGAGCATGTAGAGAAAAAGGGCTTTGTTATAATTGTGATGAGAAATTCACTCGGGTACATAGATGTGTTGAGCAACATCTCTATCTCTTAGATGTGTATTCTCCGCCTTCCTTTGAACTTGGTGCAGAAGCTCCAGATACACTACATGATCAAGTCGACATTCAGAAGTCGCATGTTGACCTTCTGTCTCTGGACGACCACCCAGAGATAACTATCCATGCTTTAGCTGGAGTCACCACCCCACAAACAATGCGGGTCAGGGGTTACTTCAACAAGATCCCTCTTACAATACTCATTGATTTTGGTAGCATTCATAACTTCATTGACCCTCGGATCTCCAAACAGGCTGATTGTTTTGTCCATCCTTGCTCCAACTTTGAAGTCATGATTTCCCATGGGGGCACCTTACCTTGTAAGGGGAAGTGTCGCAATGTGCATATCTCTATGGAAGATTATAACCCGTGCTCTGACATGTTTTCCTTGTCCTTAGGCGGATGTGATGTGGTTTTGGGCGCTCAATGGTTACATACACTTGGCCCCATCTTATGGGATTTTGCTTAACTTTGGATGCAGTTTTCAGTCAATGGGAAACAACACACATTTACGGGCTTACAACCAGGGTCTCTTCGCATCATTAGTTCACATCGCCTGGAAAAGATCCTTAAGAAGAATTCACATGGTGTCATCGCTCAACTCCATTCCATTCAAATGCACCCATCAACGATATCCACTACTCCCTTGGATAGATATGCAGGTGTCTTTGCTGAAACCAGTAGACTTGCCGCCTTCAAGAGACCTTTCCGGTAAGAATTTAACCGCATCTACATCTGAGAAGGAAATGATGGCTATTTTGTATGCAGTACAGAAGTGGCAGCCATACCTATTAGGGAATTATTTATGCATCAAGATTGATCACCAAAGTCTGAAAATTTTCCTGGAACAACGGGTCTCCTCCCCATCACACCTAAAATGGGTTATCCAACTCATGGGTTATGCCTATGCGATCGCTTACAAGAAGGGTAAGGACAATCTAGTGGCGGATGCTCCCTCTCGCACATTTGATGCCCCGATTTTTCTTTCAGTTATTTCTCTGCTTGTTCCAAATTGGTTGCAATATGTTCAACAGGGCTATGTCTTCTATGAACTCCATTCTTCTCCATCGGCAGGGCACTCTAGGTTCCTCAAAACATATGACCAGGAACAATGTAACTTCTTTTAGTAGGGACTAAAAATGACAATTCAACAGATGGTGGCTGACTGCGATACTTTCCAGGTCAACAAGGGTGAAACGACACTCTTTCCGGGACTGCTCGAACCCTTGCATATCCCTACACAGATTTTGACAGCTATTTATATGGATTTCCTTGAAGCACTCTAGTGGTACAATACCACATCTAAAATGACACCATATGAAGCAATCTATGGACAGGCACCGCCAGTTCTTCTTCCATACACCCTTAGCAGTTCTCCATTCCAGGAAATTGACTTGGTTCTTCGAAACCACGATTAGATTCTTCTCATTTTGTCGGACAAGATTCGCATGGAAAGAATTCGAATGAAACAACAAGCCAATCAACATCGTTCTGAGCGCACTTTTCAAGCAGGTGATATGGTTCTTCCTCGTCTACATCCTTCCAAGCAATCCTCCCTGAAACTCAAAAGGCGTCAACTTCTCTCTCAATCTATCACAGAGGTATTAATACAGTGGCACGGAATGCAACTCGAGGATGCTACAGGGGAACCACTCCTTCAGATTCCGCATCAATTTCCACATCTAAAGCTTTGAGGACAAATCTTTTTCTAAGGGAGAGGGGATGTTAGGAACCCGTGTCAACCCTTCTCTTTACTTTGTTAGTATATTGTTGTTGGACGCATATGCTTTGAAAGTCGTCCCATGGTATTTGTTGATCCATAGTTTGTATTAGCCCATGGTATTGACCCAGAGTATTGGACACATATGCTTTGTAAGTCGTCCCATAGTATTATATGTTCCATGGTATTGACCCATAGTATTGGGCATAAACTTAGTATATACGTGTGTGTTGAGGCCAATGAAGGCACTGTGAAGTTATTTGTATTGAGGTTCCTCAAAGGAGGTTTCCCCCTCGGAGTGGCCTGCGATCAATAAAATATTATGTGATATAATATATCGTGCATTTTATCAATTAATTGTTGCAGGTTCCTCACACCATGACGCAACTTTGAGTCATGTGTAGCACAATGACCACGTGGGTTTGGCATATTCCTTAAGGCACATGGACACAAAGAAAATTGTTGGTCACTCTTCAAGAGTATTGCCCCTAAATTGGGATGAGGATTATCCCTCAAGAAGTCTATAATGTACCTCAAAACAAGATAAACAAAGCAATCAACTTCAAATATACTATGTTGCGATTCACAATGGAAGGGAGGGGGCAATTTTGGTTATATTTCTATCATGCCTGCCATTAGTGCCACATAGATATTGCAGTCCCATCCTTTCAAAGTTTAAGACTCCTCCCTTTATCGTAGTGTTTAGAATAACGAGGGTTTCAAGTCTCATATATGGGCCTGTAGTTTCTTTTACAAACTCCCACTACTTATCCATGACACTTGTGTGACCATTATTTAGCTTGGATATTATCACTTGCTTCATGGTAAATGCTGTAAAGAAGGGTCCTCCCATTTGTTTTAAGAGCGTGTAAAGGCAAATGATCCCCTTCATTTGCAAGTTCATTACAAAACAATTGAGGTGTTGCAATACTTAAAAGAATTCACATTGTGGATAGCTTTTAACCAATGTTTGAGCTCCTATGATTATCTAACTTAGAGAGGGCTCTAAATTGAAACACATAAAAATTTGTGACATATGAGTCTCCAATCACCGGATATTCTTGAATTCCATATCATCAAATATTCAAGCTACTCATTATGAATCACAACATTTGAGGTATTGAATATGTATGGGAGGAAAAACCTATGAACCATTGCTTATGTAGAGAGGGCTCTAAATTGAAACACATATAACAATTTTGGAAAATATTCCTTAATCTTGTAATTATATTTGTATATTATTTTTAATATTTCATAAAATTTCAATGATATTTCACAATTTTTTAGTGTAATTATATATATATATATATATATATATATATATATATATATATATAATTACATTTATCTTTTGAAAAATGTGTTTGTTTTTTTCATATTATTAGTTTTATGAAAAAAAACTTTAATTTTTATAAAAAAATCATTTTTTATTTATTTTTCAAAGAATCTTATTAAAATTCCCCTAAATTTATTATGTTCACAAACATATCTCTAAATTCACAACAATGTCTCTAAATTCACAACAATGTTAAAAGAGTATATTTACTTCAATTAGCATTAATAATTGACCAAACATCTCACCATAAAAGTTATTTATAAAGTATATTATTAAGTGCACCATACATTATATACACATGAAAGTTCCCAATTACTTTTGTGTTGCCCATCCCTTTGAAGACTTAAAATACATAGAATGAAATGAATAATTCAACATAGCACTATATAAATATATGATGTAAACTAAACAAAACAATGTACAAACATTATAAACTAAACAAAACAATGTACAAAGTAGTTTAGACAAATAGAAACACAGTGAGCGCATCATGACACGAGAAACAAAAGTCACTCACACCATATACATAAATCATAACATGGACTTCCCAAATATAAACTTGAAATTCCTCTTCAAAGCACTAAGATTGTATAGAGAAAGTAAAAATGAAAACACAACTAATATACAAATTTATCCATTCCATAGAAATAGAACACTCTAAAATGTAGACAAAATAGACACAAAACCTAACCAGCAATAAATTTGTCATTAATAAATCATGTAATTCTAATAATTGGGTGTACTTGAATAAACAAAAAGTAAAACCCAAGAAGACTATTAAGGCTATTAAGCCTTAAGCTAGGCTTAGGTCAAAGAACATACCAAATAATAACTCTAAATTTTAAAAAACATTGGTTCACATGCATATAAAAGAAGAAAACATTAGCAACTTCGAGAATGTGTATGTGTCGAATGTATGAAACACTAAGCCCATATTTGATAAGGAGCATAGAGAAGATAGGGAATTAAAACCTTAGTCGATGTTAAAGTTTGGGGTTAGAATTGTATTTTTTTTAAATACTTGGAATTTTAAGTGATAAGGAGCATAGAGAAAATAAGGAATTAAAACCTAATTTGATACTAAAGTTTGGGTTAGAATTGTATTTTTTTAAATAGTTGGATTTTTAAGTAACATTTAATTGGTATCTAATTAGGCATGGCTAATTGGCGAGACAAATATAGTGCTCAAGGCAGAAGGGATTAAGTACGAGTTTGAAAAATACAATAATAACAAAGGGGAAAACACTTTTAGCAATGCATAAACATAATTAAAATGATTAAAAAATGTAAATAAGTGAGTATTTAAAGAAGATAATTAATCAATAACATTCTCACAAATGTAATTAAGCATTATTCCACATCTATAAAGAAACATGGATAGTCTTACAAAAATAAACCTAATATTTACTATATAAGTTGTTTGAATATATTTATAAAGTAGTAGTGTAAATTCAAGTAAATAGTTAGCTAACTAAATGTAGCTCTAAAGCTTTGGTTGAAAACAAACAAATAGAATTAAAATAAAATTGAAAATTAGTAAAAGTAAAGTAGTAATGTAAATTCAAGTAAATAGTTAGCTAACTAAATGTAGCTCTAAAGCTTTGGTTGAAAACAAACAAATAGAATTAAAATAAAATTGAAAATTAGTAAAAGTAAAAGTACATTTGTTATTATACTATTTATGAATGCATGGAATCATAAATAATATTAAACTTGCATTTTACAATGTTGATTATTGTAGATGCAATAATGAATCTAATAAAACCATAAACTAGCACAACCACTTAACTTATTTTTTAATGATTTATTTTGAATTTTGAATAACGAACATAAAATCAATCTGGACAATACACTTATTCCATCCTCTTTCAATGTAGGAAAAACATAGATGGTAGTTCACCCCAAATTCTAAGATATAAACATTTATTGATGTAAAAATGAAAATGTCAAGTGCCTAATACACAATTAATTAACAACTCTTTAACAAATAATTTGCAAATATATTTTATGAAATAAAGTATGAAAATCCCACGAAACATTATAATTTCCATATTCAATGCAAGAAGCTTATTTAAGCTTATTTAGTATGAGTAATAATAACTATTGATTAAACATTTCACCATAAAAAACATCTATAAAGTGTATTGTTGACTTCACCTACATGGAAAACCTCCATAAAATACATATGGCTATCCTTACCTTATTGAATAGGGAGACAAAAAATACATAGAATGAAAAGCAATATTCAACATAAATTTGTTAAAGGAACATAGTACACACCAATCTAGAAAAGGGTCCAAACATACAAATACATTTGAATGCAATGAGTGTATTGTGGCACATGTAGGTAGAAAATAGTCCAAACATACAAATACATTTGAATGTAATGAGCGTATTGTGACATATGTAGCAAAGGCTATTGACTTCATGAATGGGAAGCTTAACATGGACTTTTTAATTAAAAGTTTGAATTTATTATTCAAAGCATTAAGACCTTAGAGGGAGGGAAGGACACACAAATAGAGAAAATTAAGAAACGATTTAACAAACTCAATTCATAAAAATTTTAATCTACAAAAATATAGCACTTCAACTTATGTAGACAAAATAGACAACAAACATAGTAGGCATTAAATGCATCATTAACAAGGCATGTGATCCATTAATGTGGTGCACTTGAAGCCACCAAAAAAAAGGAAAGAAGGTTGTTGATCCTTTAGCCAAGGAAAAGGATGAAGCCCATCCAATAAAATAGCTCTAAGATTAGAAAAGCATATTACCCGAGCATATTGTAAAGTAGCTCTAAAAATACAAAACATATTTTGTTATAGTGCCAATAATAAATTGTCCAAACACAAACCTATCAGTTTGAGGAGCACGAAGCCACATAACCACTTTTTTTTCAAATAATAGAATTAATACCCAACGATGGACCTAAAATTGTTGGCTTTCATATGTGTGCAAATATCACATGGACTAGAAAGTCAAGTCCACTACCAAGAAGCAACAAATACAAAAGGTCACAACCACAAATGCATAGGAAACTACTAACAGAGCTATGAATGAAAAACCACTAAGACATTAAAATCCGACAACCAACAAGAACCCCAAAGGCCTCTACCTACAAACCACTCCAAAGTAAAAAATGAAACCACAAGGCACATCGATACAAGCCCTCATTTACACATTTGAAGCAACATTGACGATATAAAGCTACATTGCACTCACACACTCACTGTGTAGGCATCCAAAGCACTATTGCGAGGGAAACAACCTAGAGGAAAAGAGAGACCAACACAACAAACATGCGATCCCTTCCACAAAGAAGAGAGCAAAGAACGAGGCATGCCAAGCTTAACCAAATCCAAAGTCCACTATAAGCACCCTCCCATGGTATGCTCTAGAAGACTACCCATGCATAGGTAAGAAATTAAATCTTCGAATACAAAGATCTCCTAAAAAACACAAAAGCATCTTCAACACTCATTGGATTCAAAACCACTAAGATGCAATAAATGTATCGTATCATTCCAACAACCACCATAAAACCACTTTGAATTAGCTAAACATACATACCCCAACCCCAACACTTTTCTATTGTTTCCATATATTTCTCTATCACTTCCAACTACCACTCTAGACACTAAATTAATTCGATTAACAACATCTACCCAATTAAAAAGCAATTAAATATTATTTATAAAAAAATAAAAATCCAACCCAAACTTCCAAGTATCACTCTAAACACTAAATTAACTACCACTCTAAACACTAAATTAGTTTGGTTAACAACACTCACCCAATCAAAAATCAAAATGCAAAAAATACAAATTCAACCCAAACTTTAAGTGTTTTTTTCATACCTATGCAACCGAACATGTAAAACAAAAGCTTTTGCAATAAAAAAAAAAAAAATGTATGTTTGAGATATTTGTAAGTGTTTTTTTTAATACATATGCAAACAAACATGTAAAACAAAAGCTTTTACAATAAATAAAAAATTGTATGTTTGAGATATGTGTGAGCATTGTTATCTAGATATTTTAGATAGACACAAATATATATACATAAAATATGTGAAATTGGTAGGTTTTTTGGTTAGTCATAACTAACCTTCCAATTGAGATGTATAAGTATATTAGTTTTTTAAGTCAAGTTGAAATGTAGAAGTATATTAGTTTTTAATCTTTATCCAATGTAAAATATTTTATAATTAATTTTAAATTAAAATGTTATATATATATATATTATATGTGGTTCACAAACTTTTTAGAGGGGTTGTCTATATGTATAATAAGAAATTACCCGAGGCTTATTCCAATGGGGACATCAAGTAAGATCTTTATATAGCAATGAAACTTTCTATTCACAACTTACAGCATTCAAATGATAATTTAGCATTATCTTAGTGTGTATATATGTATATATATATAAAGAAAGAGAAACATATCATTGACATATATAAACTTATGATGTGACTTCTACATGATATTTCATGTAGAAGCCATACGCAATAGGTGCTTAAGAATATTTTTTAAAATGTTAAAGAATGGATGTGTAAAGTCATATTGGGTTAATGATGAGATGTATTTGTCATTTCCTTAAGGGATAGTGTCAATTAGTGGATGGTGTCAATATTATTTATTAGATGCTAGAGAATATATCTATGAAGAGATGGATTGGTCAATTCCTCTAAAGATGGTACCAAATTGTAAGAATCCTATCATAATGTTACGAAGTGCATATTGTTTGTTTCCTTTTTTATGATGTCCAATTTGTTAGAATCTATTCATTAAATTTCAAATGTTTAAATAAATTAATTGTCTTATGACATCATATCTTAACATTTATGAGAAGATGGTACTCTTCACCAAACTGGATACCTATCACAACTGGCTTAAAATCAGACAGCACATTCTAAATTAAAGAAAACTTGGCGGAGCAACTGAACTACGAGTTGTCCATTTATTAAGCAGATGACACCCTTCAGTCAATCTGACAACTGTCACAACTGACTTGCAATCAATCCACACAATCTTGGTGATAGGCAAAGTAACCACTCAATTTGAAAGTTGTGTTATAATTGTCTTGAAAATAATAGATGTTTTTAGTAACATTCAAAGTTAAGACGAACACTATTCAACTTGCTATAGGTGTAGCTTAAGATTTAAGGATCAACACGCCCATTATTGCATTAAATGACTTGCAGCAAGCTGAAACTCTAAAAACTTTGAGAAACTAACTCAACTACGTCCATCCAACACGTTGTATATACATTTTTTGAATAAGGATTGCATCCTTCTCAGACATGTTTTATATGTTTGGCATCTTTTGTCTCTCAGTAATAGAGAATGTCTCGTCGGGAATGGAAATAAGTGGAAAAGTAGGCAATGTTCTCTCTCTCAATAATACAGAATGTCTACTTGGGAATGGAATGGAATGGTATGGTTATAAGTGGAAGGTTTATGAGTTTGATGTAACATCTTTTAAAAGAAACGGGTTTTTGAATTGATCTCTCTAGAGGATATTCCTGTGGAACGAAGAAATGATTCTCCATATAGTTTTATTTTAATGCAATGTACAGGCTTGAGGAGAGCCTCTGGCTGCGGTGAAGAAGCAAAACCCCATTACTGTGTCTCCGTGGAATATTTTTTCTATGTAAAACGAGACAGTGGATTGGAGAACAGTAACAAAAGTTTGATTTCTGTGAGCAAATTCCTGGTACAAATAGTTAACCGCCAAGCTTCGATTCCTTTTCGAAAAAATCAACCATAATTTTTTTAATATTGCAAATCTAACATATTGGAAATACCTGCGTGCTGTACACGCAAATCCTCGGTAGGAAGTCGCTGTTGTTTCTGAGCATATTATGGGGTATCGATTCCTTCTATTTGTAATAGCATATTGAGGTTCTTGATGCAGGTGATGTGACCTGGGGTTGATACTTTGGGGGCTAGTGCAGCAGTAGGCTCTTAAGGCTCCACGTTTCATTCTTGTTTTTGGAATACACTTAGAAGATCGAGGTGGTGGATATATGGCCCCTTGGGCCCCTGGGCTTAGCCACATGTGTCCACCCCACTCTACACCATTCCGATTGGTTCCCTTTCTGTAATAATGCCCGACAATGTATGCCAACTTGTTCACATTCTCAAGGCAAGATATTTATTCATAGTGTAGATGGCATGCTGTAAGTAATACCACTAGGTTAGGTTGAGTTGAATGGCCTAGGAATAATTTTTCTTTGAAGAAGCAATCCATACTCATTGGTGGTTTAAGACTATTTGGCAACTTAACTTGCCTCTTAAGATTTCGTCTTTCATTTGGCTTGCATTGGATAATAACATCATGACCTGGGAAAATTATATACGCAAAGGTGGATGTGGTCCATATAGGTGTTCCCTTTGATATCAAGCTGAAGAATCTGTGGACCTGTGGACTATTTATTTTCTCAGTGTCCTTTCACAATCCAATTGTGGTAGGCTCTGAGATCAGTTACAAGCCTGAAATCCAGTTGGTGATTTGTTACTTTTCAGGACAGTGTGTGGCACTGGTGTCGTTGCGAAGACTACTGGGTATCTTTGCCTTGTTTTG
Organism: Larix kaempferi; assembly: GCA_027924585.1. Taxonomy (NCBI): domain Eukaryota; kingdom Viridiplantae; phylum Streptophyta; class Pinopsida; order Pinales; family Pinaceae; genus Larix; species Larix kaempferi. The sequence continues at coordinate 1,631,472 of BSBM01000734.1, read as the reverse complement.
TCACTTGGGAACTTTGGAAGGCATGGAACTTGTTTTTGTTTGAAGGAAAAAAGCCTTTCTATGCGGCGATCTGTAGCAGAGTAGTGGTGTCCTTCAAGGATTTTAATACTCCTCTATCAAATTTGTCAGGCAAGTCTGCTAAGGAGTTGCATCCTAGACCTACTATGTTTGATCATATCCCATGTGGTTATTTTGACGGGTCCTCTCAGAGGGGTGCATCCATCAAGGCAAGTGCGATTTTGAGACTAAGTGCATATCATTTTTACAAAATCTGGATGAATTGCGGTTAGGGCACCAACACTAGGAGCGAGTTGGTTTCCCTCTAGATGCTACTCATATTTGCGAAGTCTATCGGTATTTCTGCTTTACAAGTGTTAGGCGATTTCAAGGTGATTATTCACTGGGCATCGGGGATTTCTTCCCTCAAGGTTTACCATTGTCTTCTTGGTTGAAGGAGACTAGGAACCTCATAAATGGATTTGATCAAATCTCATTCTTGCACATTTATAGGGATTTTAATCAGTTGGTGGATGAGTTATCCAAGAAGGCCCTCTTGGTTCCCAAGGGTATCATTTACTTGGAAGAGTGGTCATCGGATCAACTTCTCTCTCAGGGCTCTATGGATGTTTTGTAGATTTAATTTTTATGTATATTTTTGCAGCTATGTATTATTCTCCTTTTTTGCAGTCGTATCTTACTTACTTATTGCAGGTTTATAGCTTTGAGGTTTTTCAACAGCTTGTTGGATTTTTGGCGATTTTGTAAAGACTCCACAACCATAAGACTCCACTGGAAGAAGAATTCTGCGTATAAGAAATGAAGAAGTCAAAGGGAAATACTAGGTATCAGCTCATTAGTTTCCTCCATGAGCTTTTGTTCTTATTCATCAGTTCTTTCCTGTCTTTCCCACTACATGTCAAAATAATCATTTTTTGCTTTGTCTACTTCGATGATCATAAACCTTCAGTTACATATCCCTCTTTAGAAGAAGAAAGTTTGCATTCTTCTTGCATTGTTGATGTTGATCATATTCCTTCATTTGAAATACATGTGCAACATGATGTACATATACCCATCTCTCTTGAACCTGATTATTCTTGTCATCCTGTAGAGAATAAAGCCGATCCATTACTTTCTATCATTACTATTGAAACTCACTCTCAACCCACTGAATTTCGGTCTAAAATTAGAGAGAGAAGCTTTAAACCTTTAAGGTTGTCATCTACTCTTCATCCTTACCCTCCCAAGTATTTTAAATATCTCCCTCTGTTTACTGGAGAAGATCATGTCACAATAGAAAAGCACTTGGAATCTTTTCACAATTTCATTGACAATTTTGAGATTGTACACGAGGATATCTTCATGAGGATATTTTCCAAGTCCTTAGTTAGAGATGCTGGGTTCTGGTTTCGAAATTTAAAAGCTAATTCAATTTGATCATGGGGAGATTTAGACGATGTCTTCTTCCAGTATTGGGGTAAGAATAAATCTTATGATCAATTTCTTTCTGAATTTTATGGTTTGAAAAGGGAGAATGATGAGCCAATTATTAAGTTTAATTGGAAGTTTCAAAGCTTTTATGTCAGTATGCCTACGAAGATCAGACCTTCGGAAAGACTTGCCATGTTATATTATGCATTAGCTCATCAACATCCTGAGTTAGTCCTCCATCTCAGAGAGAGGAATTCATCTTCCTTACAACAAATGTTTCCAAATGCCAAAGAGATTGAAGACAATTTACGAGCTTGTGGAAAGCTTGTAGATCAAAGTAGAGATGAAGATTTGGAACAAGAACAGGTCTATGGACAACAAAAAGCAGGTTTGAACGCAGAGGAATCCGAGGAAGAATATGGACTAGAAAAATCTGATCCGGATTTTTATTTTCCTCAGTATGCTAATGCATCTCCTTCAGATTTTATTTCTTTCTCAGATTTTGAAGTTAATCGATCAGATTTTTCTATTCTTAAAAGTGATGATTGTCATGAGAAAGAGTATGCAAAGGATGATAATATTTTTGTCTCAAAGAAAATTGTTGCTTCTCAATGTCTTGTTGTTGATATTAAAAATCAGCTGCTATTTTTAACTTTCAATGACTTTCATAATTTTATATTCTCAAGTTCTGCTCAAGCATTTTGTTTTCATCAAGAAGCGGATCCTATACTTGACAGCTATGTTTTAGAGTCTAAGAATGATTTTGATAACCAGATTTTGATTCCAAATTTCAAGAGTAATGAAGACAGATTGCATATTTTTCATGCTTCATCTTCCATAGTGCACAATGAAAAAATCAACGAGGAATAAGGCAGTTTACGCAGTTGAAGCAGCGGTTATGTTTCTTGAATCAGCTAGAATGTTGTCATGATTTTCAAGACCCAGTGGCCACTTACATGGAGTTAATATTTTCAAAGGCTTTCAATGCTATAGCATTCGGAGTACAGGGAAATCATAGCAGTATGTATATGTTGCATATTAAATTCCTGTCGCAAAAATTTCATTTTTTATGCACTCTTCCATTTACTTGTGGACGGGAAAATTATGTGGTTAGTCATCTGGTTGAATGGCTATATTGGAAATTTGTGTAGATCAATCGACTAGATAATATAGGGATTTGTATATAAATAAGCTCATCTCTTGAGCATAGTTTTAGTTTACAGTGTGTGGACTTATTTTTAGCAGCTCATTTTCAGCATGTTGGATTATAGTAGTTCAGATGGTTAATAAGACTCCATCCCAATGGAGCATTGGTGCTTCTTATTGTCGGTCGCATAGTAGCCTCAGTTTGTAGAACAAGGTCATTTCAGAGCTTGCAGGGAAAAACAAGTTGCATCCTTTGGTTAGCAGTGAATGGCAGGTAGGATAGGGTGCAAATGTCAGAGATGGTTTCAGGGAAGACTCCATCCCCATCCAAAGCCAGATATTGGTACCATATATGTCCCACAAAATTTTTAGATTCTGGTAGCGCGCATGTAGAGAGGGATCTCGTTTTTCGCTGTCGAAAAATTCATGATTATTCCAGTGTCAACATGGTCAGTTTCTTATCGCCTCAAACCTCCATCACCACAGATAAAAAAGATGGTCAATTTTGTTTGGTATTGTCCCACTCACTTTATTTTCATAATATTTTTATTGAAAAATAAAGTATTATTTAATGATTTTTATTAAAAATAAAAAAATATTATTTTAATCATGACCTTCTACCTCATAATGTTTTTATTTCACGTAGCCATTAAAGAGAATACTTATGGTCCTCATTCCTTTCCAAAAACCTTTGAAAATGTCAAAACTCACTCATAGTCTCCAATTTCACCCATCATCGCAATAAGCTTAATCGAAGATCGAAGAGACCACTCACACTAAGAGTCCACGAGTAACATCATGCGCCACCCGTCGAATAAGAACATAAACAATATTGTATATTAAGACATGTAATATATTTATCCACATGCATGTGGGATTATTCCCACAATACACATAAAATTTTAAAAGAAATGTTGAGGATAATTAAAGCTGCCGAATACCAGGTTTTGAGGTGAGAGCTCCAAACTTGGATGCCGAGGTGAATAGATCGCCAACAATTCAGTTGTTTATTCATGCTTTATATCAACAAAATTATTCAGGTGAGAGTAGGTGAGAGTAGATGGCAGTCTGGATAATGATAATATGTTGCAAAGGGTTTCTTTACTTCCATAGGTCAATGCTAGCAAAATCCTGGTCTTCAAGGCATGAATTGAGTAGTTAACAATGAATCAAATTCAGATTTGAGAATACAGTCAGCAGAATTCAAAGAAGCAAACTCAGATTTTAATGCAAAGTTTTAGTTTATGAAAATTGTAAGTGGCAGAGTATTCGAAGCAGGGGATCAACTTCAAATCGACATTGGAAGACTTCTTTAAGATTTCAAAGAGTATCTCTAGATTATGTGCAACAAAGCTCAACTGTAATCTATTTTTAGCTGCTCATATATGCTTATCTTCTTTTAATAGACCAGATATTCTTGCTTGTTTTCAATATCTTAATTATTAATTGATCCAGATGGATATCGATGGCCACCCATCTATTCCACTGGCTCAAAACAGTTTCCCATTTTGCCAATTTTCTAGTAATTTTTCTACGGTTTTTCGGGTCCTAAACTTCCGGGGCCATTTTGAGGGCCTATATGACCTTTTTTGGCAATTTGGGGGGCCAAATGATTGCCGACGGCATACATTTGGGGGGCCAAATGATTGCCGACAGCATACATTTGGCTTTAGTGGAAAGTTGTAAATCTCGGATAGACCTTTCCAACGAGCTACCGAGCGCCCCAAACGGAGATCGTATGCAAAAGTTATGACCCCAAGAAGTTGACTGTTCAACTAACCACTTTGGGGCCACAAACTTTATGATGGTTCATCTTCTAGGGTTAGGTTTTTGGATGTTTGGGATTCTTTCCCTCACGCTTATGATAAATAGGCCCTTTCGGCCTCTCTTTGTATTCATCTTGGCACGAATGAGCATAGCGGCCACATCTCTTCTCAGAGATAGCTACCACCATTCCAGCTATTGTATTTTACAGTCTATTCTATTTCTGCTATTTAATAGAATATGTGTTTACTGTATCATTGTGTTCTTGCAATATATCTCTGTATATGATTCTGTATCTGCTATCTTTTGTTTCGTTCCCACATAAATCCGGATCATTAATGTAATTTCAAGAATAAGTATCCAGCATGATTGTCTATAAAAGAGAGGACTAGAAATGTAAGAGGGAGGAGTTCCAGCCGAGGGGCTGTGGAAAAATTGTAATGGGATCGAGAGTCTAAAACCTTTTTGCTCTGTTATTTTATTTGGAAGCCTATTATCTGAAGATGTACATCCATTGTGAACCAGGTTTCAGTTATCTTAAGCTTGAGTATTCCGTGATTTTGTTTAAATCATCACAGTTATTAAGCTTGAGTATTCCGTGATTTTGTTTAAATAATCACAGTTATAGATTCCTTCATGCTAGTGTTTTCATTGTGAATGCCCATACCTGTGATTGAATATTCATGCCATTTCTTTTTAGAATGTTTTTTATGAATATGGTGATCCGAAATGTTATATGTGAATGAGTAGTGTGTTCCACTTATTGCCAAAAAGTTCTTAACCTGGATTATAATTGATATCATTCTTGCTTTAGCCAACTTCCCATATTATGTGCAGAAGCCTAATGTTTTCAATTGTTTCTCACTTTCTTTATCTACATATTTTCTTGGTTCATCTACACAACTAATCCAATCAATCAATCACCATTTTCCTTTGAGCACTAAGATGTGCTAGCCGTGCCCTCTGTGCATTCAAAGTGCATATTTTAGCACTAACACCTGCTATGGATTCTTGGTGATTTGTGGCTATTTTTTTGGTCTGGGGAACAATTTATTTTGTTGTGCTCGAGATGCATCAAATCTGTCTTGTTTTCCGCCCTTTCGAAGGTCGTTCTTTTGTATTATCTAATTGTATCCTTTGATGGAGGTAGTGGCCCTCAGATGGGTGTTTTACTTGGTGTTTATGTTGGTCTATATGAGACTTTGAACTATGGTTTTTTTTAGAATAGGTGTTTAGCCCATTGGAAAGGGGCGGTGTGATCTCTAATATTAATGATATGTTATTTTTCTCTTGGAAAAAATGTTGAGTTGAATGGGAAAATGATAATAATAATAATAAATTGGTTTAGTTATGAAATTATTTTTGTGTTTTTAGAAGTAGAGAGTTTTCTTTGTTTATTAGAGAAAGGAATTTTTTCCGATTTGAACAAACACCCATATTATTCCTTGATGATTTACACTTCAATGATGCTTAATAAATTTTTTGATTTTTTAAGTTAAAAAGAAAAAAAAATGCACGAACATGAATTGTAAAATTATATACAATTATAGATATGAATTGGTGATGGAACTTTTAAACTATATACTTGAATTATACATGGAAGCATTGGCTATATCCTTCTATACATGTAATATTGTAATAATACAATTTTGTTGTCTTTACTTTAATAATACAATTCTTGTAGACTATCAATAATAATTAGAAAAGTTTAAAAAAACATATTCATTAAAAATTCTTCTTTTAATGAAATATGCACTTTTCTCATAATGAGTTTTGGAGGATCCATTTTACATGGTTACTTAGTTATTCTTGGTAAAAAATGTGAGTTTGATTATTTTTATTAGAAAAAACATGTATGGTCAAAGTTTAATTTGACACAGGGTGAGTTTGGTTATTTTTATTAAAAAACATATGGATCTAAAAGGATAAAGTGAGAATTTATGTTCCTCGGATTTTTTTAATATTAATATTAATTTTGGAACATTAATATTTCTAATGATATAGATACCATGTTTTATGGTGTCTTTTTTTTCCAAAAGAAATTTTTTTTCCTGCTATTCATAAGATTAAACCAAAGAAACTACATTTTCTCTTATCCCAAGGATAGTAAGTCTTTAATCCCTTTCCAATTACCTTCAAAATTCCTTCTAACAAAATAATATGTCTTTTAAACATAGTCCCATTACAATATGCATATATATAATATTATGCCGATGCAAAAAAGCATATAATATAACAATTCCAAAAAAATATAATATTGTCCAGCCAGTCATATACGAATCAATAGACTATAATACGATTCTCAATGATAATGGACTGATTTTGATATTCCTTAATATCATCCCACACTTCATCTAAAGTCAATCCGATCTTGGACAAGTGGTTTTCTCTCCTGTTATAGACCCGAGCAGTATGAGTGAAAGTGATATAATCAAAATAATGAAGAGCATCTTGGATATGTCACTGCCAGTATTGCAAAATAGGAATGTGTAATTCATGTCTTTCATGAAGCCAATCTATAATGACACTAGAGTCACCGAGGAGTTGTAACTGTTTTTGACTCTTCATTGTTGCAAGTGTAATAAGACCCCAGCAAGGAAGTAGTTCGGCACGAGTGTTACTACCTGTGCCACATCCCATGCTCAACTCAAAATAATGATCCCTTTCAATCAGTGATGTACATCCCACATTGCATCTACCTTGTTGTTCTGCACCATCAAATTGTCCGAGTGTAATAGACAATTGGACCCGAGGGAACATTTTGGGCACCGTTTGTGGTTTAGGCCTTCTCTTAGAATAATAAGATAAATAGTGTGCGATGACTCGAATAACACCTTCTAGAGAGAAAGCCATATCTTCGAATAACAAAAAGATTCCTATATTTCCACAAACCCAAAATAAATAAGACAGGGAAAGAAAATGAAGAACGTGAATACCTGTACCAATGACACAAGATGTTCTCTAATGTGCCCGAATTCCAAGAGCCAGTGATGTGGTTTCGGGTAGCCACCTCATCCCAGATTTGTCAAATAATAGGGAAATCAACAAATAAGTGATCAGTGGTTTCGGAGTCCAAGTAGCAGAATAGGAAAATGGATGTTGCAATCCCTCCCCTGCATCAATAGACTTCGCCTATCAGTAATTTATTCCCCAAATTCAACCATAAGAAACAACTTATCTTTAAAGGTACATTCAATCGCCAAATGACCCCATACCACCACCTGTACTGAAAATGTATAGAAGATCCAAGAGGTATGCCTGAAACGTAGTGATATTCATCTCAGACTTACCAATATCCCATCCTGATGATCCAAACCCTCCGAAAGATGAATTCTAGCATGATACAATGCATTAACATAATAATCCCAATCTGTAGCTTCCCCATCAGTCAGGTTTAAAAATAGAAACCTTATACCAGTATGTACCAACACCAGAGTTGACATGCCCAGTAGTGGCATGATTGAGATAATAGATGTCATGTTGATGTAGCTCCAAAACCGTCGAGGGAATGAGTGTCACAAAGGGACCAATGCCAATAATAGGGTCATTTCCCACCCGGATTTGGAATTCGTTTCCAACAGACCAAGCCAAATGCTTATTCATCAACGGGAAAGTATCCACCAGTCCCGCCCAAATGGAGGAGCACCCTCTAATCCTCTTATGTTCTAATTGCACCCACTCAATGACCGAGCATCCTTTCAAGTACTTGTCCTGGATAATGTGACCCCAAAGAACTTGATCTGTGAGACCACACCAAAGTGATTTTAAATGTAGAGCAGTATATACCTAGTATACATTTTGAATACCCCAACCTCCGCTCTGTTTCGGAGTTGACAGTCGATCCCATGTTGCTAAGTCATAGTCGCGCTTCTCCTTTGATGAATTCCATAGAAAATGAAATAATAATTGCCCGATGTGATTCAGGATGGACCGTGGGACATTCGCTAGTGTTGGCCAATATATAGGCATATTGGCGAGTATGGAATTCAACAGTGTCAAGCGGCCTCCCATAGAGAGTTTTCTGAAAGTCCAAGATGAGATTTTCTTCTTAACCTTTCTAATGAGCCAGAGCCAATCACTGATCCAATAATCATTTGGATTAAGAAAGTATCCAAGATAATATAGTCCATCGTCAAGGTCATGAATCTCCAATGGGAAGAGAGCTTGTGTTTGTTCAAGGAAATACTCCCCATTATGAGTTAGAGAAAAAGCACAACTTCGAGAAACTAATACACATACTAGTCGCTAGGGAGAACATATCTAATAAATACTTGAAATGTAGCCATTCCCTAATATCACCAATTCCAAATAACAATACATCATCTACAAATAATAAGTGGGTGACATAATGATGAGATGAGACCTTAATACCTTGTATCTCACCATTATCACGAGCTTGTAATATCAATCTGCTAAGCCCTTCAATCACCAATAGAAATAATAGTGGAGAACGTGGGCACCCCTGGCACAGTTCCCACAAGCTCTTGAAGAAAGTGGTTGGGATGTCATTTAATAGTACCGCAAAGTTTGTCGAGGTCACACAACCCATAATCCACTGGGTCACCAAGTTGTCCAGCCCTGCATTGAGAAGTAATAGCCTAAGGAATGACCAATCTACTATATCATATTCCTTGATCAGATCCAGTTTTATAACCAATGAGCTACATTTCCTGGTATTTGCAGATTGTATGGTTTCTTGTGCAACCCCAATAGCATCAAATATTAACCTCTGATGCAGAAAACCAAACTGTTCTTTAGAGATCCCACCAGATAAACTCAAATTTATTCAGTTGGCAATCGTCTTAGTGATGATCTTATAAATCAATTTACAGAGTGATATCGACCTGTATTCCAAAAAAGAATATGGGTTTGAATGTTTTGGAATAAGTGCCAGAAAGGTGGAATTTATCCCATCGGAAACCTTACCATTCCTGCGAGCTTCTTCAACCAGACGAACGAGTATAGAGCCAAATAAATCAAAAAATTGCAAGAAAAATTCGCATGTCCAGTCGTCCGGTCTTGGACTCTTACCTTTCTTTATGCCCTTAAGAATAGCTTCGATCTCTAAAATAGTCACAGGTCGGCCAATATGACGACAGTCTTCCTCACTGAATAGTCAAGGCATAACCTGTAAAACCTTAAGTTGTGCTTCCAAATTGTGGTCTGGGGCTTGGAGAATAAATGAGAGAAATATGCAGTGGAAACCGAAGCAAGCTCATCCTGAGAATATTTTTTGATACCAGGGTTGATATCGATCTCCCAAATCGCCCTTTTTTTTCTGTCTGGAAGTTGTCGTAGCATGGAAATATTTAGTATTCTTGTCCCCACTCTTTAACCACAGTGCCCTACTCTTAAGTCGCCAAACTTCTTCTTCCCTCCAAAGTAGTAGAGCCTTCTCCTCCTCCAATTGATAAATGGCATCCACTTTGACAACCGAACAAGTAAGACCACATGATGCAAAATAAAGAACCTGTAATTCCTCCTCGACACGGCGTAATTTAGAGTTAAGGTCTAATTTTTTTCTCTTGATCCAAGGAGGAACGACCACCTTAAGCCTCCAGAGGAATTGAGGAAAACTAAACATCATCGAACCAGTCATAGTATCCGAGAAAGTAAGCCAATGTTACCGAACCAAAAGCACAAAAGATTCATATTCAGACCATATAAGGAAGTACTTGAATGGGAAATAAGTGGATGGGTTACAATTCTCCACCTTGAGAATGACTGGCATGTGATCATGGATTTGAACTGTTTCAATCTAAGACCGACAGCTGCCCAAATTCCTGTACAAGGACTCATGAATTAATACCCTATCCAGTCTTTTTGCAATAGCCTCATTACCATGTTGACTGTTTCTCCAAGTAGGTAAGTATGGGGAAGGTGCCACATTAATAAGATGATGTGTATCAAGGTGGGATTTGAACCAGTCACAAGTGGAAGAAACACGAGCCTTTGTGCCCCAAGAATCTTGTGCAACTGCAGTGAAATTCAAATCCCCTGCCATAATAAGGGACTCCGGCTTGAGTAAACCGCAGTCACTGAGAATAGACCAATAACTTTGTTTTTCCACCAAAGGCCCATAATAATTAAACAAACGTATTGTCCTGTCAATATCCAAACAATGACCAGACAGTAAGATTCCTCCCCCCACCATGAAAGGCTTTAACGAGAAGACAACGAGATTCCAGATGGAAATTAAACCCCCAGATCTACCAATTGCATTAATAGAGCTGCAAAGCCAACCTAGAAATATGTGCTAGGCAAAGGCCCTGGCAATATCTCCATCCACCAATGTCTCTTGGAAAAATACAATATCCGGGCGAATCAAAGCAAATAACTCATGGAGGGATAGCATTTTTAGGGCACCCCCAAACTCGCGAACATTTAGGGTTAACGGAATCATCTAGAAAAAACCAGTGAGGCATGTGGTTCTCTAAAAGGTCGTAAATGTTCAAACAAAGGAGAATGTGAAAGACACTCAATACTCGTAGAGGTGGAGGTACCAACATATGCAAATCCCAAAATGGCAGTATCCCTAAAAGAATTTTTGGTGAGCTCCTTACAACGATGACCACCATTTTTCTTACAAACCGTGGCATTAGGGTAGGAAGTACCACTTGGCATCATATCGAACAACTCCCTACTAAATACAGGTAAAGGATCCCCATAGAGACTAGAATTGATCCATGGGGGTGTAAGGGAATACAAGTTGCGAGTATTACCACCTGAGTCCAATCCTGTATTGGCCCCCAATGACAATAGAGTAGTATGCTCATCGACCAGAAGTTGGGGTTTGGAATCTAGGACTTGTTCCCCCAGTGGTGTATTCCAGTCGCTCTCATCCACCGAAACAATCTTTTCACCATTAGAAGTGCCCAGATTTTCGGCCAAGTGAATCCCATTTTTCCCTAAAGCAATGTCAGGTTTCTTAGATAAGTGCTTATCCGGCAAATGAATCGTAGCCAAATATGAATCAAATAGCGATTTAATGAAAGAGGGAAACAAGGTCTTGAGCTTACCCGTGACAGAAAGTAACTCGAAATGAGTCAAATCGTCCCATGCTAGTGCCAAGTCCTGGGAATCCACAATGTCATCAACTTTAAAAGTCCTCTGGGACTTATAAGATGGGAAAACATTCTGCAAGTGTCCATCCACCCCGCATGCAAAGCATCTAACAGGTGTCCTCTAGTAGTCCACTTGTTTTAAAATAACCCTATATCCCCACTGGATGGTAATGGAGTTTGGGAGTCCCTTTTCAACATCGATCTCCGTAAGTATCCATGCCATTCTCTTATCCTCATGGAAAATAGATTTGTCATCAAAGAATACAAAGTTGCATATCCTGTTTTCCAAGTTGATAAAAACCTCACGGGACCAAAGTTCCAAGGGAAATCCATTTAATAAAACCCAAAAGTGATTTTTCCGAAGGGTTTCAGTTAATGGTTGAAGTCGATATGCCATCTCTTTAAGCACAATGAGCCCCAACCAATGAACCACTGTCGCTCCAGGATCTGGGAGAGATGGTCCTCATCAAGAAAATGGAAGATGACCCAGTTATTGACCAGCATATGGACACGCGGGCAGTAGGTCAATAATGGATTCCACTGCTCAGAGACCCATGAAAGTAGTGTCGTACAAATGATATTCTCAAAGCAAAGTTTCCCCACTAAGGCCCGAGAAGCCAACCTCATCACCCTCCCCGTCTGTACATCCTTGTACAATGTCATGTTGAGTTCCTCACCACGAGTCTTCAAAGATTTCAAAGCTCTATGATTCCTTTCCCTCACACCATTGCTCCTGGATTTACCACCCTCATGCTTGGGATCATAAGTTGGTGCATATTCTTCATATAGTAAACCAGAGTCGTCCACCGGGATTTAACCCTCCGACGAATAGTCACACAATAACGGGTCACCGGTGTAGGGGATAATGCATGAAGAATATCAAGGTGGGTATCCCCATGTGTCTCGGATATCATGTGTGTCTTTATGGTGTCTTTTAAACAATGTTGATATCATGTGGTTTAATTATTTAACCATTGTCTTTTGTCATTTGTTATTAAAATGACAAGACACTATTGATAATTTTTTTATTTTATTTTTTATGTTTTATAACCTATGACTACGACACTCTGTTATTAAAATTGAGTAACACTATTAGCATTGTGACATATAGAATATGTATATGATGGGATTTGGGTTTATGTTATTATTTTGGAATATTATTTTTTATTATTATATCAATATAGAGAATGTGGAGAATTTATTGTCAAAAAAATCTTTATATAATGTAATACTTATGAAATAGTTAATTTAAATTATAGTTTAGAAATTTTTTAATTTAGTAATATATATTTTTCAATGGATAATTTAATAAGAGATAGAGAGTATATAATCAATATTTTTAATCTTAGTTTTAAATTTATTAAGTGTTAAAAGGAATAAATCTTTGAGGTCTAAACATTTTTAAATTTTATCATTTAAATAAGATTTGCACCTCAAAATATTTGATCCATTTCAACACTTCATAAATATGGAGTTAAAATGGATCTATAATGTTATATTTTATTTATCCCGGATGGGGTGCTCAACGGACAACGAGGGTGCATTAATGGTGATGTAACAGGGGTAGAGTTGCAGGATGAGCCGACTGGCATTGAGGTGGCAGTGGCGACATCGGTTTCTGGGATTAACAACACCTTCCACCTCTCCCATAGAGCGATATGACTAGCCTGCACATGCGAATTTATTGCGCGATCATGGCGACTCTCGTTTCCTGCACCAGGTTTTCCATGGCTCAAATGGATGGACAAGGGATCATTTTACTTTTTTTTCCCCAGGTCTCTCTAGTTCATTGTCGGTGCTCTCTTCTGCTATAGAAGAATCCTTTCCCCCTAGCCAATATAGACGGAGAAGGAGAGTGCAAATATTGTTGGTGGTTGTGGTCATCACAGAATATTTTGCAGTATGTCTCGCGAGCACCATCGTGCCCCCGACAGCCGTGGTCGTGGACATCATGATCGTTCTAAGGAGCATAATAATGCAAGCATTGCTCACCAGCTCGCCACAATGATAGAAACGTTGTTGGTTATTTGTAATGACATTAAGGACGTCGAGGAAGACATGTATTCCCGAATCTTGGAGCTTCGAGACAGGGTTCAAACTCTTATTGATTGGTGCATTGACATCACTAAGTTATTCCACCTCCCTTATCCTATGCTTGCCACCATTGGGGAGGATGGGAAAATTCACTTCGGCTCTAACTCTGAGGCTGGGAATGATGTTGATGTATTTGTAACTTTGGAATGTATTTCACATATATTTATATTGTGTTCCTATAGAGATGTTATTATTCCTCTATACGGAAGTGTCGTCATTTATATTGTAAGTGTCGTAACTTACACTTGATGGGTTATTAGACCACCTTGATGGGGTCGGCCCTATATAAGTCATGTGGGTTAAAGGGTTATTAGACCACCCTATTGGGGGTTATGTTAAGTGGTTAAGTTGAGGCCGACCTAGTAAGGTTATTAGGCAAGTCAAGTCAAGTATAAATAGAGTGCGGGAGGCACTCTATTTGATCATTCACTTTCTCACTCATACACTTATTAGAGAGTGGCGCACTAGTGGAGGAGGAGAAGATGCTGCTAGGAAACTATCTCTTATGCTTGGGTTTTGTATCATTGCTCTATCTATCTCTGAGGAAGTTATTGGGGTTTTTCACCTTCTTGGTTTTCCCCAAGGAAACTCTGTGTGTCTATTGTCTCATGTGATTGTTTGTTGTGATTGATATGCTCGATATGCTGTACATGTTATTCTTTCAGTAAAGAACCTAGAGTATGTTGAATTAATGCTAAAAAATTAACATGGTATCAGAGCTAACCTGAGAAGAAGACACCGTGCAGTTACGGAAGCTAGGGATTCTTGTTTATTGGGTTTCTCTCCACAGATATTCAAAGGCAGGAGGCTAGATTGACTCTCCTCAGCAAGGCGCATCTTTCTATCGAAACAAAATTCAATTCTAAGCATTTTCAGATTTTGACCTAAAAGTTAGGGTTTCCACAAAACGTGGAATTTCTGAAATATGAAACCATGGCTGGAAGCTCCTTGGAAAAATCGAAGTTTAGATCTTTGGATCAAAATTTTTGGTTGGGTGAAGCTCTGGGAAAATCAAACCCTAGTTTGGGGTCCTGTCCAGTGAAGTCGGAAATTAGGGCTTCTGTAAAAGTTGGAATTTCTTAAATTTGAGACCATGGATGGAAGCTCCTTGAAAAAATTGAAGTTTAGAGCTTTGGATCAAACTTTTTGGTTGGGTGAAGCTCCGGGAAAATCAAACCCTAGTTTGGGGTCCTGTCTAGTGAAGTCGGAAACTAGGGCTTCTGCAAAAGTTGGAATTTCTGAAATCTGAGACCATGGCTGGAAGCTCCTCTGAAAATCGAAGTTTAGAGACCAAGACCGAAATTTTTAGATGGATGAAGCTCTGGGAAAATCGAACCCTAATTCAGGGTCCTCCGTAGTGAATCCAAAAGTTTGAAAAGCAAATTTGAGGGGTGAAAATTTGTAGTTTTCAAATTCTAAGTATACCATCTTGATCAGCTCATCAAGGTGCATCTTTCTATCCTTTCAAAAGTTTGAAATTCAAAGTTTGAATTTTTAGGGTTTCTTTGACAAACCCTAATCCAGCTCCAAATCCAGATTTGTGGAAATCAAGTGCTAAGATATAAATCTTTTCTATTTCATTTGAAGTAATCTTTAAGATGTCTCACCACACCAAGCTTGAGGATAATCTTGAAGGGCTGATAACTTCTGAGCATGGAAGTATAGGATTGGGTTAATTCTAGAAGAGAGTGAGTTGGACACCTACATAAGTGAAGGGGTTCTTGTCCCAGAGGGAGAAGAGACTAAGGCCTTACACAAGAGGAACTTAGTCAAGGCTAAGAGGATCATTGTTGATTCTATCAAAAACCATCTTATGCCACATGTGTCATCTCTGAAGACACCTAAGGATATGTTTGATTCCTTGACCAAGCTATTTGAAGGGAAGAATATAAATCGGAAGATGACCTTGAGGAATCAATTAAAGAATATCAAGTTCCAGAATGTGGAGACCATGTAGTCTTATTTCTCAAGGGTCTCCCAGATAAAAGAACAACTTGAAGTTGTGGGAGAAATTATAGAGAATGGAGAAGTGGTAATGACCACTCTTAATGGCCTTCCTAGGTCATGGGATTTCTTCATCCAAGGAATTTGTGCTAGGAAGAAACTTATCTCCTTCAGTAAGTTTTGGGAAGAATGCTCACAGGAAGAAGCTCGGATTACAGCTCTAGAAGAGAAGATGGGGAATGAAGATCAAGCTCTCACAAGCACATACCAAGAAGAAGACACTTTTCCTCAGATTGTCCTAAGAACAAAAGGAACAACAACAACAACTACTACAATTAATTTGACAGGTATGACTTACAGGTATGTTTTGAAATCTGTTCATGATCAAGTTTATAATATGATTGTCTTCATGTTATTGAGTTTAGTAACAATCTTGTTTAATTTTAGACTTGTCTTATCACCCTATTAAAAGTATGAATGCATGATAGAAGACATTCATTGATTAGGGTTATGACACTTATGATTGTATTATGATTGTGCTAATGCACTGTGGTGTTGTATGAGGAGAATGTTATCCGCTAACATGAAGGTACAAATCAAGTCCTAGATCAAGACCATAGTGACATGAAGACAAAGACTCATCCATAGTCATGGATCACATAGAAGTATGTATAATTTGGTTCTACAATGGTTAACTTATGAGTTATGCAGGTCATTGAAGAGAACAAGAAAACATTGCTAGACATAACTAGCAAATAAGATGACTAGGTATTGTTATACCTCCATATTTCATAGTGTCACATCTTCACCATAAAAATTATTGACGACACTTCCCCTACTGCTTAAAACACCCAGAAGAGAAATATGATGAATGATCCTTGAAGACAAACTTATCCTGTCAAGAATCAACCCACTTGAGACTTCATATACCTACACTACCACGCCTTGCTCAACATTGAGGGAGCGGTAGTCCCCACTACCGCGCTATGCTTATTCTTTGCCACGCGGTACTACCGCGCTATGCTCAGTTCAAGGGGCGCGGTACTCCTTTTTTATCCTTTTTTCCATGGCTTGTGGGATCTTGATTTTCGAGATCTTTTTGAGGATTGGTATCCCTTATTCGATCCTAACTCACTTTCTCAGATTAGTGGGCTTGATCCACTAAACACTCCCAAGATCCATCCTTCTCTCTTGTTGGTTAACCCTACTACACACTATAAGAGAGAGGCCTTCCATGAGAAAAGGGGAGGACTCTTGGAGACATCAAACTTATGATCTTGAATTTTTGTGGAGATAGCTAAAGGAGAAAGCACTTGGAGGTAGGAGTTGGCTTGGATATCAAGCAACCATTGTAAGTGACTTCAAGTTGGTAATAAAACATAACTTGTCTTGTTTCCCGAATCATGTATGTTGATCTTGTTTCAATCATATGATTTGTATCTTTTATAGATTTAGATCTTAACTCATATTTCAAGTTGCTAGAGAATCGTATATGCTTGTATCTTGGTTTTATTTTGACAGGTTCATTCGCGAGGACTTGGATATTGAAGCGACCATTAGGACGAGCAATTGAATCGAAGGTCAGTTAGATCTCTTCCATTTCTTACAGCAATATAATCTTGAGATATTTGTTTAGATCTAGGAATTCAAGGTAGCATTTGTTATCTTTTTGTCTTAGTTTAGAGTCAGTTGAAGTCTACTTTAACCTAAGAGAGTTTCTACCTATCCGTAGGGAGAAATTTCTACAACAAAAAATGGCGACTCCGCTGGTTTGAACCCCATTTGATTGATTCATCTCACTTTCAGTCCTTTTTTATTGTGATTCTTCTTTCTCTTCAAACTAGTACTGAATTTTGGTCTCTTTGACCTTTATTCACCCCTCCTCTTTACATCTTTCCTCCCTTTGTGATCAGTGAGTCCTCTGGGTCTGCAGCAACCCTAAAAAATTCAATCTCCTTTTCAAAAGCTGCGTTTTTCCATCCTTTGCAACAGTACCGCGCCCCCACTACTGTCTACAGCGCGGTAGTACCGCGTAACCAACACTCTTACCAGAGCGGTAGTGTACCAGTACCGCGCTCTAACCTGTTTCTGCCACGCGGTAGTGTCTGCGTTTTTTCTATTTTTCTTGCCTGTTTGGTTTCCTGAGTCATTTTTTATTTTCTCTGCTTTAGTTTGTTGTTTTCTGTTGCTTATTACTATCCTATTCATTGCATAGTCTTTGTGGTTTGTTTATTTCCCTTGTGAGCTTGATTATTTTATGAGTTAGTGGCATTATTTGCACATTGGGTCACCCCTTCAGTCTGATTGCATTGGCTTGATCTTCTCATCACAACCAAACCGTTACTACTGTCCTCTTTTTACTGGATTGTGTATCTTTCATAATCACATTGTTTCCATTATTGTTATTCAAACTTATATCAAAAATTATCATTGAAGAACATTTGTGTTGTTTGGATTGAAATGATCTAGCAGTATCATTGTGCATTAGGAAGTGAACCATTCAATTTGCCACATAAATTCTCATTTTTTGAAGCATTCTAGTTGCAAGATCAGTGAATTGGAAAGAAATGTTTATTTCAGTTTGGCTTTACTTAGAAAAAGAAAACATTTTTGTTTTGTTTTGAAGTGGTTTTTAATTGATTGTGAAAGTTTCATGCATTTATGATCGAAGAACACTCTCTCTTCCATAGCTAGTTTTCATCGAATACAAGGCTTATTTCAATTCATTCTCACTTGCATGGTTTGGGTCGTCACAACACCACCAAGTTTCACGTCCATTTACCCGATTGAGTAATACAACCACTAAAATTAATCTCCCTAACTAAACCAACATTAACCTCACTTGAGGAAATCAAAAGAATTTGGTAGTTAGGTAGGACACCGGGGATAGGCATCAAAATAATTCCCCCTTGTCATTTTCATCTGAGACATAGTTGTTGTCCTCTAGGGAACTAAAGTCCTCTAGTATTTATTGACACGGTCATAGACCAGTTTGTGGAGGGGCCTCCTGACTGTTTTTAACTTTCAGGGGTTAAACCGTCGCGAGATCGAGAACCGGACGGACTCTATGAAATGCTGCACTCCACTTAGCCCTAAGGCAACATCGATCATTGTCTTCCTTGTATTCATAGTAATGCAAGGGTGATAAGGCAGAAGCGCTGAAAACCTTTTCCAATGTGTTATGAACAAGGTAGCTTAGTGACTTTTCTACTAGGGCTATTTTACCCAGGATTCCTTTTGGTAGAGGGATATCCTTCTTATATTGGTCTCTCACGTTGTATTGTTCGACTTGGATTTCATCACCTTGCGAAGGATACAACTTGTTGAGGTCTCCAGGTCTTAGTTAGGAGTTTGCTTGTTATCTCATCTTAGTAGAGGGTCATTTTTCTTTTAGTGATTGCTTGTTGGCATTTTGGCCATTGTTTTTATCAGCTCGCTTACTGGGATGCTGGTCTCAGTATAGATTTTAGATCTTGCCTTTTTGGCCTGCGAGCCTTGCTTTTCTAGCTCCTCTTTTGCACACTTGGCTGCATTAGAGTTTTTGAGTTCTTTGTTACGAGAATGCCCCCGGATTTCATATTCCTGCCATTATGTCAGAACCACCACGGAGATCACGAAGAGTACAGGGAAAAATACCTCCACCACCACCACCGCCACGGACCTCCGGTACACCTGCATCATGTATTCTCGCCCCTCCTGTCCGCAGTGCCGGTCGAGGGAACATTTCACCGCCGATACACACTACATCTTCAGTTCCGCCTGTAACTGTTACTCACAGCACAGTCTCAGAACCTCTTGCAGTTTCTGCAACCACTAGTACATCTGAGACTCCCACTGTCACTTCACCCACTGTTATTCCAGATATATTTGCCACAGTAGACAACATTACAGCGGTTGAATCTAGTACATCCCAATATACTAGACTAGAGGTCATCCTCCTTCCAGATGTCAACACCTCCCTTCCACCAGAAACTTTCTATGATGACACGGAAGGATCTGTTGGCACCACCGAAGGATCCGACCAGGACATATCTGGCTTGATTCCAGTCCCGGGCGGGTACGTCGAAGTTATCGAAGAAACCCAACTTCCTGATACACCTTTTGAACCTGACTATGGCTTTATCACTTCCTAGGCGGAGCCTTCACCTGTTACAACCCACGCCATCCAGTGTTCATCCACAGGAAACCGGTTCTTCCAACAACATACCTCATACCGTATCTCTCCCCAACCTCCCTTCGGGACATGAGATCATGGCCTCCATTCAGTCTAGTATGGTTAGTCTAACTAATTCCCCATTAGCGTCGACACAGTTCAAATGTGACACAGAGCAAATGCTCTCGACGGCTTCTAGATATCCCCCTGTGACCCGTCCTCCCGACTATCGGGATCCCAACGTTCTGTCTAGCACAGAGTTTCATCACTCCTATGCAGACGGCTCCGGACCTTTAGATGTTACTGTACCTCTGCTCCCGCCGGACCCCGAAAACCTTTTGTAGGATACCAACCCAGACCCAGTCTTCGATGGTCCTCCTATTGTTGAACATGCTATGGACGAAACCCTCGATACCCCTTGGTTAAATTCCTCACATTTGCTGCCATCACCCATGTTTGGCGCACATTCTATGAGGGATAACCCAGTTTTTTCTCCGTCCCCCGCCCGTCACATATGGAAGACCCCCTCCACAAATTGGCACCTTTGGCGCCGTTGGCCAATCGACACTATCTTACCTTGCTAGTGTCGGAAGAAAACCAAGTCATACCGCTGGATCATCCATATTGACTGAAGGTTCACCTTCGACCACTATTTACACCATTTCAGGAGGTGGACAATTGACTGCCGCGATCCCCAATCCCAACAACCAAACCCCTCCTGGCGGGCCATCAATCCAGCCTACTGGAGGACAATCCTTTATTGGAAACCCCGCTCCTAGTCACCAACCGCCTCCCATTGGGCCATCAACCCAACCTACTGGAGGAAAATCCTTTGTTGGGAACCCCATTCCTAGTCAACAACCTCCTCCTATAGGGCCATCCAACCCATCTGCTAGAGAGAAACCCATCGGCACCATCCAACAACCCTCCCAACCAGCAGCATCTGCTCAGTATGGTATGTACAACACACCTAGCAGTAGACAACCTTATACCAGTTTCCCAACCGGGCCTCATCTTCAACATCCCTCGTCAGGCACGCTTCCTTCTCGGGGATCTCAAATCCCACAGAGCGGGGGGTACTCATTATTTGGAAATAGGAACCAAGTTGGGGGGCAATCTCAGATTCCCCCTAACTTGAATTCTGGCCTCCCCTATCCTTCGGCTACAACAACTCCATGGAACCCATCCCTTCAATTCCCACATCTTCATCAAGGGGGAACCAACATTCCATGGACACCACTGTCGCAGCCACCCCCCAACCCTGCTACGGGAAACCCTCCACTTACTCAAAGTAGTGGTAACATTCCTGGAACACAACAACTCTAGGGAACCTTTCCCCAACCAGGAGCAGCAACCATTCCTGGGACACAACAACCCCAGGGTACCATACCTACCATCCCCACTCAGCAGACTATCCAACAACTGGTTAACTAGATGGCCTACTACCCACAGAACTTCCAGCAGTACCCTGCGGGAAACACATATGGGTATAACACGCATCAATATGCTATGCAAGGCCCCCCAGGTTTCTCTGCACCATACGATTATTACTCATACCCGCAGACCAATCGTCAACTTCCCTTTTTGTCCATGCTAGATTTACCCGATTTGTCGAGGCTCATTAACGATCCTATATGGCATGAACCTCATTGGCCACCCATTCCAGCCAAACTTCCATCGGACATTCGTAAGTTCGATGCTAAGCCCGGGGAAGACCCCAAGAACCACGTGATGACCTTCCATCTTTGGTGTTCATCCAACTCATTGATGGATGATTCCATTCGATTACGGCTCTTCCAGCGTACACTTACCGGCACGGCAGCAAAATGGTACATCGAGCTGCCGCAACACTCTTTCCACGATTTCAACACCTTGGCTATGCAGTTTCTGACCCATTTCCATCTCCCCATCCGGTATGAGACTGGAACAGAACTGTTAACCTCGTTGCGTCAAACCACTTCTACGCACATTTTGGATCACATCCATGAGTGGCGTCGACGCCCTAGGCTAATCAAGGCACCCATTCCGGATCAGCTACTCACTGATTGGTTCACAACGTCATTCTTGCCTCCCATGGCTAGGGATATCGCTATGCGCGGGCCGGTCACGGAGGAACAAGCCATCTCGATAGCCCAGTACATGGATTTGGTATATACCCAGTCCGACACTTTACACGAACTTCTTCCCCACGCTGCCCGTGGGGCATAGATTTCATGCACTGTAAGCCCACTTCAGCCGGGGGGCATAGCTATGTCATAGTAGCTGTGGATTATTTCACAAAATGGGTTGAAGCGATGCCTACTTATGCTGAGGACGGCAAAACAAAAGCACAATTCATATTCAATCACATTATAGCTAGATTTGGTGTCCCACAATCCATTGTGACCGATCATGGCTCCCACTTCAGGAACCATATGATTGAGGAACTGAGTGCCAAGATGGGTTTTCGCCATGAAAACTCAACCCCATACTACCCACAAGCTAATGGCCAAGTTGAAACCATTAACAAAGTTCTGAAATGAATGATTCAGCGTATTGTGGGCACTCATAAGTCCAACTGGCACTCAGCTCTGTTTTCGGCACTATGGGCATACCGAACCTCAGTAAAAAGTGCTACTCGGTTTACACCATTCCAACTGGTGTATGGCCTGGAAGCCATTTTACCGATTGAATGTGAAATTCCATCACTTAAGATAGCCATAGAGCTACTTCCACACACTACTTCCGAAGAGGAACGGTTTCTATACCTAGCCAAGCTAGATGAAACCCGCCGCGACGCTGCTTTAGCCAACGAAGCTTATAAAAAATGCGTTAAAGCACAGTATGACAAATCTGTTCAACCTCGGGTTTTCAATGAAGGTGACCTCGTACTCACATATGATCAAATGCACGATAAACTTGGAAAAGGAAAGCTAGAATCTATGTGGTATGGCTCCTTCGTTGTAAAACGTGTCTTGGAGAAAGGAGCCTATGAACTTGTCGATTGTGATGGCACACCATTGGCACGGCCCCGCAATGGGCTGTACCTCAAACGCTTCTATGCGTAGGGTTATACTATGCGAGATACTCTTTGTACATAATGTACCTAGCTTGTTTTCACTTATCTTTTTTGGTGTGCACACACGGACCTCATGTATCCATTCTTACCTTGACTTGTGCTTTTATGCGCAGATGTCTTCCTACTTCGGATTCGCCAACAGTGCAAACCGACATACCCAGAACCTCACTTCCGCAGCATGGGTAATCTATTCTCCCACTGGCGAGTTGCTGTCTTCAGGAGCCAATTGTTTGGGTCTCGCAACCAACAATATTGCAGAGTACCATGCAGTCATCGGACTCTTGACGGAGGTTGCTTCCCTTGGAATTGACTCCCTATCAGTCTTTCTAGATGCCCAACTCATGGTTTCTCATCTGAATCATGTTTACACAGTTCACGATCCTATCCTACTTCGCTTATTTCGAAGGGTATGCCTCTTGGAACGATCTTTTAATTTTATTTCATATCAACACATACCAAGAGAATTCAATTGTATAACTGATTCATTAGATAATTACATTTTGGATTGGCATCTTGCCCACACATAAAAACACATCATAAAATGAACACACAAGTCATTGTAAATAAATAGGTCATAAAAGTAGGTCCGTGTATATATCATTGTATATAGAAGTGTTTTTTCAAATACATAAAGTTTGTGTTTTAAAGACAAAATTTGGGACCTAGTCCCATACAAAAATTTGGCTCTCAAAGCCTACATATCGTATACATGCCGCAAAAAGAGAAAAGCTACCATCTAAGGAGATCTGGGAGATATATCATGTTCCTCCTCAGATTCCTCACACTGCTGATGATAACACACTATAGTCCGAGCCACCCTATGGAGGAGTCGGCCAATACGCCTAGGCACACCTACGGTATGCCGTTGGAGATGCAGAGGGATGTTGTCCATCCTCATAGCGGGGACACCGTGGGTTAAACCCTGTAGGTTCCTCTCTATCTCCTGGACCCCTCCTGCCTCATCCTCGTCTTCTTACTCATCCGGAGAGGCTCGACGATCAACACCACCTCGACGTAACAGTGAGTACCCTCTAGGTCTCTGTGGTCCACGATCTACGACATGAACACGTATATATATTAAAATCTTTTTTACACATTCTAAAAAAAAATAAAAAAAAATAAAATCATATATTCAAAAAATTAAAAAACACATTTATGAAGGTCATACGTGTATTGTCCCAATCCTCATCTTCCAGCAGTGCCAAGTCTATGTCCTCGCGGAAGTCCACCCCTGCATAGGGGTAGTCATCGATCATCACGATCTGTTCCTCGACCCACGAGAAGAAATCCTCACCGAAAGCCAAACGTTGCGGCCCTCAAAGTCGTCCTACATACTCGCTCCATCGAGCCATCCATGGCTCGGTGGGTGGACGTGGGGGCATGGTCAGCTATGGACGCAACAATGGAACCCTCGCCAAGAAGAAGGTGACCAAGATGCTCCCGTACCCAAATTGAGAGTTCTCTCCAAGACTACACTTGTTCACTTGCTCTTTGAGGTTGGTCAATACTACCTCACACCAGTTGAATATTGTTCCTGCCATGCAATCTACTGCAAGATTCATCTGTGTATGGGACACCTGATGGGGACCCGTACTCCCTGCTGCACGTGTGATGGTGAACAACACGGTTTTTAAAGGAAGTTCTGCAATATCCTTAATGACCACCTTACCGCTTTTCTTCCCTGAACCTTGACGACAATAACGAGTGATTAAAGCATCAGTGCTCGCCTCCGAGGCCGTGAACCCAGAAAAATTCACCTGGGCTCCTCTCTTTAAGAGGCCCGTGAGGAAATAAATGTCCTCGAGTTCAATCTCGGGGGTATGTTCTCCAACTCGGAAAGCTTGAATGTCGGGGTCCCACATTTGAATAATATAGGTGAGAAGTTTGGCTTGCTTGCAGATACCTTTGTTCTTGAAGAATTTCAATAAACCACATTCCCGCAATGCAGTCACAGTCCTTTGGTCATTTTCGGCCAGCAAATCATCCGCCTCATGCTCTCTTTCCTTCCAACTAACCATTTTTCCCTAAACAAGTTGCAAACACCTACAAAAGGTCATAGGAAATGTTCATTAATCATTTAATAACTTGATCTCAGCTAAAAAATTGGAAAAAAAATCAATTTTTTGATCTTAAAAATCGCCACTATCGCGCCTTGGGGCAACACGACTGCACGGTACTGCATAGTACAACGCCCCTGTTTAACGCTACAGTGCAGTACTGTTGCACAGTACTGCGTTTCACGACATAGCTACCGCGCGGTACTGTGGAAAGCAAAATTTGCCCATTAGGTCCTTCCCAAAAATTAACTTCTACTTACTTAAATCAAGTTATTTATCTATGAAATGAAAGAGGGGCTTGAAAGCTCTTACCTGGTGCAGACAGTTCTTGAAACGGTGCTCCGGATCTCCAGATATGAACTCTTGAAGTTTTTGCTCCTTAATGGGTAAAATCTCCTCTTTTGGCAAATGCACAAGTGAAATGGTAACTTTCCATATTTACCTATTCCTTATATAACTTTTCCACTTATTTTTTACTCATTATTTTATCTGGTTAAATTAAAACCCATTTCACATTACTAATAGCTGGTTCCATGAGCATTTGTTGACAGGGTCTCCTTTAAAAAATGTTCACACTGGCGTTCATTTATTATTTGACCTTCATTTCGAGCCTACTTTATCTTTTTCGTGCTTTGGATTAAAACTTGAAAAAGATTCCAAGCGCTTTTACACCCGTGTCGTGCTTGTCAAACTTAAGTAAACGGTGTCGAGCGTAGTCAGCTTTACTCATGCTCGTTAAACGATGAGGAAAGTATTATCCTGGTTGTATTTTATTCTTTTTTCAGACCAGAATAATTAAAAATGATGAAAAAGACCATTGGAGTCCATAGTTAAGCTCTTTTCAAACTCCCTAAAATTGAAAAGATTGCCAAGTGATCTTGTCTCTTTCACACTTGTAAAAGTATTTGAAAGGTCGTCTATTCGGTGATAGGTTACCCCTTTTTCAGCCCGTCTAGACTATTTACGAGAGAGGTATACCTCGGTTAATTTTTGGCTAGGAGAGTTCTGTTGAGAATTGTTTTACACTTTTTCGGGATCGAGGCACTAAATTTACGAAAAAGTACACTTTGGAGCCTTCTTTAAGTTTTTCAGGCTCTCTAAATGTGAAAAACTACCGAGTTTTCCTTCCTTGGACTCGTTAAAATTTGACATCGAAGGACCCACTTTGGGACGAACCCCTCCTTTCTCAGGTTCGTAAAACATGTGAGATTGGACTCATCTATGAGGTGAGCTTTACCGAGCATCTGTTATCCTCTTCAAGCTCGAAAAACAATAAAGAGGTGCTCGTCTATCATGTCGGGGGAAAATGGGAAACAAGTCGAGTTTATTTTGTTGGCAGCTTGTCAGTCGTCACCTTTGAACATGGCATGCGTCTGTCTCTTGTCTATTTTGGGTATCTATTTTCGCTGAGTTATGGTCATCATATTGAGTTGTCTCTCTGGCCACGAGCCTACTCGTTCGGTGTCTATCCTCTGCTATCAATAATCCCTGCTACCAAGTCCTGTTACATGCCGTTATATGTTCAAAGGGTTGCATTGTTCAGAGTCGTTCATTTTGTCAGACCTTCGCTGTGTCAGTACATGTTCCATTGTTTCATCATCCTATACTATCTTTCGTTCCGATTTCGTGTCGATGATGTGGGAATCATTATGGCACACCTTCGACGAGTCTATTCCCGTCGATACCAAATCACTATCTGAGAATTGGACTTAGGAATCAACCATTAGTACCTTGGTACCTGCATGCCTCAATGGCAGGGTTCCTCGTGTTTGAAAATAGTTTACATCATTGACCTCTGATCGAATGATCTCTCGAATGCTCGACACCAACCCATTCATTCGTATTTCGTTGAGATGTACTAAAGATACCTTAGGGATCATCGTCCTCATTGGTGATTTCCCTCGCATTTGTTAGCGGTTCACATCATTGACCGGTAATCAAATGGTTTATACCATGTTCGACTTCAACACCTTGTAATCACATGGCTAGATTCGTATCATTTGCGATTGACTAGAAGACCCTGGGGGCACCTTTGTACCTTGATTGCATCCAGGTTGCGATGGAGATGTTCTGTGTATTGTCACACAAATCCACTTTTGTATTGGTCGTGGCTGTGTCATTATTGTCTCATGGATCTACGCTTGTTCACAGTAGCCATGATTTGTCTACAGTCTATATCATCTCAGTACTCATGGATTTGCAATGTATTGGTCGATAGCCATGCTTTGAGTCGATTGTTTCCGAGCATGGGAATGCCTGCCTCAATGGTATATCTGACATTTTTGTTTCTGTTTCAGCTCCTTGTTGCTCTCCTTGATGTTATCTCCGCACAGTATTTGTAAAGTCTTTCGGCCATCAGTCCCTTCTGACCTCACACTTTAGGGGGCATCTGTTATACTTCCATATTTCGCAATGTCACATCTTCACCATAAAAATAATTGACGACACTTCCCCTACTTCTTAAAACACCCAAAAGAGAAATATGATGAATGATCCTTGAAGACAAACCTATCCTATCAAGAATCAACCCACCTAAGACTTCATATACCTACACTACCGCGCCTTGCTCAACATTGAGGGAGCGGTAGTCCCCACTACCACGCTATGCTTATTCTTTTCCACGCGGTACTACCGCGCTATGCTTAGTTCAAGGGGCATGGTACTCCTTTTTTAGCCTTTTTGCCATGGCTTGTGGGATCTTGATTTTTGAGAGATTTTTGAGGATTGGTATCCCTGATTCGATCCTAACTCACTTTCTCAGATTAGTGGGCTTGATCCACTAAACACTCCCAAGATCCATCCTTCTCTCTTGTTGGTTAACCCTACTACACACTATAAGAGAGAGGCCTTCCATGAGCAAAGGGGAGGACTCTTGGAGACATCAAACTTATGATCTTGAATTTTTGTGGAGATAGCTAGAGGAGAAAGCACTTGGAGCTAGGAGTTGGCTTGGATATCAAGCAACCATTGTAAGTGACTTCAAGTTGGTAATAAAACATAACTTGTCTTGTTTCCCGAATCATGTATGTTGATCTTGTTTCAATCATATGATTTGTATCTTTTATAGATTTAGATCCCAACTCATATTTCAAGTTGCTAGAGAATCGTATATGCTTGTATCTTGGTTTTATTCTAATAGGTTCATTCACGAGGACTTGGAGATTGAAGCGACCATTAGGACGAGCAATTGAATCGAAGGTCAGTTAGATCTCTTCCATTTCTTACAGCAATATAATCTTGAGATATTTGTTTAGATCTAGGAATTCAAGGTAGTATTTGTTATCTTTTTGTCTTAGTTTAGAGTCAGTTAAAGTCTACTTTAACCTAAGAGAGTTTCTACCTATCTGTAGGGAGAAATTTCTACAATAGGTATGCTTTCCTATATCAAATCCTACTCTATGTTAGGATCTTATACTTTTGTATATGATTATTCATGAATTTAGAAATTTGAGTAATCAAGGGTTTATGCATATTATGTATCTTACCTTGATTGATGATATGACTAACCAGAAGAGTCCTATGGTCAAATAAGAATATGCATAAGTAAAATAAGTATTCCCTGAAACCTTGAATACTAATGCTTATCATCTGTGTTTGAAATGATCGTGACTATACATGTTTAAGATTATTCTGTGTTGAGATTATACTAATGAATGTATGAGATCTTGAGGATGGCACAATCATGACACTAGTGCACACTTAAGCATGCATAGTGGTCCAAGATGAATATAAGTTCAAGGACAGGTAATCCAGGAAGCAAAGATCAAGAGGGAGCACACTCCAATAGTTCCTGCAAGGAAGCAAAGATTGAGAGGGAGTCCACACAACAAACAAACAAAGATAAGTATTTGAATTGTCTTTTCTTGTATATCTGATTGTTTAAATAATATTGTTCAATGATGTATATACTTATGTTCCTAGACTTAGGTTGTGTATTATGCATATTAGAATAATTGCATTAATGAACAGTATACTACTAATATGCATGTGATGGGTAAGTGGCCTATCGCACTGTACAACATTCCATTGCTACTTATCTAGAATGAAACCTCTTTGCTGACATGTTGGGAGTTGTGCACACTCTTAACAATGTTCTGGTAGATATTGGAAGGCATCTAGGAAGTTACGAGATATGGATAAATGTTGTATTGAAGCATTGGCTAAAATAATTGCATGACTGCATGACATATTTATTTATGTGTAAGAATTTGTTCTGAAAACTATGAGATGTTTCTAATCATGCAATTTAACTTGTCTTGTAGGAAAGATCATATACCATCACCTAAAAAAGAAGGACTACAACATTTGTTCCAACAACAAAGCTATCTATTGAAGATATTGAAGAATAAGAAGTTCCCAGCATTCGGGATGAAGTAATGGAAGGATGCCATGATTGAGCAGTGCCAGTCAATCATGAAGAATGATGTTTGGGATGTGGTCCCAAGACATGAAGGGAAGTCTGTTGTGACTTCCAAGTGGATCTATAAGATCAAGCATGCTGCAGATGGCAGCATAGAGAAATACAAAGCAAGGTTTGTAGCTCGTGGCTTCTCCCAGAAAGAAGGGATTGATTATGAAGAGACTTTTTGCTCTTGTGGCCAGATACACTTCCATCAAATCAATACTTTCCCTGGCTACAGTGATGAAATGGAAGATACACCAAATGGATGTCAAGACAACTTTTTTGAATGGTGTAGTCGAGGAGGAAGTGTATGTGGAGCAGCCACTTGGTTTTGAGACACATGACAGAGAGTCATATGTGTGCAGGTTGAAGAAATCCTTGTATGGCTTGAAGCAAGCTCCTAGGACTTGGTATGGTAGGATAGACAGCTTTCTACCCAGTTTGGGCTTTACCAAGAGTAAAGCGGATTCCAACCTTTATTACAAGGTTGAGGAAGGCAATCCTGTGATACTCTTATTGTATGTGGATGACCTATTTGTAACAGGAGAGGATAGATTGATTGCTGACACAAAGAGGAAGCTTGCTGCCGAGTTCGAGATGAAGAACTTGGGGATGATGCACTATTTTCTAGTCATGGAGGTGTGTCAGAGTGCAGATGGGATCTTCCTTGGACAAGGGAAGTATGTAGTAGAGATCCTGAAGAGGCTCGGGATGATGGAATGCAAGGCTATGGCCACACCTATGGTATCGAACCTGAAGCTTTTGTGTGATGCTTCAACTGAGCCAATTGATGTCACGATGTATCATCAGATGATTGGGTCCTTGATGTACCTGACGAATACGAGACCAGGTATTTTCCTTGCGGTGAACACATTGAGCCAGTTCCTGACGGATCCGAGAGGTGTTCACCTGGTAGCTGTAAATCATATTCTGAGGTACCTGAAGGGTACAGTTGATTATGGGCTCAAGTATGATGCGAATCAAAAGTTTAACCTGGAGGGTTATGTTGATTCAGATTGGGCAGGCAGTGCTGCAGAATGGAAGAGCACTTCTGGGTTCTGCTTTAGTATGGGATCAAGTGTGATCTCTTAGTTTAGCAGGAAGCAATCCTGTGTAGCACTGAGTATAGCTGAAGCAGAGTATGTTGCAGCTTGTTCGGCTAGTTGTGAGACAGTATGGCTGAGGAAGCTATTTGATCTCCCGTTGGATGCTACTGGTATCTTTTGTGACAACCAGAGTTGTGTGAAGCTGTTTGAGAACCCGGTGTTCCACGACAGGTCAAAGCACATTGAGATCAAATATCACTATATCAGGGATATGGTGCAGAGAGGAGCAGTGAAGCTCCTATATGTTGCAACGGATGAGTAGGTTGCAAACGTGTTGAGGAAACCACTAGCGAGAGTGAAGTTTGAGTACTTCAGAGAGAGGCTTGGTGTTCTTCATATTGATGACACTTCGAGGAAGAAGTGATGGACACATTTGCAGGAGCCATTCCAAGCATGGTGAGAGGAGGATCCTTCCCATGGATGTGGATGTAAGCATTGTATGACATGCATTAGGACGATGCAGTGATGATGATCAGGATGATCATATGTGATGAGTATCAGGATGATGCTCTGGATGACATGCATCAGGACGATGATCAGGATGATCATATGTGATGAGTATCAAGACGATGCAGTGACGATGATCAAGATGATCATATGCGATGAGTATCAGGACAATGGTTTGGATGACATGCATCAGGACGATGTCGTGATTATGATCAGGAATATCATATGTGATGAGTATCAGGACGATGCTCTCGATGACATGCATTAGGATGATGCAGCGACAATGATCAGGATGATCATGTGTATCATGATGATATTCCGAATGAGATGCATCAGGATGATGCTATGATGATGATCAGGATGATCATGTACATCAGGAAGATGTATGGTGAGTATCAGGTTGATACTCTACAGTCGTGGACAAGTTGTGCAGATGAGCATGTAACTAGACCTGGGAGATCCGATAGGTTGAGCAGTATGCTTGTAATCAGTCCTGGGATTCTCTTTCGAGGCATTGCTCTGGGAGGACATGTAACTAGACCTAGGAGATCCGATAGGTTGAGCAGTACGCTCGTAATCAGTCCTGGGATGCTCTTTCGAGGCTTTGTCCTATGGCATGTAACTAGACCTAGGAGATCCGATAGGCTGAGCAATACGCTCATAATCAGTCCTGGGATGCTCTTTCGAGGCTTTTCCATGACCACATGTAATACGTCCTGGAGATCCGGACAAGTTGTGCTAGTCACATAAAAGGCCTCGGATGCTCTTTAGAGTTCTTGATAGTCAAGACACTCTTTTAAGGTTTTGTGGTGGGGGTCACATGTAATACGTCTTGGAGATCCGGACAGGTTGTGCTAGTCACATAAAAGGCCTCAGATGCTCTTTAGAGTTCTTTCTAGTCAAGACACTCTTTTAAGGTTTTGTGACAGTCACATGTAAGTGGACCTGGGAGATCTTGTCGATCATGCTTCGGCACATAAAGGATCCTGGGATACTCTTTTGAGGCATTGTGATGCACGTAATAAGTCCTGAGGATTCCACAGTATGGCCAGTGATGATGAAGACCTGCAGGTGGTGGGCCTACATCCAACATGAAAAAGGGTTGGCTCTGTAGAACTTCTTATGACGAGTAGATCGA
The DNA here is from genome assembly GCA_027924585.1 of Larix kaempferi. Lineage (NCBI taxonomy): Eukaryota > Viridiplantae > Streptophyta > Pinopsida > Pinales > Pinaceae > Larix > Larix kaempferi. The sequence goes on along the minus strand of BSBM01000734.1, from coordinate 1,599,668 downwards.
AGATTGATTGAGCTAGCAGCAGCAGTGATGATGATGACGATTCGATGACGATGGTCCAGTAACGATGATCCAGAGAAGAAGACTTGTGCTAGAATATATGTGTCGAGAAATACCTTCCTAGTTAAGAGGGAGTGTTGATGTATTTGTAACTTCAGAATGTATTTCACATATATGTATATTGTATTCCTATATAGATGTTATTATTCCTCTATATGAAAGTGTCGTCATTTATATTGTAAGTGTCGTAACTTATACTTGATGGGTTATTAGACCACCTTGATGGGGTCGGCCCTATATAAGTCATGTGGGTTAAAGGGTTATTAGACCACCCTATTGGGAGTCGGCCCTGTCAGCATTATGTTAAGTGGTTAAGTTGAGGCCGACCTAGTAAGGTTATTAGGCAAGTCAAGTCAAGTATAAATAGAGTGTGGGAGGCACTCTATTTGATCATTCACTTTCTCACTCATACACTCATTGGAGAGTGGTGCCCTAGTGGAGGAGGAGAAGTTGTTGCTAGGAGAGTATCTCTTATGCTTGGGTTTTGTATCATTGCTTTATCTATCTCTGAGGAAGTTATTGGGGTTTTTCACCTTCTTGGTTTTCCCCAAGGAAACTCTGTGTGTCTATTGTCTCATGTGATTGCTTGTTGTGATTGATATGCTTGATATGCTGTACATGTTATTCTCTCAGTAAAGATCCTAGAGTATGTTGAATTAATGCTCAAAAATTAACAAATGAGATGCACCCTAAGGAAGGCGTGGTTGCAACAACTTCAACTGTCATGGTCAAAGAGGAAATCTCAACTGTGACAACAACAAGTACTGCGAAAGTTGACGACACTATGACAACCGACACTAGTGGCACCAAGAGCAAGGCTGATAGCAACATCAAGGAAGAGGGTGAGCCTCTAGCAACCAAGCGACGGGCGCGCCACGACCCTGTCCAGTAGAGTTTTCTCTCTCCTTTGTTTTTTGGAAATGCTATTCCTTTTCTAGATGGTTTTAGTTTTTTGTTTATAGATGAATGTTTAAGGGCTCTTTTTTTTTACTTAGGCTCATAGCATACTTAGATTATATTAGACCTATCTCTTGAGTTTCACTACAATTTATAGGACGTCCTCTATCTATCTATGTCTTGCTTCTAGTTTTTTTATTAAGGGTTATTTTCTCTTGATAAGAGGCCTAATGACTCTTGATTCTAGGTTGTTTTATCTTGATGAGAGGCCTGGCTGCTTTGTATCCCCATGTAAATTTTTTGTGATCTAATGTAAATACTAAATTACAAAAAAAATATGTTATATTTTATTTTATTATAGTAATCCTTTATTTTATTTTATTATAGTAATCCTTTATTTTATTTTTTTATTTTTTCATTTTTAATGAAATCATTGTTTCAATTTAATTTATTAATGCTACATCTAATTACTCTCTTAGAAATGTATTTATTTTATGTTCATCCAATAAAATACATATCTTTTAGAAAATAAGAAACCTATGTTTTTTAGAAATTTAACATAAATTATTTTATGTGCTTCTTTATAATAAAATTAGAAACCTATGTTTTTTAGAAATTTAACATATGACGAAATAAAAATAAATATAAAACATATAAAATAATATTGTCTTCCTCAACAAAATATATATTTGGAATTTGCACATAAATCTCGATAATTTTCTACAATTCATTACCAACGAACCATTTTAGCATATGTAGATTCGAGGTCGAAAAACAAAGGAATGAAAAATTGGATGTGTAATGTTAGTTGTAGGCCCAAACCACAGGTTTGACAATCCAAACCTAAAACCAAAGTGGACAACCCATGCACCACATAGGTGGAAAAAGTCATTCGCACCAATTTTTATTCAAATTTGAAACGTGCATGTATTAATAACGTGTGCACATTTTTAAACGAAAAATAGCGCACCTGCATTATTAACAAGTGCACGTTATTAACATTCACACGTTATTAAATGTGTACGTGTTATTGTTCCCTAGATTTTAATTTCTCTCTCTCTCTCTCTCACGGTAATCCCACCTCTCTCTACCATTGTCTGTAATCCCCCTCCTCTCTACCCCCCTCCTCTCTCTGCTTCGCTCTATTTAACCCCTATCCTCCTCCCCCCAAAACAATAACCACTCCATCTCTATCTCTCCCTCTCTCCCCTCCTCCCCTTGACCCTAACCTCCTCCGCTCTCTCTCTATCTCTCCTCGCCTCACCTCTCTCTCTCTCTCTCTCTCTCTCTCTCTCTCTCTCTCTCTCTCTCACACACACACACACACACACACACACACTTACTCCCCCTACCTCTAACCCCCCCTCTCTTTGTCTCTCTTAATCTCCCTTCCTCATTCCCACTAACCACCCATGCTTAGGGCGGGGTTGTCGACCTAGGGTTTACACTATCGTTTCCCAGCCCAACCCTTTCTTCTTTTTATTATCCAAGGGAGTATTTCTCTCATGTAGCTGTAAAAACCCTTCTCTTCTTTCCTTACGCAACTCTCACCGCCCCGCCCTCGTGGTTTGTGCTTACGACTTGTGTGGCCCTGCTGGTTTGTGCTTCAATTTACTACCATTTACTTCTATCCCCAACATTGGTGCATTAGGCGCAAACAATGCCATCATGGGCTCTTGTTGTGGGATTGCGTTATACTCTGGTTCGTTATATTCTTGTTGTGGGCTTGGGTTTTAATTATTGCAAATTCCTCTAGTGAATAACATAAAGTATTATACCCATAATTCTTGAAAAAACTCTGCATTGCAACGTTCATACACAGATTAAATCTGGGATTTACAAATGAGACTTGGGTTTGTATCTACCCTTTTAAATATTAATTTTGGTTTCAGAGGTGACATTCATTTAAATATCGCTCATTCCATCAAGTAAGGAAGCTCTAAGGCATTTGGGTCGACCATCGTGATGCAAGGATACAAACAAGTATATTTACTATTGTCGCCACTCTTGATTATTTTTACTTAGCTATTAGTTCTTCCTGTGATTATAGATTCTTCTGTCAAACGAGTTCAAGGTTAACCTTCTCTCTATTCGCTTTAATACAGTGAGGGGATGAAATAAAGGCTTTTCCCACAGACTCTTTGAGGGGAATAATATGAGTCATCCCAGCTCAGGTCAGTGCTAGAGTTCAGGTGAGTGCTTCCATCGATTCTTCTGGCAGGTGGGCGAATAAGTCGTATCCATTATTAATTTGTAAAAAGAAATCAACAGATTCTAGCAAAAGGATAAATCAGACGTGGGGAAGGTGTAGTTGCCAGTCAGTTCTGTAAGCTGAACAACCAAGTTATTAATTTGATAGGTGTAAGACTCTAGATGGTATTTCTACAATTGTTTCTCTCTTCAAGAGGTAAATTTATGAAAAAGAGTATGTGAATTTTAGCAGATGCTGCATTTTTCTCCAGGGTCTTTCCTGATGTTCTGTTTCCAAATCTTTAATGTATTTTTCAAGTGTGGCGAGAAAACAAGGCCTTGGTTCCATCACCATATACTTGTATTTTCTTAATTGCAATAAGTTATATTATTTGTAACAATGCATCCACGTATCCCTGCCTCTTTCAATTTTCATCTGTTATTTATGGTTAATTACAGATTGGCTTCTTCTTTTAGAGCTACCTTGGCTTGGTGTGGATTTTAAGTTCAGTTCTTTTCTTCATATGCATTAAATGCCAACTTCCTACTGTGGTCTTTAAAGAAAGATTGTATTATTCTTCCATGGAGCATTGCCAAATGATTTATATAATCTTCGTTTCCATTGTTTTAGAACATTGATGGGCAATCCCTCTAAATTGATCTTGAATAATGTAGAAGATTTCATGGCTTGCCTATTTCTGTCAAAAAAATATGCTATTTTCTTACGTTGAAGACAATGGCCCTATTGAATTATATTGTGACACCCACTGATCTCATAGCAAGATTAACCTAGAGTTTATTGCTGCCCCAAATAAGTGTTTTAGGGACGCTGCTGAAAATTACCAATCAACTAAATCTCAATTATTGTGTACAAGTTATAACTGTAGTCTGTTACAATCTGCAATGCAATTCTTTTAATTGTGTGAAGGATGGATGGCATCGCTTTTACTAGGGCTGAATAGAGTTTGTAGATGTAAATTTGGATTGTGAAATTATCACCCAATTGATATAGAACGCACAACAATGAATTTGATCGTAATGCACAACAAGAGCAAAAACAACTGAACAATGAGTTTGATCATAATGTAGAGCAAGAGAGATTTAACAGATAGCTCATACAAAGAACTTCAGTTATAGAGACAAGGGAATTAAACAAAAGTCTTTTACAAAGAGATCATACAAAGAACTTCAGTTACATAGACGAGGCAATTAAACATAGTCTTTTACTCATTTCCAATAGCTGGGTCACAACAAAACTACAAGAACCATAGCATAGCGCCTATTATCAAAAGGTTGAACTGGAGAAAGGCCCCTTCATCAATGGCAGATTATCCATTTATAGATGACATATTATCCATTTATACATAGGGGCATGGACGGTTTTCAATGAGGGGTACTAGAATGCCAACAGCTTTGATTTATGGTAATTGAACTACCAAGGACAATTTAGCAGATAGATAGGTTCTTCATGTGTTGATGTGGTCGAAGGCCAAAGGTTTCAATCATTTCATCTTCTTGAAACTCAACCTATTGACCGCCGGGGGCATGGTGACATGGAGGGTTGGCACTATCTACGTAGGCCACATATCCATCGTTTATTGGCCATCGCTTTCCAGGATGTTCCCAAGTGATACCGGAGCCGGTTCTGCTGGAGCCGATTCTACTGCCCTAGATAAATGCCGCATGTCTCCTTATGTGCCTTCAATACCATCATTTTCTTCATATTCTTTCCAAAGATGTTTCTTAAATGTCTTCTTATCTAGCTTTTATTTTTCTTTTGCCACTATCATCTTCATTCTCTCTATTGTGACGTCTCCAATTTCTGTCATTTTCTTCATCTAGTCTTCAACGTCACCGCTTCCAAGCATCATCATCTCATTTTGTTGTAACTTGGGTTTTCTCTATTGTAACATCTCCAATTTCTGTCATTTTCTTCATTTAGTCTTCAACGTCCCTGCATCCAAGCATCAACATCTTATTGCTACATCTCCAATTTCTTTCATTTTTATTTTCTTTATGTAGTCTTTAACGTCACTGCTTCTACGCATCAACATCTCATTTTGTTGTAACTTGGGTTGTCTCTGAACTTCTCTGGGAACATTCTCATTTCCTTCTTAGAGCATATCATGCATAACAAAGTTTCTTTCCTTTTAAATATTCTTAATAAAATACATCACAAAGCCTCTCTTTCCAATTTTCTTTGGCATCGAAAGTAACTTGAAACTTCTATCATCAAATATTTTTCAGACCATCAAAATATAGTTAATTGTCATATATCTAAGGTCTACCAAAAAATACACAAGAAACATTCATAGCAACAACATCACAAAGAACTTGGTCTTTATGATATCCTAATTGAAAATCCAGTAGAGATTGTTCTAAAAAAATATTTTGATTATCCTTTTGTAACCATGACACCTTATAAGAACTAGGATAAGGTACATTTCACTTCAATTTCTCTATCTTTTATTGAAACTAAATTTTTAGTGCTTCCATCGCCAATAATCAAATTGCAACACTCACCTTGGATATTGCATTTGGTCATAAATATATTTTTCCTTTGCTTAGTTTCTTCAACAATCTTCCTCTCTTGCTTGAGTAATACTCTTTGAACATAATATTTTCTCCTTGCTCTTGATAAATCTCTGAAATATTATCATCAACAATTGAAGCCTCTTCTTGAGCTACATGTGATCCAGGAGGATCCAAGAAGGCAAAATTTTTGAAGTCCTCCAATCTCATAAAAACCAGCACCAGATCGAAGGGCTTGTCGAGACGATTCCAACGGCGTTCGTTTCACCTCAAACGAACTCCGTATGAGAAAGTTATCGCGTTCTGTTGTATTGATGAAACAGGCAAATTTGGCAAAATGGAGGTGCCACGTGGCACCACTGACAGGGTGACACGTGGCATCCATACAGTACGGGTATGATGACATGGAAGAAGTATGGACCAATGAGAATTGGACACGTGGAAGTACGGCAATGACCTGGCAGCTAACTGGGTGTTGAGTTGGCAGTACGATGACTGAGTTGGCGGCCGAGTCAGCATGACAGCTGGCAGTACGAAAAGTGAGTTGGACCAATGGTATGCCGCCATGTGGCAGCACTAGATTGGCCGCTATAATTCGAGTTTATTAAAAATTTGGGGAAGCCTCCGCCGGGTTCGACCACTGGACCTCATTTAAACTAAACTCGCCCTTACCAATACGCCGCACCGTGCCAGTTGAATTGTAAACGGTTGAAAAATATATTTAGTTCGAGCGAGGGTTTGAACGGGCGTATAAAGGGCCGGGGCTAAGCCCCGACCCATGGACCCATGCCAACAATGCACAGAACCTGGAACGCGCCAACGCCAATATTTGGTTGGTCGGATAGTTTTAACAGCCCAGAAACCCGCCGGAGTTATTTATGCACATGGTATATTTCCACTATGGCAAAACGGTTAAAAGTGGGTTCAACAGATTTTAAAACAAGTTTCAAAGATTACATAGTTCGGTGGGGATATAACAAAAGTTTCTAATGTAAAGTACAAAATATATACATATAGTTGGGATGGGTTGATAACTTACCAACCATATGACATGAAAGGCACTTAAAGAGGGCCCAACTAGACTTAGAGGTTGTAACCACATCCCCAAAGTAGTCAATTTGTTGTAACTGAAGAATCATGAGGAGAATGTGATGAGGGCTAACTCAAGCCTATATAAACCCCCTCATATGCCATTTGCCATTCATGCTTTGGAGTAGAGACTTTGTAGCTAAAGGAGAGAAAGGAGATTGCGTAGCTCTGCAGGAGGAAGGTATGAGTGTTTATACTCGTTTTACACCGTCTTCAGGCTTCGGAGTTGCTGGAAGCAGTCTTGTTGTGTTTTGGGCAGCGGTTCTCTTCCTGGCCATTGTCGCCAAGGTATCATTGTATCTTTACTATGTATTTTTCCTTTATGCTGAGATTATAGATCGGCCCTCCTATTGAGAAGCAGGCTCGGAGACGTAGTCCATCCTGGACGAACTCCGTTATCAACTTGTTGTCTTTATGTGCATATTGTCTATGCTGTTTGGTTCTCTTCTTATGGATTTGTGAGGTTCATTCATGCTCTTTATGCAATTCATGTTAATGTCATAGAGTAGCAAAGATCTTGTTTTCGGATCATGTGATAACGGAGCCAGGTTTATTTGACGTTGGATTGTGAGTGTGGATGCTCACGAGGGCTAAACTGCAAGCTAGTGAGGGTACATTAGAGACTTACAATTCCGAGATCGAACGTGCACACCGAAGGAGGAAGATGGATGCTAATGATTCTCGCATCGAGATGGAGGCAAACTTTCACAAGGTCTTCTACATGATGGCTGACAAGGTAGACAAGTTGTTTGCAGACTATGAAGAACGCATGGTAAAAGAAAGAAAAGGAAGTGAAGTAAAGAAGGAAGACAAAGAAGTGAAGGACGAAGGCAACACTTTAGTTAACCAAGGAGGAGGTGGCGAAGAGCCTCCTGAGCCTCCCTCTTCACCTTCAGCTTCAAGCACAAGTTCAAGTGCTTCTTCCTCATCTCATTCTCAGCATTCCAAGGTTCCTCACAAAGAGCCTCAAAAGAAGCCCTTATTGAAGCTCGATGTGAAGTTTGATTTGCCCATGTTCAATGGGGAAGCGAATGCAGAGAAGTTGAAAAATTGGATAAGGCAAATTGAGGTCTATTACCAAGTCCAGCAGATCAAAGAAGAATATGTGAAGATTCAGTTGGCTTCACTTCGGATAACAGGCACCGCACTTGTATGGTGGGAAAGCAAGCTTCAACAAGGTAGCAAACAAATGGGTAATCTTCTCTCATCGTGGTCTGCTTTCATTTCTGCTTTACGTAAGCAATTTTATCCGTTGGGTTATGTTCAAAAGGCTATGATGGATTGGCAAAGTTTTAGACAAGGCAAGGGTCAGAGTGTTCAGAATTTTACTGAAGAATTTAGAAAGAAAGCTTTAGAGTTGAATATTTCTTTAGATTCTCCTGACACTCTTTTGAAGTACATTGGTGCTCTTCATCATTATCTACGCCATACTTTGTTGTTGTTGAATCCTACTAGTGTGGATGAAGCAAGTGTTCAAGCTACTCATCTTGAGAGCAAGGGGAAGAATTTGCAAGAAGACCATCTGAAGAAGCCTTTCAAGCCCAACAACAACCACAAGTCCAAAAAGAAAGACAAGAGAAAGAAGACAGCTACTGCCAAGAAGGAAGGAGGAAAGCTCCATTTCAAACATTGCGACATTGATGGGCATGATGAAGAAAGTTGTTGGAAGTTGCATCCTGAACAGAGGCCAAAGCATTATGGAGGCAAAAAGAAGAAAAAGACCATTGCAACAGTGCAACGAGATTTGGGTTCCGATTCAGGTGACGAAACCATGATTACAGCCGTGGGAATGCAAGGTAACAAAACTCCCAATACTGGTTCAAGTTCTACTCATGTTTCTAAAGAAAATGATAAAAGAAGAAGTGAGTTGTTTCACATCAGAGTTGTGTCTAAGCATACAAAGATTGAAACATTATTTGATCCGGGTTCTCAAGTAAATTTGATCTCATAATCAGTTGTTAAGAAGTTGGGCATACAGACTAAACCTCACCCCACGCCTTATCCTCTTGGATGGGTATGTGATAATGCTAAGCTACAGATGACTAAGCAATGCAGGTTAAGGTTTGCTATTGCTTCAAAGTTGATCGATGAGATGGACTTAGATGTTGTTCCTCTTGACATCTGCGGTATCGTATTGGGAAGCCCATACTTGTATGATCGAAAAGCAGTATTCTTCCGTCACGAGAACAAGTACCATCTCACCAAAAATGGGGTGGAGTACATCGTGAGAGCTCACAGTATGAAGGCTAACACCACTCTTGTTAGTGCAGGACAGATGAAGAGACTCATCAACACTAATAAGAGATACATGCTCATGGTTGTGAGAGCAAAAGATGTTGAAGCATCCGATGCTTTCAAAGGTTGTGATCCTTCTCATAAAAAGGCTATGATTGATATTGTGGCTAACTATGATGAAATATTTCAGGAGCCTACAGGTTTGCCTCCCAAAAGGGAGATTCAACATGAGATCCATCTCCAGCAGGATGCCCATCTTCCTAATGTGGGCATGTACAGGTTGTCCGCAGTTGAAATGGCAGAGATTAAGAAGCAGGTTCAAGACTTGTTGGACCAAGGAGTGATCAGACCCAGCTCCTCTCCATGTGGTTCGCCGATTGTGTTGGTGATGAAGAAAGATGGCACATGGAGGATGTGCGTTGACTATCGAGCTCTCAACAAGATCACGATCAAGAATCGATACCCGCTTCCTCGCATAGATGACTTGCTCGACCAGTTGAAAGATGTTGTGTTCTTTACCAAGTTGGATTTGTGCAGTGGCTACCACCAGATCAGAATTGCAGAAAGTGATGTGTGGAAGACAACCTTCAAGACCAAGCAAGGTCTATTTGAGTGGTTGGTGATGCCCTTTGGGCTTTGCAATGCACCTGCAACCTTTATGCGGGTAATGAATGATGTTTTCCAGCCATTCTTAGATGATTTTGTCATTGTTTATCTAGATGATATATTGGTCTTTAGTAAAACTTGGGAAGCACATGTAGGGCATGTAAAGATAGTGTTGGACACTTTGAAAAAGGAGAAATTGTATGTAAAATTGTTAAAGTGTGAATTTGGAAAAACTTCATTAGTTTACTTGGGTCATATTGTAGGAGGTGGAAATTTAAAAATTGATCCTTCAAAAGTTGATGTAATTGTCAATTGGCCTAAGCCTACTAACACTACTGAAGTGAGAAGCTTTTTAGGAGTTGTTCAATATTGGAGGAGGTTCATTTAGAACTTCTCAGACATAGCATCTCCTTTGCATGCCTTAACAAGTGTGAAGAAATCCTTCCAGTGGGGAGGTAAGCAGCAGAAAGCCTTCGACACATTGAAGGGAAAGATCAGCACTGCCCCAATCCTAGCCTTGCCCGATTTGCAGCAGCCATTTGAGATAGAGACAGATGCCAGTGGATATGCCATGGGGGCAGTATTGATGCAGCACCGCAAGCCTATTTGCTACCATTCAGAGACTTTTACTCAAGCAGTGATCAACTACCCCACCTATGACAAAGAGTTGTATGCTTTGGTTCAGAGTGTCAAGAAGTGGAAACACTACTTGATGGGTAAGGAGACGATCATCCATACAGATCATCAGCCCTTGCAGTATCTCCAGTCCCAGACTAAGCTCCAGCAAGCTCGTCATTTCAGGTGGGTGGGATTTCTTCAACAATTCCATCTAGTGATCAAGTACAAGAAGGGTACTAGTAACAAAGTGGTAGATATGCTTTCTAGACCTCCTATTGTTGCATCTATTGTTTTGAAAAATGCTTCTTTGTCCCATGAAAGTTATATTGAGTAGTATGCTACTAATGATGATTTCAAGGAGATTTATGAGAAGCTAACCAATGGCACACAGGTGGAAGACTACTATTTGCAGGGAAAGTTGCTCTATCATTTGGGCAAGTTATGTGTTCCTATCAGTGAAAGGGTCCATGTAATAAGAGAAGCTCATACTTCTCTTGTATCAAGGCATTTTGGGGTAGGTAAGACTTTGGCTCATTTGCAAAGACTCGTGTATTGGCCTCGCATGAAAGACATTGTAACAAAATATGTAAAGGGGTGTGTGATGTGCTCTACTTGTAAGCCCACTAATAGAAAATTAGGGCTATACTCACCACTTCCTGTTCCTTCCCATCCTTGGCAAAGCATTTCCATGGATTTTGTGGGGGGTTTGCCTATGTCTAGGAGGGGTCATGACTACTTGTATGTGGTCATGGATAGGTTTAGCAAGATGTGTATTCTTATGCCATGTAAAAAGCAGGTCACTGCAGAGCAGGCTGCTTCTCTTTTCTTTCAGCATGTATGGGTTCACTTTGGACTCCCTACGTCCATTATCTTGGATCGGGACTCCCGATTCCTTGGAGAGTTTTGGAAAACGTTATGGTGTATGATGGACACCAAGCTGAATAGGAGCACCGCTTTCCATCCATAAACCGACGGACAGACAGAGGTAGTCAACAGAACAGTTGTTCATTTGCTTAGAGGATATTGCAACTAGCATCCTAAGTTATGGGATGAACAGATCCAGTATGTACAGCATGCCTACAACAGGGCTATGCATTCTTCCACTCAGAGCTCGCCATTTGAGACATGCTTTGGGTACTTACCAAAGACTCCATTGGACTTGACTTATGGGAGAGAGTTTGGTTCAAGCACTTCCAAGGATGAAGACAAAGCCTGCAGGTTCATTCAGAGAGTTCAACAGGTACATCAAGCAGTACAAGAGCAGTTGGAGAAGAGTCAAGCCGCCCAGTACAAGGCTCGCCATGACAAGCATAGAGTTGATCATCAGTTTCAGGTGGGAGATCAAGTGTGGCTTCACATCAGCAAGGAGAGGATGAACGGAGAAGGCAAGAAGCTCAAGCCCATCAGATATGGTCCCTTCACCATCTTGGAGAATATTGGGACGAATTCCTTTCGCTTAGAGCTACCGCCATACATGCAGATCTACTCAGTGGTGAATGTGGAGAACTTGAAACTCTATGATCCTCCCATGATCATGGATGAAAGGGAGAATGTCTCATTGCCATCAGTTGATGAATTTGCTCCTGAGTACATGGATGAGCTAAAGGAAGATGTCATCTTAGACAGAAGAACAAGGACTTCTCGCAGAGATGATGTTGATTATCTTCGAGTGGGCATCAGAGGCACTCATCCAAGCAAATCCAAGTGGATCAAGAAGGAGAAAGTGAGGGAGAAATTCCCTCACCTATCTGTTGATTAGTAAAGGCTTTTAGAGGCCAAAAGCTTCTCAGTGGGGAGGAATGATCCAAGAGGATCCAAGAAGGCAAAATTTTTTAAGTCCTCCAATCTCAGCAAAACCAGCATCCGATCGAAGGGCTCGTCGAGACGATTCCAATGGCGTTCATTTCACCTCAAACGGACTCCGTATGAGAAAGTTATCGCGTTCTGTTGTATTGATGAAACAGGGAATTTGGAAAAATGGAGGTGCCACGTGGCACCACTGACAGGGTGACACGTGGAATCCGTACAGTACGGGCATGATGACGTGGCAGGAGTATGGACCAATGAAAATTGGACACTTGGTAGTACAGCAATGACCTAGCAGCTGACTGGGTGTTGAGTTGGCAATACGACGGCTGAGTTGGCGGCCGAGTCAGCATGACAGCTGGCGGTACGGAAAGTGAGTTGGACCAATGGTATGTCACCACGTGGCAGCACCAAATTGGCCGCTATAATTTGAGTTTATTAAAAATTTGGGAAAGCCTCCGCCGGGTTCGACCACTGGACCTCATTTAAACAAAACTCCGCCCTTACCAATACGCCGCACCGTGCCAGTTGAATTGTAAACGGTTGAAAAATATATTAAGTCCGAGCGAGGGTTAGAACGGGCGCATAAAGGGCCGGGGCTAAGCCCCGACCCATGGACCCATGCCAACAATGCACAGAACCGGGAGCGCGCCAACGCCAATATTTGGTTGGTTGGATAGTTTTAACGGCCCACAAACCCGTCGGAGTTATTTACGCACATGGTATATTTCCACTATGGAAAAACAGTTAAAAGTGGGTTCAACAGATTTTAAAACAAGTTTCAAAGATTACATAGTTCGGTGGGGATATAACAAAAGTTTCTAATGTAAAGTACTAAATATATACATATAGTTGGGATGGGTTGATAACTTACCAACCATATGACATGAAAGGCACATAAAGAGGGCCCAACTAGACTTAGAGGTTGTAACCACATCCCCAAAGTAGTCAATTTGTTGTAACTGAAGAATCATGAGGAGAATGTGATGAGGGCTAACTCAAGCCTATATAAACCCCCTCATATGCCATTTGCCATTCATGCTTTGGAGTAGAGACTTTGTAGCTAAAGGAGAGAAGGGAGATTGCGTAGCTCTACAGGAGGAAGGTATGAGTGTTTATACTCATTTTGCATCGTCTTCAGGCTTCGGAGTTTCTGGAAGCAGTCTTGTTGTGTTTTGGGCAGCGGTTCTCTTCCTGGCCATTGTCACCAAGGTATCATTGTATCTTTACTATGTATTTTGCCTTTATGTTGAGATTATAGATCGACCCTCCTATTGAGAAGCAGGCCCGGATATGTAGTCCATCTTGGATGAACTCCGTTATCAACTTGTTGTCTTTATGTGCGTATTGTCTATGCTGTTTGGTTCTCTTCTGATGGATTTTTGAGCTTCATTCATGCTCTTTATGCAATTCATGTTAACGTCATAGAGTAGCAAAGATTTTGTTTTCAGATCAACATGTGTCTTTACCTAATTCCTACTACGAGGATTCTGGTTTTTGGACATTCAACATTCTTGTGCCCTTTCCTATCTCACTAATAACATGTAATGATATATGCTCCTCCTCTATCACTGCAAGCATTCGTACCTCCTCTAAAATTATTGTTGTTCCTTTGCTTCCTCCTCATTTCTTGCATCTGTCTAACCTCTTCCATTGTTTGATCTTCCTTTGCCTCTAACATTATGTTGCATTCTATTTAATTTCTCTTCAACCTTCACAACAACTTGAAATGATGCTCTACAAAATGAAGCATTGAGTGCTAAGATCATCTTGAATCATAAATTTTTAATCATTTACATACCTTGCTATGTCTCTTAGATCTTCGAGCTTATCCATGGAATTCCCAATCTATATAATTTTTCATTATATTCTCTGACATTCGTATATTTTTGTGTCAAACCCTGGACTTGTCTAACAAATTTTATTGATATTCTATAGATAAGAACTTATCCTTTATCTCACTTACCATTTTCTTCCAAGTTCTACTATTTTCTGTGTTTTCTCAATTTCATTTTTTTACTCTAATTCCACCAAAATGCAAAATGTCCATTCAATTTCTCAACAACAAACTTGATTATATGTGGAATTTCAAAATCAAAGTGCCCTACTACTTCACAAATCCAATCAATCAAGACATCAATCTATAAACTACCATCACAACTAGCTACTTGTATTCTAACATTATCTATGTCTTTCAAGAATCCGACCAATTGCAATCCAAAGTCCCTCTCTTCATTATTGTGTTGTCTTGTAATCTCTACTTCAACTTTTGACTCTTATGTCCTTCTCCAACATTGATAGTATCTACAGTTATAGTCTATTATTCTTATGTCCTTTTCCGTAAGAATAATATAAATGCACCTTATTCAATCAACCTTATATAATATAAATGTAATATAAATGCACCTTATTTAATAGTTTTATCAATTATTCTCAACCCTGCACCTTTTGTAATCTTATGATGAAGTCCATCGAGATACTCTCCCACCTTTGTTCCCGTATGGGAAATGGCTATAATAGTCTTTCCGAATGGGTCTGCTCTATCTTATTCTGCTAACAAACCATGCACCCTCTCACATGCCTCAATACATCATCCTTGAGGCCCTTCCAAGAGAACCTCTCCCTAATCTAACGGTAGGTCTTGAAGTATCGTTGGTGCCATGCTAATGGTGCATAGCGTGTGGCCCTCAGAATATTCTCCTTAAGCTTGGATTCCGACACCAAGTATATCCTATCTTTGTAAAAGATGACGTCATCTACCACCTTGTACCTTGCATCCTAGATGTTCCCATCCATTAGTTCACAAGCAAATTTGTTCTTGGAATATTCCACCAAGAGGTGAGATTTCCAATCAATTGAAATCTCCATCAGTGAGCATGCGACTGGCTTCTTGGAAAGGGCATCAACAACAACATTCTTCTTTCCCTTTACATACTTTATCAAAGTTGTAGGCATATATCCGGCTTACCCACTTTTGTTGTCTTTCATTCAGGTCCTTTTGTTCCAAGAAGTATCTCAAGTTGTTGTGGTTTGTTCTAGCCACAAACTTGCTTCATACTAGGTACTGTCTGAACTTCGCTAATACATGCATGAAGGTGAGCCTCTCTTTGTCAAAAATAGAATAGAGCCTCTTCGGATCCCTAATTTTCCTGCTTTCGAAAGTTGTTGGATGTCCGTTCTACATCAAAATTTCCCTATACCTATACACGATGTGTCACACTCCAACACAAAGTGTTGGCTGAAATTTGGTAGTGCCAACAAAAGAAATGTACTCATTACCTCTTTGCGTTTGTAGAATGCTCTCTGTGAAGCCTCAGTTAACTTGAAATCCCCTTTCTCTCTGTGATATCAGTTAAGGGTTCCCCCAATAGTGAAAATCCATTTACAAAATGCATGTGATAAGGGCATATCCCAAAGAATCCATGCAACTCTGTAAGTGATCTAGGTGTGGGCCAGTCCAATATGGCCTAGATCTTCTCTTGGTGAACTTGAAAATCATATGTGCAGATCACATGGACCAAGTATAAAATATCTCTAATGTCGAATTCATATTTGGAGGCCTTGGCATACAAGGATGGCTCCTCCATAATTCTCAAAATCTTGTCTAGGTGCCTCACATGTTCCTCCCATGTTCTCATGTATATAAGGAGGTCGTTGAAGGACACCATCAAAGATTTCCTCAATTGTTTCCTGAAAATATGATTCACGCATAACTGTAAAGTAGCAGTGCATTGGTTAACCCAACGAGCATAACCAAGAACTCATAGTGCCCATAGTGGCATCATTAGGTAGTCTTGTGTGCATCATGTTCTCGTACTTTGATATGATGATAACTCGATCGAAGAATACACTTATTGATGTGTCATTGCATCTTTTTTAGGGCAATTGCTAGTATTATATATATTTCTTTTTCCTTTTTAGTATGATAAACGATATAATGCTTTATCGCCTCTCACACCTTTTTTTTTCCTTGGAAAATGTCCGTAATTTTATTTCAAAAAGATGATTAAAATTACATATTGCAGATGTAGTAAGATCAACAAGGATCCCTACATTTTCACATATTTCTGTCCCATATATGCAGAAACAACAGCTTATAATAAGCTGAACCAAAAGAAAGAGAAACCCAGCAAATGTTGCCACAAGAAGTAGAACAGATATTTCATGAACAGTGATGAAATTGGGGCCACCGGTTTCAGATCTGGTCTCTGAATCCGCCGCCGCCGCCACTGGATAGACCCAATGGGTCGCCGCGCAAAGGCTCCGCCCTCTCTTGTATATATATAGTCTCTTGTATTTTATTAAATATATATTTATTTTTCATGATATTATTCCCTCCTTTTTTTTCTTTGTAAGTAAAATAAGTATTAATACACAAGTCAACTTGTTATCTTGGTTAACATTTATTATATCTCAATGATGAACCAATATGTGGTTTGAAACATTCATAAAATAATGTTTCATGTAAATATATTTAAGCATTACAATCAAACTTATTTTACTATAAATTACAAAGGTGGAATTATTTTGCACACCATAATTGTGGTTTCTTTAAGCTCCAACATTGAATGAAGTTTTACATATTTATCTTTTGTCAACGACTTCAAAAAAATATCAAGAATATGATCATAGGTCTTGCAATAAATAAGAGACAATTAGGCTCTTGTACCAACTATCTTAAATAACTTGCATAAATCTCCATATGCTTCATTTTACTATGTGTAATAAGGTTTTAAACTTCTTGTGTTGCATTTTGATTATCATAATACACACTAATTGACTTCTCAAAAGTAAATTGAAGTTCACCCATAAGGTTTCCAATCCACACTACTTTTGTGCAAGTGTTAATTGCACCTCGATATTCAACCTCTATGGTTGACAATGAAATGACCTTATACTTCTTACAAAGCCGTGATATGGAACCATACCCAAGATGAATCACATATATTGAAGTTGATTCCTTGCCATCTCCGTCTCCAATTAGGGTTGGTATATTTGACCAATTGTTCACATTCTTGTTGTGACAATTTATACCAAGTTGATAGGTAACCATAAGATATGAACAATGCTCTATGTGGCCTTCAAGTGGTTCTTCTTGATCCTACATGAGCCTAAGTACCATACTAACAACAAATGGCACATCTCATTTGTTTAATTTATTTTTCTAGAGAGTACTTTTTACTATTAATTAACCCATAATAAGTTACATATTAAATGTTAATAGTTTTAACAAGTAACCTAATCGTGTGTATGTCTATTAAGGTTTATTAGGGTTTAAAACACCTTAAAATAAGATAAATTTAATAATATTGAAATAATGTATAAGTTATTATGCTTTTTAACTTAATCTAAAACACAATAGCACATGGCAAAGACAATGTCGGGGACATTGCCACCACGTGGCTCTTGTTTATTGATTATGAATTAAAATATTTTGAAATTTAATATTTGAGTGGTAAAATTTTTGGATTTTGTGTCGAACTTAATTTTAGATTATTATATAAGATCATGTTATAGTGGATTTGTTTTTTAAATACTTGATTTGTAAATTTTTATTTCGAAGTTCCTAACCAGTTCAGACTTTTTGTAAGACAGATTGTTTCGAAAGTTGTATTTCGATTAAATTTTTTTATGATTTATTATTATGATTTATTATTATTAATATATTTTTAAATAGTAATTAAAGTAATATAATTATTATATATTAATTTTAAGATTAAAATAATATATTTTTACAATAGAATTAAATTAATTTTATATTAATTATTTATGTAATGTTTAGTATTTAATTTAAAATTAAATAGTAATTAAAGTAATATAATTATTATATATTAATTTTAAGATTAAAATAATATATTTTTACAATAGAATTAAATTAATTTTATATTAATGATTTATGTAATGTTTAGTATTTAATTTAAAATTGGTGAAGCTTTTGTTTATATATATATATAATTTATTATTTTACAAAATTTTATGATATATAAAATCTAGTTAAGACTAACTTCAGCTTAAGAGAGGTTGGTATAAAGATATCATGGCTTGGTTAAAATATTGGGGGATTGGCGAAAATGTCACTTTGCATGATATCGATAACGTTAAAAATATTATCACATCTATGTTTAAAGAAAAAATGTGTGGTGAGAAAGAATTAGAGGTTAAAAGAAAATTAAAATACTATAAGGAAATCATTAACCCCAATCTGAAAGATAAAAAATATCTCTATGTGTTAACTAGTTCGAAAAAGAAAATTAATATAGCCAAGATAAGAATGAACTCTATTGAGCTTCATAGTGAAACAAGATGCTAGACAATTCCTAAAACATAGTGGGTGGAAAGTACTTGCCATATTTGTGAGACTACGAGCGTTGAGGATGAAAGACACTTTCTCTGTGTACACCCACATTAGATCGCAATTTCATAATCTTTGCTACAATACAAACTTCCCTAACCTTTTAACATGCCAAAACTATGATGACCTAAGAACGCTTCTTTTTAAGCCATTTGAGCTTCGAAATAAAATTTTATAGCAATCCAAGTAATCCTCTTAAAATTTTAATAATATTTAAAAAAAAAAAACATTTTTTAATGTTTTATTTTTTATTTTTTAATATATAATTGCATTTATATTTTAAGATATGTTTTTGTTCATTTTATATTAATATTTTAAAACACCTTAATATTTAAAAAAATCCACATTTCCTTAAAAATTCAATTTTTTTTTAAAGAATCTTACTAAAATTCTCTTGGGGCCATTATGTTTACAAACATTTCCGTAAATTCACAACAATATTAAAAAAACTTATTTAATTCAATTATTAGTAATAATTGACCAAACATCTCACCATAAAAGTTGTCTATAAAGAAGACTTTATATACTACTTTATGGTGGTTTAAAGCTTTATGGAAAATAAATTGTTCTCTTAAATAAAAAAAATCTTCTTTTAGCTTGCACTATTTTTTTAAGGAAAAAAACATAACTTGTTATTTTAAGTAATAAAATTAAAGTTACATCCATGTGTCCAAGAAATAGAATATTTCAACATAATACTTTCCAAGATATGTCCATAGATGACTAAGATAACATCCAGACCGACAAACATCTAATGTACCATCTCCAATGTTTCTTTTTAGCTTGCACTATGAAACAAGGTGTTTGAAGACTTTATATACTACTTTATGGTGGTTTAAAGCTTTATGGAAAATAAATTGTCCTCTTAAATAAAAAATCTTCTTTTAGCTTGCACTATGAAACAAGGTGTTTGTCTGGAACAATTTATTGAGAAAATTCTAGGCCTACTTTATGGTGGTTTAAAGCTTTAGGGAAAATAGATTGTCCCCTTAAATAAAAAATCTTCTTTTAGCTTGCATTATGAAACACAGTGTTTGTCTGAAACAATTTATAGAGAAAATTCTAGGAAGGGCCTAGAAGATGCCCTCTTTGTGATGAAAATGGAAAGTGTGATTCATATTTTTATTCATTGTAAGTATATATCACAGGTTTGGGCCCATGTGTCTCAGGTCACAGATATACAATTCCAGTGAAGAGGTGAGAATCTGGATGGTGCTTTATCAAACTGGTATCATAATGTTTTCTACAAGGACCATATGACACTACCTCTTATTCCTATCTAGGTTGTCTGGATTAATAGGAACAAGGTATTTTTTGAAGATATATATACTTATCCAGGAATCAGTTCCATACATGGTATGACCATTATGAGTCATTTTCCGCAAGTTGATGGCTCACAGAAGATCAGAAGAATCCAAGTTGAAGACATTGATAAAAGAGGTGGATGGGGGTATTTCGATGGGGCCTCTCAAGGCACACCATCTATGGGGGGAGCTGGTGGTATTATCTTTCAAAGCGATGAACAATGGATAAAGTTCAAGGAAGCTTTGGGGTAGAGCACCAACAATAAGGCAAAATTGATGGCGCTTAAGTTATCCTTGATTATATATGTCACAAAGGGTATTCACAAGTTACAAATGTTTGTTGACTCTAAGCTTGTAGTGGATTTGGTTAGCTTGAAGCGTCCTCGCATGAACATTCATCTCATATCTTTTTATGATGAGATCATGCTGTTGACAAGAGAATTTGAGGATTTCGCGATAAAAACACATTTTCAAAGAAAGGAATGAAACAATAGATTAGTTATCAAAGGTGGGCTTGCAACTGGGCCTAGGTACATGGGGAAGATGGGAAATGGTGGGTGACACCCTGCCCGAGATAGATCTAGGACCCTTTCCAGGTTGATACTAGACATGGTCCACATAGATGATCATATGTTTCTTGCTTTCTATTTTTATTTTTATTTTTCTCCTTCACAGTTTTTAGTTTATGTGATTTTGAAAGGATCATAAGTTACCGGATTAGATGGTGATTGATGACTGTTTTTTATTTCCAAATCATATATTTGTGTATATGATAGCACCATATAAAAGTCTCAAGGACAGATGATATTTTTTGTGTATGACACAACATATTTATGTTTATTTTTATGTTATGGCAAGGCTATATGCCTATGTATAATGTGGTTATCTTTTAATATAAAAAAGTTGTGTAGTTTTTTCTGAGAAAAACAATTATCTATAAAGTATACTCTTAAGTATACTTTATAGACCATACATTTTATCTAAGGCAAGTTTACAACTACTTTTATATTGACAAGTTTACAACTACTTTTAAGTATAGTATTAAGTATAACATACATTTTGAAATAATGTATAGTCTTCCCTCCAATCTTGACTTGACTGAGTTTGCTTGTGTTCAAAACTGCACGATTAGATGCAGAGGCACGGACTAATAACTTTTCATAAAGGTTCGTACGAAATGATGTAGTCTCCTAACCAATTTTGACTTGAGTGGATGTGTTTGTGTTCATAACGCACAAAGTTCCTGTTTAGTCCCTGCATGCGTCAGCCTTAGCAAGGACTCACAGACATAGTAATCCATTAAGATCGATATACATGTTCAAATGTAATAGGGGCTGAGGCTCCGAACCCAGTGGCTGGTCCAGATGGTCCCTACGCCAGAGACTAGGGTTCAACTCCTGTCCATCCTGCAGGACCTGTCGCTGTCACCTCTGAACGTGTTATACCTTTCCACTCACTAGTGAACTGGTTCCAAATTAAGGCTGACCCCGACCCGAGGTTTGTAACCCGACCTGCTGACATCGCTCAATTGGGGGATTCGGCTAGTTCCTCGGATATAAAAAAAAAGGTTCAAATGTAATAACAAGTTTCGATTTCTGTGGACATGTGAGGAGCACACAGGATATTTCCTGTGGAAGATGGATAACTTATTTTGGTCTTTGAAGATGGAGGTTCCGGTGATGGTGGTAAGCCCTCCCTGGTGGGAGGCGACCTAGTTATCTGCTATGTCTGTTGGCACCTTTTCCAGTTAACTGTGGTGGGCTTCATTTTGCAGTTTTGGCTTTCTCTTGTGGGTTGTTTTCATGCTCGTGGGGTGCTTCTCTGTTTGTGGAGAGCTTTGCTTGGTGACTGTTTGTGGTCTGTTTGAGTCGGCTAAGTTCTTGTTTTCTTTTGTTTTTTAACTGGAGTCAAACCTGCATGCCTCTGCAGGTCTAGTACCAGCCAGTATAAAAAAGTGGGAAATAGGGGTTTTTGTAGCAGTATTTTGACTTTGTTTTTTTGGGGGGTTTTCTGGTGGGGGCTGTCCTTCTTGATGTGGTTTTTTGGTCACGGGTTTAGTTTTTCTCCCTTTCTATCTTTCGCGCTGGGTTTTTCATTCTCCTGTGGAGTAACGGATTCTCGGTTTTCCATTTTTGGGGTTTGCTGTTGACAGAGTTGGCCCTCGGTACGTTGGTCCTATGGCCAGGTGCCGGTCCTTTTTCTACCATTTTGACAGTTGCTAGTAGATATCTTTGGGGGCTGGTCCCAGATGGGACGAAAATACAACAACCTAGGGTTTTCCTCTTCGGCGGACTATGTGGGTTCTTTACCTTATTCGTTTGGTGCTCTCCCTTCTACCCTCGACGATTCTTTTGTGGTTCCGGAGGCCATTCCGTCATCTCGTTGAGGTTGGTCCCGTCGATTCAGGGGGGAGAAGGCCCGAAATAGGCGGTATGTTAAAGCGCTGAAGGTTCGGGAAGGTTTGGCTCGATTTCTCATTCCACAGAATACTAACCTAGCACGTATCGAAATGCTGAGTGCGAGGACCATTGTTGGCCACCTGGAGTACTCGAAAGGTTATCAAAAAGACTTGGTCGAATGGGTTCACAAGTTCTGGCTTCCGGTGGTTGGGGACATGCTGCGGGTCTTACAGCTCCTCAATGGCTGGTTGATGTTTATCTTCACACAACCGGAACACGTTGGTTTGATCCTCAACCGTTTCTGGTGCTTTAATGAGGGTTCTCTGTGCCTGAAAAGATGGCATCTCGCGTTCGACCCTCTGCGGGAAAAGCAGAACATTCGCCACCTTTGGCTCCTTATTCCTGGTCTTCCGATCGAGTTGTGGACTGAGGAGATTCTAATGGGTATTGCCGACTCGGTTGGCTGGTTCGTTCGGCTGGACAATTCTTCGCTACATGGTTTTGATCGGCGAGCTGCTCGTGTAATGACGGAATTTGACATAGCTAAAGGATTGCCAGCGGAGGTCGAACTGGTGTGGGGGTCTAGGGTTTGGCGACAATGATTGGATTATTATCGTATCCCCTTCTGGTGTCATTACTGTCAGTAGACTGGACATATTCAAGCCTCCTGTTCAGAGTTAAAAATTCGAAGACATTGTTGGCAGACATCTGAACAGTCGGGGTCCACTATCAAGGTCTCTTCTGGTTCTGTTGGGGCCTCTGTCGATGGCGTTGTCAATTCGGGTAAGCTCACTCCTTGCATTGGCTCTCCCATTCCATATATTCCTGAGGAAGATTTATTATTGGAAAATGTTGCTGATCCCATTCTTGATAGGAAACTTGCTTCTAGGGATATCGTCTTGAATCTTAGGAAGGGGGAGTCCTCTTCTTTTTTCCCATCTGCTCCTCTTCTTTCTAATCCCAAACTCTGTCGGGGTCTGTTTGGGGAACCCTCTTTGGCCACTAAGGGAGGGGAGGTTCCTTGTTCTCTTCCTGGTCAGTAGCAGACTTCTTCCGACGATATTACTGTTTGTGGTGACCCTGCTGTTCCGGTCTTGGCCTCACCTGGTTTAGTGTCTGGACTTGGGGCTTCTGTGGATCCTTCGGGGGGTCCTGGGAGGGTTTTGTCCTCCTTGGTTCATTCTGGCGACATCCAAGCTCTTGATATTTCTTCACCTTGTGTTGGGTCGGGGAACAGGGTTTCCATAGATCGTTCTGGGAGCCACCTGGCTACTCCGTCTTCCCAGGAATGTGGTCCTTTCACTGTCGAGGATTCTGTCATATTGAATAATGTGGGCTATCGACCTCCTGCTGAGGTGCTAACACCTTTACCTATTTATTCTAAAAACCCGTCATAGAACCCCCTTGTCCAATCGGTTATCTCTGCACGTTTTCAGAATGTTACTATCAGGAAAGCAAAAAAGTTTGCTAGGAATAGGAAGGATATGGAAGTTGATATTGCTCCTGCTATTGTTTCGGTGTCGGAAAGAATTAGGATGTCTAAGGGCTTGGTGAGTCTTGATGGGGATGTTGGTGGTTGTACTTTGAGTCGGGTGGTGGATGATGTTTATGGGGGTCATGGGGAGGTGGCTCCTGTGTCTGATGTTTCTGGGGGCCTTAGAGCCAGATCCCCCCTTGATGTTCTTCCCTAATGTCTATTTGCTCCCTAAACATTAGAGGGTTGGGTAGAGTTTCGTGAGTTAGGGCTCTATCCAACTTAATAGCTACTTCTCGCCCTAGTGTTTTACTGTTATAGGAGTCCATGTGTGATGATCTATTGGCTATTTCAAAGGTTGCGGGGATATTTCCAGGTTGGGAAATTTCTGCTGTCGGTTCCAATGGATTGTCTGGGGGTTTGATGGCTGCTTGGGACCCCAGATTTCATTCTTTTTCGGTTTATCAGACCAGCTGGGGGAATTTATTGGAGGGTTCGTGTAAATCCTCTAATTTACAAATTTTGATCCTTAATTGCTATGCCCCATATAAAAATAGAGAGGCCTTTTGTCTTGGTCTTCAGTCGTCTGGGATTTGAAAATTGCAAAATCTGATCATTGCGGGAGATCTAAACTTCACCCAGCTGGCTCAAGAGGTTTGGGGCACTCGGGCTAAATTGGATGATTTGGCATCTTTCTTTTTTGAATACCTGATTGACAATAACCTTATTGATGTTTGTACAGGGGCTATGGTCCCTACCTGGTCAAATGGAAGAGCTGGATGTGAAGGAATTCACAAACAACTGGACAAGTTCCTGGTGAATTCCAATTTGTTGGACAAGTGTAGTCGTTACCGATCCTGGTTTGGTGATTCTAAGCTTTCTGACCACTAGCCTATCTTTTTACAATTGGAGGAGATGTATCTGGCTACTAATTATCCCTTCAAGTTCGACTGTTCCTGGTTATCTCATCCAGAGTTTGATTCATTGGTTCGAAATGTTTGGTTAAATGCTAACAATCTATATGATTCGAACCCTGATGATCTTTTTTTCCCTAAGATGTGAATTCTGAAAGATGAAGTTGAAAACTGGATACATCAAAAGAAACTCAGTGACAGATGCATGCTTCAGAATGTGGATTCTCAGCTGTAGAACCTTTATCGGGCTAATATAGAGCAGCCCTTAATTGGTCAGGATCTAGAGGTGTTGAAACAATTAGAAGCCGAAAAAGAACGTATTCTTCTGATGGAAGAAAAAGAATGGTGTTTAAAAATAGAGCATTATGGGTTAAATCTGGTGATAAAAATACTAGATTTTTTCATGCTTTCGCTTCTGCGCGGAGGAATAATAATACTCTGTGGAATATAGAAGATGAGGATGGGTCTATGGTTACTGGTGCTTAAGGTCTTCAATCTTAGGCTTTCAACCATTTCAGAAGGGTCTATGCAGATGATAATAGATGTGATTTGACCTCTCAACTTGATGTAGCCAGACTCTTTCCATGTTTCTTTGACAGACAAGAGGCCGATTTCTTATGTTCAGAGGTCACTCTTGAGGAAGTGGATAGAACCCTCAAATTGTTCTCCAAAGAGAAGAGTCCCGGGCCGGATGGCTGGACTGTCGAGCTGTTCCTTCATTTTCTGGATATTATGGGCGGTGATATAGTACAGATGGTGGACTATACGAGAAGACATGGATATTTATCGGGTGCACTGAACTCTACATTTATTACTCTGATTGCTAAGGTTAATGATCTGCGGACCTTTGCTGATTTCAGGCCAATAGCACTTTGTAACCTTGCCTATAAAATTGAGTCCAAGATTATAGCAGGCCGTCTTAAACCTGTTTTCTCTAAATTCATTACTCCCGACAATTTGTCTTTTTAGAGGATAGACAGATTCTCGATGTTGTGGGTATCAAACAAGAATTACTACATACGATTAAGTGCAGAAAACAAAGTGTTATATTGCTTAAAATGGATCTTGAGAAGGCCTATGACCGGGTCAATTGGGATTTCCTGAGGATTCTCTTGATACAGATTGGTGTGCCGGCTTTGGCTATCAACTGGATTATGGCCTGCGTTAATACAACAAACATTGTTGTCTTAGTTAATGGAGCTCCAACAGCATTCTTCAGTTGTGCTCGTGGTATTCGTTAAGGCTGTTCGATGTCACCATTCTTATTTCTCTTGGTTATTGATGGTTTGAGCAGATTGATTAAACAAGCACAGGAACATGATAAGTTCAAAGGTATTAAAATTTCCAAAGATTTGTCATTAACACATGTTCTATTCGTTGACGACGTGCTCATTGTTGAGATTGCATCTGTCGAAGAATGGCATTTACTCCATGGTATCATTGATCTCTTTTGTAAGGCTTCCGGAATGAAAGTTAGTTTATCAAAGTCTTCACTGTTTCATAACCAGATTGGAGATGACAAGCTTACAGAGCTCCAAATAATTCTCCCATATAATTGCTGCTTGATGTCAAATGGTTTTACATACCTGGGCTTTCATCTTAAGCCAAATGGATATCTGGTTAAAGAATGGGATTGGTTGATTAAGAGATTTGAAGCTCGGATATCAAACTGGACTTATAGGCTTCTTTCCATTGGCGGCAAACTCACATTGGCTAAGTCTGTGTTATTGGGAACGCCGGTTTACTAGTTCTCCATGCTTCTTGTGCCTTGTTCTGTTTTCAACACTTTAAGGAAACTTCTTTTTAATTTTTTATGGATTGGAGGCCTTAAACGAGCTAGTCTCACTTTGGTTGGGTGGGAGAGATTATCACTTCCTCATTCCTCCGGTGGTTGGGGTCTGAAAGATTTGTCTGCATTTAGTGATGCTTTGCGTTTGAAGAGTATGTGGAGGGAAATCTTCGGTGGATCCCTTTGGTCACAAGTTATTTATCATAAATATATTAAGATGAAGAGATCTTTTTGGTTGAGATTGTCATCAAAGAAAGTGCGGGGTGTCTCCCCCATCTGGAGGGGCTTCATGAATGTTTACTGTTGGTTTGCTTATTATCTCTGCTGGAAAGTTGGTGATGGCTCAAAGGTGGCTATTGGTGTTGACCCTATTCTTAGGTTCATGGGTAACTATACTTTCTCGACTGGTTTGTCTGCTTTTCTGAGGAATGTTGGGTTGATTACTATCAATTCTATGGTAAAGAATGATGCATCGGGCTATTGGCTTAACGCTGATGATATCAATTTGCCATTGGATCTGGTTGGTGAATGGGATTCATATATCCATGGTTTAAATTCTGGGGTTCGACTCAATGTTGATGCTGATTCGGTGGTGTGGGCTGGTAACAATGTTTCTGGTAATATTACTGCCAAGTCGGCATACGACTGCATCATTAAACGCAAATGTATCTTTCCTAATAACTAGTGGTATCAGAAGATCTGGCAGTGGAATATTCCTTTGAAGTTGAAATGTTTTTGCTGGCTCTTGTTGCTGGATCGTCTGAAGACCTGGGATAATCTGTCGAAGAGTGGATGGGTCGGCCCAAATTGCTGTATCATTTGCAAATCTCATCAAGAGACTGCCTCACACCTGTTTATTGCATGTCCATTTATGTTGGAGCTGTGGGATAAGTTCTATAAGCTTTTTGGTTTTGCTTCTCATTGGGAAGGGTCTACTATGGATATCTGCCTTATGAAGTGGAGTTGGCAATGTAAGCAGTTTCATACTTTGCCTATTTTCATCTGTTGGGCTATATGGCATGTTTGGAACAAGGCCACTTTCGAGGATCTTACCCCAAATGTATTGGGTGCTTTCAACTTTATTCTTCCATATTATCTACAGTTTCAGTCAGAACCATCTATTCCAGCATCCAGAAAGATTGGGAATTTTCAGTACACTTTTGAGGAGCCTGTTTTATTCTTTGATGGGGCTGCAAATTCTGGTGAATGTGGTGTTGGGGGAGTTATCATCATTAACCAGTCTCATTACTTTTCTCTTCGTTTCAAGTGTGGCAGAGGCACTAATATGAAGGTCGAACTCTTGGCCTTGTGGTGTGTGGTAAGAGTAGCTAATCTCTTTGGGTTAGTTTCTGTGAAGATATTTGGAGACTCTCGTGTGACGATCAAATGGGCACGGGGATAATATGACATCTCCATCCTGGATCTGGACAGTTGGTGTAGGAGAATCAAGGAGGAGTTAAGTCTTACTAGGTCTGTTTCTTTGGAGCATATTTACAGGGAGCATAATGTTCAAGCTGGTCAACTGTCTAAGCTGGCTCTTGATTGTGAGGAAGATTATCTGTTATGGGAAGAATTCTGGGAGAATCAGATGATTGATTCGGGTTCTTACAACATCTTGATCTGATACTGTTTTTTGCTTATCGGAGCCTTGTTGGCAATATGTAATTTTGATGTACTGTTATATATGGGGTCCTCCTCATTGGGACGCTCATTGGACAATCTAGACTTTTGATAGATTCCATCATATACTATTTGATTCAATATATGAAAAAAAAAAAAAGTATATCATACATTTTATCTAAGACAAGTTTACAACTACTTTTATGTTGATAATTTCTTTAAAGACTAAAAATACATAAAATGAGATGAATTATGCAACATAGCCATTATATAATGGTATAAGATGAACATACCAATCTAAAAAGCAATTTACACACATAAGAGCATAATGAATGCATCATGACACAGGAAACAAATGTCACTAACACCATGGACAAAAAAACATAACATAAACTTTCCAAATACAA
Source organism: Larix kaempferi (assembly GCA_027924585.1). Taxonomy (NCBI): domain Eukaryota; kingdom Viridiplantae; phylum Streptophyta; class Pinopsida; order Pinales; family Pinaceae; genus Larix; species Larix kaempferi. Next base: position 1,571,379 of record BSBM01000734.1, on the reverse strand, counting down.
ACTTGAAGCTCTTCTTCACAACATTAAAATTATAAAGAAAAAGAAACAAAGAATAAAAAAGATTCAACACAACTAATTTACATTTTTTTTCAGGTTATAGAAATATGTTTTTTTTCAATCCATAGAAATATAAAGTTTTTGAATTCATTAAAATATAACACTCTATAATATAAACAAAATATACACAAAACCCAGCCAAACAATAAATTTGTCATCAATAGATCATGTTATTCTAACAATTCGATGCACAATTAAAAAAAACCAAGAAGACTATTAAGCCTTAAGCTAAGAGTCAAGTCCAAGAACATCCCAAATAATAGCTCTAAAATTTAAAATAACATTAGTTATCATAAATATAAAAGAAGAAAACATAAACAACTTCGAGAATGCGTATGTGTCGATGAACATAGGAAACAGTAAGCCCATATGTGATAAGGAGCATTGAGAAAAATTGGAATTAAAATTTGATATTATAATTATATTTTTATTATTATTATTTTTTGTTAAGGTAGAGATATACTTTTCTTTTGAAAGTCAAGTAGCATTGATTTATATTAGTTGATTTTTTGAAACAAATTTTTTACAATGTTTTTTACTGTTTTATATAATTTTCATATTAAACCTAATATTTTGAAAAATAAAAATAAATTTAATAATTTTTAAAATATTTTATAATTGCTCAAATATAATTGGGATGGGACATAATCCCCTGGTAAAATCATTTTTATTTTCAAAATTTTAAAATAAATAAAATTAATTAAAAAAACTAAAATTTATAAAAATTACATGTGTTATAGTATTTATTGTGAAATTTGAATCGTTCCAGCAGAAGGTCTGTTTGGCGGCATGTCGTTCCAGCAGAATTTGGTGGATCGTGGGAACGACCGTGTACCACGGTACCACGTGGCGCTGTGGGTTCGCATGTGGGTCCAGAAAGTTTGAAGCAGAGAATCTGCCGTGGCCAAGAATCTTACATTTGGAAGTATAGATTTATTTTATTGTGACACAGATAAGCAAATTACCTGGACGCTAATTTACATTTCATATAAATAAATAATTTATATTGAATCGAGGAGCGGCCTACTTAAGCTGGCAAGTAATATGCACCCCGCAGCAGACTAATTAAGTCTGCTGGGGGCTCTCTGACATATCCTTAGTACTCCGTATCTCCGTGCGCATATATTTTCCGGTGAGAAATTTCCGAGCTTGATCTATTGGTTCAGTCCCATACCCATGATGTATGCGCTCAATGCCCATAACCACAGTCCGGCCTAACCCCATCCGGATGTGCCCATACAAAACATGTAGAGAAGACCAACATGATCAGCATTAATGGCAGGCTCATTTGAAATTGTAAACCCGCGCATTAGGATTTTGAAATTTCAAATGCCCGCGCCGCGCTCTATGCACTGGCTCGCGATCAACCATGGCTCCTCACATTATTCCTCCCATCTCCTCCAAGGCAGAAGAAGTTGCAGCTGCCATTCTCTTTCAGCTACAGCAAAACCAAAGTGTATGGTGGGTTTCATTCAGCTTCTATGAGCCCCAGAATGGTTGCGGCATCGAAGATGCAGGCACCCACATGGCCAGAGTGGTTGTTGTGCTTGAGCTGAGAAATACAGTCAAATTCGCCATTCTCAAAAGAGCATTCATGGGTATGCTATCTCATCTCCCTCTTATTTCTATAATTTTTACTTCTCAAATCAAAACCAGGCCTGCTATTAACTTATATCATTAATCATCTGTATGCAGGCCGCAGTGTTTGCATTGTGGGTTGCAGGATCAGAGGATCAGATGCAGTTGATCATGGTCAGACATTAAATCTGACAGAGGTATATTATTTTAGAACCAACATTTTTCTTTACTACGCGCTTATAACGTGATAAAAAAGGTAGATCGGGCGAGACAAATTTATCAACCTGCCCATTGATTTTGTTTATTTGATCACCACGCAGCGGCATTCACAAAGGGGATGCAACATTGTTAGCCTCTGGAGAATGTACATTTCGAGCTGGAAGATACAGGATGTGCTCTCTTACAGCTGTGTGGCCATTATCAAGGCATACTTCGCTCAACTTAAGGGCACTCGTTCGCGATAGGCGACTACAATGCGAAATGCATAGAGGGGGATCGCGTCCTTTTAATAGCTGATTAGGGATGGGCGACCATGATTAACTTGATTGGCATATACCTTAGTCAAGCACATCCATCCAACGTTGCACATTTCGGGTGGGCTCACAGGTTACCGAAACGTCTATTGTTAATCAAACTTTGGTTACTGTTTTTTTTGCTAATCGCTCGGTTGCCACGCCATGGGGAAGCGAATGAATCGTCAATAGTGTAATGAATCGTAAAGAAAAACATTCAATTTCAATTTCACACATGCATCAATGCATTATGTTACTCTGCATCAATGGGTCTTTCGATTTCTCTTTTGTTTGCAGGTCCAGGCACTGGAGGAGGTTCAATACGACATTACTACTTTTCATTTCAACCTCTGGTGCTGACTCTGGTAGCTTGAAGCCCTTGTTTCTAGCAAATTGGGAGCTGATCCATGGCACGACTGTGAAGTTATTTGGGTCTGGAAAATTATGTGGGAGCTGTAGCGGAAGGGATATCATTTGTAGCTGCAGGTGTCTTTGATCCTGAAAGAGTTGAGGAGGAGAGAATTCCCATCAGATTTTCTGTTTGGTGTGTCTTCCTCAACCTACCCGGTAGGCGAGTCCGTAAACCCAAAATTATTCAGTATATAAGGCCGAGGCTATCTCAGGCGTGAATAAAATATGATTTGCTGCAGTTCTTTCAAGGGAATTAAACTCGGCACTTGGATTGGTAATGGGGTTTGTCAAGGAGTGTTGAATCTTCAAACTTCAATTTGTTTCCTTCTGAGTCAAAGATGTTATTAGTTATAATATTATGGTTTGCTTGGAGAAGGGGGATTCTCTTTTTTTCTGGTTCCCTACACGAAAGTCCACCGGGGGGCGTCCCTTCCTATTTTCCTTAGGGCGTGAATGGTGAGGGCATCTCAACCCAAATCTAATTCCATCATCGTTTGTTTTGTGTGTTGTACAGAATAGAGGGGCGTCTATTCCCATGTCGAATTGATTATTATTCCCATGTCGACTTGATTATTGTTCTTTTGTTTATGGTAGAGAATAGATGATCAACTGATTGAAACTGGATTAATCCACGCAAGGGAACTGTTAATGGGTTAAATGAATGGTTAATCGAATGGAAAGAACTGAAACTGTTGAATCATTTTTACCATTTTAGCTTTAATAGTTTCATTGTTTTACCATTTCAGCTCAATTGTTTCACACTGCACAGTTTGAATGTTGCACGTTGCGCTTTAGGGTAGAGAGGGTAGAGATTTCGCTGTGTAGATTAGGTTTCTCTCTGGAGATTGCCGGTTGAGTAATGGGATACCTGTGATGACCTTCATAATGGCTGTCATGTTCAGGTATTGAGTAGGGTTTGTGAATTCTTCAGGGAGCATTTATTAATTGCATGCTTGTAACCTGGACATAATTGCATGTTTGTAACCTCAACATGTTTTGCATTTCTGTGGAATGAGTTTAGGTTGGAGAATTTCGCATTAACAGTTTGCAAGGTCAAGCCAAAGTATTTGGTGCCGCTGTTTGCATAGGGCGAATGATGATTGTGAACTTATAGAAAGGCCCTGTTATCCCAATACTTTGGGCTCCTCGTGGCCACCTCCAAGGGAATCAGATCAGTCCAAGCTGTAACATAGCCATTGTCAACAAAGACCGGATCAACAGCTATTTTGGTAAGACATAACGATTGGTAATATAACTTGGTCTGCATCGATTATTTTGTATGTTTTCATCTCTAACCTAAGAGTTGGGAGAGTGCAATATCTACAGAGAAATATTTGTTATTAATGAATATCAATCCGTAGATTGTGCCAACCAAATTTAAAATGAATTAAAAACCTTCTTGAACTTTGAATAACATGCATTCATGTTAAAAATTCTCTTCATTAATTTGTTATCTTTTAGAAGAACCGATGCTTCCTTTGAGTAATAGATTATGCCAACCTCAATTTTAAATCTATAGGCTAATGAATGGCCTATTCCATTTGCAACTCTTAGCGTTTTATTGGTGAGGTATTTGTTTGGATGCCATTGATTAGCATCTGAGAAATTAATTGAAATTTTATTGTAGGATCCATTTAATTAAACTATACCTGTTTCATTTAATTGAGACTTTGTTCATCTTGGATCCTTCAATACGCCAAAGATGGCTGCTCAAGCTTATGATGTCGCTTCATTCTTCATGTTTGCACCACATTCAGGCTGTCGCAAAAGAAGTAGCTGTCGTGTTCTCTTCTATATCTGCAAGTGCAGAGAACTCTAGATTTGATGGACGAAAACAAATGCGAAATGAGAATCCCAAGACAACCTTATGTAAGTGATGTGCAAACGAATTCTACTGATTTTTTGTCATGTTTAATGCCCACAGGACGTCCGCATTCATGTCTATTATAGGCAGAGGAACACATATTGCAAGCCATATTGGTTTAATAGTGATCCATATCCAATGTATCAGTGGCAGAGGTTCAGCAACAATAACACCGTTTTTTTAAAATAAGAAACACAAATTCTATTATTATTTTCAAAATAATTACAGTTATGTACGGGTTTAAGTACTATGTTCTAGCTACAGATTCTTTAATTCATTCGTAGTTCTTCAGATTCACTTTAGTGAATTCAATTTCTTTAATACAATGTAGTCTTTTGCCATCTCTATTCAACGCACTTTAGAGGATATAAATGAGACCTTGATATGAGATACAAAAATTTAATAATGCATTGTCACTCTAAAAAAAATGCTATATAAATTCACCATAAAAAGACTCACAAATGAGCATAAGAGTAGTGGACATATCGGTGCCTATTCTCAAAGGGATGGTTTAGTTTAAATCCAAATACAATGGAACCCACCTTTAATAACATACCAATAAAATGCTAAACCAGCCAACATAATCGGTGATCTGTCTTTTTAGGGTTTCAAATTTACTTTGTAGAGTAAGTCGTAATGTGGTATGTATATGTTAACATTGGACAGAATGGTCAATGATTTAAATGAGAAGGTTAATAGAGCTAAAAGAAGCATTACATATTGGTCTTTTAAGGATTTGAAACTGTGTCATTAAACATAGACATGTTTGAAAATAATATATACATTTTAGTAATTATTTATATATGTTTTACATTGCTTTACTTTAGAATATGAAAAGAATGATGTTTATAACTAAATGTCAAGTTTTCTCATAAGTTTTTGTAAACAAGTTTTTCTTTTTAGTTATTAAGGTATTTTGTTGGATTTCAAAGATTATTTGGTTATTAAGGTATTTTGTTGGATTTCAAAGATTATTTATGGAAGACAAGTTTGAATTGAAATTTTGTTAGTGTTTTGTCATTTGATTAGGATTATATCATCTATCTCTCTTGTAATAATTAGTGTGAATTGTTATCAAACTTGTTGTTTCTTTATTCTTTTTATTATAATTCAACTTTAAATAAATAATGCAATCTTAGTATTATATACTTATTTCATTAATTTTGTTAACAAGAGTGTAATTATCACAGTTTTTTTTAGATTTATTTTATTATTTACATGCTTTATTAGAACAACATCCATGAGATAACATTGAGGACATCTCATTATAATTATATTGTTGGAATACATTGTGAAGCACATATAAAATGTTTCTCATAACATAATAACAAGTTTTAGATGGATTCTATATGGTGGCTTAATGTAACATAAGTATTTAACCTTATGTTTATTGTGCAAACATTCATTTTTATTATTGTTTCAAGATTTCAATTTTTTTTAAATAAATAATTTAAAAGTTACTTAACAAAAGAAATACAACACCCATTCATTGTCTATTCTATATTATCTAGGCCTTAAATTTAAAATGCTTTTTCAACATGTATTTGATCAATTAATATACTATTCTGTAATTAGTACTATATAGATGTACATATGTAATTTTTTTTAAAAAATGTAATATCTTTAAATATATCACAAATATATATTTCATCAATTCATATACTATTTTCTTATTAATATTATATATAAACATCACAAACATATATTTCATCAATTGATATACTATTTTTTGATTAATATTATATAGAGAGAAAGAAAGAGTTAATTTTAAAAGAATTTAACATTTTTAAATATATCACATTTTATCCTTTAATATTAATTTTTTATTTTACTAAAATGTTAACTATAAATAAATAATTTTAAAAGTAAAAATTTAATAAACTAATTTAGAATTATATTCAAAACTATGAAATATTTTCCGTAATTATAATGTTATAAATATTATTATGGAACATATAATTTTAAAATTAATCTTATTTTATTATAAGTAAATTATCTTATAACAAAAACTTAATTATAATGTTACAAATATAATTATGGAACATAATATTTTAAAATTAATCTTACTTTATTAATTATCGTATAACAAGAACTTGAGTAAATAATTAGAATTTAAATGTGAGAGAATAGATTATGTGTATAGCAACCTACATGTTATGTCAAGTAGTATCATGGTTATCTAACCACTTGAATTATAATTTAAGAGATCACACAATAAATTTGGATACCAATAATGTAGTCAATAAACCATGAAATTACAACAATGTACAAGCATGCAGGGAAACAAGACGAGAAGAAAAGTAATTATAGATCCAGCAACAAATAGTCTTTTATTATATGATTTTCAACCAACAATAACCCTTACATGTCATATTCATGTCTATTTATACAATTCAGAATATAGAGGTAGCTATAACTATCTTGGTTAGTGGACCTCACCAATTTGACCACCCACTCTATTACAATCCTAATCAACTCATTCGAATACAATATGTAGTTGATTGCTTAGCCTAGTCAATTAGTCGACTAAGCTCCTCCAACATCTCTTCCAACCTCAAAATCTTGTTCGTCTCGAAGAAGGGACAAGATGGAATTACAAAAAATTACAGAAAGTATATTGCAACCCAATCATGGGTTTTCGAGTTGAATGTTGTTAGTCTATGTTGCATCTATTGGGGTCGGATGTTAATTCACTAAAATTCTAGGATTGAAAAATGCAAATCTTCCTCAAGAGGGAAATAGGGGTGATTCTAATGGAATCTATAGAGGGGTTGTTGTGGTTGCATCCATGCATATTTTATACATATCAAGAGAAATCTATCTTTGTCATCCTTTAAAGTCTCTCCATTCCTCCAAGGTATTCTTTGTTTTGATTTTAACTCATTTCATTTATGCTAAGTAAGTCATATACTCTTGTATTGAGGTATTCTTATTTTTAGATAGACTATGACTTAATTCTACTTATGTACATGCCAACCTTATCTGTGAACATCTAGTATGTGTGTGATTACTTTGTTTTCTTCCACATTAGAGTCATTTTGAGGTCTAAAATGGGCATCCTAAGGAAAATAATAAAATAAGAGTTATGAATTTTGGAGGAAAAGAGAAAAACAATTTTTTTCTTCTTCATACTTTCAACTTATCTCCTTATGGTTTTACTCAAATTTTGAGTGGGAGCACATGTAGCAATTGCAATTCACAAATCAAAAGGAATTACTCACCATTCATATACTACCTTGCCTTGTCTTGAAGGAAATCTTGCTAATGTATTTTTTTTTAAATTGCACATGATGTTGTCCCAATTTGAGATCCAACTTGGTGAAGTACTTGGAATGCTACAATCGATATAGTAAGTCACCAATCCTAGGAAAATGTTGGAAATAATGCAACTTTGGAAGCTATACTTATTGTATTTTATTATATTATTGTTGTACCTCCCACGGGAGAAGATATTGATGTTGTAAAACTCTTGAAAGAATCAATGTAAACCTTGGAGTGAAAATACACAAAGAAAGTAATTTTTAAATATTAGTTTATCTTCCCCTAAGACAAGTCGGCCCAGCAGGAACTTAGCCTCGTTATGGACTCTACAAGATCTCTTCCCAACAGGAACTCTGCCCGATGATAACTTTTCTCCGTAGGAACTCAGCCCCAATATAGACTTTGATAGGAACTCTACCTCAATGGGAACTCTTCCCCGGCGAAAACTCTGCCCGGTGGGAACTCTACTTGGCAAAAAATCTGTTTGATGGGAACTTTGCCTCGTTATGGACTCTATAGGAACTCTACGTTAGCAGGAACTAGGATAAGACCGTATATGCTAAGTGATTACACCAGTACTTGCTGATCTTATTCAACTTGTAGGTACCCAGTATATACACTAGTGTATATACTAGTGTATATACCAGTATATACATTGGTGTATATACTGGTGTATATACTGTTATATACACTTCTATATATACACTGGTGTATACTAGTGTATATAACAGTATATATACACCAGTGTATATACCGACTAGTATATACACCAGTGTGTATACAAGTGTATACACTGGTATATACACCAGTGTATATACTAGTGTATATACTGGTGTATATACGAGTGTATACACCAATGTATATATCGACCAGTATATACACTGGTGTATACACCAGTATATACACTGGTATATACATTGGTGTATACACCAATATATACACTAGTGTATATACTGATATATACACCAATGTATATACTGGTGTATATACGAGTGTATACATCGGTGTATACATACTAGTGTATATAACAGTATATACACCAGTGTATATACGAGTGTATACACCAGTATATACACATGATGTATATATTGGTATATACACCAGTGTATATACTAGTATACACACTGTTGCCGAACATTTTCCAAGGCTTGTTACATAAATGGCAATAAAATTTATCTTAATATGACTTGTGAATTGAACATATTGTTGGCATAAAAAAATCTCTTCATGATTCTTTGACAAGAGAAATTTAAAATTTTTATATGTATCATGAAGAAGCAATTACTAGCACTTTCCCTTCTTTTGTTGATTGGAAAAGATTGGACTAATACACGAATTGGGTGTTATTTATGGTTAGAATAATTACCATTTAAAATAAATTCATATTCTCCTACAACTTAGGTCCCTCTCAACACAATTTCAAATAATTTATGGTTTTGTTTATCACTTATGGGCATTCACCAACCACAAGCTAACTCATTTCACTAGTTATAAAAAAACATGATAATCACCGCACATTTAACAATTAAAATGTCACTAGATAATACTTATCTTCAATTTATCATCTAAATTATCTCACACTTCTTTCACCTTAGATAAGTAATCATTCATAGATCCAATCTTATTCATCTTTCACATTTGATAAGTATTCATTGAAATATTAAATCTTATTAATCTTAATCATAATAATGTGTTTCTCAAAAATAAAATCTTATATTACACTCTAATTGTTGAACAAAGTTTTCAATGCCTTCCATATTTTTCTATCATTAAGCATTTAAAATTTCTATCAACTTCAACTCCAATTCACAAAGTTTTCAATATATTCCTTGATTTTTACCATTAAACATTTAAACCTTCTATCAGGTTCAACTCCAATCCACATAGTGAAGATCCACTCTTCGTCACCAATATATATTTCTACAAATTCAACATAAAAATATATAATTGACAAGAAATATTACAACACATCTTCTACCAAAGTGTATACAGAGTGAATACCTATATCTGGAGCACATCAACCATCTCAAATCACAAAGGAGTGAATGACACTGAAAATTTGTTGCAATACATATATGTTTATTATTATTTGTTCTCACATGGAAGGGTTGGTTTAATAATAAAACTATATTTATTTACATTACAACTAATCAACCATTTCATTATATTAAAAAGGAGGCAATACTACTAATTTGTAAAAATTCTTAATAACATAAAGATCATAATCTAATAAAATAGATATATTATTTTGAGATTTATGATTTTCTCAATCAACTTAAATTTTAAAACTAAATATATAATCAATAATTAGAAAGAGAAAAAAGTTAAGGGATTAGCATGGTAAAAGAAACTTAATGAGCTTAATCTAAAACAAAATGTGTAAACTTAAAGAATTGAACCCTAAGAAGTTATCATAGTAATGAAAAATATAATGAGCATGCTCCAACTTGCTCACACAAATATGGTGGAGATTTTCTAACAAAGTTATGTAGGTACCTACTCTCCTAGTGTACCTAGATCACTAATATATTTTATGGCATAGTTTGTTAGGTTTGATAATTAGTTAAATGAAGTTGCTTTATATGATAGGACATTTTATTAAGGAAAATGTTTCGAGAAATAAAAAAGTTAAAATTTAAAGAGGTAAATTTAAATAACAAAGTTAATCATAATTGATTTTAAAGAGTCATTGTTAATTTAATATTTTCTATTGAAAAATTATTTGAAAAAAAAAGGATCAATAAAATGTTTCAAATAAAACACAATCTTATAGAAAGTTCCAATAAATAATGCATGCCCATAATAGTAAGTATCCAAATTACACTTTGTTATTCCTTTTAAAAATTTATGTATTGTGATTTTTAATCAAATTTTGACAACCTTTTAACTTATGACAACCTTTAACATATGAAAAGTATATGGTTGATTTTTATTAATTTTAAACATTAATAGATGCACACAAACACATCCTAAAATATAAGTGTAAAAAATAAATTGAATATATGATATACTATTTGAACTAGTAAATTTTATAATTAATATAATATTTATTAAAAACATTTAACAAATTTTACAATTAATATAATATTTATATTTTTTTAAAGTAAAGTAGTATCTATAGAGTTTAAAACTGGTAAATAGAGTTTAAGGTATATTTTTTTAAAGTAAAGTAATATCTATAGAGTTTAAAATTGGTAAATAGAGTTTAAGGTAGTATCTCTAGATTGCACAATTTAATAAAAGACAGAAAGACCAAAATAAAAAGTTTTGTATTTTGAGAGGATCAATGAGGAAGAATCTCATTAACCAATTGTATAGTGGTGGTTGGGGAGGTTACTTTGGAGTAGATAAGAAGAGATTTAGTGGAAAATAAATATTATTGGCCTAGAGTTTCTAGCAACATAAATATTATCAAAGTTTTCAATAATTTAAGGGAAAACGAGATTGATGGATGGCGCATGAAAAGTGAGGGGAGCATGTGAGGTCGTAGCTAGGTTTTCCACACGAGAAAAATTCTCTGCTCGCATTAGGGATCGGCCCGGCTGTGGGGTAAGGAGGCGGTGTATCGGCCTTTGAGGGGAGCTATGACATAGTGGACCAAGGGTATCATATGGCGCCTCCCGTAGGGGAGGATCCTCCTCCTCATATTCGTATCACCCAAGCAATACGCAGATACCCACTGTGCATCATCCAGATCAAGGTATCACAGTTGAGAAAACTATGGAGACTGATAGAAAAAAGACCCAGGGAGGCTGTTTACAAACATCTATTGAAAATGTGTATATAACGGTATATACACTGGTGTATATACCGGTATATACACTGTTGTATATATTGTATAATGCTACAGATATAGAGTATATACACTAGTGTATATACTTATCATTGTTTCTCAACAAAATAACCAAAACCCCTATGTTTTCCTCTATACAGTTGAAATGTGTTGGCCATTTCACATTTTTCTCAAGACAAAACAAATACAATTCATAATTATTTATTGAAGGGTCCTTGCACAAAGATGGGCCCGAGACATTTTAGATGCGAAGGATGTTTTGGAAAACATGTTCTTGTTGTAGAATTCAACAACGCGTACATGTTTATTTAGTATAGGAATGGGAAATACCAAGGTAGCCAAGTGGGATGCCACAAAGGCTAGGAGAACAAAATGCGTATGTGTTTAGGTGCGCATTTTGGAGAACCAAAATGCGTACACATTTTAGAGAACCAAATCGTGCAAGTGTTTTGTAAAAAATATTGTATTCCATAAATCTATCCCTTAACAGCCCTCCCTGGCCCCCTATCACCCCCTTTCTAACTCCCTAACACCCCCTACCTAACCCCTTAACACCCCCTCTCAAAATTTAGTGTATATACTGGTATATACATCAACGTATATATCGATATATACACCGGTGTATATACTGGTATATACATTGGTGTATATACTGGTATATACACCAGTATATACACTAGTACACGAGTGTATATATTGGTATATACACTAGTATATACACCGGTGCATATACTGGTATATACACTGGTGTATATGATATATATACCGGTATATACACACTAGTGTATATACCGATATATACACCAGTGTATATACCAGTATATACAACAATCTATATACACTGTTGTATATACTGGTATATACTAGTATATACACTGGTGTATATACCGATATATACACCAATTACCTCCAAGAGTTCTCTACATGTCATCAATAAATTAGTTGTGCACTATGAATATTCCTTGAAGTTTGTCCAATGTCATACAAGGAAAATAATGGGCCTTGTTCCCTAAATTCCACTTCTCGAGCTCAATCACCATGAACAACACCTACAAGATATATCACAAACCCTCTCTTGGGGGTCTTTGGTACCAAGATATATATGCCATTGATATATATGCCATTGAGAGAATCTGCGCATATACGGAAGCTGCGCATATACGGAAGCTTCTGTATATGCTCAGCTTCCGTATATGCGCAGATTCTATATATGCGCATATACGGAAGCTTTCATATATGCGAAGCTTCCGTATATGCACAGCTTTCATATATGCGAAGCTTCCGTATATGCGCATATACGGAAGCTTCCGTATATGCGTATATACAAAAACTTTCGTAAGCTTCCGTAAATGCGCATATACGGAAGCTTCCGTATATGCACAGCCTCCATATATGCGCATATACGAACGCTTACGGATACAGAAGCTATGCATACGCTGTGCATATACGGAAGCTTCCATATATGCACAGCTTCCGTATATGCGGAGCTTCCGTATACGGAAGCTTTCGTATATGCGTATATACGGAAGCTTCCATATATGCACTGCGCATATACGGAAGCTACGAATATACGGAAGCTTCTGTATATGTGCAAACTTCCATATATGCGCATATACAGAAGCTACGCATATATGGAAGCTGCGCATTTACAGAAGCTGCGCATATACAAAAGCTTCCGTATATGCGCAACTTCCATATATGCGCATATACGGAAGGTGTGCATATACGGAAGCTTCCGTATATGCGCTGCGCATATGCGTAGCTTTCTTATATGCACTGCACATATACGGAAGCTTCCGTATATGCGCAGCTTCCGTATGCTGCGTATATACGAAAGCTTTCGTAAGCTGCGCATATACGGAAGCTTCCGTATATGCGGAGCATATGCACAGCTTCCGTATATGCGCATATACGGACGCTTATGGATACGGAAGCTGTGCATAGCGCATATACGGAAGCTTCCGTATATGCGCAGCAGCTTCCGTATATGCGCATATACAGAAGCTTACGGATATGCGCATATGCGCAGCTTCCGTATATGCGCTGCGCATATACGGAAGCTTCCATATATGCGCAGCTTCTATATGCTGCGTATATACGGAAGCTTCCGTATATGCGCAGCATATACGGACGCTTACGGATACGGAAGCTACGCATAGCGCATATACGGAAGTTGCGCATATACGGAAGCTTCCGTATATGCGCAGCAACTTCCGTATATGCGCAGTAGCTTCCCTATATGCGTAGCTTCCGTATATGCGCATATACGGAAGCTGCACATATACGGAAGCTGTGCATATACGGAAGCTGCTGCGCATATACGGAAGCTTCCCTATATGTGCAACTTTCATATATGCGCAGCTTCCGTATCCGTAAGCTTCCGTATATTCCCATATATGAAAGCTACGCATATACGGAAGCTGCGCATATACGGACGCTTTCGTATATGCGCATATACGGAAGCTTCCGTATATATGCAGCTTTCATATATGCGCTGCGCATATATGAAAGCTGCACATATACAAAAGCTTTCGTATATGCGCATATACGGAAGCTTCCGTATATGTGCAGCTTTCATATATGCGCTGCGCATATACAGAAGTTTCCGCATATGTGCAGCTTCCGTATCCGTAAGCTTCCGTATACACCCATATACGAAAGCTGCGCATATACGAAAGTTTCTGCATATATGCGCATATACGGAAGCTGCGCATATACGGAAGCTTTCGTATATGCGTAGCGTATGCAGAACTTCCATATCCATAAGCATCCGCATATGCGCATATACGGAAGCTTACGAAAGCTTCTGTATATGTGCATATACGGAAGCTTCCGTATATGTGCATATACGGAAGCTTCGCATACACTGCGCATATATGGAAGCTGCGCATATACGGAAGCTTCCATATATGCGCAGCTTCCGTATATGCGCAGCTTCTGTATATGCGCATATACGGAAGCTGCACATATACAGAAGCTTCCGTATATGCGCTGCGCATATACGGAAGCTTCTGTATATGTGCAGCTTCCGTATATGCGCATATACGGAAGCTGCGCATATACGGAAGTTGCGCATATACGGAAGCTTCCGTATATGCATAGCTTCCGTACATGCGCAGATTCTGTATATGCGCATATACGGAAGCTATGCATATACAGAAGCTTCCGTATATGCACAACTTCCATGTAGGTGCAGCGTATGCGAAGTTTCCGTATATGTGCATATAAGGAAGCTTCTGTATATGCGCATATAAGGAAGCTACTGTATATGCGCAGCCTTCGTATATGCGCATATACGGACGCTTACGGATACGGAAGCTGCGCATACGCAGTGCATATACAGAAGCTTCCGTATATGTGCAACTTCCATATATGCGCTGCGCATATATGGAAGCTTCTGTATATGCGCATATATGGAAGCTTACAGATACGGAAGCTGCGCATATACGGAAGCTGCAGCTTCCGTATATGCGCAGCTTCCGTATCCATAAGCTTCCGTATATGCGTATATACGGAAGCCTTCTGTATCCGTAAGCTTCCGTATATGCACATATACGGAAGCTACCGTATATGCGCAGCTTCCGTATATGCGCATATACGGAAGCTTATGGATACGGAAGCTTCCGTATATGTGCAGTGCATATACAGAAGTTGCGCATATATGAAAGCTTCTGTATATGCGCAGCGTCTGTATCCGTAAGCTTCCGTATATCCGCATATTTGGAAACTGCGCATATATGAAGAAGGATTTGGGAAGTCAATTGGGCATGAGGATCATATGTGACAAAAAGAGGAAACAATTGTGGTTGTCACAAGAAAACTATATTGAGAAGGTGCTTAATAGGTTCAACATGAAGGATGCCAATCCAGTTGGTACACTCTTGTAGCCCACTTTAAATTGAGTGTCGATTTATGCCCTTGTAATGACAAGGAGAAGGATGAAATGAGTAAAATTCCCTATGCTTCAGCAGTTGGAAGCTTAATGTATGCAATGGTATGTACACGGCCAAACATTGCACATTTAGTGGGAGTAGTGAGCAGATTTCTTACCAATCCAGGCAAACAACATTGGCAAGCAGTAAAGTGGATCTTAAGGTATCTCAAGGGTACTACTAATTATTGTTTATGTTTTGGAAATAATGGTATTGTGCTTGAAGGCTTTACAGATGCAGATATGGATGGAGACGTGGACACTAGAAATTCCACCAGTGGTTATTTGTATACATTTGCAGGTGTAGTGGTATCTTGGGTATCCAGGCTACAAAAGGTTGTAGCTCTCTCCACAACTGAGGCATAATGCATAGCTGCAACAGAGGCTTGCAAAGAGATGTTATGGATGCAACGATTCCTAGGAGAGTTGGGAATCAATCAAGACAAGTATGTGCTACATTGTAACAGTCAAAGTGCCATTCACTTGGAGAAAAACCCAACATTTCACTCAAGGACCAAGCACATTGATCTGAACTACCATTGGATCTGCCAAGTATTGGAAGAAGAACATCTACATCTGGAAAAGATTCATACTACCAAGAATCTTGCTAACATGTTGACTAAAATTTTTCCAATAGATAAGCAAGAGCTATGTAGAAGATTGGTAGGCTTGGGAGTAAAATGATGCATAGTTTTGGATGAATAATCAAAGATTCGCCTCCATTTGATTTCAAGTGGGAGAATGTTGGATGACGAAACTAAATTACAATAAATACGAGTTGTTGAAAGCCAACCAAACCAGTTGCGAGCTCATAGATCCAATTGCGGTTGGTAGTTACAAACGTAAATGTTGTATTAAATTATCGAAGGCTCTAGATGCCCTGACATCAAGATATCTCTTTTATTTTTATTGAAATGTAATTTTTTATGTGTGGGTGAGTTGTTGGTTGATGTAGATAACACAGAAGTGAATAAAGAAAACACAATTTATGCCCAAGTTGGTTTTTCTCCTGTGACTGTTCTATGTATGCTATGTAATGAGGCAAATTTGTGCGTATCTATATACACATCCTAGAATACTGTGTGTTTTATGTTTGTCATATAAATTGCCAATACATTTTTGTTTATTTGTTGGTATTATCTACTGCATATTGTCATTAGCTAGATTGTGTACGAGAGCTATTAGTAACTCTATTGTTAAAACTATTAACTTGTAGGAACTCCAAACAAGAGAGATCTTTAACTGAACAACAAAAGACCAAAAAACAGGGGATATGTAAAAACACCTATGCTCTTAACACTAAAAAAATCCTGTGCTCCATCCACATTAATTTTTTGAAAAACAAATATGAAGACGGGTAGAAGATACATGCCAAAAAATCCCATACATGAGTCATTCATCAAAAGTTTTACAAGTTTGATAAATTAAAATACTAAAACCGTCCAGAAAGATAAGCATATCATGAAATCAGGGAATAGGGCGGGTTATTGTTTTTTTATTATTATTTGACACAATTTCTTTAAAAAAACTCATGAGACAAGATGTAGTTTAAATGCATCAAATATAAGTGAAACGATGCCACCTTAAAATGTTATTGACCCATAAAATTAAAATAATTTGATAAGATTGTGAGTATGGTTAAAATACACATTTCCAAAAGCATGAATTGGATGCCACATAATTAAATTATTGAATTGTGACAACCTAGAGTCAATGAAAATGAATAGTTAACCATTAATAAATCTAAGTGAATAGAATAAATGCCATGTGACAAATATTAAACATCCTTCCTTCTTTTTTTCTTTTAGTAATTTTGAAATGCTAACAACAACCATTTACTTTTAAGAATTTTGAAAAGTCAACAACTATTTCATATGAGTTACTTTGGTTTATAGTAGCATAATTCGAGTAATAATACATATACAAATAGGATTCGGAAAAAATAAGTAAAATAAAAATCCAATACTCAAACATAACAACTAGTTAGTCATAATTGTTTTTATAAGAAAGTATGAAATTGAATATTATTTACATTTTATAATGATTAAATAATTAAAATGTGGTATTTCAAAATTGGTTTTTAAAAATTCAATTTTCCAATGTATTCGTATTTTACCTACACCAAATATTCGAGAAATTAGAATTGTTCCTAATTTCCATACATGAAAGGCCAATAGGGCAGAATTATACTACTATGCTTTGGCTTATCATGTTTTTTGTTTTCAAAATAGTAGTTTACTGCTTAAAATGCTAAGATATAATAATATGCTGATAAATTTAAATGAGAATAAGATAAAACAATAAACTTAATAATAAAAGAACTTATTAATATTAAAGTTTAAAAAAAAATGGTTCAAATGTATAATTTAATATTTAAAATGAGCCAAAATAATAAATACAATAATTTATTAAATTAATTAGTTTTTCTCAATTAAAAATAATAATCAAACTTGTGTCCAAACAAATAGAGGGAACACCAAAATTTGCTTTTATGTAAATTGAACATCAATCTTTTTTTAAGATACAATCAAGCTACATGCAAATAAGCGGTAAACGAAATATTTAAATTTTTTCCAAATTACAAAATCACACCAAAGGAAAATATTTTAATAAAAGTTGAAGACTTACAAAATGTAATAGATTGATCAAAATCATGACTAAAGGCATGGTTTTATTCTTTTAAATGTACATAAGCATTTACTCAAATAATTCCAATGTATTAAAATGCTCAGCTATTCACTACCGAAATGAATGACTAAATCAATCCAAGTAAGCCAAACCAAAGTATAGGAGTGATTCAAATAAGTTCAAATAAGAGTAAGCAAGAGTTGTTCAGTAACCACGAAGCCAAATGATCCATTCAACAAAAATCATCAAAATTACTGTAATAATCTCATGAAAGCCAAAGAATCAATAAGAGCAAAATATCTAGTACATACAATAAAGGATGTCATCAAACCGAACAATGAAAGCAAACAAAAAAAATCAAAAGCAATGTATGTACAAAATTTAAATGAAAGGGATGCCCCTAAATTTTGTGAAAAATTTAAAGGGGGTTGTTGGGGTGCCAACACTTGCAAATTAGGATTTGAGGGGAAGAGATACCTTAAACCCTTCCTATCGAAATCATGAGTTTGAACTAGAGTAACTCTTGACCCTCTCTCAATCTACTTCCATTGTCGAGTTCGACACTTGATTAGGTTGTTTCCACTATCACCGTCAACTACCCTTGTTCCAACTACATCCACCCTTTCTTTCCATGTTCATTCATAGGGTATATCATACCCTCTTCAGACTCCAGGGTCTCTGCCTGAGCAAAGAAAGGACACATCTGCCCCAACACCACTAGTCCACCACTCGCCCACATAAGTGCACATCACCATTAGAGACAAAAAAAAGACACCTCCCCTAATGATTATTTCCTCTAGTGGAGTATGTCTCTCTTGTAGTTCGCATAGTTGAGCACCTAGAAACATATATAAAGAGCTTCCTTCCCTTTGTGGAGCTTATTACTAGTTGAGTCGTTCCTACGACTTAATGATTTTTGAGGTATGTGTAGCATGAGAATAGTTTTTTGTTGTGTTATTTTAGAAGTATTTATTTACTTCTTCGAAAGGAGCAAAGTTTGTTATTGAAGTGATTGAAGATAATAGTTTTGTTATTCATGAACATATTTTTTAGATTCACTCCCTCTTTTGTATTTATCTATCTTTATGTTCAATGGAGATTGTATAGATTGTATTTCATTTTCATCCTTCAATGGTTATAAATATTTTCAATTGATTTCTGCATATTGTCACATATTTTTTATGTTTGTGAAATTCCATATATATATTTATATGGGTTCTTGAGTTATTTGGGTTAGACATTGCTTATTAAAAATTATAGAGTAGAAGGAAACAAATTTTGTCACTATATCAAGGAATTCCATTACATTGCTCTTAATATATAATATATAATGAAATTTTGATATATTATTACATTTTCAATTAAAAAGAGAATGGTTTATTTTAACAGGTCAACATTGTAGGGGTCAATATATCATAACCTTTCAAAGTGAAACAAGCCCCAAACCTTCAAATTTGATCCTTGTTGCGGCTCATTTCTTCTTTATTGAACTGTACTAAGAATATCCCATTTTGTTAAATCTTGTCTACACATTGTGCAGTCTAAAAGTTCGACTATTTCAAATGAAAAAAATGATTTTTTTTCTCCCACGATTTGTTACAAATCTCAAACTCTCAAATTTTAACTGCACTCAAATTTTTTGTTTAATATAACCCTGCCAATTTTGAAATAATAGCGCCTATAGCCGTAAATATAAATTGCTGCTGACATAGCCTGTAAACCAATGCTTACCATGGGGTCACTCAAATCTGAGTACAATGTACACCAATGCTTGAAAGGTCAGATAATATGTCTGAAAAACTTAAATCTATGGTCTTTGAACAATCAATTGAGTTACTCGCTCGGTTTTTGGCACGGAAGAAGGGTAGGTTACGCACAGCCCCTCGCGATGCATATATTTTAAACTCATTAGATAGCATGTACCATTTTAAGAGTGCTTTATAAATTAAAGCATATAATTATTCGACTTTCAGTAAGTCAGTTTTAGTCCTTCCCTTCTTTAGTCTCTCTTTCCCCCGTTAATTCCATTATTAATTCCCACTCCGATTAGGTTAGGTAATTTGATGATTACTGAATTGAAAGGATTACCTCAATCTGTGAGAAAAGCTTTGATAAGAAGAGGTAACGGAATGAGGTTTCCTCTGGAAAAGGAAAAGGATATGATTAGGCGGTTTCAGTCCCATTCTTTTTATCAGTTCTAATAGTCCCTTTATCCCTAGTTTAATTAGTTCTATTAGTATCTTTAGGGCTGAATTTATTTAAATAATAATAATCAGGCGGAAAAGCGCTAAATTGCGAATAAACCGCTTAAAGAGAGACGAACTAGCTTTGTTATCACATACAAAGACTAAACAATAAAATACTTCAGACCTTTAATACATATTGCCATGGACAATTAGGGCTGCCTCTTAGAAGGATTAAATTATTCCTTAATCTTGCTTTGCTTTTCAAGTAAGTCCGAGTAGCTGGTCACTCTAATTTGGGACATCTGGAAATATCAAGCTCCTTCAACCACGTTCTAACTCAATGCAACTGTGTTTACATTTAAGAGTCGAAGCTTTGTACAGCGCGCTAACACCTCCAAAGACACCAATATCAATGTTTCCATGCTTGGCAGTTCTACGAACTCAGATTACCCACAAACATGTAGGTGTCGAAGCTTTGTCGCCTGCCCCAACCCCCGTATGCTCTTCAGCTTCACACATCTGGCTGCGTTCAACGCCTCCAAAGATACCAATGTTCCCATACTTGGCAGCTCTTCTAACCCAGAGCGCCTGAAAACAATTAATCGTTGAAGTTTTGTACACTGTGCCAACTCTCGGATGCTATTCAGCTTCACACATCCGTCGGCACACAACTCCGGCAAAGATCCCAATGTTTCCATACTTGTATTTCTTCTAACTGAGAGCACCCGGAGAGCACCCGGAAACAAACAGTCGCTGAAGCTTTGTACACTGTGCCAAGACCCTGATGCTCTTCAGCTTCACACGCAAACTCCTCCAAACACACCAATATGTTCATACTTGGAAGCTCTCCTATATAGTTTTAGGACTTGAAGTTTTGTCACCTGCGCCAACCCCCGAATGCTCTTCAGCTGCACACATTCACTTGCGCACAATTACTCCAAAGATACCAATGTTCCAATACTTGGCAGCTCTTCTAAGCCACTGCACTCACAAACATCTAGGCGTCGAAGCTTCGTCGACCAACCCCTTATGCTCTTCAGCTTCACACTGTTTTGCCCACAACTCACAACTCCTCCAAAGATACCAATGTTTCCATACCTGCGGGTTCTAATTCAGAGCACCTGCTAACATATAGGGATTGGAGTTTGTAAGCTGCGTCAATATATATCCTCGTATGCGCTTCAGCTTCACACATCCGTTAGCTAACAACTTCTCCAAAGATACTATTGTTTCCATACTGGGCAACTCTTCCAAGTTCTAACTCAAAGCACGCAAACATGTAGGAGTGTCGACTCCTCTCGTCAGCTTCAGGTTCACACATCCATCTGTCGACACCTCCAAAGATTCCCATCCTTCCACACTTAGCAACTTTTCTAACTGAGAGCACCCGGAAACATTTAGTCGTTGAAGCTTTGTACTCTGCGCCAACCCCTGTATGCTCTTCAGCTTAACACATTGATATGCTTGAAACTCCTCCAAAGATACTAATGCTTCCATTCTCGGAAACTCTTCTAACTCAGAGCGCCCACTAACATTTAGGAATCGAAGCTTTGTCAGCTGCCTCAACCCTCGTATGCTCTTTAGCTTCACACATTCGTCTGCCCTTAACACCTCCAAAGACGCCATTGTTTCCATATTTGGCAGCTCTTCTAACTCAGAGCACCCAACAACACTCAGCCATCGAAGCTTTGTCAGCTGTGCCAACCCCTGGATGCTCTTTAGCTGCACACATCTATTTGCATACAACTCCTCCAAATAAACCGGCAACTGCAGATATGGCTGCAAAAGCAAAATTTTAACGCGTTTCAACCGTAAGAAAGCTGGCTGCAAAAGCAAAATGTTAACGCGTTTCAACCGTAAGAAAGTTATTTATATTGTTGGATATCTTATTAACTACTAAACATGCATATCTTTTCGATAACAGATAATTTATATTTACCTGGGACTCGCTGTCTCTGTGCCACAATGTGTTTAACATGCTCGAGGACACGTTTAAAACCCTTAAATTCTTCATTGGAACCCAGGGCGGCAGGGAATAGTGATGACATTTTTGCCAGCCGAGCCACGTGAGATTTGGTAACTTAACCCTAGTCAATATGCGTTCCAAGAGAGCATTTTCAGTATCAAGAATTTGCAAAGTCGTCGTCAAGAGGGCATTTTCAGGACCAATAATGCCAAATACATCATCTTCATCATGACCACCCTGAACCATCCGAATTCCCCGCACAGCTATATTTTCCTGTGGATTCTTGAAAAACGATCGTTATTACTTGTTGAGGACTTCCTCATCTCATCCAAGATAAATTGCACTCAAGCGCTCAACATGTTTTCGTCTTCTCTCATTAATCTTAATCGCCTTGTGGCTTGTTTGCAAATGAAACAAGATTCACAGTTTTGAGCGTTGAAAATCATGAATGCAGCCAGGCCGCGGAATTTCAAATTTCCAGCTCTGCGTAGTTTTGAATCTTACGCGCCTTTAACGAATTCAAAATTCAAATGAAAGATGGAGTTAATGCACTGTATTTGCCGTATAGGTCATGTCCATATGGCATGGGGCATGGCGGCATCCATCCTTGGGTTCTACAAGATGATGATGGCATGCCTTTTTGAAGCCAAGATGACATAGATGGTGGGATTACGGAGGCCGTCTTATATATTAAGATCGGAAATTCCTTACCGGAAAAGTCGAAACGCACGAGGCCTGAGGTCTGTCAGAGCCCCTGCAGCAGACTTAATGAGTCTGCTGCGGGGTGCATATTGCTTGCCACTTAAGCTTACTGTATTTTCATTTACGGTTATGCTTATCCTATTATCCCAATACATTCCACAAAGAAATCCTTGTTAGTATTTTCAATTCTCCAAAGTACAGCAGACTATACTCGCATAAATGTGCAATGGGTACTCTCGTATTGCCTCAAATTCAGCCAGAACCATGATAAAAGTTATAGTTCTATCTAGAATTTTGTTTATCCAGTGTTGGGTTTTGACATATTTTAAGATAGTCAACATCTTCGATATTTAAAATCCTTAAACAAAATTTAAATATGAAGACAAGGAGATAACTTCGCAGTTAGAGAAGCCTCGGCTATGGAGGCCAATATATTTATGGTAAAAAAACATAAATTACTTTTGAATGGAATGTTCTGGGTGAAAATTTATTTTTAAGAAATATAAATACATAACTGAAAATTAATACGGTTTTTTAGATGGTCTTATAATTGAAATTTAATATGGTTTTTTAAATTGTCTTTTAATTGAAATGCTATATGTTATAAAATATATTGGCCCTCTAAAATTTAGGATGTTTTTCTAATGGCAAAGTAACTTTTTCAAATGTAAAGTAATTTTTATTATTCTCGGCCGAAGAGGACTTCATCATATACTTCTAAAAGGACCAATTTTCCTTTATGCTTAACAATATGTGCTTTCATAAGCGTTGAGTGCCTTCGTATTACTTTTACCTCCCTAACCTGACTTATTGCCCAATATCTTCTCCAAGTTTCCCATTTCCTCACAACATAGACAATGTTGTCCTAGCACTCATCAAAATGCTTTTCACACCTCCTTATTGGTTGCTTCATGTCTACATTCTCGCACTAAGTGCCATATTGGGATGGTTGTTTGGACTAGCTATTGTTGCCACCTCCCTTTGTAGCTAAGATCCAGGAGACATTATTAATTAAATCCTCCAACACAGAAGGAAACATCATCATATGACCGACCACGCCACTAGAGAAGGTTCCTCAACACCTATAGCCTCCTCCATGAAGTTCTTGATAGAGCTTATTACCTGTGTCCTATTGCATAAAGTATACTCCTAGCTAGGCGTTATAAATTGCTAGGTTTTTTCACAATTGATTGAAATTGTTAGATGGGTGATCTCCGAATTTCAACTTCTCATTAATATTGTATAACATTTTAATGAGACCGATGCAAAAGTTTGTGGAAAGCTGATCCAAATTCAATATTAAATTAAACAAAACATCTTCATTCCTTATGGCAGGGAATTTGCTGCAACACAACTGTTTCTTGTTTTTAAATAGTTGATTTTTTTAAAAAATAAAGCATTTAATTGACATCTAATTAAGCAAAGTCAATCGAGCCAAATTTGATATCAAGTATTGGTTTGAAAATTATCTAATAATAATAATAATAATAAAAGTACATTTTTAACTCAAATGTTTAATTTAAAGAAAATAATTAATCAATAACGTTCTCACAAATGCAATTAAGCATTGTTTTACATTTACAAAGAAACATATATAACCTTACAATGATTTAAATTGTTTAAATATATTTATAAAGTATTACTATAAATTCAAGTAGAAAACAAAAAGTCACTATAACAAAATCTTGTTATCATATTATTCAATACATGTACATGAATGCACTAAACCATAAATAATATCAAACACACACTTTAAATATTAATTAATATAGATGTAAACATGAATCCAATAAAAACATAAAAATACAAATGCCAAATACCTAACTCATAATTAACCATAAATAATTTGTCAATTGAGTGTAGATTGGGTGATTAGGAGGAATGTTGTTATCCTCCCCACCCGGGAGGAATGTTGTTTTTATAAATGTAAATATGAATTCAATAAAAACATAAAAATACAAATGCCAAACACCTCACACATAATTAACCATAAATAATATCAAACATACACTTTAAATGTTAATTATTATAGATATAAACATGAATTCAATAAAAGCATAAAAATACAAATGCCAAATGCCTAATTCATAATACCAAATTTCATTAAATAAAGTATGAAAATCCCACAAAATCATTATTCCATATATATATATGAAGAAGCTTATTTAGTATAAGTTATAATAACTATTGATTAAACATTTCCCCATAAAAGCCATCTATAAAGTCTATATTGTTAATTTCGCCAGGAAAACCTCAAGGACTTGGCTATCTTTATTGAATAGAAAGAATGAAAATACATAGAATGAAAAACAATATTTTACATATATGCTATGCAAACTTTAATGTCAGATGAACGTAACAATTAGAAAATAGTTTAGATACATAAAAAACATTTGAATGTAATGAGTGTATTATGGTACAGTAGCAATGGTTATCGACTCCATCGAAGTATAATATGAACTTTTTAATTACAAGCTCGAATTTATTATTTAATCTCGAAGGACACAAAATAAGAGAAAATTAAAGAAATGATTTAACACAAAATTTTCAATTTATAGAAATATATCACTTCAAAGTGCAGTGGACAACAAGCATAGCAGGCATTAAATGCATCGTTAGCAAGGCATGTGATCCATCAATGTGGTGCACTTGAAGCCACAAGAAAAAAATAAAGAAAGAAGGTTGTCGATCCTTAATCCAGGGATAAGGATGAAGCCCATCCAATAAAATAGCTCTAAAATTAGGAAAACATATTGCATAAGCATATTGTAAAGTAGCTCTAAAAATACAAAAGCATATTTTGTTATAGTGTCAATAATAAATTGTCCAACTAGAAACCCACCAGATTGAGGAGCTCACATAGCCACATAACCACTTCTTTTTTTCAAATAGTAGAATTAATACCCGATGGTGGACCTAAAATTGTTGGTTTTCATGTGTGTCCAAATATCACATGGACTAGAAGGTCAAGTCCACTACCAAGAAGCAACAAACACAAAATTCCACAACTACACATGCATAGTCATTGATGAAAAACCACACACATTAAAATCAAACAACCAATAAGAACCCCAAATGCCTCTACCTACGAACCGCCCCAAAGTAAAAAATGCAACCAAAAGGCAAATCAATACAAGCCATCATGTACACATTTGAAGCAACAATTTTGATATAAAGCTACATTACGCTCACACACTCACCGTGTAGGCATCCAAAGCACTGTTGCGAGGAAAGCAACCTAAAGGAAAGAAGAGAACAACACAACAAACATGCAAGCCCTTTCACAAAGCATAGAGCAAAGAACAATGAATGCCAAGCATAACCAAATCCAAAGTCCATTTCAAGCACCCTCCCATAGCATGCTCTAAAAGGAAACCACACATAGTTAAGAAATTAAATGTTTGAATACAAAGCTCTCCTAAAAAAACACAAAAACGCCTTCAACCCTCATTAGATTCAAAACCACTAAAACATAATAAATGTGTTCTATCATTCCAACAACCACCTTGAATTAGCCAAACATGCATACCCCAACCTCAACACTTTTCATTATTTTCCCTATATTTCTATGTCACTTCCAACTACCACTCTAAACCCTAGTAACTTAATTTGGTTAACAACACCTACCCAATAAAAAAAATTAAATATTATTTAAAAATGCAAATCCAACCCAAACTTTAAGTGTTTTTTCATACATATGCAAACAAACATGTAAAACAAAAGCTTTGCAATGTATGTTTGAGATATTTTCAAAAAGTAAGATTCATACATGGAGGAGATTAGGGACAAATTAAAAGGATGATAGCTTTGATCAACTTAATTGGAAGCTTATATTTACTCATGAGTTTAGGAGTTGTCACATTTAAATACGTTAGATGTCATATTGAACATCATTCATAAGCATTTATCACGTACATAGTATTAAGATTCGAGGTACGATGTTAATAGTGAGTATTGATAGACGCAAATATATATACATAAAATCTGTGAAATTTGTTGTCTTATAGATAGTCATAACTAACCTTCAAGTTTTTTTTTCCACGAAAAAGAGCGTACTTTTTTTTATTAAAGGAAACCCATTTTATTTTATTAAAGAAAACATATTTTACATTTTTTTATTAAAAAAAATACATTTTATCTTATTAAAAAAAACACATTTTACATGGTCTAAAGCCCTTTTTATAATCTATGCTTTGAGGAATTATAGTGCATCCTTATAAATTTTGGATAGTTTGGTACTTATATGGAGTTCATAACATATTCTATAGAAAAACATATTCTTTTGATGTGTTTTTAGTTCATCCCATGCAAAATATAATAGATATAATCATAAAAAGTGGAGAGTATTTTTGGATTGTAGACTATGTCTCAAAATGGTAGAGATCCCTTATTGTCCTTCGTAATGGTATAATTGTTGCATTCCTATTGCTGCCACTGACTCGGTCATAAAAGTAAGCCAGTTTTGGATAAGAGATTAACCAATCTGTTCCTGATCATGTGGACATGTTGGAAAGAGATAAAATGGAAGTGTGTTGCAATCTTGTCCACCTCCTCAAAAGTAGATTCAAGAGTGAAGTTCTTTGGCCTCCAGATGTGTTTAAGCCAATTAATCACGAGCAGGGAATCGCCATATACCTGAATGCGTTTCATACCCAAAGATGCCGCTAAAAGTAGGGTGTATTTTATGGCCAGTAGTTCTGCAGGATTGTTGGTGCAAGATCCAGAGCCAGCAACAAATTTAATCCAATGGCGATCAGAGAAGTAGATAATACCCCCCATGCCACCCACCTGTGGGTCACCTTGGGCTGCTCCATCAGAGAAGCACCAAGGGAATGAGACGCCCACCTCTTCAATCGATATAGGGCGTGGGAGAGGGTCTGGAGCTTGTCGTGGCAGACAATCAAGGATGGCCAAACACTTCAATGCATAGACCATCGGGGGAATGTGTTTATCCTGAAAAGTGGCCAAGTTTCGGGCATTCCATGTAGACCACATAAGGATAATGGGTAAGGCCAATCGATCAGTAGCAGCAGGGTCCTCTATCCAATTTCCAAAGGCCTTGGAAAGATTGTTGCCAGCCCATGCAAAGAAGATTCCTGTAAACATAGACAATGCTTTACAAATCCATTGGATATAAGAGAAAGCGATGAGCAACTGATCTATAGTCTCGTCACTACACTTACAAAGTGGGCATCGACCTGGTCCTTCACAAATCTTACTCTACAGAAAGTGCCAGACGGGAATACAATAGATGAGAGCCAACCATACAAATAAATGCATTTTTAGTAGGCCTTCAAGTTGAGATGTAGGGGTATATTAGTTTTCTTCATCCAATTTGAAATATTTTATAATCAATTTTAATTTTAAATTAGAGTGTATGAAAGTCTAATTTAATACACTCTAATTTAAAATTAAAATTGATTATAAAATATTTCAAATTGGATGAAGAAAACTAATATACCCCTACATCTCAACTTGAAGGTCTACTAAAATGCATTTATTTATATGGTTGGCTCTCATGTGTATATATACATATACAATTTTGCAGTGTTTTGGAAAATTGATATTATGTTCTTTTTTTTTAATTTATTGAAATATTTGATATGTATCAATGTATTGACACATATTATTATTATGGATAAATTTATGATGTGGCTTTTATATAATGGTTTTTGTATGATTTATAAGTAAGGATAAGTAATAACCAGTTTGCTACGCAGCATTGAATGTTTCGGTGACTGCTTTGCTTATCGTTGGATCTCAAGTTGCTTGAGATCCAATGGCAAGCAAAGTAGCGGTCGAAGCACTCAATGTTCCGAAAGAGGCTAATTATTGCTCGCCATAAGCAATATGTGCTCAAGAATATTTCTTAGACGTCAGAGAATGGATGTGTAGAGCCATGTAGGCCCATAGCAATTATGAGATGTATTCATCAATTATTTAGTGGATGATGTCAATATTATTTATTAGATGTCAGAGAATGGATATGTGTGGCCATGTAAACCCATAGCTATGAGGAGATGGATTGGTCATTTCTTAAGATGGTACAATGATAATCATTGTGCTCCTATTTACATATTGTTTTGTTTCCAATTTGTTGAAATGCGTTGATTAAAAAATTATTAATTTTATATGTTCAAATAAATTAATTGTCATGTGACATCATATATTAACATTTATGAAGGAGATGGTACTCTTCACCCAACTGGATTCCTATCACAGTTGGCTTAAATTCAGACATCACACTCGCAACCAAAGAAAAATTAGAAGAGTAATTGAACTACAAGTGGTCCATTTATTAAGCATATGGCACCCTTCACTCACTCTAAGAACTATCATAATTGGCATGCAATCATCTACACAATCCTGGTAACAGGAAAAGTAGCCAATTAATCTAAAAGTTGCTATAATTGACCTGAAAACAAATTATATGCTTTTGGTAACACTCAAAGTAGTCAAAGATGGATTTGAACATGAGAACTCAAAAACTCTAAAAACCAAAGTAGTGATTAATGGATTTGAATTTGTGACTTAAAAAATCTAAAAACCAAAATAATCATCGATGGATTTGAACTTGGCTAGAATGAAAAGCAATATTCAATATAGGTGGTTTTGAGGGTAGGAGCCAACTGTGGGGCCTTATGGCTGACCCGATGAAGAGCTAGGTATCATCCTTGCTAGGGGGTGTTCTACAACCCTTCAAACCTCGTGTTACCCATAGTGACAGTTCTACTTGCAGCTGGGCAATGTTCTACTACCCAACACTAAGGTCGAGCCTGACCCAAGTTTACTATGTCATTGTATGGTCAACGATGCTTATTGTGAGGTGGGGTGGGTTCTCGGTCAAAAAAAATTAAAAAAAATCAACATAGATGTTATGCAAACTTTACTATTAGAGGAACATGCCAATCTAGAAAATAGCCTAGACACACAAAAACATTTGAATGCAATGAGTGCATTGTGACACATGTAGCAAAGGCTATTGTTTCCATGGATGGGAAGGATAACATGGAATCTTTAATCACAAGCTCGAATCTATTATTTGAAACACTAAGACCTTAGAGGGAAGGACACAAAATAGAGAAAATTAAAGAAACAATTCAACACACTCAATTAAAAAAAAATTCAATCTACGAAAATATAGCACTGCAAAATGCAAACAAAACGGACAACAAACGTAGCAGGCATTAAATGCATCATTAGCAAGGCATAAGCCACAAGAAGAAAAGGAAAGAAGATTGGTGACTCTTAAGCCAAGGATAAGGATGAAGCCCATCCAATAAAATAGCTCTAAGATTAGAAAAACATATTGCACAAACATACTATAAAGTAGCTCTAAAAATACAAAAAACATATTTTGTTATAGTGTCAATAATAAATTGTCCAATAAAAAACCCATCAGGTTGAGGAGCACATAACCACATAACCACTTTTTGTTTTTCAAATAGTAGAATTAATACCCAGCGATGGACCTAAACTTGTTGGTTTTCATGTGTGCGCAAATATCACATGGACTAGAAAGTTAAGTCCACTACCAAGAAGCAACAAACGCAAAAGGTCGCAACAACAAATGTATAGGAAACTACTAACAAAACCACTGATGAAAAATCGCTGACACATTAAAATCCGACAATTAACAAGAACCCCAAAGGCCTCTACCTACAAACCACCCGAAGTAAAAAATGCAACCAAAAGACACATCAATACAACTCTCATGTACACATTTGAAGCAACACTGTCAATATAAAGCTATATTGCACTCACTGTGTAGGCATCCAAAGCACTATTGTAGGAGACACAACCTAGAGAAAAAAAGAGAACAACACAACAAACAAATGGGCCCTTCCACAAAGCATAGAGCAAAGAACAATGCATGCCAAGCATTAGCAAATCCTAACTCCATTCCAAACACCCTCCCATGGCATGCTCTAAAAAGCAACCCTGCATGCATAGATAATAAATTAAATTTTTGAATGCAAAGCTCTCCCTTCAACAAAAATGAAAAAACATAAAGCACCTTCAACCCTCACTGAATTCAAAGCTACTAAGACACAATAAACATGTCTTGTCATTGCAACAACTACCATAAAACCGCATTCAAACACCTACCACCTTGAATTAACCAAACATATATACCTCACCCCAACACTTTCCATTATTTTCTATATAATTTTCTCACATCCGAGTATCACTCTAAACACTAAATTAATTTACTTAACAACACCTACCCAATCAACAATCAATTAAACGCTATTTAAAAAAAAATACAAATCCAACGGAAACTTTAAGTGTTTTGTTTTCAATTCCTAAGAAGATGGTATCAAATTGTTAGAATCATATCCAATGTTAATCACTGTGATGCTAAATGCATATTGTTTGTTTGTTTAATTGTTTATGATGTACAGTTTGTTGTAATGTGTTCATTAAAAAAATTACTAAGTCATATGTTCAAATATATTAATGGTCTTGTCACATCATATATTAAGATTTATCAAGGAGATGGTACTCTAAACCAAAGAAAACTTGGCAGAGCAACTGAACTGCAAGTTGTCCCTTTATTAATCAGATGGCACCATTCACTCAATCTGAGAAATGTCACAACTGACCTGAAATCAATCTGCACAATCCTGGTAACATGCAAAGTAACCATTCGATCTGAAAGTTGTTATAACTTTAACTGACCTGAAATCAGATTATATGTTTTTGGTAACACTCAAAATAGTCTCGGATGGATGTGAATATGTAATTTCAAAAACTCCAATATTAATTAACAAGTTAGAATTTGTGACTTAAAAAATTTAAAAACCAAAATAATCATATAAATTTGAACTTTTGACCTCCAAAACTCCAAGACTTTAAAAACTATGACAAATTAACTGAACTACATGCAAATATAAATAAATTCGGTGATATGTGTTGATTAAATCGTTTTTCTAAACATCTAGATGAATTCAGCACTTTGGAAAACCTCCAAGGCATCCAAATTATGCAGGATTAATACTCTTATTTAAGATTCTAAAATTCCTATCCCAAATTCCAGCATATTCATGTCTGAAAAAAAGATTTTCTCCAAACAAAATAGTAGCAATTTTAAACAATTCATTTTATTATATAAATATCTATGTGCATTTGTAATATATTTGTAAATATTTAATTAAAATATTATATGTAAGTAATCTATTCCAATATTTTATTAATACTATTTTTTTTAATTAAATCCAAGCTTCTATTCTTTTTCGAAAAAATCAAGGACACCTTTTTTAAATACCTGCGTGGTCCACACGCAAATCCTCGGTGGGAAGTCGTTGTTATTTCTGAGCATATTATGGATTGATTCCTTCGATTTGTACTGGCATATTGAGGTTCCTGATGTATGTGATGTGACCTGGGGTTGATATTTTAGGGGCTAGTGCAGCAGTGGGCTCTTAAGGCCCCACGTTACATTCTTGTTTTTGGAATACACTGAGAAGTTCGAGGTGGTTGATATGTGGCCCCTTGGGCTAAGCCACATGTGCCCACCCCACTACCATTCCAATTGGTCCCCTTTCTGTAATCATGGCTGACAATGTATGCCAACTTGCTCACATTCTCAAGGCAAGATATTTATTCACATTGTAGATGACATGTTGTAAGTAATACTGATGTTATGAGACAAAGTTTTTGTTTTTTTTTTAAGCGATTTGAGAAATGTGCATACCAACCTTACAAAAATAAATTACATTTTAATTATTTAATAAAGATTTTTTTTGAATTTTAATTTGATTAGAGAATTAAGGCATGGCCACAAAGTTATTTATGAGAATTAAATTTGATTGAGAAAAGTAATAATCATTCCTCTTAACCACCCATACAACAATTAATGGTTCTTCTTTATGCAAGTTGAAAAAATAAATTTCAATGTTTAATATGTTATAGTCGAATTACAAAATACTAAACTCTATCAATGGATTTGCAGGATTTGTAAACTGTAAAATTTGCAGCTTACCCAAATCATTGAGCCATCATTGCTCCACAATACGAATAATTCTTGTCACTGGATTTTTAAACTATAAAGTTTGCATCTTACCCAAAACTTTAAGCGATCATTCTTTTCACTGGATTTTTAAACTATAAAGTTTGCATCTTACCCAAAACCTTAAGCGATCATTCTTTTCACTGGATTTTTAAACTATAAAGTTTGCATCTTACCCAAAACCTTAAGCGATCGTTGGTCCACAGGTAAACAAGGCACGGGAGGAAGACAAAATCCAACAACGACCTTCCTTCTACTGTGGCGATGAATTCAACTGAAGGTGTAGGTATTCATAATTATCTCAATTATTATTTTAAAGTCGTTGATCTTCGTGATTCTAAAATTTACTCCATAAACTTTGGCACACGCACCCAAAACTATGCAAATGTATTAATATTGTGCAATAAGTAATACTACCCAAAAATATCAACAACAATCTCCAGCCTTCATGCACACATATATTTCCAGGCCATTATAAAGCTCGATGTCAAGGCAGCCAATGATATTTAATATTTCACTAGGCATGCAATTTAATCAAACAAAAATTTATGTAATTTATTTTAAAGGTATTAGCACCGAATGCAAGCTATGCAACTCATTATTAACATAAAACCAATAGTAAACAACCATACCAACAAGTTGACAGAAAAGAAAGAAAGAACTAAAGGCAGTTCTAGGTGTTGAGTGTGACGGAAGGGGCATAAGTATGAGCACCACGTGTGCTCCATGCACTGCGTTTTGAGAGGAGGATGGTCAAACTGGAGGGAATTACCATGCAATAAGCATGTATGCCATTTGGTGATCTAAATATCAATGTGTGTTTGATAGTCATATAACCTTGAGTTTCATGGCAAGTACGGGCCGAATAATACAGGCCGAATAATAACAAGTTAGCAGTGTTGGTCCAGGGAGGGTTGACGTCTGAGCAGAAGCAGAATTTATGCTTTTGTTGGAGATATTAAAATTTTCCTTACCCATTGCACACATTTTTGTAGACTCTGATTACAGAGGCATTTATTTCTTTAAATTTTTGTATTTATTTCTTTTTCTTAGTGAAAGAATCAATTTTGGACAAGAAGACACTTCAAATTTGTTAACATTTGTGAGCCAGTAGCAAACAAAGAAATTGCCTACCCATTGCAGACATATTTGCGGACTCAGATTCCATAGGTATTTATTTCTTACACTTTTTTTTCTTCTTAGTGAAAGAGTCAATTTTGGACAAGAAGAAACTTAAAATTTGTTTAAGTATTGGTCGCAGCTTTTAGGAGATGAAATGCTTGGCTCTCCCATTTATCATAACACTTTGAAATTTTGCTCAAAATCTATTTATCATAACACTCTGAAATTTGCTCAAAAACTATCTATCATTAAGTGGGAATGGAAAAGGGCCGGTATTACAGGGTGACAGCCCGCAGGTTGCGTTGGGTCGCTTTTTATTCTTAATTTTAGGTATTAAATCATTGGGTTGTTAACGGCTTGGCACATTATTTTTGTTGGTGAATCACTGAGCACATAATAAATTGATTTTGTTATTTTGTAAATGGGCTGGGCTGAGCGTACATGTTGAATTGAATTCATTTATTTTGTTTAATGGAAGGACACGACAATGAGATGGGATGGCATGGGCAAGGCATGTTTAAAGGGCAACGCAGAACAAGGAAGACATTACATGGACAACAGGGCACTAGGAAATCTGGCTAACAGTAAAACAAGATTATTAAATATTACAGCACATAAGGAATTGGAGTTGCTTGTGAAGTCAAGTTTAGACGAAGTAGTTTGCTAGTTTTGAAATTCAAATGCTACTAGGTTTATAGAAAACAACATATTCAACGTAGGTAGTTGTACTGGTGGGATTCAACGTATTTACATGCTTAACATGAACTGCATATTTACAATATTTCCCAGAAGTATATTTACAATATTTCCCATAAGTAGGTTTTGAGTTTTTCTATCCACTACATACATTTTTTATATCAAGCTTGCAATGCTAGAAAAATTGCAGCGTAGTTCATATACAATCAGTGTCTTGCACTATTGTCCTAACAATCCATTATGCACAAAAGCTTGTTGCTTGATTGGCAATATCAATAAATCCAAGTCAACACTGCCTCTGTTTTCTTCGGCAACAAATGTCCCAAGAAGTTGAAGTAATACTAGCAATGAATTCTAATCTTACTTGATTAACCTGAGAAATCTTGACAGTTAATCATCCTAGCAGGGCATTGCATAACTGTGGGATGTGGGATGTTGCTGGATGCTTCAACGAATAATTGCACTTGTCCTTCTGGCAAATAAAGCCTTCAAGCTTCTCCGGACTGATATTCACTTAGGACTATAAGGCCTTCAAGCTTCTCCAGACTGATATTCACTCAGGATTATAAGGGGTAGAAATCAAGCAGAAATCTCATACTTGTACACTTAGTAATGGCCTTGCTCCCAGGTTGGCAATTTACAGTTAGCGCACCACCTTCGCTCCCGCTGGTAAGCAGCCGCATTCTAAATTGCAAACCTCAGAGCAAGCCCATTACTGTGGCTACTATTTTTCCCTGTAAAGAAATCACATCAATATGTATTGAACGTTGAAAGAACATGTAATCACATCAATATGTATTGAACGTTGAAAGAACATGTAATCACATCAATATGTATTGAAAGAACATGTGCATAAGTTGGGCCTTTCGCAAGGCCGAGAAAGATGCACTTATATAAGCAGGGAGAAGTGGTGATGCACTTATTTTAGATTTTTAGTTTTTCATTTTTAATGAAATCATTTTTTCAATTTAATTTATTAATGTTACATCTAATTACTCTCTTAGAAATGTATTTATTTTATGTTCATCCAATAAAATACATATCTTTTAGAAAATAAGAAACCTTGTTTTTTAGAAATTTAACATAAATTATTTTATGTGCTTCTTTATAATAAAATTAGAAACCTATGTTTTTTAGATATTTGACATATGACGAAATAAAAATAAATATAAAACATAAAATAATATTGTCTTCCTCAACAAAATATATATTTGGAATTTGCACATAAATCTCTATAAGTTTCTACAATTCATTACCAACAAACCCTTTTAGCATATGTAGATTCGAGATCGAAAAATAGAGAAATGAAAAATTGGATGTGTTATGTTAGTTGTAGGCCAAAACCACAGGTTTGACAATCCGAACCTAAAACCAAAGTGGACAACTCATGCACCACATAGGTGGAAAAAGTCATTCGCACCAATTTTTTTTCAAATTTGAAATGCGCATGTATTAATAACGTGTGCACATTTTTAAATGAAAAATAACGCACCTGCATTATTAACGTTCATACGTTATTAAATGTGTACATGTTATTGTTCCCTAGATTTTAATCTCTCTCTCTCTCTCTCACACACACACACACAGAGTAATCCCACCTCTCTCTATCATTGTTCGTAATCCCCCTCCTCTCTAACCCCCCCTCTCTCTCTCCTTCGCTCTATTTAACCCCTATCCTCCTCCCCCCAAAAAATAACCACCCCATCTCTATATGTCCCTCTCTCCCCTCCTCCCCTTGACCCTAACCTCATCCCCTCTCTCTATCTCTCCTCTCCTCACCCCTACCCCCCCCTCTCTCTCTCTCTCTCACACACACACACACACACACTTACTCCCCCTATTATTTGTTATTATGAGAGATAATTCCCCCCTCTCTTTATCTCTCCCGATCCCCCTCCCCCTACCACTAACAACCCCCCCAATCTCCTCCCCCTGCCACTAACCCCTCCTCCTCTCTCAACCTAACCCCAATATCTCTCTCTCTCTAAACCCCTAACTCCCCACTCTCTCTCTACCCCTAACCCACCTCTCTATCACTCTTAATCCTCTACCCCTACCACTAATCACACCCTCTCTCTCTCTCTAAACCCATAACCCCCCAATATCTCTATACCCATAACCCCCCTCTCTATCAAGCCCATTCCCCCTACCCCTACCACTAACCATGCCCCTCTCTCTCTCTCTCTCTCTCTCTCTCTCTCTCTCTCTCTCTCCTAATCCCCCTCTTGCCCACCACTAATAACATCCCCATATCCACCCCCTTCCACTAACCCTCCCTCCTCTCTCAACCTAACCCCTAAATATTGACTAGGCATGCCCATAAAGATTCGATAAAACTGATCATCGTGGTTCCCCTCCAATATAGAGGTCATTCGTTCATGTTAAATAGATGTCTGTCAGTATTTGTTACTATGAGAGAGAATTTCTCTCTCTCTCTCTCTCTCTCTCTCTCTCTCCTAATCCCCTTCCTCTCACCACTAAAAACCCCCCCATATCCTCCTCCTACCACTAACCCCCCCCCTCTCTCAACCTAACCCCTAAATCTCACCCCTAAATATTTATTGGGTGTACCTGTAAAGATAAAAGACTGATCATTTTGATTCCCCTCCAAAATGGCGGTCATTCGTTCATCTTAAACAAATTTCTATCATTATTTGTTATTATGAGATAGAATTATGCCCTCTCTATCTCTCATAATCCCCCTCCCCCCTACCACTAATAAACCCCCCAATCTCCTTCCCATGATACTAACGCCCCTCCTCTCTCTCTCTCTCTCTCTCTCTCTCTCTCTCTCTCCCCCTACCACTAACACCCCCCCCTCTCTCTCTACCTCTAACTCCCCTCTCTATCTCTCCTAACCCCCTCCCCCTACCACTAACCATGCCCCCAACATCTCTCTCTCTCTCTCTCTTCAACCTACCCCTAACCCCCCTCTCTATCTCTCCTAATTCCCCTCCCCTACCACTAAACATGCCCCCAACATATCTCTCTCTCTCTATTAAACCTACCCCTAACCCCCCTCTCTATCTCTCCTCATTCCCCTCCCCCTACCACTAACCATGCCCCCAACATCTCTCTCTCTCTCCACCCCCAACCCCCCACGCCTCACCCTCCTACCCCTACCCCCACTCTATCTCTTTCCCTCCCCTACTACCCCTACCCCTAACCCTCCCTTCTCTCTCTATATCTACTAATCACCCTCCTCCCTTACCATTAACCCTCCCATTTCCTCTCCTTGGAACTAACCCCCCTCTCTCTCTCCTCCTCCCCTTGACCCTTACTAACCCACTCTCCTCCCCTTGACCCTTACTAACCCACTCTCCTCCCCTTTCTCTCTCTCGCTAACCCCCCCCTCCTACACACACTACCCCTAACCACCCCACTCTCTTGCTCTCCATTCCTCCCCCTAACCCTTACTAACCCTCTCTCCCCTATCTTTCTCTGCCAACCCCCTAACCCCCCCCCTCTCTTAATATGCCTCTCCCCTACCACTAAAAACCTGTTGCTAATGTTCATAAAGGAACGTGCGTGCATTAATAACACTCATGCATTTTTTCCCGCATAAGGCATAAAACACCTTTTGCATCCCAACATTATCTTCTCAAAACACGTAGGATGTTGTTCTCACGCGCAAACCTTGTGACAAAGCTTCTTTTTGTAGGTGTTGTGTTTCTTAGACCATATATATTCATTATTTTTACATATTTTTGTTCTATTAGATTTTAGGTTTGCTTTGTAATTCAATTGCTTTTATTTTTTATTTTTTTATTGATTATGAATTAAAATATTTTGAAATTTAATATTTGAGTGGTAAAAATTTGGATTTTGTGTCGAACTTGAGTTTAGATTATTATATAAG
The DNA here is from genome assembly GCA_027924585.1 of Larix kaempferi. NCBI lineage: Eukaryota > Viridiplantae > Streptophyta > Pinopsida > Pinales > Pinaceae > Larix > Larix kaempferi. The sequence goes on along the minus strand of BSBM01000734.1, from coordinate 1,532,801 downwards.
ATCATGTTATAGTGGATTTGTTTTTTAAATACTTGATTTGTAAATTTTTATTTCGAAGTTCCTAACCAGTTCAAACTTTTTGTAAGACAGATTGTTTCGAAAGTTATATTTCAATTAAAAAATTTTATGATTTATTATTATTATTTTTACTATTAATATATTTTTAAATAGTAATTAAAGTAATATAATTATTATATATTAATTTTAAGATTAAAATAATATATTTTTACGCTAGAATTAAATTAATTTTATATTAATTATTTATGTAATGTTTAGTATTTAATTTAAAATTAAATAGTAATTAAAGTAATATAATTATTATATATTAATTTTAAGATTAAAATAATATATTTTTACAATGGAATTAAATTAACTTTATTTTAATAATTTATGTAATGTTTAGTATTTAATTTAAAATTGGTGAAGCTTTTGTTTATATATATATAATTTTATTTTACAAAATTTTATGATATATTTTCAAATTAGTATTGTAGGATATGAAATTTTTTGATATATACAATTTAGTTAAGACTAACTTTAGCTTAAGAGAGGATGGTATAAAGATGCCATGGCTTGGTTAAAACATTTGGGGATTGGCGAAAATGTCACTTTGCATGATATCAACAACGTTAAAAATATTATCACATCTATGTTTAAAGAAAAAATGTGGGGTGAGAAAGAATTAGAGGTTAAAAGAAAATTAAGATACTATAAGGAAATCATTAACCCCAATCTGAAAGATAAAAAATATCTCTCTGTGTTAACTAGTTCGAAGAAGAAAATTAATAGCCAAGATAAGAATGAACTCTCATGAGCTTCATAGTGAAACAAGATGCTAGACAATTCCTAAAACATCGTGGGTGGAAATTATTTGCCACATCTGTGAGACTACGAGCGTTGAGGATGAAAGACACTTTCTCTATGTACACCCACATTAGATCGCAATTTCATAATCTTTTCTACAATACAAACTTCCCTAACCTTTTAACCTGTCAAAACTAAGATGACCTAAGAACGTTTCTTTTTAAACCTTTTGAACTTCGAAATAAAATTTTATAGCAATCCAAGTAATCCTCTTAAAATTTTAATAATATTTTGAAAAACATTTTTTTAATGTTTTTTAAATTTTTTAACTTTTTAATATATAATTACATTTATATTTTAAGACATGTTTTTGTTTATTTTATATTAATATTTTAAAATTGGACTTTTTCTTTCCTTTCTAAGAATCTTACTAAAGTTCTCTTAGGGCCATTGTGTTCACAAACATTTCCGTAAATTCAGAACAATATTAAAAATACATATTTAATTCAATTATTAGTAATAAGTGACCAAACATCTCACCATAAAAGTTGTCTATAAAGAATCCTTTATATACTATGGTGGTTTAAAGCTTTACGGAAAATAAATTGTTTTCTTAAATAAAAAATCTTCTTTTAACTTGCATTATTTTTTTAATTTGCATTATTTTTTTTTCGAGGAAAAAACATAACTTGTTATTTTAAATAATAAATTAAAGTTACATCCATGTATCCAAAAACTAGAACAGTTCAACATAATACTTTTCAGGATATGTTTATGGATGACTAAGATAGCATCTAGACCGACAAACATCTAATGTACCATCTCCAATACTACTTTTTAGCTTGCACTGCGAAACAAGGTGTTTGAAGACTTTATATACTACTTTATGGTGGTTTAAAGCTTTATGAAAAATAAATTGTCCTCTTAAATTTACAAATCTTCTTTTAGCTTGCATTATGAAACAAGGTGTTTGTTTAGAACAATTTATAGAGAAAATTCTAGGCCTATTTTATGGTGGTTTAAAGATTTAGGGAAAATAAATTGTCCTCTTAAATAAAAAATCCTCCTTTAGCTTGCACTATGAAACACAGTGTTTGTCTGAAACAATTTATAGAGAAAATTCTAGGAAGGGTTTAGAAGATGCCCTGTTTGTGGTGAAAATGGAAAGTGTGACTCATATTTTTATTCATTGTAAGTATATATCACAGGTTTGGGCTCATGTGTCTCAGGTCACAGATATACAATTCCAGTGAGGAGGTGAGAATCTGGATGGTGCTTTAACAAACTGGTATCATAATGTTGTCTACAAGGACCATATGGCACTACCTCTTATTCTTATCTAGGGTGTTGTTGCTGTTGCAACTTGATCCCAAAAAAATTTCAATTTTATAGGGCCCCTCCTTTATTTTTTAGAGTTTTGCTTCTTGATTTTTTTTCCCCCTCTTGGTACTTAGAATTTTCTTTGAAAATCTTGAAATGCAAGCCTTTTTTTAACTCAAGCTTTTTGCTCCAAAACGGTGGCATATTTTTTATTATTTTTCACCGACCCTTTCGCATTCTTTTGACGAGTTTTTCGCTGACTGTTTCGTAGCCTTGTGGCGAAATGTGTCGATTGTTTTGCAGGTTTTGAGTATTTGTCGCCACTCCTTTCCGCAGCATTTCGGCGTTTCGGTGTTGACCGGTCACAGCTTGTTGAGCCATGTTTGCCGACCGTTTCATAGCATTAGGTAAATGTGCTCCAGCCATTTCACAACCTTTTCGATATTTTCACTCCGATGTTTCGTTGCCGATTGGGAAAGCTCAGCAACTGTTTCGTTGCCTTCTGGCCTAACCTCGACGACTAGCTCACCCCGACCAAGGAATGCTTCGCCAGGAAAAGTCATCGTGGTTTGAGTAAATGTTTCCTACCGTTTCGTCGTGGTTTGGCGAATAAGCGCCGACCATTTTGCAACGGCTGAGAGAAGCTCGCTGAAACGATCAGCGAGTTTTTGCCTTGTTTTGGGCGCCAATGGGAAACATTGATTGTCCCACCTACCGAACCCCGTTCGCATTAATGACTAGGGTCTTATACATGCCATAAGGGAGTTTTTAAACCGTTATTTGCAAAGCCAGAAAACCTTGTTCGAGCATTCAAAGAGCATCACCAGTTAGGAGACGCCACGTATCTACCAATCGCCAAGCTCACTCACCAACGAGCCACTTAGCCATTGACAAGTAGGCGGTCTAAACCCCTTTTTACGTTTAAATTGGTTGCTCAGGCTTAGTGTCTTTATTTTGAGTATCACTTAAGACTACTGAAAGCAAGCTGATCTCCCGCTCAGTGTTACCCACGTTAGCTTTTAGAGCCCTGTCACTCATAGCCTGTATATTTTTGCCGGCTGTCATGGATATGGGTTTCGTTTGGTTCGGTCTGTCATAGCGAGTGTCTCCTGTCTTACCAGGGTTTTAGATGCCTAGAAACCATGTGGAGGATTGTTTTGGTCCTGGGTCGTAGTACACGTTCAGGTTTTGAGAGCAAGCACTATGTCGCCAAATCTCTTGGTCCCCAAAGACTGGTGCGGTCTTCAGCTCTGCCATAGCCTTTAGCGTTTTTCATGCCCGTCGTTTTGTGTGTTTGAGCAATGAAGAAGACATATTTTCTCCCGAACAAGTTTTATGAGTTGAAGTGGATTTTTGTTAAAGAAATGCCAAAAAGTCTCTCACGTTTATTAACACCCGTGGGACCTTTTTTTTTCAAAGCTTAATAACTCTTTCTGTTCACATGAAATCAGTTTTGCTTGACTGTTTGTGCTTTCGATAGCTGCATTTTTCTTTCTATAAACTGTTTGTGCATTGAGCAACGAAATTTAAGCTGGTATGCCACCTTAAGGTTTAATTTTAATACAAATCTATTTTGATGAACACCTATTTGCTTGAAGCCTCATTACAAATTGAAAGCAAAACTAACACTCATATTATTTCATGCAATGTTATGCTTATCTACTATACCATGAATATCAAACTATTCATGAACATTTTAATCCCTTATTTGTTCATCTTGTGTCTCATCAGAACTATGCATAAGTGGTCTGCCAAGCGAAAGTCTAAGCTAGCTGAATCTGACTCGGACGTTGAAATATTATTAGATACTTCGTTGGAGACGATGTTCAGAGACACTCAAGCCGTGACAGGGATCGCCCTAGAATTCAAGTGGGACGAACTATACAGAGCTATCAGAGATGAGAATATCCTTGAAGCTTCTATTGAAGAACTAATGGTCTACCAAAACAATAAAGAAGTCAGGCCTTCATAGAGCAGCTACGTGCCCAGAATTGTTCCCGTGATCGGATGTCATCGGGTGGATCTTGCCCCACATAGATTGTGAAATGAGAATCATATTAGATGCCAAAGGAGTAGGACTTGCATCCTTCCATCCACTCCACATAGCTGCAGCCTACAAGATTCCCTCCCCTAAGATCGTGTTGAATGATGACTAGATAGTTGGGGCCAATATAGATCATTTTGAATATGCTAAGAAGATGACAGTCATTGAGAGACAGTTGAGACCAAGAGCTAGTGGGGAATATGATAGTCAATATTGAAGGACCCCATATAGAATCATAGCCCTGATGTTAAGCTGGGTGTTTGGCTTAGCAAGCAAGAGTACATACAAGCTCAATTGGGTACTGGTAATGTACCACGTTGCTACACACGGTGCGATGTTCAATTGGGCATATGTCATCTCCGAGAGCATGGTGTCACATATTGCAGCCGCGCAAGGAGGAATAACTCAGAAGAAAGCTGAATTTTTCATGTCCTCTTACCTCTTGGATTGCTTATTGATCAGATATCCTATCCCTTCCTTGGGATGTTTTTGGAAGCCATCTAAATATCCCCTCCGCGTAGCCTATCAAACAACACGGGCTCACAAACATGCAAGTAGCTACAAGCTCATTTGTGAGGAGTTGATCTTGCCACTGTACCGGCTAATCTTCAAGGAAGAGCCGAATTATATGTCTGAGAATGCCATGTCAGTTATCAAGGAACACGGAGATTATTACTTCTCCGCAGAAGGCATGTATATTGGGATGTATGGGGGAACCCAACCCCCTTCTCTATTTCTGCAATATTCCACTGATTTTGTCGTACATAAAGAGGCGGTCAAGTAGGTTTTCATGAATGGGATCGGTAGGTTTCTTCATGACAAGAAGAAGGCTTCCTATCCGCAGCTGCCATTTATTATTGGAGCATACAAATTCCCAAAGGCAAAAGAAGCTGAAGATTTTGTTAAGGATCTAGAGGCCTTTCATTTTGGGACAAATATTTTCAGAAGGAATGATAGCGAAGGTAAGGTCGCTTCCCATTGTGCTTCCTATAGGATCAGATTTTTCGGAGTGCAAAGAACATGATTGAGTTGAACAAGCATTTTCATCCCAAAAGCGGAGCCGGTTCCAGTTCCAAGGCTAGTACTCTCAAGGAAACAGAGTTGCAAAAGCAACTAAAGGAAGCAGAAAGGAAACTTAAAGAAGATACTAAGAGACAGGAAAAAGAAGCCGTCGAAGAACAAAAAAGGGAAGCACAGAGGAAGCAAAAGGAGGAAGTTGAAAGGCTCCAAAAGGAAGAGGCAAATAGAATTCATAAACAAGAAACTGAAAGAATCCAAAGGGAAGAGACTGAGAAGATTCAAAAAGAAGAAGCCTCAAGATTGCAAGAAATAAGAGAAAGAGAAGAAAAGGAAGTGACTGAACAGCAGAGGCAAAAAGAGGAAGAAGAAAATTCCAAGGAAGCTGTGGAACAGGGAATCCCGAGCACGCAAGATATGGACATAGACCTACCAAAGATAATCACCAGAGGAAACTCCCCACTTTCGGAGCTCGCTCTCACCCCGTTCACCCCATCAAAGTAGCATACGGTGGCTCGATTAGACATAATATTCTTTGATTAAAAAAGGAATACTATCATGAAGAGGTTAGATAAAAGAATGAAATTACTAGCCCACGCCGATGTTGTCACTATTTAGGATGACACAATCTTAGAGGGTACTCATAGGGACCCAAAACTCATAGCATCTGTCGGCGTAGCTGCTGCACAAGCCAGTGCAGACAATGTTAATATGTCGATGAGTGATGTGGAGAAGAAGAAAGAAAAAATGCTCAGACTGAAAGATAATTTGGTGAAGATACGGGGCGAAGGGATAGAATTAAAAAGGAGGCATGATGCTATTCTGTCTAAAAAGGAAAGGATAGCGAAGAGTACCAGAGTTTGGAAGCAGAAAAGGATGCATTAACTGTATAGTTGATGATTATGGAAGGGGAAAGGAGTGACTTAAAAGCCTAGATCACTCAATTGGAATCAAGGGAGTCTGCTGCAAACCAGCAAGTTGAAGAGCTGAAAACTCAGATGGAAGAGCTGGTTAAAGAAAAGGAATATTTGGCGGAGCAACTGGAGTTGGCTGATAAAAGGAAGTTAGACATAACTCCATTTTGTGATCAGGCCTACAAGATTCAAGAACAAATATGTCATTCCCAAGAGGTTCTCACAGATGGGAAATACAAGATGAAATTGTCAATGGCACGGATGAATGAGATAGCTGCATAATCGCTAGCATTCTGGAAAAAGATGTATGATGTTGCTGTAAGGACCCCAACTTGGGTCTCCTTTAACTCTTAATAAAGTTAGATATTTCACTTCTTGTCAAAAATTTTGTTTCTGTTTCTGTTATGTTTCTATTCTCATTTCTAGTTTTGGCTGTAAAAATATAGCATTTCCATTTACAGATTTGAACAATTATAATTCTGTTTTATCTACTTCTAACCATTTATTGTTTGTGTAGGAGTAGCAGATATAATAACAGCATATAATCTTTTGTAATTAAATTTTTACATAATTTGACAAGGTAGAAATGATAAAATATACCTGTTGGAAAATACCTGTAGATAGCTAGTAGTAGATCCACCCTTTAGGTTGTCCTCGTTTGTTGAATGCCTTGCTGATTCCCTTTGCTTTTCCCTACAACCAAAACCTTCCCCAAATATTTGAAACTCAACCAGCCCAAAACAATTTTTCCACCCTGCCAACTGGCGAGGTCTCGCCGACCACCCAGCTCCAAAGGTACCCCTTTGGATCCCAAAGCCCAAACCGAGTACAAGCCAACCTTCTCTCCCTTTTGAATTATCTCTAGCAAAAACCCCCTTTCAGCTCTGCTCTGAAAATCCTATGTTTGCTCTCCCAACTTCTCCCAAAAAATAACTTAGGTAAAAATATGATCCTCTCTTCTTCCTCCCTTCTCCATCTTATCCCCATGTTTGCCGACTCTTCCTCCCCATTACTACCCCTATCTTCATCATAAATTCCTCAACCCCCATGTCAGTCCTCGAGCCCTCAACTTGGACTTTTATTAATCATTAAATAATATATTCATAGACTTTGTAACTCAAATTTCTCAATAAAAAACTAATAAATCATTATTCTTAGTCAACATCCAATTACTTATATTAATCACTTAATTAATTACTTAATACTAATTGTTAGTTGATTAATTAATAATAACCTAATCATCTAATTAATGATTAACATACTTCCATTATGTTAATTACCCTCTAATTTTACATTCAACTAATTTAATTTATTAATTACCAATAATAATCCTGTGTTCTAATTAGTCTTAAGCATGATCCTTATAAAACTAATGGTTTATAACTAATTCTTATCCATACTTCTTAATTAATTATTTAACCATTTTAACCCTTAGTTTTTACTAATCAACTTATTAGCATTCGATTAATCATTACTAATCAGATTGCATTATTTACTACCTAATTTTAACCGTAACTTGTTTATTAATCAGCAAAAATTAATCATTAATGTACAATACTTAACATTAATCAACATTAATAACCTTAATTGACAATAATTAACATTAATCTACATTGTTAGCATTAATCATCATTATTAACTTTAATCGACATTATTAACATTGATTAACAATAGTTAATTACTAAACGACAATAATTAACATCATTATTCAACAATATTTTACACAATTTATAAATATGTAGGCGAGTTATGTAAGCGTAGCTACTGCTTACATACCTCGCGTAAGTACACTAACAATAATAATTCACACACATCAATCATAATCACGAAACTTATTGTTTTCTGACACATGTTTTAACATAGTTTGCCAGGTACAATCCATTAGCTAACTGAAATCTTATTAAGTTACGACAATGCATACATTACTAAGTTATGACACATACTCAATCAGGGTTTTACACACACACAGTTAGATCTTGTTTTCACCCCTACTTCACGCTACACCTATCTACCTACATCATCACTAACTTCCACATCTTATCCTGTCCTCTGCTGGACTACCCTGAAATGTCAAGTCATGACCGGTTCCAGCTAGAACCCGTAAGCAGAAGTGTCGACTACATCGACCAAGATTCCCTAGCAGGAAACCACTAGTCATCATCACACACCTTGGGGAGCGCGTCGTAGCACAGCCCTCCCATGACTCTGGGTTTCGGGGATAAACGGTGGGTAAAGCCTCCACCCCCCTAATGGAACAAGGGACTATGTCTACCCGACATAACAACAGCGTTGCACTTGTACTAGGTCTGCCATCGTGTAACCAATCTGGGTGGTTGAGTTTCCTGAAACCCTACCCCACCCATGTCATAATATACATCATAATAATAATCATGCGAAAGTAAATAATGCATCACTCGCATACCATTTATCTTTTGAAGTCCATGTCCCTAAGGCTCTCCCACCTCTTAGGATCCAGCAATCACCTAGCCGTTTTAACCTGTAAGTCAGTCCTCGACACACAGTATAGAGTATCGTGCATAAATCCTCAACATATACACATACAATTCTGTTGATGCCCCGAAGATCGCAACATCAAGCAGAAAGGGATTCTCCCCGGTAGACTATCCCAATTAGATGGTCCACCGTTTGGTATGGGGAATCTGTCCGGTTAGAGGTTCCGGTAACCGTTAGGTTTGGATATTTGCTTCAATTACACCGGTTATGGCCCGATCCACCGTTCTTTTTGATTTTATGGTTTAAAATGATATGCAAGTGCCTAAGCTAACTTAATCTAAATGCAGAACTCGAAACAAATCTGTATTTAAAACCAAAATAAACCTAAACTATTCCTGCAAGGAGCAAAATTATAAGTATGAGTAATGTACTGGAAGAAGTATCTAAAGATCAACAGACAACCATTAAATCATAAAGATATATCTACAGCAAGAAGGAAAAAGATATTAGAAGATAGCTTCCAATTCACATATAACGCATTCCATTACTCATGTAGGAGAAAAATCATTCGCACAAGAAACAATAAGATCATTCAATACAGAGAAATAATTCAACACAGTAAAGAAAGATCTCACTGTAGAATATGAAAGTCACAAGAGTAATCCAGCATGCATCCAACATCTATTTCCATGCAAAAGACGTCATCTCCAGGCTCTTACTAGGCAAATTTCATTTTCTTGGAGCAAGTGCAAGATAGCTCGTACAAGTTAAGAAAATTCTTTTCCCTGCCAAAAGTCTCTCTTACACTATTCCCTAAGCTTCTATTTATATCTTTACAAAATGCCTCTTGGGCTGCCACCTGGCTCTTTACACATGTCCTCTACAGACTTTTCCTCTTAATAAACAAATCGTGGCCCTTTTCTTACAACAGAAAATTTCTCAAAAATAGAAAAGGACAGCTGTCTAGTGATTCTACACTTTAAACATAGGGAGACCAAATGAAAAATAGGAACAACGCCTTAGGATCAGCGTGTTCACCCTTGGGAAGGCGTTCCTGCTGGGAGAGAGGTGCTTGGACTGGCTTCTACTGCTGCTGCTGCTTTCTTTTCCTCCTCTGCTATGTAACTGAACCAGATACCAGTGTCTCTGATAACCACATTTGCTGGGGAAGGGAGCAAGATCTTCTGGGAAGTCACATGTTTACCAAGTTCTACTTCAACACCCTGAATTTCTGCAATTGCTGCTTGGTGGATTTCTTTAAGCAAATAACTGTATATTGATGACAGCCCAATATAGTGATGGAGATCATTAGTGGCTAGGACATCAATCTTCTTTACATATTCTATTTGAATGCCTATCTCTTCCTTCAAGTCTAATAAACGTTTCTCTTTGCTTGGGAACTCATCGAGGGACTGAGGAAAAATCATCTTGCACTTATCATGTACTTCATGGACCTTTTGATATAGGCTGTTACTTTTATCCATTATTCCCTGGATCTTAGCCATTAGCTTAAGGCCACAGTTCCTGCAGAATTCCATAAGGGCTATATCTTCTTTAAAATCATCTACCGACTTGAATGGGAGATGCTTGGGGAAATCAACCTTCCCTTCTCTCCATTCCATCTGGCTCAGGATGTTTGCTTTAACCCGAGTATATTTTCCCTTAAGCCTATTGTCGTCTGCATTGACTTCTTTCAATCTAACCATCATGGCTTTGAGCCTGCACACTTCCTCAATAATTAGCTCCTATGTGGCTTGCATTTGTCTCAGAATGTCATAGGACAGCTCATGAAAGGGAGACATATCTATTGCTCTACTTTCTGCCTGCTCTAATTGATCAACCATTGCTTGCTTATCTGTTTGCAGATGGAAAACTCTAGCTTCAGAATCGTTCTTTTATGCTTCTAGAACCATCATCTGCATTGCCAGGTGCTCCTTTTCTTCTTCTAAATGGCGATACTTATCTGACAATTCCTTGTGCTCAACAGACATGCGATTATATTTATTCACTACAAGATCCCTGTAAGCCTGCTCATTAGCCACAGTATGTTGCAACATGCGAGCTCTCCTTTTTGTTGACTCAAATTCTCTAACCATATCGACCACATTGTCCTTTGTTTCTTTTGCTGCTGACACAGCGGTGGATGCCATGGCTATGGGAGCCTTGTTTGTATTTTGCATCACCGTGGTTTCCCGCCGGGTAACAATATCTTCTTGGAAGAGTCTCTTTATCCTCTCTTCCGATTTCAAGACTACCGCCTTCCTCTTCTTATTATACACAAAATCATCCCATTGGGACACAGTATGATCTTCTCATGGGGTGTAAGGGATGATTGGGAGGTCTATTACATGTACTTCTATCTCTATGGGTGGGGTCTGTACTACTTGAGATATGTCTGTTTCCACATTTTGGGTGCCCGGAACACCTGCTTGAGATGTGTCTGTTTCCACATTTTGGGTGCTGGGGACACCTGCTTGAGATGTGTCTGTTTCCATATCTTGGGTGACGGAACCACCTGCCTGGGCATCTTCATTGGTCTTAAGTTCTTCCTACGCCTTTTTTTCCTCTTCAGTTTTACGCCTTCTTTCTTCTTCTTCACCTTGCTGCTGATTTTCACTTTCCTCCCTCTGCTCTTGATCTTCTGCTTCCTTCTACAACCTTGCTTCTTCAGCTTCTTTCTGCAACCTTGCATCTTCTGCTTCCTTCTGCAGCCTTTCTTCCTCAGCTTCTCTCTGCAACCTTGCTTCCTCTTTCAATCTTTGTTCTTCACGGGCTAGGGCATCAGCTGTTTCTCTCTCTTCCTGCAGACTGGCTTTTCGGGCTGGGGCAGAGCTAGAGCTTGCTCCACTGCCTTGACGACAAATCTGCAACTCAGTCATGTTGCTGATGCCTCTGAACACTTCTTCCTCTACATCATAGTAATAAGCATATTCAAAATGAGCATATACTTCCTTGCAATGTTCGGCAACCTTGTTTCGCCTATCATTTCTATGGAAGATCATTTCACCGAAGTGGAAAACTTTCAGTTCTTGAACGTATTCTTCAGCTGTTGCAACCCCTGAGAATTTGTATGCTCCTATGCAAAAGGGCAGAGGAGGGAAAGAAGCCTTATGTTGCTTGTTAAGCACCCCTCCTATTCCATCAAGGAAAATTTGCCTGACTGCTTCCTTGAGGACTACATAATCAGTAGCGTATTTTGGCAAAATATATGGTGCTTTGGTACCTCCAAACATCCTGATGTAGGTGCCCTGCTCTGAGAAATAAAAATCGCCATAGTTTTCCAGGACCTCCATGGCATTTTCTGATAGACAATTGGGCTCTTCCTTGAACATCTGCTCATATAGAGGCATGATGAATTCTTCGCAGATAAGCTTATAGCTTGCTCTGTAATTTTGAGCCCACATTATTTTATAAGCAGTGTAGACAGGGGTGTTGGCTTAATCCCATGTGCAACTTAGCCTGTGGAAAGAGAGCTTGGCCAAAATGCAGTCAATGAGATAGGAAGACATGTAAAATTCTAACTTTTTTGACCTTCTCTTGCACCGGCCACTGTGGATGCCAAACTGTCCGAAAGGATAGTAGCCTAGTCAAACACAGTTCCTTTGAACGCTATGAAGTGGATGATGGGAGCCCACTGTATCCTATATACAGTGCCATCGGGCATGCTGAAAATTCTGCATAACATCAGGGCGATTAACCTAAAAGGAGGTCTTAGGCTCTGAACATCATATTCATCGTTATCTCTCTTCCTCAGGTATTTTCCTGTGACCAATAATTTTTTGGCCATCTCAGTATTATTCATCTTACCCAACCATTCATCACTTAGAGCTTGTTGGGGACGTGAAAATTTGTAGGCTGCTGCAATATACGCTGGATGGAATGAAGCGAAAGGATCTCCCTTGCTGTCATGCAACACTCTTGTCTCTGGGTTGGCATGCTCCAGTATCCACCCGATAACTTCAGAGCATGGGAACAATTCAGGGTGGGTAGAAGCCCTAGTTATGCCGGAATTTATGATGTTGAGGTAGATTTGTTCTTCTTCCAATAATACATCTGGGATATCCTGGTCCCTAATCATCCGGTAAACATCTCCCCAACGGACCTCGGGAGGAACGCCGGTGGCACACTTCGTGTCTTGGAAAATAGTTTCAGTTCTTAGTTGCACTGGCTCTGGTTCCATCACTTTAGTTTTCTTTCTACCACCTTTTGGCATTGTGGCTTATCCCTGCTAGCAACCAAATGTGAATCATTATAAAATTTTGCAACATGTTATGAGAGTGTAACATAGAGAAGGACAATTTTAACATGCTAATGAGAAATATAGACAAAATTATAAAGTTGCATGCTGGGAAATCAAAATAGATCATTTTAGAAAACGAAATATGGTCCTCAGACTTGATTATTCTAGGGAGACAATGCCTAGTCAGAAACTTTTGGAATGCTTTCGAAAAGGTAAGCATACGACGTGGAAAAACCTACTTCCTTCCTAGTCCTTGGAGACAGGATGCTCTTCATCGTAACACTTCTAATGGTCAATGGTGGGTTGGCCTGGAGTGGAAAAATCCTATGAATAAACAATGAAACAAGGAACTGTTTTTCCACAGTCATTAACTGAGTCGAATAGGTGAGTGGTTGAGTATCTCAACCGACCACTACTGTCATTAATAATACTTGCGAAACGGCTTGCAGCCGGTATGAAGTTTGAATCCAGGTAGGAAAACGATCGGAACGTGGCCGGTAAAAAACTCGGTTGGTCATGGCTACGGCTTTCAGTTGGTAGGAATGAGAAACCTATGAGGCCACGGCGACCGTAAAAACAAAAACGATCTATGCTACCAATGCCTACCGGCCACGTTATGAAACGGGAAAACCCAAAAAGTAACTTGACGTGAATAAGATACAAAGATGACGATTAAAAGCCTACCTGGAGACGAGACAGTGGTGGAGTGAGGTGGACGCGGTGGTGGATGTGCTGAGCTGGAGCGAGCCGACACGGTCTTCCCCACGGCGTTCTTTGAACAACAAACCAACAATGGGATCAACGAAACCCCACCGCCCTTATATAAAGTTGGACACGTGCGGCATTTAAACGGGTAGGTGGCGTTTTAAAACGGGGTTTTAATGCTCGTACGGTGCGGTCTTTTCAAGCCGACTTGGCATTTAAGCGCGATCGTCGGTTGCGGGGCGGACTCACAAGTTTCGTCCACAGTTGCGGCCAGAACTCAGGAGTTCCTCCCGAAAGGCGGGAAACTTTATTTCGGAAAAGAGACAAAAAAACAACACGTCGCAGTGGCGGAACAAGATGGCGAATCATTTCGGCGTTTCGGGAGCACTTTGTGAGTTCTTCCGAAATACATTCTCTCGGAAGCTTATCGCGGTCAGCTTTGTTGTGTCGTCCCGAAGTTTTGAAAAGACATAGAAAGTCCTTCCGCAACTTACAAAATAACTTTGTTCAAGTTTTTATCGACAAATTACTACAACAACATTTGGCGAAAGCTTCCGCAATTTCGGGAGAGAATCTCAAGTTCCTCCGCAGTTTCGGGCGAGTTTGTTGAGTTCTTCCCTAGTTTCGGGAGAGAATTGAAAGTTCCTTCCACAGTTTCAGGAGAGAATTGAAAGTTCCTTCCGCAGTTTCAGGAGAGAATTGAAAGTTCCTTCTGCAGTTTTGGGAGAGAATCGTGAGTTTTAACTTAGAAGAAAAACTTCAATTTTTAAAGTAGATTCCTCAGTTGAAACAAAAACTAAGTAAAAGGAGAATTAAATTCTTTAGGCAATCTTTCTAGTAAAATGCAGAAGGAGGGGCCCCAATATGTACAAAATTTGGGGGGGATGTTGCTGCAACAACAAATTCATAATAACATAACAATAATAAACTCATTTATTCGCCATGCACCTGGCATAACATTCATTTATTCAACATATAATTGTAACGGTATCCGCGTACCCATCATTCAATAATTTGCATATATAATTAACACATGATACATATCTAAACATGACTATTGATCATAATACAAACATCACACACACACATATATATATCAGCAAAATAATAGAACCATATGTCCACAGTGTCATCAAACCGACGAAGTCTCACAATCAAACAAATACAACATATAATAGTAGTTCATGTAGTAATGTCAAAACGGGGCGTTATATACACCCACCCTTCAGGAAACTTCGTCCCGAAGTTATGATGAAAATAACGTGGGATAATCACGACGCATAGTCTCTGCGTCCTCCCAGGTAGCAGAACCTGGGATATATCGGTCCCACTGGACCTTAACTTGGTCCACCAAATGGTGCCTCAACTGTTTAACCCTGCGGTCCAATATAAGTAATGGTTTGACCCTGATGGTTCCCTCGTCCGAAACCTACAGTTCCTTCCAATTTATTTGATGTGACTCATCAGCTACATAATGTCGTAAAACAGATACATGAAAAATATTACGAGTTTTGTGCAAATGGGGTGGCAGCGCAAGACGATACGCGACGGGTCCAACCTTTTCTAAAATTTCAAAGGGTCCTATAAATCGTGGTGACAACTTTGTCCCTTTCCCAAACCTGATGGTACTTTTGCTAGGCCTGATGCGGACGAACACTGCATCACCAACCTTATAGCTTCGGTCAACCCTATGCGCATCGGCATAGCTCTTCTGTCTATCCTGTGCTTCCTTTAACCGTTGTCTAATCTGAACAACCTGTTCTTCCATCTCCTAAATCAACTCAGGTCCTATAATTACTCGATCCTCTAACCTTTCCCAACTCAATGGTGTCTTGCATGGCCTTCCATATAAAGCTTCATATGGAGGCATCCCAATTGAGCTATGGCAACTGTTGTTGTAGCAAACTCTAACAAAGGTAAGTGCTTTTCCCAATGAGTTTGTTGATCCATGACATACATTCTAAGCATGTCCTCCATCACCTGATTCACTCTTTTTGTTTGCCCATCTGTCTCTGGATGGTAAGCAGTGCTTAGGTTCAACTGAGTACCCAACGCTGACTGCAAACTCGTCCAAAACCTGGATGTAAACCTAGAATCTCTGTCCGATATAATCTTCTTAGGAAACCCATGGAGACAAACAACTTCATTTATGAACACACGAGTCACATCTGTGACATCATAGGTCTCCTTAACTGGAATGAAGTGAGCAGTTTTGGTCAGTTTGGCAACGATGACCATAATGGCATCATGCCTATGAGAAGTAAGAGGCAATCCTACCACGAAGTCCATGGAGATAACCTCCCACTTCGACATAGGAATGTCATGTGGTTGCAACAGACCTGCCGAGTGGTGATGATCAACTTTTACCTGCTGACACTCAAGGCACCTAGAGATGAATATGACCACGTCGCTTTTCATCCCTGCCCAAAAGAAGAGTTGCTTCATGTCTGCATACATCGTCTTTACACCCGGGTGTGTACAATACACTGCTCTATGGGCTTCCTTAAGGATAGTCTCTCTAATATCTCCCTCCTCGGGAATATACATCCTCCCTTGATACCGCAACAAACCATCGACTTCCAACTCATAGCCTTCAAACTTAGGTCCCACCAGTCTCCCACTCTGGAGTGCTGATGTGACCTTTAGGTACCAACTATCCCCAAGTAGTTGTCCTAATACTCTTTCTCTCAAATCGACCTTCATAGGTATAAGAGAGAAAAGTCTTGGTTTTCTGCTTAAGGCATCGACTACCACATTCTCCTTCCCTTTGATGTATGAGATCCCAAAATCATACTCACTCATGAATTCACTCCATCGCCTTTGCCTAGCATTTAGGTATCTCTGAGTGAAGATATACCTTAAGCTTTGGTGATCAGACTTGAGCTCAAAGCTTCGTCCAACAAGGTAATGTCTCCAAAGATTCAAAGCTAACATCACCGCATCCAATTCTAGGTCATGGGTAGGGTAGTTCTCCTCATGTGTTTTTAACTTTCTCGACGCATAAGCTATTACCCCACCTTCCTGCATCAACACTGCCCCCAAACCTTGTCTTGAGGCATATGTGCAAACTGTGAATTCTTTCTCCATGTCTGGCACTCGTAGAATTGGTGCACTAGTCAACAATCTTTTCAACTCGGCGAATGCGACCTCGCATTCATCCGTCCATTCGTACTTAGTTCCTTTACGCTGTAGGGTAGTTATGGGTTTTGTGATTTTTGAGAAACCCTCAACAAACCTTCTATAATACCTGGCTAACCCCATGAAGCTCCTTACTTCAAGCGCATTCTTTGGCACGGGCCAATCCATTATGGCCTTTACCTTCTCAGGGTCAACTGAAATTCCCTCACTGGAAATTATATGCCCTAGGTAATGGATCTCCTTCTGGTAGAACGAGCATTTGGATAACTTACCGTACAGCTTGTGCTCTCTTAAGCATGACAACACTATTCGCAAGTGTTCCTCGTGCTCCTGTTCATTCTTGGAGTAGATGAGGATGTCGTCTAAGAAGACTTGCACAAAATGATCTAAGTATTTTCGAAACACGCTATTCATGAGACTCATGAATACAGCTGGGGCATTGGTCAAACTGAAGGGTACCACTACAAACTCATAGTGCCCGAACCGCGTTCGAAAAGCAGTCTTAGGTATATCTCCTTCCTTAATCCGTAGCTGGTGGTAACCTGATCGTAAGTCGATCTTGGAGAAGACTGTCGCCCCTTTCATTTGATCAAAGAGATCATCAATTCGAGGTATCGGGTACCTATTCTTCACGGTGGCTCTATTCAAATCTCGGTAATCTATGCAAAGATGCAAGGAACCATCCTTCTTCTTCACAAATATTACTTGTGCACCCCATGGTGAAATACTTGGTATGATGAACCCTAGATCTAGCAGTTCCTTCAACTGCATTTGCAACTCACAAAGTTCTGGGGCCGTCATCCTGTAAGGTGTCTTCGATGTTGGCTCTAAACCGGGTTTTACCTCAATGGTAAAATCAAGTTCCCTCTTAGGAGGTAACCTAGGTAATTCCTTTGGAAATACATCACTGAACTTGGCTAACACTGGATACTCATCAAAGGAGGGTCCCTTCTCATTGTTTATCGCTTCAACAATGTACAACTGGCATCCCTGTCGCATACATCGCTTTAAGTTCATCGTTGATATGAAATGTAGAGACACCTTCCGTTTGATACCCTAGATCTCGATGGCCTCTCCGTTGTCATTAATGCAAAGAACTTTCTTTCCATAACAGTCCAAGAAAGCTCGATGTTCCTCAAGCCAATTCATACCTATGATGAGATCATAAGTTCCGAGGGTGGTGACGTACACTTTTAC
Source organism: Larix kaempferi (assembly GCA_027924585.1). Classification (NCBI taxonomy): domain Eukaryota; kingdom Viridiplantae; phylum Streptophyta; class Pinopsida; order Pinales; family Pinaceae; genus Larix; species Larix kaempferi. The sequence continues at coordinate 1,514,968 of BSBM01000734.1, read as the reverse complement.
TTGTGTAACACACACCCCGAGATCCACTACACACTTGTCGACACTAGGTCCTACTGCTTGCTTTACCCCTGAAGCCATTTCAACTAAGTTGAAATTGTCATGCTCGTAGGCTGCCAACCCACATTTGTCTAATGCATATGGAGAAATGAAACTATCTGTAGCACTGAGATCAAACAATATCCTAAGCTTGACATTATTGACCGTACCTGATGATTCCACCACAGTGGATTGGTGCTCTACCTTATGGTTGTGTACTGCTGCCGAGATCTGATGTCTACTACCCCCACTCCCCATCGGAGCCTTTCCTTCTCGATGCACTGTTTCGGATCGTAATTCGGGACAGTCACGCTGGTAATGTGGACCTCCACACCCCCAACAAGCAACCTGTAATGGAGTGGGAGAGATAACCTGTTCAGACCTCTGAGAGGGGTTCCTCCCCCTGGGACCCCTTCCCCTACCGGTTGATCCTCGAAATTCCTCACACCCTGGTGAGTTTCTATGGCTGACTAAGGCGCCGCCCTAGTTGCCACTGATTTGTCTACCGCTGCAACTCTTGGTGTGCTCCTGTTCCCGTAGGGAGGTGGCCTCGCATATCCTCCTCGAGGGTAGCTTCGAGGGGCCTTCCCTACAAACCCTAATTGTTGAGAGTTGAATGACCGGATGGGATTTGCACCCAACATCTCCTTAGTGTAACGAGCACAATCTACTGCTTCGGCTACCGAAGTTGGTTTCTGCATCCATACCTGAGCCCTGATCTTGGTATTGAGCCCATACACGAAGCGCTCAACGTGGCGTTCGTCATTGTCCAAGTAAGGGACATACTTGACTAATTCCATGAACCTCTCTTCATACTCCTCCACAGATAGATGCCTCTGTACTAAGGCATGAAGAGCCCCTGCTTATTCTTCCTGGTAGGATGCGGGCAAGTACTTCCCCTTGAATTTTCCCACAAACAGTTCCCATGGAACCGTGTCTGGTGTAAGGTGTAGTTGCCTTTCTTGGTTCCCCCACCAGTTCAAAGCACCCCCCTTCAGTTGAAATATGGCCATCTTGGACTTGGACGTGGAAGTGTACTCATATAAGGTTAAGCACCTGGTCATCTCTTCCAACCAAGACTCTGCTTGTATCCTTGCTCAACCCCCTGAAAACTCTGGAAGCCTTATCTTTTGAAGCTCCCTTTTGATATCCTGATGCGGAGGTCTTGGTACCATATTCACTTCTACCACAGGAACTTCCTCCCTTAATGGAGGGGCCTCCACTTCTACCTCTGAGGTAACACTTCCTCTGTGTGCTAGTTCCCTGAGTGTTTCGTTTATTGCTTCCAGCGAGCGCAATATGAGGATGGTCTCTGGCGATGGTGCCAACACATTCGGCTCAGGTAATGACGTCGCCTGACCTCGCCCCTGACCTGCTCGCGTTCTTACCATGTTTATCCCTGTAACATGGAATAATAGGATAATTAGCATATGATGACTTCATGACTAATTTACCATCAAACTCAACAATTAATTCAAAAGTGCATCATGACTAATTTACGAGCGTTTTTACTCTAAGAGCTATAGTTCAGGACGTTTCGATTAGGCCATCTTAAGGCCACCCGGTACTAGATATACTGCAGTAGTTCTATGTAAGTTTAGGTATTGGATTCCACACAATCCACATTGAGTCGGCAACAACTCTCCCAGATATTTAATTAATGTTTACTACTTCGCTCCTTATTAATAACCATTTATTAATGACATTTCTGCCTTAATTTACCCTATCTCTAACCTCATTAACATTTTATTAACCTTGAAGTACGACATTAAACCTCAATTGTTAGTGTGCATTAATACCTGATGCTAATCTCGTTAACAATTAATAATCTAATAATTTACGACTAGCTTATTAGCATAATGGCATAACTAACCTAAGAAGTTGGTCGAGAGTCGTGTTTATCAAACATATTCAACATGGAGAGGAATGGGTGTCCTAGCGATCAGATCGCCATGCTAGTTTCTATGGTGTCTCGTTTTCGAGATTCTGTGTCCGTCGTGCCCCTTCAACTATACGTCGAAGTTTCGGCAAGGTGCATTTTAAGAACAAAATAACCATTTAGTGTTAATTTAGCACTCCCTTTTCTTATAATTAATAAGAGAAACTAATTAGGTTAACACTAATTAGTTAGCATTTTTTATTTTTGTATAAACATTAACACATATATATTTTTCTTTCATTTGTTATAACAACATTATAACAAGATTATTAAAAGTTAATCAAATTAATTTTTTTATAACAAACTCAATTATAACAAATTTTTTTATTATTTATTTACCAAATTACCAAATTATTATTATTTTTTATTTTTATTTTTTATTACAAAATTAATTATAAGAAAATTAGTTTTTATTACAAAATTACTTATAACAAATTAATTGTTATTACAAAATTAATTATAACAAATTTAATTTATAAAAAAAAAATATTAATAAAATAATAAATAAAAATAAATAAATAAAACTTAACCTAACCCTAATATCTTGGCACGCAGGTTGCATGTGGCCACGCGGCCCACATGCACTTTCAACCAATAAAATATTACTCAGACCCTTAAAAGGGCATATCCGCTCCCTTCTGCCTCATTTCTTCCTCAATTTCAGAGAGTTTCTGCTCTGCAACACTTGTGCGAGGGTTTGGGTGGTCATGGGGAGCGATGGCTTCATGAGTTCTGCTCGCGGTCGACCAGGTATATTCGTAGGGAACATGGCCCTCCCTCTCACATGGAGACCACGGTCCCTCTCTGCACCCTCACTGCGACATCACTTCCTCGACGGGTTTTGGAGTCTCCATTCTGCACAACCCTGCGAACCAGTGGAGGTCGGTGGCACTGCCCGATCCACGGCTGCCTGTAGGTGCAAAAGGTTGATGCTATGGGCTCAACAATATGTGAGCTGTGTCCTTGTTTTAGGTTGTTCTCATATATATCTAATTTGTTGTTTGTTTGTTTGTTGTTGTTTTTTTTTTTTTTCCAGGATTGACGCCCTGCCCCGGCTTGACTGTTGGGCTCTCCTCTATGCAAAACTAGCCGGTGGCCTCCTCCCTTTGCGCAGACAGGCCTACGAGCCCAAACTATGGTATATTTACTTCTATTTTTTTTTATATTTTAACACGTTATATATATATCTGTGTTTTTTTTTATTATTTACATCCCTGGTTCAGGACGCCTGAGTCTGCTGCGTTAAGGCCTGCCATGGCCGCGGCGATTAAAAGCTTTTGTATGTTTAAATTTCCACAACGTAAATTTATTTTTTATTTTTTATTTTTTTAAAACTATATATATATTTTTTTTTTCCCTGGCCGCAGGCCCATTAGGCCACCCCTGGCTGGGCCGCAAGCCACCCAGGCTGCTGGCCGGGCCGCCCAGGCCGCAGCAGTGCCGCTGGACGGGCCGTGCCCTGGCCGCGCGCCCTCTGGGCTGCAGGCCGAGCTGTGCCCTGGCCGTGCTCCCTTTGGGCTACAGGCCGGGCCGCTCAGGCCGCAGCTCTGCTGCCGGCCGGTTGAGTGCATGGCCTTCCCATGGCTGCCGGCCAAGCTAGGTCGTAAAGAGTTTTTTTTTAATTTTTTAATTTTATTTTATTTAAATTTGTTTTTTGTTGTTTTTTTTACTACGTAAAAATAAATTAATTTAAATTTTTTTTTTATATATATTTTTTGAACTATGTCATTTTCATTTTTATTTTATTTTTTATTACTTTTTAGCTAAGGCCGTAGCCTGGCCGCCTATTTTTTTTTTTTGCTCTTTCAAACTTTAGTTTATATATATATATATATATATATTATTATTATTTTAAATGTACTGTCTCAAAATTTAGTTTATATATATATATATATATATATATATATATATATATATATATATATATTTAAAAAAAAAAAATCTAATAAGTGTTTTTTTATATAATATCTATCATAGTTTTTCTTGTTATAGTTTTTTTTTAATGTTTAAATTTATATATATTTTTGTTTGTTTGGTTTATAAAAAATAAACTATTTCTGTTTTAATGCTATATATATATATATATATATATATATATATATATTAAACCAAAACGTTTATATATATATATATATATATATATATATATATAACTATTTGATACAACCTAAGTTTTTTTTTTTTTGGATTAAACACATATATATAAATAAAACCTTTTTTTTTATGTATATACACTAAATTGTTTTTTTTTTTGTACTAACAATTGATATTTTTTTAGCTTGAACAATTTTACCAACCCTCCTCCTGGTTTTATACAGGTCAAATCTGCAACCAGTAAACTTGTACAGGAGTTAAAATTTTAATTGTTCATCTTATTAACTTCTTTTTTCGTCGTAGTAAGCCCTCTGGTTCCAGATTTGGAACCATGGCTCTGATACCATATGTAAGGACCCCAACTTGGGTCTCCTTTAACTCTTAATAAAGTTAGATATTTCACTTCTTGTCAAAAATTTTGTTTCTGTTTCTGTTATGTTTCTATTCTCATTTCTAGTTTTGGCTGTAAAAATATAGCATTTCCATTTACAAATTTGAACAATTATAATTCTGTTTTATCTACTTCTCAGCATTTACTGTTTGTGCAGGAGTAGCAGATATAATAACAGCATATAATCTTTTGTAATTAAATTTTTACATAATTTGACAAGGTAGAAATGATAAAATATACCTACTCGAAAATACATGTATATAGATAGTAGTAGATCCACCCTTCAAGTTGTCCTCGTTTGCTGAATGCTTTGTTGATTCCCTTTGCTTTTCCCTGCAACCAAAACCTTCCCCAAAGCTCTGAAACTCAACCAGCCCAAAACAGTTTTGCCACCCAGCCAACTGGCGAGGTCTCGCCGACCACCCAGCTCCAAAGGTACCCCTTTGGACCCCCGAGCCCAAACCGAGTACAAGCCAACCTGCTCTCCCTTTTGAATTATCTCCAGCAAAAACCCCCTTTCAGCTCTGCTCTGAAAATCCTATGTCTGCTCTCCCAACTTCTCCCAAAAAATAACTAAGGTAAAAAGATGATCCTCTCTTCTTCCTCCCTTCTCCATCTTATCCCCATGTTTGTCGACTCTTCCTCCCCATTACTACCCCTATCTTCATCATAAATTCCTCAACCCCCATGTCAGTCCTCGAGCCCTCAACTTGGACTCTTATTAATCATTAAATAATATATTCATGGACTTTGTAACTCAAATTTCTCAATAAAAAACTAATAAATCATTATTCTTAGTCAACATCCAATTACTCATATTAATCATTTAATTAATTACTTAATACTAATTGTTAGTTGATTAATTAATAATAACCTAATCATCTAATTAATGATTTAACATACTTCCATTATGTTAATTACCCTCTAATTTTACATTCAACTAATTTAATGTATTAATTACCAATAATAATCCTGTGTTCTAATTAGTCTTAAGTATGATCCTTATAAAACTAATGGTTTATAACTAATTCTTATCCATACTTCTTAATTAATTATTTAACCATTTTAACCCTTAGTTTTTACTAATCAACTCATTAGCATTCGATTAATCATTACTAATCAGATTGCATTATTTACTACCTAATTTTAACCGTAACCTGTTTATTAATCAACAAAAATTAATCATTAATGTACAATGCTTAACATTAATCAACATTAATAACTTTAATTGAAAATAATTAACATTAATCTACATTGTTAGCATTAATCATCATTATTAACTTTAATCGACATTATTAACATTGATCAACAATAGTTAATTACTAAACGACAATAATTAACATCATTATTCAACAATATTTTACACAATTTATAAATATGTAGGCGAGTTATGTAAGCGTAGCTACTGCTTACATACCTCGCGTAAGTACACTAACAATAATAATTCACACACATCAATCATAATCACGAAACTTATTGTTTTCTAACACATGTTTTAACATAGTTTGCAAGGTACAATCCATTAGCTAACTGAAATCTTATTAAGTTACGACAATGCATACATTACTAAGTTACGACACATACTCAATCAAGGTTTTACACACACCCTATTCTCTGCTGGACTACCCTGAAATGTCAAGTCATGACCGGTTCCAGCTAGAACCCGTAAGCGGAAGTGTCGACTACATCGACCAAGCTTCCCCAGCAGGCAACCACCAGTCATCATCACACACCTTGGGGAGCGCACCGTAGCACAGCCCTTCCATGACTCTGGGTTTTGGGGATAAACGGTGGGTAAAGCCTCCACCCCCCTAATGGAACAAGGGACTATGTCTACCCGACATAACAACAGCGTTGCACTTGTACTCAGTCTGTCATCGTATAACCAATCTGGGTGGTTGAGTTTCCTGAAACCCTACCCCACCCATGTCATAATATACATCATAATAATAATCATGCAAAAGTAAATAATGCATCACTCGCATACCATTTATATTTCGAAGTCCATGTCCGTAAGGCTCTCCCACCTCTTAGGATCCAGCAATCACTTAGCCGTTTTAACCTGTAAGTCAGTCATCGACATATAATATAGAGTATCATGCATAAATCCTCAACATATACACATACAATTCATAATAACATAACAATAATAAACTCATTTATTCGCCACCTGGCATAACATTCATTTATTCAACATATAACTGTAACGGTATCCACGTACCCATCATTCAGTAATTTGCATATATAATTAACACATGATACATATCTAAACATGACTACTGATCATAATACAAACATCACACACACACATATATATATCAACAAAATAATAGAACCATATGTCCACAGTGTCGTCAAACCGACGAAGTCTCACAATCAAACAAATACATCATATAATAGTAGTTCCAGTAGTAATGTCAAAACGGGACGTTACAGCTGCAGAGAAGCTTAGGAGTCAGATGGTCTGGAGGGAGACCAATTTGGATTACCTTGACCATTTTCCTCTGAAGACAACAACAAATTTAAAGTCGGAAATGGAACTTTTGTAGTTTTGCAGAAAGGCTTCGAGGAAACTAAATGATGACATTCCAAAAACCATTAAAAAATGTCAGGATTTTTATGATAGAATACAGCAGGTTCATGAGAAGTATCATCTCGCTCCGCTTCCAGACATCGGAAAGCTTCCCTCGAAAGACTTACGCATATCGGAACTGCAGAGTGGATTGTGAGGAGAATTAGAATACATCAGAAAATTGGACGCCCTCACTGAAGAAGGCATCCACCATTTTGTAGGACATGCATCCATCCATGCATATTTCCTGGAAGATAGATGCAAGGCTGCAGAAACAGGATTGGTGCATATTGTCACTCAACTGTCATACCATGAGTTCTCTTTACAAGTATTAGAGAACAGTAGACTTAATGCCATATTTGAGGGGGCTAATGCATGGGGAGAATATTTTTCTAGCTTAGCTGGGCCCACGTCAATCTAAATTGTATATCTTTTGTATTTTCTAATATAAGCACTAGAAGACAAAATTTTGGGAATCGCTAGGGTTAGGGTATGTGAAGAGTCACTAGAGGACAAAACTTTTGTAAGATAAATAGAGGAAGAGAATACATAGAAAGGACTTTTTGGCAGGTACAATAGAGCTGGACTATTTTTGTATGAGAACTATTTTTCTGCTTAATAAAGAAGGATCTATTGCCTGGGAAAAGCAGGTGCAGAGATTTTGCTTGGAATGTGTCGAATGTTAATGGAACTAATCCTCATTGCATTTATAACTCATACTGTGAGATCGTTCTAACTTTCTTGAATTACTTCATGGTGATGAATGATTTTGTTTTCTGTGCAATTGTTTATGTGCTGAATGAGTAATAATGTGCTTTATCATATCAGAGCTATCTTTGATATTCATTCTGTTGTAAATGTGATTAATGTGTTGAAACAACTATCTATGAGACTTTTATGAGCATTTCTAGTTTATTACTCTTAAATCAAACTTGCTCCTTGTAGGGATAGGATAGGATAGAATAGTTAGTTTAGATTAGTTAAATAATACATGAATTGATAAGGTGGGTGCGGTAAGACAGGAGGTAAGAACCTGCGCATCACTTTGTGAGGCCCCTTCTTGTCAATTCTATTGCATTTAATTAGGCACTTGCATCTCAGAATTAAATATAAAATCACATAAACGGTGAACTGGGCCTTAACCAGTAAAGAAATTCAATAATCACACACACGGTAGCCGGACGGATTTCCCCACACCAAACGGTGATCGATCTAATTGGGCTTGCTTACCGGGGAGAATCCCCAACTGTTGGTGCTGCGATTTCAGGGGCATCAACAGGTGTCTGGATTAATAGGAACAAGGTAGTTTTTGAAGATATGTATACTTATCCAAGAATCAGTGCCATACATGGTATGACCATCATGAGTCATTTTCCGGAAGTTGATGGCTCACAGAAGATCAGAAGAATCCTAGTTTAAGACATTGATAAAAGAGGTGGATGGGGGTATTTCGATGGGGCCTCTCAAGGAACACCATCTATGGGGGGAGATGGTGGTATTATCTTTCAAAGCGATGAAAAATGGATAAGTTCAAGGAAGCTTTGGGGTAGAGCACCAACAATAAGGCAAAATTGATGGCGCTTAAGTTATCCTTGATTATAGATGTCACAAAGGGTATTCACAAGTTACAAATGTTTGTTGACTCTAAGCTTGTAGTGGTTTTGGTTAGTTTGAAGTGTCCTCCCACGAACATTCATCTCATATCTTTCTATGATGAAATAATGCCGTTGACAAGAGAATTTGAGGATTTCGCGATAAAAACACATTTTCAAAGAAAGGAATGAAACAATAGATTAGTCATCAAAGGCGGGCTTGCAACTGGGCCTAGGTACATGGGGAAGATGGGAAATGGTGGGTGGCACCCTGATTGAGATAGATCTTGGACCCTTTCTAGGTTGATAATAGACATGGTACACATAGATGATCATATGTTTCTTGCTTTCTGTTTTTATTTTTATTTTTCTCCTTCACAGTTTTTAGTTTATGTGATTTTGAAAGGATCATAAGTTACCGGATTAGATGGTGATTGATGACTGTTTTTTTTTAGTTCTAAATCATATATTTGTGTATATGATAGCACCGTATAAAAGTCTCAAGGACATATGATATTTTTTGTGTATGACACAACATATTTATGTTTATCTTTATGCTATGGCAAGGCTATATGCCTATGTATAATGTGGTTTTTTTTAATATAAAGAATTTGTGTAATTTTTTCCAAGGAAAAAAAATATCTATAAAGTACATTTTATCTAGAGCAACTTTACAACTATTTTTATGTTAGGCAATTTTACAACTACTTTTATGTTGGCCATTTCTTTAAAAACTAAAAATACATAGAATGAAATGAACTATTAAACATAGCCATTATATAATCTTATGGTGTAAAATGAACACACCAATCTAGAAAGCAATTTACACATAAGAACATAATGAATACATCATGACAAAGAAAACAAATGTCACTAACACCATGGACAAAAAACATAACATGAACTTTTCAAATACAAACTTGAAGCTCTTCTTCACAACATTAAAATTATAAAGAAAAATAAACAAAGAATATAAAAGATTCAACACAACTAATTTACATTTTTTTCAAGTTGTAGAAATATAAAAAATTTCAACCCATAGAAATATAAAGTTTTTGAATTCATAAAAATAGAACACTCTGTAATGTAAACAAAATATACACAAAACCTAGCGAGCAATAAATTTGTCATCAATAGGTCATGTTATTCTAACAATTCGATGCACTTGAATTTGAAAAGGAAAAAAACCAAGAAGACTATTAAGCCTTAAGCTAAGGGTCAGGTCCAAGAACATCCCAAATAATAGCTCTAAAATTTAAAATAACATTAGTTATCATAAATATAAAAGAAGAAAACATTAACAACTTCGAGAATGCGTATGTGTCGATGAACATAGGAAACAGTAAGCCCATGTGTGATAAGGAGCATAGAGAAAATAGGGAATTAAAATTTCGTAGCATAATTGTATTTTTTTCAAATAGTTAGTTTTTTTTAAATAAAGCATTTAATTGGCATCTAATTAAGCAAAGTCAATTGGGCCAAATTTGGTATCAATAGTTTGAAAATTATATTATAATAATAATAAAAAAGAGAAAATACATTTTTAACTCAAATATTTAGTTTAAAGAAAATAATTAATCAATATATTTTAAATAGAGAAATGCAATTAAGCATTGTTTTACATTTATAAAGAAACATATATAATAGAGACCTAATATTTACTATAAAAATTGTTTAAATATATTTATAAAGTATTACTATAAATTTAAGTAGATATGTAATGAAGTTTTGGTTGAAAACAAAAAGTCACTAATTATCATATTTCATACATATACATAAATCCAATAAAAACATAAAAATATCAATGCCAAATACCTAACTCATAATTAACCATAAATAATATCATACATATACTTTAAATATTAATTATTATAGATATAAACATGAATCCAATAAAAACATAAAAATACAAATCCCAAATACCTAACTCATAATAAACCATAAATAATATCAAGCGTACACTTTAAATATTAATTATTAATTATTATAGATGTAAACATGAATCCAATAAAAACATAAAAATACAAATGCCAAATACCTAACTCATAAATAATATCAAACATATACTTTAAATGTTAATTATTTTTATTAATTATGATAGATGTAAACATGAATCCAATAAAAGCATAAAAATACAAATGCCAAATGCCTAATGCCTAATTCATAATTGATCAACAACTCGTACAAATAGTTTGCAAATAAATTTATTTAGGGCAAACGTAAGCAACTTTTGGTTTATCTCTATAAGAGGTACAAATAGTTTGCAAATAAATTTATTTAGGGCAAACGTAAGCAACTTCTGGTTTATCTCTATAAGAGGTACAAATAGTTTGCAAATAAATTTATTTAGGGCAAACGTAAGCAACTTCTGGTTTATCTCTATAAGAGGGATAAACTTCGTTACGATGAATTAATTGGTAAATTGGGTATTTGTGGGCTAAAAACCCGTTAATTTTGAAGAAATTTCATTAAATAAAGTATGAAAATTCCACAAAGCATTATTCCATACATATGAAGAAGCTTATTTAATATAAGTTCCATACATATGAAGAAGCTTATTTAATATAAGTTATAATAACTATTGATTAAACATTTCCCCATAAAAACCATCTATAAAGTGTATATTGTTAATTTTGCCTACATAAAATGTAGGAAAACCTCAAGGACTTTTCTATCTTTATTGAATAGAAAGAATGAAAATACATAGAATGAAAAACAATATTCTACATATATGGTATGCAAACTTTGATATTAGAAGAACGTAACATCTAGAAAATAGTTTAGGTACATAAAAACATTTGAATGTAATGAGTGCATTATGGTACAGTAGCAATGGTTATCGACTCCATCGAAGCAGAACATGAACTTTTTAATTACAAACTCGAATTTATTATTCAAAGCACTAAGGGAAGGACACAAAAATAGAGAAAATTAAAGAAATGATTCAACAAAAAAATTTCAATTTATAGAAATATAGCACTTCAAAGTGCAGACAAAACGAAGAACAAGCATAATAGGCATTAAATGTGTCGTTAGCAAGGCATGTGATCCATCAATGTGGTGCACTTGAAGCCACAAGAAAAAAAGAAAGAAAGAAGGTTGTCGATCCTTAAGCCAGGGATAAGCATGAAGCCCATCCAATAAAATAGCTCTAAAATTAGGAAAACATATTGCACAAGCATATTGTAAAGTAGCTCTAAAAATACAGAAGCATATTTTGTTCTAGTGTCAATAATAAATTCTCCAACTAGAAACCCACCAGGTTGAGGAGCTCACATAGCCACATAACCACTTTTTTTTTCAAATAGTAGAATTAATACCCAATGGTGGACCTAAAATTGTTGGTTTTCATGTGTGTGCAAATATCACATGGACTAGAAGGTCAAGTCCACTACCAAGAAGCAACAAACACAAAATGCCACAACTACACATGCATAGTCATTGATGAAAAACCACAAACACATTAAAATCAAACAACCAATAAGAACCCCAAATGCCTCTACCTACGAACCACCGCAAAGTAAAAAATGCAACCAAAAGGCACATCAATACAAGCCATCATGTACACATTTGAAGCAACAATTTTGATATAAAGCTACATTATGCTCACACACTCACTGTGTAGGCATCCAAAGCACTATTGTGGGGAAAGCAACCTAAAGGAAAGAAGAGAACAACACAACAAACATGCAAGCCCTTCCACAAAGCATAGAGCAAAGAACAATGAATGCCAAGCATAACCAAATCCTAAGTCCACTTCAAGCGCCCTCCCATGGAATGCTCTAAAAGTAAACCACACATAGTTAAGAAATTAAATCTTTGAATACAAAGCTCTCCTCAAAGAAAAAAACACAAAAACGCCTTCAACCCTCATTAAATTCAAAACCACTAAAACATAATGAATGTGTTCTGTCATTCCAACAACCACCTTGAATTAGCTAAACATGCATACTCAAACCTCAACACTTTTCATTATTTTCCATATATTTCTTGTCACTTTCAACTGCCACTCTAAACCCTACTAACTTAATTTGGTTAACACCACCTACCTAATAAAAAAAAATTAAATATTATTTAAAAATGCAAATCCAACCCTAACTTTAAGTGTTTTTTCATACATATGCAAACAAACATGTAAAACAAAAGCTTTGCAATGTATGTTTGAGATATTTGTTAGAGATATTTTCAAAAAGTAAGATTCATACATGGAGGAGAGTAGGGACAAATTAAAGGATGATAGCTTTGATCAACTTAGTTGGAAGCTTATATTTACTCATGAGTTTAGGAGTTGTCACATTTAAATACGTTAGATGTCATATCACATCATTCATAAGCATTTATCACGTACATAGTATTAAGCTTCGAGGTGCGATGTTAATAGTGAGTATTGATAGACGCAAATATATATACATAAAATCTGTGAAATTTGTTGTCTTATAGATAGTCATAACTAACCTTTAATTTTTTTTTTCCACGGAAAAGCGCGTAATTTTTTTATTAAAGAAAATACATTTTACATAGTTTAAAGGCCTTTTCATAATCTATACTTTGAGGAATTATACTGCATTCTTATAAACTTTGGATATAGTTCGATACTTATATGGAGTTCATTATATATTCTTGATGTGTTTTTAGTTCATCTCATGCAAAATATAATAGATACAATCATAAAAAGTGGAGAGTATTTTTGGATTGTAGACTATGTCTCAAAATGGTAGAGGTCCCTTATCGTCCTCCGTAATGGTATAGTTGTTGCATTCCCATTGATGCTATTGACTCGGTCATAAAAGTAAGCCAGTTTTGGATAAGAGATCAATCAATTTGTTCCTGATCATGTGGACATGTTGGAAAGAGATCAAATGGAAGTGTGCTGCAATCTTGTCCACCTCCTCGAAAGTAGCTTCAAGAATGAAGTTGTTTGGCCTCCAGATGTGTTTGAACTAATATGGCGAGCAGGGAATTGCCATATATTTGAATGTGTTTGATACCCAAAGATGTCGCTAATAGTAGGGTGTATTTTATGGCCAGTGGTTCTGCACGATTGTTGGTGTAAGATCTAGAGCCAGCAACAAATTTAATCCAATGGCAATCAGAGAAATAGATAATACCCCCCATGCCACCCACCTGTGGGTCACCTTGGGCTGCTCCATCAGAGAAGCACCAAGGGAATGAGACGTCCACCTCTTCAATCGATATAGGGTGTGGGAGAGGGCCTGGAGGTTGTTGTGGCAGACAATCAAGGATGACCAAACATTTCAATGCATAGACCATTGGGGGAATGTGTTTATCCTGAAAATTGGCCAAGTTCTGGGCGTTCCATGCAGACCACATAACAATAATGGGTAAGGCCAATTGGTCAGTAGCAGCAGGGTCCTCTATCCAATTTCCAAAGGCCTCCAAAAGGTTTTTGCTAGCCCATACAAAGAAGATTCATGTAAACATAGATAATGCTTGCCAAATCCATTGGATATAAGAGCATGCGATGAGCAAGTGATCTATAGTCTCGTCACTACACTTACAAAGTGGGCATCGACTTGGTCCATAAATATTACTCTACAGAAAGTGCCAGACGGGAATACGATACATGAGAGCCAGCCATACAAATAAATGCATTTTTAGTGGACCTTCAAGTTGAGGTGTAGGGGTATATTAGTTTTCTTCGTCCAATTTGAAATATTTTATAATCAATTTTAATTTTAAATTAGAGTGAATTATATATATATATATTATTGTAGTGTTTTGGAAAATTGATATTATCTTTTTTTTAATTTATTGAAATATTTGATATGTATCAATGTATTGACACATATTATTATTATGGATAAATTTATGATGTGGCTTTTATATGATGGTTTTTGTAGGATTGATAAGTAAGGATAAGTAATAACCAGTTTGCTACGCAACATTGAATGCTTCGGTGACTGCTTTGCTTATCGTTGGATCTCAAGCTGCTTGAGATCCAATGGCAAGCAAAGTAGCGGCTGAAGCACTCAATGTTGCACAAGAGGCTAATTATTGCTTGCCAAAAGCAATAAGTGCTCAAGAATATTTCTTAGACGTCAGAGAATGGATGTGTAGAGCCATGTAGGCCCATAGCAATGATGAGATGTATTCATCAATTATTTAGTGGATGGTGTCGATATTATTTATTAGATGTTAGAGAATTGATATGTGTGGCCATGTAAACCCATAGCTATGAGGAGATGGATTAGTCATTTATTAAGATGGTACAATGATAATCATTGTGCTCCTATTTACATATTGTTTTGTTTCCAATTTGTTGAAATGTGTTGATTAAAAAATTATTAATTTTATATGTTCAAATAAATTAATTGTCATGTCACATCATATATTAACATTTATGAAGGAGATGGTACTCTTCACCCAACTGGATTCCTATCACAGTTGGCTTAAATTCAGACATCACACTCGCAACCAAAGAAAACTTAGAAGAGTAATTGAACTACAAGTGCTCCATTTATTAAGCAGATGGCACCCTTCACTGACTCTAACAACTGTCATAACTGGCGTGCAATCATCTACATAATCTTGGTAATAGGAAAAGTAGCCGATTAAGCTGCTGAAAACAAATTATATGCTTTTGGTAACTCTCAAAGTAGTCAATGATGGATTTGAGCATGAGAACTCAAAACTCTAAAAACCAAAGTAGTGATTAATGGATTTGAATTTGTGACTTAAAAACTCTAAAAACCAAAATAATCATCGATGGATTTGAACTTGGCTAGAATGAAAAGCAATATTCAATATAGATGGTTTTGAGGGTAGGAGCCAACTGTGGGGCCTTATGGCTGACCCGATGGAGAGCTAGGTATCATCCTTGCCAGGGGGTGTTCTACAACCCTTCAAACCTCGTGTTACCCATAGTGACAGTTCTACTTGCAACTGGGAAGATTGTTCTACTACCCAACACTAAGGTTGGGCCTGACCCAAGTTTATTATGTCGTCGTACAGTCAACGATGCTTATTGTGCGGTGGGGTGGGTTCTCGGTCAGAAAAAAATATAAAAAATAAAAAATTCAACATAGATGTTATGCAAACTTTACTGTTAGAGGAACACACCAATCTAGAAAATAGCCTAGACGCACAAAAGCATTTGAATGCAATGAGTGCATTCTGACACATGTAGCAAAGGCTATTGATTCCATGGATGGGAAGCATAACATGGAATTTTTAATTACAAGCTCGAATCTATTATTCGAAACACTAAGACCTTAGAGGGAAGGACACAAAATAGAGAAAATTAAAGAAACGATTCAACACACTAAATTTAAAAAAAAATCAATCTACGAAAATATAGCATTGCAAAATGCAGACAAAACAGACAAAAAACGTAGTAGGCATTAAATGCATCATTAGCAAGGCATAAGCCACAAGAAGAAAAGGAAAGAAGATTGGTGATCCTTAAGCCAAGGATAAGGATGAAGCCCATCCAATAAAATAGTTGTAAGATTAGAAAAACATATTGCACAAGCATACTAAATAGTAGCTCTAAAAATACAAAAACATATTTTGTTATAGTGTCAATAATAAATTATCCAATCAAAAACCCATCAGGTTGAGGAGTACATAGCCACATAACCACGTTTTGTTGTTCAAATAGTAGAATTAATACCTAACAATGGACCTAAAATTGTTGGTTTTCATGTGTGTGCAAATATCACATGGACTAAAAAGTTAAGTCCACTACCAAGAAGCAACAAACGCAAAAGGTCGCAACAACAAATGTATAGGACACTACTAACAAAGCTATTGATGAAAAATCACTAACACATTAAAATCCGACAACTAACAAGAACCCCAAAGGCCTCTACCTACAAACCACCCGAAGTAAAAAATGCAACCAAAGGACACATCAATACAACTCTCATGTACACATTTGAAGCAACACTGTCAATATAAAGCTATATTGCACTCACACACTCACTGTGCAGGCATCCAAAGCCCTATTGCAAGAGAAGCAACCTAGAGGAAAAAAGAGAACAACACAACAAACACACAAGCCCTTCCACAAAGCATAGCGAAAAGAACAATGCATGCCAAACATAACCAAATCCTAAGTCCACTCCAAGCACCCTCCCATAGCATGCTCTAAAAGACAACCCTGCATGCATAAATAATAAATTAAATCTTTGAATGCAAAACTCTCTTCAAAGAAAAAAACACAAAAGCACCTTCAACCCTCACTGAATTCACTAAATTCAAAACTACTAAGACAGAATAAATATGTCTTGTCATCCAACAACCACCATAAAACCATATTCAAACACGTACCACCTTAAATTAACCAAACATATATACCTCACCCCAACACTTTCCATTATTTTCCACATATTTTTCTCACATCCAACTATCACTCTAGATACTAAATTAATTTACTTAACAACACATACCCAATTAACAAGCAATTAAATACTATTTAAAAAAAATACAAATCCAACCCAAACTTTAAGGGTTTTGTTTTCATACATATGCAAACAAACATGTCAAACAAAAGCTTTTGCAATCGAAAAGATGCATGTTTGAGATGTTTGTGAGCATTGTTATAGATATTTTCCAAAAAGTAAGATTCATACATGGAGGAGAGTAGGGGCAAATTAGATTAAAAGCATGAGGTGGTTCATACCTTTGATCAAAGTTGGAAGCATATATGTATGCATAAGTTTAAGAGTCTTCACATTCAATTACGTTCGATGGCATATCACATCATTTATAGGCATTTACCACGTACACAAAGCTCCGAGGTACCATGCTAATAATGAGTATTGATATACGCAAATATATATACATAAAATATGTGAAATTTGTAGTTTTTTTGGATAGTCATAACTAAGCTTCTATTATTTTTAGAAAAAAATCAACCACACCTTTTTTAATATTGAAAATCTAACAGGCTCGAAATACCTGCGTGCTCCACACGCAAATCCTCGGTGGGAAGTCGCTGTTATTTCTGAGCATATTATGGGGTATGGATTGATTCCTTCGATTTGTACTAGCATATTGAGGTTCCTGATGTATGTGATGTGACCTGGGGTTGATATTTTAGGGGCTAGTGCAGCAATGGGCTCTTAAGGCCCCACGTTACATTCTTGGTTTTGGAATACACTTAGAAGTTCGAGGTGGTTGATATGTGGCCCCTTGGGATTAGCCACATGTGCCCACCTTACTCTACACCATTCCAATTGGTCCCCTTTCTGTAATCATGGCCGACAATGTATGCCAATTTATGTTCTTTATTAATAATTTATTTCAATAATGCTTATAGGGTGTAGAATAGACGGTGATTGAGTATACTATTAACATACTCCTTACTAGGTCACATCACCGATTCGAAATGTGGATACCAACCTTATAAAAAAAATAACATCATATCACTTATGAGATTTAAAATGAGATTTAAACTTAGTGAGAAGGGTAACAAATATTCCTCTTAACCACCCAAGCAACAATCAATAAACCTTTGATTCAAACTTTGAATATCAAGTAATCATCTTTTTTTCTTCTTGAAAAAAATTAATAAATATACATTAATAATAAAACTTTTAACTATACTTAAATTATACATAAAAACATAAATTATACATAAAAGCATTAATGATATTTTTTTATAAATGTTACACTACAATAATACAATTCATGTTCATGTTGTCTTTATTTCAATAATACAATTCTTATTTCAATAATACAATTATTGTGGAATATAAGTAAATTTTGCTTTCAATGAAATGTGCACTTCTCCCATGGTGAGTTTTGGGGGATTCATTTTTAAATGCGCATATTGGGTACTTAGTTATGGTTTGTCAAAGTTTAATTTAATAAAGGGTGAGTTTGGTTGTTTTTTAAGAAAAAATATGCCTTGCTAAAGTTTAATTTAAGAAAGGCTAAGTTTGGCTATTTGTTTATTATAAATAGAAAAAACATGAACCTAAAGGAACAAAATGAGAATTTATGTTCCTCGGATTCTATCAATATTAATACTAGCATTTTCCCTTTGAGGGGAAAAAATAAACGCCGCGGTGGATTTTGCGGAAGATAGTCTTGAATTATTAATATTATTAATATTATTTAGATTTTTTTTGGCCACAATGGTTATTAATAAAATTAAAAAAAAAACAATTTTTGGCTTTGGAATAGTCTTCAATTTGATGGGTGGCATGATCATTAATCTCTTGGCAAGCTTTATTTCATATTTCATAGAATAGATTTGAAGGTCCAGCCAAAAGAGAACATACATTGCAGTGTACTCACAAAATGACATCCCTAATTCAAAGTAAAGTTTGTTTTGCCTCTAAACTTTGATTTTGTTGATATCCATCTTAATTTTAATAATATTTTGAGACTTTTAACAAGATCAATTATTTAAATGAAATGAAAATATCTATCATTTGAATTTGTAAATAATTAAATATCCTTTTGAATATGAAAGAAAAAAGAAATGTTTAATTGTAAATTGAAGTAATTAACACTCTTTTTAAAACCCAATATTTATTATTTATTTCAAAATTTAAAAACAAAACCTATTATATCAACTTAAAAAGTATCATAAAAATGTAATTAAAACTTAAATATGATTTAATGTTTTTAATATGTAAATATATATATATATGTTCTATATTCACTCATAATTTAATAATATTAATATTCTTTTCTTTCAAACATTCAATAAGAATATATATTTTAAAATATTAATAATATTATTTAGAATTTGTTTTAATATTAATAATATTATTTATTTTTTTTTAATATAAATAATATTATTTAGAAAATATTTCATTATTAAAATATAAATTAAATGATTTTATTATACATAAAAGATAAAAATAAAATAAATAAATTATATGTTAAAAAATATTATATATTATTATTATTTGTTATTAAAATAATTTAAGTTAATATTTTAAATTAACTTAATAAAATATTTAAAAAATATATTTTTATTTAATTTTATTTAAAAATAAAATAAATTTTATTTCAATAAAAATTTCAATCATAAAGTCTCACGAAGGAATACAAGGTGGTTATATACACTTCTTTAGACATTTATTTTAAATTTTGGGGGTAAAAGGAAAAACAAGTGTTTAGAGAACGACTAACTCGATATCATTTTTAGTATTTTTATGAATATACCATTTTTAGTAGGCAAGTTGTCTATGAAAACATTTCATCCTGAATTTAGTGTCTTAGAGGACGTTTTATTTTGGATAATATTTTTTTAAACAAGAATATGTATTGTTTATATTATATAAAAAAAGGGCAAGGATGTGGTTGAACCTTTTCAACATTTAATATAAATAGGGAGATATAAACCCTTTTAAATAACTTTCAAGAGTTTCAAAATGATATATCAATTGTTTATTTATTTATTTTATCACTAAATCTGACATTGTTATTAGTTATCTAGTTTGTATAAAATCTTACATATTGAGTGTTTTGCTCTGGTGTGTCTTCTTCTATCAATTGTTTATTTATTTATTTTATCTTTAAATCTGACGTTGTTATTAGTTATCTAGTTTGTATAAAATTTTACATATTGACCTAAATATAAAGAAATCTTGTAGAACATATATGTTTAAGGTCATGCTCATGATGAGTAGATTTCTTCTTTATTGCAATTGATGACAAGATCAAGAGATTGTCCATTGTTGATCATTTTGTGTTTTGCTCGACTGTGTCTTCTTCCATGACCATGATGTGGTCCATTGCAAACAACCTAATTGAGGCTACGAGCAATGTCGAATGTCTCAATTCTGTGAATATCGAATATTGCTATAATTCCAGAAGCTTTACCTTCTCCTTCAACTTCAGCTTTTCCAACTTGTCTTTCATGGTAATTATCTGTCACTTGTTGGATTTTAAATCTCTACGTATACGGTTAACTAATTTTTTATTTCCCCCACATCCAAATCTGAAGACGACAGTTAACTAAGGTTATGCAAGACATCATGCAGTGATAGCAGTATCGGAGAAGCATTAACAGTCATCGGAAAGCCGTGCTCCACTAATATTCTTATCATTATAGCGGCCAATTTTGTGATTATGGCGGTGTGACTATTGTTGTATTTTGGATGTGATTTGTGTTTCTTTGTTTGAATTCCATTAATAATAATACCTGGTGTTCAACAGAAGAGAAGCTGCTCTTGGATTTCAATAGAGGCTCATCCAAACACCTTGAGAGAAGCTACTTCGGGATTTCAATAGAGGTTACTCCAAACATCTCCAACATTAGCTATGAAATTACAACTTACAAATAGGTATATAAATCCATGGGCTATCAATAAGAGGGTGAATATAACTTCTTTTAAATATCAAAACTTGGTTTTCAAATAATTTCTTAACAATATTGATATACACGCTATTCATAATTATAAGATTTAGACATATAAATATGTCCCACAAATTACATATATGTCTATTTCTCCACATACACGTATTATAGAAGATCTTTGGGAACATTAATCCCCTCAATGTCTACACAAATTTCTCCATAATTGCATTATCGACAAAATCTTTTCCTTTAACGACAATATTTAATTTCTAACTGTAAGATTCATCGAATTTAATAACATAGACATAAATACATGAATTTTCATCATAGACATATTAAATAATATATATCCAATCCTCCCATTCATCACCTTAAAATTTCAAAATCTCAATCCTTAACTTTGGCTCTCCATTGCCTCTTTGTTTCTTTAAATGATCAAAGGGTTAATCAATAAGATGGGTTCTCCCTTCCCTCCACGTTTCTTTATATGACTTTTTTACATCCTTGTTTGTTCTTTTATGCACTTTTTAACATACTTGGTTTTCTCTACTCTTTTATGGTGATTAGTGTATTTATAAGTCTCATTTTATGAGTGGCATTTTCTAGCATCTTGTAATCATCTTCTAACAATCTTGGGCTCATGCTATATCTCTTCCCTTGGTCCATTAATAATCCGTTGTCAAACCTTTTAACTTCAATTTAGAATCATGCTACCCAACATATAACTTTTGTTTGTCTTGTACATATAATAATTTATTATCTCATTTTTTTTATTCTGTTTTTTCTCTTTATTTTCTTCTCCTCATTTTAATTTTTCTCTTAAGAGATGTTTTTATAAAATAAATCTCATTTATCATTTTTATTTCATCCTCTTTTCCCCAATTATATTACTTTTGTTATTTTTATTTGAGATCATATTTCATATATTTTGTGATATCTCATATTTTTATTCCATTCTTAATTTGGATACTTTTAATTATTTTATATTTATTTGTTTAATCATGTTATTATCTATATATTTTTACTGAAAAGTCAATTTTGGTTGATTTGCATTAGTTTGTTTTTAATCTATAAAATTTCACAAAGTTCTCTAAATGTTTGCTTAATTTTCATATTAAATTTAATTTTCTAAAAATTTAAAATAATTTAAACAATTTTGAAAATATAATATTTCAAATTTTGTATTGGTTTATTCTCTTTTTAATTTAGATGCTTTTAATTATTTTATATATATTTGTTCAATCATGTTATTATCCCTGTCTTGAGAAGTCAATTTTGATTGACTTACATTAGTTTATTTTTAATCTATAAAATTTCACAAAATTTTCTAAATGTTTACTTATTTTTTATATTAAATTTAATTTTCTGAAAATTTAAAATAATTTAAACAATTTTGAAATACAGTATTGCAAATTTTTTATTGGTTTATATCTTCAATGAGATATAAATCCTTGTAAGAGCAATTTTAATTATTAAAATATAAATTTAAATAATAAAATTTCTACAATTACCATATGTCCACGGTACAATGTAAATTTATGGGTAGAGTGTTTTCCAATCAATTTTGACTGTCGGCAACTTCCAAAACCTGGTATAGTTCCCACACCCAATCAAATAAATATGGCATGACTTCTCCTGTGAACTCCTGTCAGTCTACGGGAGAGTTTTAGCTTGTGCCAACGATCTTTCTTTGTGGGAACTTTTTATAGATGCAGTTGAAGGATAGAAATGGTCCTCCGGAAAAGAATTATAAAATGAGCACGATCTAGGAAGTTTCGACAAAAGAATTAAAAAAATGAGCACGATTTGGGAAGTTTCGACAAAAGAATTATAAAATGAGCACGATCCGGGAAGTTTCGACAAGGAGCTAGATTTGGGTTTCTTGACGTGGTGTGTGGACATTGCAATGAATCATAGTGTTGTGTATTAGCCTTTCTACCAATCACCCATATCACAATCTGGAGTGACTCATGGAAAATATTGTTCAAAAATCATGTTTGCGTGGCTCTTTTTTGGTCTTTGTTCTTCTTACATTGGAAATTGCAATAGAGGAAATTCAGCAACGGAACCATACATTGTTGGACACAATATGATTCTAGCACATGCTGCTGCTGTAGACACATACAAGAGGAAATACCAGGTAGAAAGCAAATAAAATTGTAAGGGAACCACTGAAAAATTACATTAAACACACTTCTAATTATTTTAGTATGATCTGTTTTATGGTTTTGTTTATGCATAGAGGAGTTTGCATGTCATTGATTTATATTGAAAATTGAATCCCTCAAAATACTTATTGAGAAAGCTAGTGCTATCAGAAAGAGGGATCCATGGGCATTATACAGGTTGCTCTGTGGATTGTACCCTATTCAGAAAGTATATTTGACAAAAGGGCAATCGAAAGATCTGTGGACTGTATGATTGAAATTGAAGTCTCTCATTTAGAATTTATTTTGCTCAGTTAAGAGAGATTTAGAGACAGTTTCAGAAGATTGTTTTACTTATCAAGAAAGTTGTTTTTTTTTAAATTTATCGCCAATCTGTAATTGAATGCTCCCCTGAAGAGGCCGGTCTCCCAGAGCTCTCTCCTCTCCATGCATGGGTTGAATGACGCATAGCCTCAGAGTTCAATCCAAGTGAAAGCCTTCTTGTGAAAGCCAGAATCTCACATCCTATATTTGGCATAGATGACATGTGTGCTTCTCTACCTGTTACTATACAATCGGCGTCGAGTCAGTCCAGAAGAAGAGCTGGTTCCCGGCTTTCCAAGAGTCAAGGGTCAAGCTGGGCTTCCTCTTGCCTTGCATAAGAGTAAGGTCGTGTAATTGAATGCTTGGGTCGCACGAATGTTTGCAAAACCTGACCAGTCGCCGGTCGCCATTCGGGAGTATTCTTGCAAAAGCAACACAAAGTGCGAATACAGCGAATAGGGTCAAGATGACCAGTTGTCGATCGCTATTGTCGTCGGTCGCATGAATGTTTGCAAAATCAAATAACGAAATATGACTGCCCCTAGCGAGATGACCAGTCGCCCGTCGCCGTTCGCGAGTATTATTGCAAAAGCAGGACAAAGTGCGAATACAGCGAACAGGGTAAGATGACCGATCGTCGGTCGCACAAATGTTTGCAAAACCAAATTGCCAAATATGGCTGCCTTAATTTTTTTTTTTTTCAGTACAGCTTCCTCATTTGATTTAGTCGCTACTGTTCCAATAATTACAAATGGACATCTCCAAACATTACTTATTCACTGTACTGGAGTTGAGTAAGAACGTCAAAGAACACTGACAACAGACAGCAGATAAGATTACTTTCATTTGGAGATTACAGTTTGAGATGGGTTCTAAGGGCGATGATGACCATACCAATCCGTCGATTAGCTCAGAGGAGAACAACGATACAACTACATCTAGTTCAAGCCTAAGCAATGTGACCACTAGGCAGCAAATACAAGAACCCTTATTGCCGCCATTGCTGAAATAAGATAGCACGAGATCAATTTAATTGTACGAGAAGCTTGTTGGGATGTTAGAAATCAAAGACTGTATGATTGAATTTGAAGTCTCTAATTGAGAATTTATTTTGCTCAATTAAGAGATATTTAGAGACAGTTTCCGAAGATTGTTTTACTTATCAAGAAAGTGTGCAATGACATTCAGAAACATATTGTCAAAAAATAGAAAGGAAATTGAGTAGTTTATAAGAACACACCTCCTCCTACAATCGCACACATCTTCTTCATTAATGATGAGAGAATATTTTAAAATTTAAAAGTTTATAGGTATTATATTATAATTTCTATTTTTATTTTTTAAACTATATTGATATTTAAAAAAATAATTCTATAACCATGATAAATATTTAGAAGATATCAATTAAAATGTTCACTCATAAGGTATTTCATTTTCATAGTAATTTGTTTGAGTTTAAGTTACAATAGCAAAGGTTATTGATTAGTTGCAACTGGTTTGAAGAGTCATAAAAGGGATATAATTTTTTTTTAATAAAAATGGTTAACATTTGTATTAAGAAAAGTTGCTTGGTTTCTTCAAGCAGTAGAAGTACATAACAAAAACAAGTTTGCTGCTAAATTCAAGAGTTTTGAAAATATTACTAAAATAGTTATGAGACCACTTACAGACCATACTGTTTAGTTACATTTTACATACAAGTCTTCTTGAAACAAAAAGCTTGAGGGCATTCAATCTAGAAACAACTTAGAAACATATACTTGACACAAAAAGACTGACATGACTCACTGCCTTCAAATGGAGTAGGAACCTAGAATGGAATTCTAAGTCTCTAGCGCATGGATTTTTGACTTGAGGACCACCATCTCTGTTGGGATGAACCGTTGTTGTTGTCGAAAAGAGGGCAGGAGGAGCAGCCAAAACGAGAGTCTACTTAGACGCCGCCCATCTCCAAAGAACTAACTCAAATTTGCAGAACCGAGAGCTGAGCTTCAATTGTGGCGATTTTGGTTGAGAGAATCTCGTTCTTCTCTTTTTCTATATTTATTTTGTCTCATAATGCCTACTCTTGCTATCTAGTAATCTCATGTTCCAAGTCTCCCATTGCTTCCTCCTGCTCCAGGAATTGCTCTAGTGCCTGGAAATCATGCTCACAATTTCACAAAATCCTTCTCAATGCTCTGTCAAAATGATAGGCTTCATCTTCCACTCTCATATCATATTAGGGATCTTAGCGAGTGTTGTAAGTGTTGATTGTTCTATATGATTTTTTGGAATTCATTATGGATGTTTCTTTTTTCTCTATTGGTTATCTAATAGCACAATAAATATATAAAGATAGTATTAATTAGTTAAAAGTGGTGGATGAAGGATGCAATATAAATTCAATTTCACATTAGTTAGAATGCAAAGGCTATCTATTATAAATGTCTAGGCTGACCAATGTTAATGATACCCAATGTAATTGAATTATAATGCTACCTACCTACTTACGAAAACCCTTCAAAATTCTCATTTTTTAGAGGTCGCATTTAGTCTTTATCTCTATTTCAATAAAGTTATGCTATTGGTAGCACTTTTTTTTTTCTTAGTTAAAATTACCACATTTTTCAACCATGGCCTTAACACTCTCTTAATGTTGCCAACAAAAACCTTAAAATCAACAACAACAAAAAAAGAGTGGCACATTAGTAAGAATGTTAAAGCTACTTACTATAATTGACTAAGTTGACTACGTTCTTATTGACAAGAATGGATTTACAAACCTTTCAATGTCAATTAAGACTTAAAAGCATTTCTAATGCAAAATACTATAAAAGAGATTCCACATAAATCCTCCAACTTGGCTATTTATCTCTTCATATGTTTAACAATAATGAAGGAGGATGCAATCTAAACATCATTGCAAAAGTTAGTTAGAATGTTGTGGCTACCTAAAATTAATAATTTAGTTAAATGGTTTGGTTATATTTTTTTGGTATCTATGATCAATGGTTAATGCACCCAACATGTAATTCATGAGTTGAATTTTTAATTGCAATAATGATGAATAAATTGTAAGTAACATCCTAAGTACTAAATCCTTTTATATAGATAGTACCTAGGAATCTAAAGAAAATTTGTAGGCTTTTAGCTTCACCTTAGACCCCTCTTTTAAGTGACTTTGTTTGATCGTTTTAGTGAATCTAATTTGAAGCAAAAATTATGTCAGTGTTGCTATTATGAATAAAATCATCAACTGATAATTAATGATCGAAAACTCAGAAGTGGTTGGTGCAAACAATTCATACCATAGTGAAAACATGGGTGATCAAAACTCATAAGTGGTTAGTGGAAACAATTCATACCATAGTGAAAGCGTGGCTGCTTAATAAGCCTAGATTTATTTATGAGCTGTGAGTTTCACTAACTCAAAATCAAAATCAATTCATTGCATGTCAAAGACATCTACTTTCACATCAAAGAAAGTAGAGATTAAATGTCAATGGGATTTTAATTCAATAGTAAAGATGATGTTGCGTCGAGCCACCCCCCAACTTCAATTCCCCTAAAAGCACAAACAAGTGGTTGGGATCATATATGAATCTTGTGTGCTTTAGGGAGAAGAGCCCACCCACCCTAGGACACCAACCAAATAAGAGTACTAATTTTTAGTGGTTTTCCCTTTTGGATATTTTTCCAAGAAAACATATTATTTATAATGCTTTTATTTTGAAGCACTTCACTTTATATAAGATAAACATAATTTTATTTCAGACTCTCCATTCTGCAAATTATCAGCAAGAGCTGTTTATTTAAATATATATAAATTATCAAAGTTTTTATTTTATAAAATAAAAATAAAAAATATTAATTTAAGAAATTTGATTTTGCATATATATATATATATAATTTAGTTATGTTGTGGAAAATATTTTATAGTAATTTATTTTTTCTATAATAAATTTCAATTACTATTATTATTTTAAATATGGAATTTAAACTAATATATTCAACACTTAAACATTAAAGATCACAACTACTTATCCCTCAGATTTCAGCTTAATATAAATTTAATAATTGCTTTTTAAAAATGTTTTTCATTTATTTAACATAGATTTATTTTAAACATAAGCAAAAATAGAGTTAAAATGTAAAATCAATTGAAAAATATCCCATTAAAATAGGTTTATAACAATTTATTTTTATATGGTCTTTTTAATATAATAAAATTAACATTATACTATAATATAGTAACATAAATATGTTATACATATAAATGCATACAAATATTCTTCCAATTTAAAATATAATTTACATGATTTCTCACTTCTTTGGGTAGAAAATGGATGCAATAGTGTCACTACTAAGTGGATTATTATTTATTATCAATGTAAATGCATTATTAATTATAAATTATATTATTATGAGTAGAATAGATTTGGTTGTTTCCAGTGTCTTTCCATAGTTTAAGTATTGGAATTTAATAAGTAAAATGTTTTCATATTTCTCAACGAGCAAATGAGAAAACAATGTGCTCCTCGTACCAATCTTGCGATATCATGTACTTCTAGAAATGCAGAAACCTCACTCTTGGGTTTATATAGATTATATGCAAATGGCGATCTTCTTAAAAAATACAGTAACAATGTCGTTTGCATCAATGTCAAAGATAACCTCTATTTGAGGTACACCTCTGGGTGCTAGTGGAATGCCAGCAAGCTCAAACTCACCAACAAGCACCGTTTTCACCCTTTTTGCATCGCACAACCGCTGATATGGTAAGAACATTGTACTCGTTTCCAAGTCTACTTGTTGCATACAAGCAGTAACTGCATCCTCCTATACCCGTGAAATTGGTCCACCCGGTTTCCCACTGGAGTAGAGTCGTTTCTTGAGGGTTTTGGGAGCAACAAATGATGTCTCGGTATCTATTCCCTTCATCAGTATCGGTCTACTTGAATCTCCATTGTTCTAGTTTGATTGCTACTGATTGTAGATAGGTCTGCATGTTGTCGATAAGAAGCGTGAATAGAACTAGCCCAATATTTGCAACTAAGATAGCAAATAAAATTTCTTCAACATGGGTGCTTGTAACAAGGTTTTGCCCGAGAGAGATCAGGTTTCGTAATCTCCCTCATAAACAATAAAAATATTTGTCTGTAAACTTTGAAAATGTAACATTGTTTCTGCACAACATCTATGTAGATGTCAAATTGGAAAAACGTATCAGTACAACCGCAAAGGTCTGCGACATTTCTCACTCTAAACCATTCATCTCTGAGTTGGCTGACTTTCTTTTTCATTGTTGCACACAGCACGAACCAATTAGCTCCTTAATTTGGTTGTCATTTCTTTGTACATAGTCTTCAGCGTTCTCTCAATTTGGATCGGGTCGTACTTCATGGATATGGATGACAGGTTCTGGATCAAATATTATGCTAGAAATCAGACACATATGAATTAATTCATGACAAAAACTACAAGCAACATTGTCCTGAAACATTTCGAGAAAATGTCACATAGGCCCAAGAATTTATTGTTCCTCCATTCACCAGTTTCTTTTCATCATATTCTATTGGCAAGCAATTCTTTCTCTATTGCTCAACGATGAAATAATCTAAATGGGCGTATGATCTATCATAAACATATAATATGGCAAACAAAAACCACTATTCGTCAAGTTGAACTTCACAAAGGTGTAGTTGGCATTTGAAAAATACCCATGTAAAGTAGTTCCGCATTGCCTATGAGTAGTTTGCAATACCACTTTTCCATATGCAGATGTATCAAAAGTGGACATGCGTAATGGTGGTTTGTATACCGCACCGGCCTTTTTCTTTATCTCTCGAGCACTTTCGCAATGTGGTGTCAATGTGGACCGTCGGTCTTCAATTTCATGTTTAATCTTCTTCCGTTGATCCGGGGCGTTGACAGTTTGTCATGTGCTGACCTGGAGATTAATGTTTTGAAAACGTGGTCGACATCATTTTGGCAGAGTTTACCATATATATAGATAGCACTCCAGCTTTCATAATTTCAGGTGCAAATGTGAAAAACTCATATGCAGAAACCTTTTTAATGTAACCACTTCAATCGTCAAAACGATGTCAAGTTTTCTTCGCAAATTGATTGTAGACACATGGTATGACACTCTTCTTAAACCTGATGTTGGTGCTTAGCCTGGTGATTACGAATTGCCTTTAAATGATGATAGCTTGCGATCCTGTTGAGTGATACGTTTGGAAGCATTGATACCCCACATTCATACCGGGAACTCGAAGCCATCTCACTTCATGTTTACAATAGCCAATCCATGACAGATTTGGATGATAGCTTGACAAGCATTCCTTTAAAATGGGCGATTGGAAAATTAGCCTCACGGCCACATTTAGCACAATTGTTTTCATACACTTATCCAAAGTATTATATATTAGATGACCTTCCTCTATACGAACTTGTTTTATTTTGTGTGTAGGTACAACTAAAATGGCAATGGACTTCGATGGGTAATGACACTATGTGCTCAGCAGATTCCTCCCTGGGCAACTTGGTGTTTGATGTCGAGCATTTGATATGGTGTTTGACTCTGTGGACTTGAAAATTTTGCTTGATGCCCATTAAAAATAATAAAATGTATCAAGTCCTGCAAATGTATTTCAATGACGTAATATTCAGCAAAGTCATCCCGTAAGAACGAAACTTGACCATATATATATATTTTTTACGAAAATTTATCAGGTGATAATAGGGTATATGTAAAAACTCATAGAATGAATGAATAAATGTAGCAAGAATCATCTAAATTAGTAATGGTTTCTGCAACAAAACAAACAATCACGTTCAGTAGTATCTGCTTTCTAATTGCAAACAAGTAAACAAATAAGGTGGCTATCGTTCAGTAGTATTTGCTTTCTATAGAAAATAAGTAAACAAACAAGGTGGCTATATATCATTCTATGGACTCGCAGTTCTGCAAATTTATAATTTATAATTTTATTTTCTGCTGTGCGGCTAGCAACCAATGACCAACGACGAGAGGGGTTTTTCGGTGGACGACGGTCGCCGGTCACTTTGAAAGGAATAACAAACTAATTTTTTGTGTGGCAAGCGACCAACGATGAGGGGATTTTGAGTGGATGGCGGTTGGCGGTCACTTTGAAAGGGATAAGAAACGAAATTTTTGTATTGTGCGGCAAGCGACCAGTGACGAGGGCAGGGTATCTAGCAACGAACAGACCCGGGAGACAGTATGAACACTTGTTCTATTTATGATGGTTTTTAGAATTTTTTCTTGATTTATCAACCAGTAATAGATCGAGTTCCCCGGATAAGTCCTTTCAGTGGGGAATTCCCTCAGATTGCAAGAACTGTTGCTACCAACGGAGGACGAATGGAAAGTTCAGTAAGTTTTGCACGAATGGAAATTGGATATATAAGCAAATCGGAAAGGTCCCAACTCATTGGTCTCGGATACGTTCAGGCAATAATGCGAGCAGGTTTAAGCATAGTGCAGCAGGCGCTAACCTTGGTCCGAAGGAAGCTGCGACGTTTAAAAAAATATTTGCCGAGCACTCGTTGGCCTTTGACCGGCGTAATAATAAATGAGAAGCTTGCTCCACGTGGCAAAATTCCATTCGCTCCATGAGCAAGGAATCTTGCTGATGTGGAAGTAATGCTTCTCCATGGTGAACGCCTACGGCGTAATTAAGTTATGAATATTAATATTTTTGGCGGTATAGATACAATACTTTATATTGTCTTTTCAACAATGTTGATATCATGTGGTGTAATTATTTAACCTTTGTGTTTTGTGATCTGTTATTAAAATGACCAGATATTATTACTAGCATTCGCCCTTGGAGGGGCAAAATCAACGCTGAAAGTGAAAGTTAAACTGCGATCAGCGATCACGGCGGTCGCGGGGCTTAGCATTAGGATGTGGACATATGATAATATATTTTGTGTGACGAGAGGCTAGTCGCTGGTCAGAACCAAGCCGTTTATGGTCATTGGTCGGCGGTCGGAGGTGAACCTCTTTTTCTGTCGCAGGTTAAGGGTGAAGTCTGCGACGGGGGGCTGGTCGCTGGTCGGCGGTCGGATGTGAACCTCTTTTTCCATATGAGTAAAGTGGAGAGTCTGCGACGAAGGGCTGGTCGCTGGTCGGAACCATTCATCACGAAGTCGTCGTTTATGGTCTCTGGTCGGCGGTCAGATGTGAACCTGTTTTCTGTCGCAAGTTAAGGGTGACGTCGGCGAAGGTATCGGGCTGTCTATTTAATATATATATTGCCGATGGGTATCAACTACTACGTAAGACTCAGACGCGTTGATTATAGGGCTACCAATGGAGTTACTGGCCTGCTTGATGTCAAGTAGTTACTTGAACAAACAATAAGGGTTCTGGCAATGTTAATTTTACAATTCACAGAAGAAGAAAAGATGAGAGGACTGGTAGGTTTGGCACAGCCGAAGAGCGAGGAAAGCACAATGCAATAATGCTTAATTATGTTCAATTTAAGCTCTTCTGTATCCAATACCAGAGTGGAATGGAGTGATGTCGAGCAGTATCTACATCTCTCCTATTAAACAGGAATAAACACATTCAATTTTTCCATTTCCCTTCCATGAAATATGAAACCTAAATCTCCATGCAATTTGAAGGCGTGCGACAAATGTGAAGTCATCGGTGAGTAAAAAGACTATGATCGCAAAAGTCTTTTTACTCACCGATGACTTCAATTGCGAAAGTCTAGGGAGTGATTTTTCAATAAAATGGTGCGCTTGCTTTAAAAATAAAATCAATTTACGACTTTACTTCAATAGCAAGAGTCCGTTCACTCAGCGTGTAGCATATGTAGTGCGTTTACTTTGAAATGAAAATCATATACAAGTTTTTGTTTATATGGCGTTTACTTTGAAATGAAAATCATATACAAGTTTTTGTTTATATGGAAAAAAATGATGATACGTATATTTTTTAAGCGATTATTATTATTATTATTAAATAAATAATATAACAATTTATTTTTATTTTTATCATTATTATTAAAAACCTAATTTAGTTGTATTCAAAGAAATTTTATTAATTTTAACTAACAAGATAAGAAATTAACTTTAATTAAAATATGAATATTTATTGTTGTAAGATAATTTTTAACTGTCTAAATATTTATTAATTTTTAATAATAATATAATTAATGTTAATTCATATTTTAGTAATTTCATAATAAAAACCAAATGATCATATTTACGAATATTTAGTTAAATGATTTTGTATGATATAATAAACTAAATAATTGATAATCATTTCAAATAATTTGTGATTATTGTTATACTTAATATTTAATTATGATGATTTTTAAATTCTATAGAGATAAAATTTGTTTTATCGGATTTTAAGAGAAAAAACAATACATAAACTATTTGATTTGTTTAAAAAAATATTGTTTCTATGTTCAAAACATTTAAATCAATCTACTCTTGGTTTTTGCTTAGCAGTTGAGTAATGACAATTTCCCACTGAAAAAAAATAATTCAAGTGTAGAATCATGGAAAGAAATGTCGCCGAAGTTAATCTTTGTTATTAAGTACATGCCATTATGATAGTATTCACCTTTTCTGGTTTCATTTTTTGTAAAACATAAATTAGCTTATTTGCACCGAAAATGAGAAGCCATGTAACACATCCTTCTTGGCTCTCCACATAGACAGGAAATATTACATATTCAACAACTATTTTAACTAATATGTAGAAGCATACAATTGTCGTTAATTTCATTTGAATTGGGTATAGCTTGAGAGGCTGAGAGAAAAGTTGTTATGCTCCCTTGCCAAGATTTAAATCCCAATTTATGACATGCTTGCTCACTTTCTAAGTTAATTGTTGATAGCTGACCTAGCCTTGAGGCCTAAATTACCCAATGGGTTTCCCCAAGAAATGCATTAAGTGGAAAAAATATTCTCATTAATTTCAAGTAAAAGAGAATAAGATACAAAGACAGGAAAAACCAGTATAAAGATACTTAAATCTGAACAGAGGAAGTCTTTTTAAGTTCAACATAAAGGAGTCAATAAAATAACAATGACGTCCAAGCAAGACATTTTCCACATGAACCTCTTTGCTCAGGTTCTGGGTCCTCACTTAACAGCAGGTTAGTTACATATAGCCAAGAGTAACATGGTTAATTACAGTTGCATCCAGCATTGCACAATGAGTTCAACAACATCCAGGGGGCACTGAAAAATAGGTACGAAAATTTTGAAGATATGTATAACAACATACTCCCATCTTATGGTCAGCCTGTATTTATACATTGCGTTGTCAGCCAATTGTTATTGCTGAATGAGCAATTAACAGTGACAATATGTAAGCCACCTAATTGATTCAATGGAGACAATTCAATGAAATCGTGTTGCCTATCGACAGTCTTGTTAACCCATGAACTTGGGTAGCCTTAATGAAATCCTTAACCTCCAAGAATTACTTTGTTGATAAGAAAGTTGCCTATGTTGCAATTGTGGCAAAGAATGTAGTTAAAGAGAAATTACCTTGTTTGCAATCGTGTCAAATACTATAATTAAAGAAAATGTAAATATTGAATACAAGTTTTTTTTATTGTTATTGAGTTACACATTCACCTCGATTTGTTTTAGTTGGGGACCCATGTGATGCTTGCAGTTGGACATTCCTGTGCATGAAACTATTGATGCGTTATCCTTGAATCTTGATTTAGACATTCATGTGCATGAAACTATTGACTTGCAGTTGGACATTCCTGTGCATTAAACTATTGATGTGTTATGCTTGCAGTTGGACATTCCTGCGGAGTCGAGACTGTTGCTAGTTTCATTTGGGCTTCTTAGGGAAATACATAGTAAATAGCATGGTGTTGTAATTAGAGAAAAACCATTTCAGAAACCATTTTATCCCCAATGCTCTTACATGCAAGGTTGCATTTTTAACATTACAATTATCCACTACCATTAGTAGACTCTTTAGATGTAGGCCAATATTCAAAACATGCCTCCGTTTGCAATCATCTTTTAGTTCATAACTCGGAATATATTGATAATAATTCAGTAAAATGTATTATCCATACATATACTACTTCATTTAAATTGGATTTGTGAATGGAATATTTTAGACAGAAAGTATTCTGAATCAAACGGGTGTTTTGAAATCAATCTACTCTGGGTCTTTGCTTATCAGTTGAATAATGACACTTTCCTACTGAAAAAAAAAGAATTCAAGTGCAGAATCATGGAAAGAAATGTCGCCGAAGTTAATCTTTGTTATTAAGTACATGCCATTATGATAGTATTCACCTTTTCTGGTTTCATTTTTTGTAAAACATAAATTAGCTTATTTGCACCGAAAATGAGAATCCATGTAACACATCCTTCTTGGCTCTCCACATAGATAGGAAATATTAGATATTCAACAACTATTTTAACTAATATGTAGAAGCATGTGATTGTCGTTAATTTCATCTAAATTGGGTATAGCTTGAGAGGCTGAGAGAAAAGTTGTTATGCTCCCCTGCCAAGGTTCAAATCCCAATTTATGACATGCTTGCTCTCTTTCTAAGTTAATTGTTAACAATTGACCTAGCCTTGAGGCCTAAAGTACCCAATGGGTTTCCCCAAGAAATGCATTAAATGGGAAAAATATTCTCATTAATTTCAAGTAAAAGAGAATAAGATACAAAGACAGGAAAAACTAGTATAAAGATACTTAAATCTGAACAGAGGAAGTCTTGTTAAGTTCAACATAAAGGAGTCAATAAAATAACGATGACATCCAAGCAAGACATTTACCACATGAACCTCTTTGCTCAGGTTCTAGGTCCTCACTTAACAGCAGGTTAGTTACGTATAGCCAAGAGTAACATGGTTAATTACAGCTTCATACAACATTGCACAATGAGTTCAACAACATCCAGGGGGGCATTGAAAAATAGGTACGAAAATTTTGAAGATATGTATAACAACATACTCCCATCTTATGGTCAGCTTGTATTTATACATTGGGTTGTCAGCCAATTGTTATAGCTGAATGAGCAATTAACAGTGACAATATGTAAGCCACCTAATTGATTCAATGGAGACAATTCAATGAAATCATGTTGGCTGTCGACAGTCTTGTTAACCCATGAACTTGGGTAGCCTTCATGAAATCCTTAACCTCCAAGAATCACTTTGTTGATAAGAAAGCTGCCTATGTTGCAATTGTGGCAAAGAATGTAGTTAAAGAGAAATTACCGTGTTTGCAATTGTGTCAAATACTATAATTAAAGAAAATGTAAATATTGAATACAAGTTTTTTTTATTGTTATTGGGTTACACATTCACCTGGATTTGTTTTAGTTGGGGACCATTGTCTTCTACTATAATCTACATAATGCAAATTTCTTATACAATTTTGTATTTGTTGAATGGTACAACAAGATTTCAATCCTAAGGGAAATGCATATGCAATAGGTCTATTTCACAACTCCAAAGATCAGATGATACCTTATTCATTAAGGGTTGATCAGCGAGCTTCACAAACCAAGTCAATATCTTAATCACTGAGCACTCACTGCCAATATTTCAAACATATGTACAAGTTTAGATTTTGTCTAAAGAAAATATTATTGCTGAGCATTCTTTTAGTACCTATAGGAGAACTAAGCAATCATGAGCATGTTGAAGCTCTCTTTCAATACTTATAAGAGAGGCAAGCATTCATGAGTTTTGGGTCATAAGGGCCTTACCAATGACACTATTAATTGTTTTAATTTTCTTATATATGCATAGTTTGAAATGGATACAGTGGATTTGTAGTTTTCTCAATTTGTTTCTTGTAGCATGTAGGTGATGTTGGCTATCTTAATAGGTTTTCTTACCATTTTGACATGGCACTTCATAACTCTGTATACAACAAAATCTATATAGAGTTTAGCCTATGGTTTCCGATATGAGCTTTTGCAACGTCCCATCTCCAGAATGTTCAACATACTTAACTCCAGTGTGGAAATAACGATGGCACAAGTTCAACTTTCGAAATATGTAGTTGGTCGTTATCCACTGCGTCAAAGTCCTCATCAGCAAGTTCAAGTTGAGTACAACATTTATTTCAGATGCAGATTTCTTGTAGTTGCATACATTTGAAATCTCTTATTTCTGCTTATCTATAGACTATTTAGGATTGTGATAATGATAAATGGGAGAAAGAGGACTGAATCCACATTGCAGATGTTTTCACATTGTGTTTGCCACATAGATACCCTAGGTGTTGGCCATGCACATGACAAGTACCCTAATCAGTATACTTGTCCCACTTGTATCACAGAATCAGGCACAGTGCCTCCAGCATGCCCAGGGGTTGAACACACAGACATGTAACACATAAATTGTTCCATTATTATGCTGAGACGGATTTTCCTCTCACGGGGAGTTATTAGAATATCGAAAATATCTTCATTCTTGCATAGGCAGAGAAGAAAGTGTACTAAATTTATCGATTTAGAATCTAATTCTGAAAGATGCAGTTTTGGTCTTTGCATATTGTATAGAGCTGTATAAGCCTCATGTTCTCTATCCCTGATAACATTTCGTAGATCCTGTTTGGATCTTCTTAGGGAAATGATAAAAGTTTAGGAACC
This sequence comes from Larix kaempferi, assembly GCA_027924585.1. Lineage (NCBI taxonomy): Eukaryota > Viridiplantae > Streptophyta > Pinopsida > Pinales > Pinaceae > Larix > Larix kaempferi. Next base: position 1,477,962 of record BSBM01000734.1, on the reverse strand, counting down.
CTAAATGAAGTAGGTTCCCATTTTGCTCCTCATACAAGCCCAGACTCAGTTCTATAAAGGAACTCTTCATTTAAGAATCAGGCAACCAGTTCTATAAAGGCACTCAGAAACCCTACCTTAGATAATAAAAAATTTAAAGCATGGACTCGCATCTAAATGCACCGAATACACTATTCCTCAGATTAAGGTATGAGATTGATGAAAATATTAATCGACTTTTTCCATTTTTCATATTTGTGCTACATTTCCTCTTAATGTAATTCAACGTCTACAAATAGAGACCTTGGATGTAACCAAAGCTTCTACAAATAGAGACTTTGGATGTAACCAATGCTTCTATACCTCAGTTTTATACGAGGCAATTGTTAATCGGGCCTCACTATTGTCATATCAACCAAGTTTTGCATCAGGACATCAAAGGTAAATTCCTGATTTTATCAATCTATTTTTTCTTGTCTTTGTTTCATTATGGGATGTGCTTATTGAAACAAACATTTGAAAATGGCATCTTATAATTTAAATAGGATCTAATATCTTGATTGATAATAATGGGATTCTAAAGCTTGCGGATTTTGGCCTGGCAAGATCATTCTGCAGTGACCAAAATGAAACCTGACCAATAGAGTAATCACGTTGGTCGGCGAGCACTACCGAGATGGAAGACCGTTCTGGTGCCTGACTGTGTCGCTGGTCATTGGTCAGTGTCCAAGGGAAAAGAAAGACAAAAAACTATTTGCGAAATCTGCCGCCGGTTGCAGGCGAGATCACAGACCATTCTGTCGCCTGATTGTGTCGTTGGTCACCGTGCAAGGGAAAAAAAAACTAAAAAAGAATTTGTGAACCGCTTGCACTGGTTTCCAGCGAGCTGCGACATGATATAGCGACTTAAAATGGAATGGAGAGGTCTAAAAATTGACTAACTTTGTCTGTCAGGTGAGTTTTTATTAACGAAGTCTATTTTGTTAATAAATTTTAATTATGTTATTAAAATGGTGTTTCTGCATGAGTAATTTTTTTATTAAATCTCAGTTTTATATTATTCAAATCAGGATTCAAACACTTCAAATATCCCAAAACATTTTAAACTATAGAAATTAAACACAGAAAGTTTCTTCAAAATTCACGTTAAAAAAAAGTTGAAAATAAAGGGTGAAATCGTTCAAAGTTTATGCTGCGCTAAATGGAATTACTAATTGGAGCATTAATTACACGATATGCATAAGACCAGGCGAGGGAGGTATGCATCAGTGTCGTTGGGAGGCACAGTGAAGATGCTCTCAAGGCGCTAGCCTTAGAGCATGCAAACAGCCATTTCTTTTAGTAACAATACAACTTCCATTGGGACGATATGATCATATCTGAGCAGACTGCCATTTTTGAACTTAAGTTGTTTTAAATCTTTGAATCAATTAGTTAAATCTTCATGCAATGCACGGTATTCATCAATTTAGTTCTCTAGCGGGTAGGATTATCAAAGCTGCCTAAATATGATTCGTTCCTGGGATGAAAAAGAGCACAGGCGAACCTGCAACAGAGCACATGGAAATTAATGCCCTGCCTGCATCAACCAAAACCGGGAAAACTCGCCATTTTTCAACGACACAGCAGCGCGTCGGTAAAAGGTAGGTCGTGGAGAAGCATTACCATCCATGCGGCAAGATTCCATTCGCTCCATGAGCGAGGAATCTAGCTGACGTGGAGGTAATGCTTCTCCATGGTGAACGCCTACGGCGTAATTAAATTGTATTATCTTTGTGATGATTTATAATTTAGGACTAAGACACTATGCTATTAAAATTGAGTAACATTATTAGTGTTTGTTATTAAAATGACAAGATATTATTATTAAATTTTATTATCTTTATAATTTATGACTATGACTAAGATATTATATTATTAAAATTGAGTAACACTATTAGCATTGGTATTGCATGGAGAGTAGGAGTAGTGAGGTACTTACAATCCGGTATGAGGAGATGATGTAATCCATAACTTTATGTAACCTTATGTAACATGACATTCATAAAAAAATGCAAATGATGTTGGCTTAAACAAAAATAATTAAATTATATTGATTTGATCTTAAACCTAGATATATGAAGAATCTAGTAACATGATGTTCCTATTAAAAAAAATGCAAGTGATGTTGGCTTAAACAAAAAATATAAAATTATATTAATTTGATCTTAAACCTAGATATATCAAGAATCCAAGGGATCAAATATCTTGATGTGTAATTTTTTTAATCTGTAAAAACTTTAAGATTAAAAAAAATTACACCTCAAAAAAAATTGGATCCCTCTCGATGCTTGATAAATCCAGTTTAAGGTGGATCTATGCCGGTGTTATTAAAATTGTCTAACACTATTAACATTAGCATGTGATCCATCACTTCGATCGGCGTGGAGATTTTGCGTAGTAGCTTATTCTCCAATGGCCGGAGTTTACGCAGCCCATGTTAGGGCTCGGCCTGACTGTGGGCTTCGGTGGTAGGTTCCAGATCGCCACAGAGTACGAAGAGAGCTTGGATCTAGGATCGACCATGGCATCATCCAAAGGGGGAGGATCCCCCTCCACACCCGTGGATCGCCCCAGCAATTTACAGATACCCACCTCGCTTCCAACTAGTAACAGTATTGTTGCAAAGAAATCCATGGAAATAGACAGGAAAAAGACCCGAGGAGGATGCTTACCCAGATCTGCTGAGAACCCATCTCTGTAGATCACCTATGACAAGCTCTAAACTCGGGTTGAACAATGGAAGGAGAAATCCCTTATCAGGAAATTCATTGGCATTTGGCCAAAAGAGAAAGATCTGATACAGTGGATCAAGATCACCTGGAACCCCAAAGGCCATTATGATCTACACTTGGGAGCTAAAGGATTCTTTACTATTATCTTTTTTAACCAGGAAGATTGTGACTGTGTCCTTATGGGTGGCCCTTAGTTCTTTTATTCGCCCGGGTTATTCCTGCGCCCCTAGAAGGAGAGGTTTAACCCTGATACAAAGGATCTGAGTATTGCTCTGGTCTGGATCCGGATTTACTCACTCCCATGTGAGTACTAGGAGCCTAAAATATTGGAGGCCATTGGGAACACCTTGGGGAAGTTTGTGAAAGTTTTAGAACATACAAGGCTGCAACGATACACCACCTATGCTCGCATTTGTGTTTACATGAACCTCTCCAAAGATCTTCCAGAGGCTATCAATTTGACTTGGGAAGATGAGGATTGGGTCCAGATTCTAGACTATGAACAACTGCCTTTTCGGTGTTGACAATGCCTTGAATATGGGCATCTGAGTAGGGACTACCCGACCCTAAAAAACATTGTCTCTCCCCCCTGGAAAAGAAAGAGAAAGAAAAGGATAATGAGGGTTTTACACAAGTTCAAACTCGCAGAAGGCAAAATAAAAAGACCCCTCATCCTCCTCCCGCAAAACAGAATACCGACAAACAGAATCAGAGCGGGAATAGGTTCACAACTTTGAGTAACATGGAGATCGAGGATGATGGTCCTCAAAAGGATAAAACTACCACTGAGGAAGGTAATCCATCCAAAATCAGGCCTATAAAGGAGATCGTGGAAATCATGGAGGAAGAAATGACTGAGGAATACGAAGATATGGACCTAGGTGAGTTGGATCTGGATGAGATCGAGAAGGAATGCAACAAAAAAGGGCAAGGTTATGTGTCCCGAAGGCAGCTGGAACTTCTTGAGCAGGCTATCCTTAAAACCAAAGTGTCCCCACAACTGGGTATAGATAAGGATCCAATGAAGGGGAGAAAAAGGAAACAACCAGAGGAAGGGGAAAAACAGGGACGAAAGACGAATTGACAGAGAATTGCGGAGATTGGGACTAGACTTGTCGAATCATGATAGCACCCAACAATAAGGGCGACCTTCTATGAAGTATTCAAGAGTATCTAATGAATATTATAACCTGGAATATCCGTGGGGTTAATAATACAAGGAAAATGAAGACCCTAAAGATGAGGTTAAGGAAGGAAAAACCATATGTTTTATTCTTGCAAGAAACAAAATGCAGATCGAAGACTATGCAGGTTATAGTAGGGCAACTTTGGCGGGGAAGTCAGGTAATTGCTAATGATGCCCGGGGAGCAGCTGGTGGAATTTCCATTTTATGGAACCCCATGGCAATCTCCCTTACCTACTTTCGTGATTCTAGGTTCTCTATTAGGGTCGATTTCAAACTTGATAATTTTAAGGTAAGAGGTATTCTAACTAATGTCTATGGTCCCAGTGTTTCATCCCAAAAACCTGCTTTCTTATCCTTCTTATATATGGAATCCCATGAGAATGAAGGTTGTCTTTGGGTTATGGGAGATTATTTCAACATGGTCACTTCTTTGGAAGAGAAGAAAGGAGGAAGGTGTAGCATGGATGCAGCCAATATATCCTTCAAAAACTTTATCCAGGAGAATGGTTTGGTGGACATCAAGACAAGGAATGGTTGGTTTACATGGAATAATAAGAGAGGTGGTGAGCATCACGATGCCTCCCATTTAGATAGATTTCTTGTTCTTGAGGCTATGATTACAAGGGACATGGAAGTGACTGCTCTAGTCCTCCCCTCGGCTGGCTCCAATCATTGGCCAATAAGTTTGGTTTGGGATGATGGTGGTCCCCCCATTAGACGTCCTTTTCGTTTTGAACAATTCTGGCTTGAACATAAGCACTTTAAAGATCTTGTCAGTAAATGGTGGGAGGCGTTGGAACCTATTAGGGGCACCTTGATGTACCAATTCCAGCAAATTGAAAGCAAAAATCTGTACCTGGAATAAGGAGGAATTTGGGAACATATTCCAAGATCAACAGTATCTAACTGAACAACTAGAGGAAATTCAGAGAGAAGGCATGAATTCCAGGTACTCTCAGTACCTGAAACTTCGTGAGCAAGCTACCCTTGATCAAATTAATGCTCGGGAACGATAAGAGGAGATCTTGTGGAAGCAAAAATCCCACAATCAGTGGCTCCAGGAAGGGGAGAGAGAAACAAAAAATTCTTCCACCACTCGGTGATTCAGAATCGCCAAAGGCCTGAGATCTCCAAGTTAAAAAAAGATGACGGGAAGTATATAGAAACCAGGGAAGATATGGAGGATGAGCTTGTCTAGTATTTTGAAACTATCATGAAGGAAAATCAGCAGGATAGATCTGCCCATATCAGGGTGGTCACTAGACACATTCCCCTGCTAGTGACTGATGCCCAGAATGACATATTAATGAATCCTGTGGAATTCTAGGAAGCTGAAGATGTTGTCAATCAAATGAAAGATGGGAAGGCTCTTGGACCTGATGGGTTTACCACCAACGTTTTTCATCATTTTTGGGATCTAATCAAAGAGGATGTCTGGAGAATTGTGGAGGAATCATGTAAGAATAAAGGAGTCCTCAGAGATCTCAACTCCACCTTTATCACTCTCATCCCCAAAGAGGAGGGCAATGATTCCCCATGGAAATTCATACCTATAGCACTCTATAATGTCATTTATAAGATCATTACTAAAGTGTTAGCTAACCGGTTGAAACCTCTCATCCCTGACCTAATTGCCCCGTAACAGTCTGGATTTGTGGAAGGGCATCAAATCTTGGATGGTATCATTTTAGTCCATGAAGTTATCCATTCTCTGAAAACCACTAAGAAACCTGGTATGTTGTTAAAATTGGACATCTCCAAAGCCTACGATAAATTAAGTTGGCAATTCTTAAAAGAGATACTTGCAGCGTCTGGGTTCCACCAGGATTGGGTCCATTGGATTATGAATATCACTTCTACCGCCTTCTTCTCTATCCTTCTGAATAACTCCCCTACCAGAACTTTTACTCCTTCTTGGGGGATTCGAAAAGGAGATCCTTTGTCCCCTTTCCTGTTTATCCTCATGGCAGAAGGGTTGAGCAGAGTTATCAAAGACCGAATTGTTAAAAGGGAGCTTAAGGGTCTAAATCTCCATCCTTGATAGGAGACGATTTCACACCAACAATTTATGGATGACACCATGTTGATGGGGCATCCTTCGGTGCAAGAAGCGAGGGTCTTAAAGAACTGCTTGAATTATTTTTCCAAAGCTTCTGGGATGGAAGTGAATGACACTTAATCCCAAGTTTTCTTTTTCAATACCACAAAGATAAATCAGAGGAATATTCTTTGTATCCTTGGCTTCCGAGGGATTTCCCTTCCATCCAAATATCTCGGTGCTCCTCTTGCTGATGGGGTGATTCGGAAAGTCTCCTGGGAGGATCTCCTGGAGAAATTAAGACAGAAACTGGATAAATGGGATTTCGGTTCTCTTAACATGGCCAATAGAATTGTGCTTGTGAAATTTGTTCTCCAAGCCATGCCTATTTATATTTTTTCCACCTTGGCTGCCCCTAAATCGGTTCTCAAGCAAATCAGATCAACTCAACGACAGTTCCTATGGGGAGGTAATCAAGAAAAAAACCAATGGGATTTGGTTAGCTGGGACACTATTTGCAAACCAAAAGTTCTGGGGGGTCTTGGGCTAGGAGATCTGGAGAAGAATAGTGAAGTTCTTGGTGCAAAGATCTAGTGGCTCTGGGTGTCACACAAAGAGGAGCCATGGGCCAAAATATGGCACAATAAGTATGCCTTGGGGAAACCCAAACAAGATCTGATCAGATTCAATGAAAACCTACTGGGATCCCATATATGGAATTATTCCCATAAAAACAAAAGGATTATCCAAATTCATATTTTTTGGGAAGTCAGGGAGGGGAAGGATACAAATTTTTGGAGTGATTCCTGGCAACAGATGCCATGAATCATTAACCAGCAAGGACTCCATAGCAGCTGGTCTCGTGCCAAGGATCTGGGCCTAACTAAAGACTGCCAATTTTGGAAAGAAGAATAGGTTGATGAGTATTTTCGTGAATGGAAAACACAAAATTGGTGGGACCAACGTTTCCCAGGGGACGAGATACCCAATATTATGGAAACCCTGCTGGATTGTTGTATTTGAATCCAGAACCAACCGGATAAATTTAGATGGGGGTACCAAACAAAAGGAATTTATTCCACTAAAGAGGCCTATGACATGCAGTTTAACCAAGAGGATCCATATCTTGGGTTGGACTGGAAGTTGGTCTGGGAATTTAACCCTTGGCCCAAAATATGAACCTTCATCTGGCTAAGTTCTTACATGCGCATGTAGACGAGAGAGAACCTCATAAGAAGAGGCATGCATGGTCCCTTTTGGTGTGTTCTTTGTGAAGGCGAGGATGAATCTATAAACCATCTCTTAGATTCTTTCCCTTGGGCCTCTTCTCTTTGGGATTGGGGGGCGGTAATCTTCAAAACGACGGACAGGGTCAGAGGGAAACCCGCCCAAACTATCAAAAATTGGGATAGGGAGGCATTCAAAAACCCCGTCATCCTTAAGATTTGGCTCATGTTCCCAGGCTCTCTAATGTGGGCTATATGGAAGGAGCGAAATGGCAGGATATTTGAGGGTAAAAAGAATTCTTTGCAGACGGTCTAGAACCACGTCAACAAGTATATTTAGGAAACCATTAAAATTAGCCAGTGGGAAGACCGAGACTGGGAAATGGACGACCAAGAAAAATAGATTCTCGCAGGATGGGGTTTGGACTATTCACCAGAGAACTGGATACGGCTTCAGGAATGACCAGCGACTCATGTTAGTCCAAGTCTATGGCACCCTCCTCCCAGGGGCCATTTCAAGCTAAACTTTGATGGGGCTTCCAAAGGAAACCCCAGTTTGGCCGGATTTGGAAGAATTATCAGAAATAGTTAAGGAGTTGTGCTTCTATACTTCTACGAGAATATTGGCGTCGACACCAACAATGCGGTTGAACTTGAAGGTTTATTGCATGGAATCAAAATTTCCATCCGCAACCACTGGGAACCCATGGTCATTGAAGGGGACTCATACGTCATCATCCATATGGCCAAGAAGATACAGGGTGGACAAACTGTAGACAAGGTTTTAAAGAGCTGGCGTTTGATGTCCCGGGTCGAGTGTCTCACGGACCTCCTCCGTGGCTGCCACGCTTGGTCTTTCACCCATGTTAAATGTGATGGTAACAAGGTGGCTGACCTATTAGCCAACATTGGGGAATGCAACAGGGAAAGAATGAATGAAGGACAAATACCAGACGAGGGACATAATGACTGGAAAACCCAATGCACCCACTTGGCAGCTAATGACATAAGGCTGTTCTAGAACTCGGTAGGTAGCACGTGTCCAACGTCGGTCACCATGATGAATGCCCACCTGTCTAGCCCGATTAACACCTGTGGGCAGTCCAATCAACATTCATCCTATGAAGTCAGTGCTTCAGTATCTAATCGGGACATAACCTCCCATGATTTCACCCCGATTCTCAATTATGGGCAAATCCTGCAACCTCCTTCGACCATTGAAAGGAAAAGTACTCAGCGTCAGGCAGAGTAGTCGAGAGAGGTACGAGTTTTTCGTGCAACCCATCAGCATGATGAATGGATTTATCATGGTTATCGGTTTTCGCTTGCATCGTTCAACTATTTATTCTAAGTGATCCCCTAGGCCTTGCATTCTGTATGATGTGGATAGTATCGTTGGGAGTTTTAAAGTAAGAATTTGGTGTTATCCTCTTCCAGGAGTGACTGGTGAGATGGATCCTAAGTGTAATGTCAGTAAGGGTAAAAAGGTTGATGGGCGGCGGAAAAATACTCGTGATCTTTTGAAATCAGGGTAGACGACCCAGTTTTTTCGCTAGCGAAATCCTCTGATTATTAGGGAGGAAATCGAACATGTTGAGAAGGACCTATGGGAGCAGGTTAAAGCCCTGGATATCGACACTATCAGAGAAGAGGTTGAAGAGTGGATAAGTGATCCAGGGACTACCGCTGGTTGTCTGTCTGTCTATGATAGTACAATTACCACCTATTGGGTTAATAAGGATCTCCTCACCCATGTCATGATGGACAGGGAAAATAAGGCTTTGGGTGAGGCCGAACCGGAACGCGCCTGGAAAGCGCATTTGGAGGATAATCACTCTATGCGCCGCACAATTGACCAAAATGCTCATAAATTGGGCCTTTCTTCGAAATCTACGACTGCTACTATTGGTACCTATGCGCCGCGTCTTCCACTCTCTTGTCCTCTTGATGGTCCAGCTGGTCAACTTTCTCCTACATATGACAACAAGCTCGACGGCCTCCACTCGGGAACTATGATCCAAAAGAATGTCACTCCAAATTGATTGGTTTTCGGTTCGGTTTTTTGATGATTACTGTTTAATGGTCTCTCTTTTTTGTTACTTTAGTTTGGTGCTAACAGGCTTCACCTATAGTAGGCATCTTTGTAATTTTCTCTCCAATTTCAGTTGTAATATCCTGTCTGTTTGTTTTTCGGGTGTAGTCTGTAGACCTTTTTTTGAGACAGTCTTTACTATGGGTTTATGTAACATTGTCAAGGGTTTAGATAGGTTCTGTGTAGAAGTATCAGAAGCACTTTTGTTTCATGCTAAAAGTTGGTGTGACAGAATATCTGGGCATGACAGGCCCTATGAGACTTGATCTCTTTTTGTAATGAAGATTCCTACTTAATATAAAAAATTTCTTGCTTACAGAAGAAAAAAAAAAAAAAATTAGCATGTAACATATAGATTATGTATATAATGGGATTTTGGTTTATGTTATTATTTTGAAAAATGTGAAAATTTATTGTCAAAATATTTAGACTTGTGAAATAGTTAATTTAAAATATAGTTTAGAAATTTGCTTAATTTAATATTATATATAGAGAGAATATATAATCAATATATTTTTATCTTAATTTTAAAGTTATTAAGTGTGAAAAGGAATTAAATCTTTGACGTGTATTTTCTTCTTCTTCAAATTTTAAGATTTGCATCTCAAATGATTTGATCCCTTTCAACACTTAATAAATATGAAGTTAAAGTACATCTATAATGTTTTATTTTATTTTTCATACGAAAAAATCCATAATTTTATTATTCACAAAAAAATACATTCCTCTAAACCATAATCCTCTCTAGAGATATCTTATGCTAGTGTATCTAACAATTATGAAAACTAGATGATTATGCATCACTATTTCTACATATTGTAATCCCCGCTCAAAATACAGTTCAACCATATATCATAAAAAAACTGATATTACATGGATGTCAAATATATCAGCAGGACTTATTGGCTCCAAATCACCATTAATGTATCATAGTTTAAAATTAGCTCAAACCATATCTCCATTGTTTTTCCTCAATCTACAGTCATCGTAACCAGTCGTTCCTAAAAAATTATTGATGTTATGCATAGTTGTTATCTGATATGTCTTGCTCATGGAGGATCACAAAATGATGTATGGAAATAACTAGTCATAGCTCCTAATAGCTCCTCAGATATATGCCACCCCCCTGCTTCATGTTCATCCCATGCTTGGATAGAAAATCAACCTCATTGTTCCTTTCCCTATAAACGTGAGAAAAGGTTACCACCTCCATACATAATTTTAAACGATTTGTCTCCTCCAATATTGACCTAGAAAAATGTTGTGACAACTCTTTTCTTTTATGATCTAGTCAATAATGAACTTCGCATCCCCAAAGACTTGTAGCTGCTTGATGCTTTTTTCCACTACTAATAATAACATAATCCTAAGTACACAAAACTATACATAATTGTTTGTTCTCAACCCCAACCCAACCCTATATTTGTACTTATTGTCCTTTGACAAGTGTAGCACTCCTCCAACACCACTCAAACTGTGATCTCTCTATGCAGTACCATAAAAAAATGGCCATGGGATATTCCAATTTATCTCTTCTTCTTTCACTTGCCGAAGTGTGATAATATTGCTTACTTGAGGAAAGCTATGAATAATGGCTAGGCATTGACTTTCACATATGAAAGGAGAGATAAAGGAGTCTTCAAAGAGACTACGGTTTCTAGCAATCCAAAATTTCCAGGCCATAATAAGTGGAAAGTCCCTAAATTCTCGAAGCCTTGGGTTAAGAAACCAGATCCTGAGACAATCATGGACTTATGCACTTTCCCATGGACATATCATCTGAATTAATAATTCTAGTTCATTCCATAGATGAATAACATACTTGCATTCCACAATCATATGATAATTTGTCTTCTTGGCATTTTTTCACAGATAACATCTACTTGGCCCCACCCTATTCCTTCTTTACAAATTATCCTAGGTCAACAATTTATTGTGAAGGAAAAACCACATAAGTATTTTTTCCTTGGATGGGCAATTGAAATTCTAGACTACTCACCACCACCAAGTTGGTTCCACCTTTTGATTCGACACCATCAATGTGCCATAACCCAATTTTGGGGAGTAGCAACAATGAATATGCTCATGCCCAGACCAAGGAATCCTTCACCTGTCAAATTCTCACATGACATCAATTTAATTGATTAGTATAGGCCTTCCATTGTATGCCATCTTCATCCCTGAAACCTAGATAATATGTGCTCAACCAACCTTAACCCAACAATGAGGAATCCGCTTGATCAACAAATTGGTTCAATGTAAACAACCCTATGAATCTAAGATGCATCACTATGTGCAACCACATAGAATAAAAAATACCACTCCCTATCCAAGGTTCCTCCCCCACCCGAACACTCTCCTCATCTCCCACCTTCTATGCTAGTCAATTATTGATCACGTTAAATGCTAACATTCCAGCTTTCCAAATGACAAAAACATTTTGTATGGATTTTGAAGACCTACGAATCCATTCAAGAAGTGATGTCGGTTCAATATATTTATGAATAAATGATTCTTTCCAAAGCCCTGATCCACTAATCAATCTCTATGTACTCTTTGTTTACAAATCCTTTGAAAAGAAAAAAATATTTGTAATGCCCCAGACCCCCTAACACTTAGGAACTGCTAATGCTTGTTGTTTGATCCATACAGTCCCCTTCTGCTGTAATATTCCTGACAAAAAATAATGAAAGATTAATTTCCTAATAAAATCCAAGACACCATGAGGGATCCAAGAAAGGGTCATTCAATACATTGGAGTTGCCTCCAACACAAATTTTGCTAGCACTAGTCTCCATGTTTTGGATAACCATCGATAGCTTCAATTGGAAATATGTTTCTTGTACTTAGCTACTAACCAGCCCCGGTCCTTTTTTAACATATGAGACCAGCTTCAGATGAAACCCGAGATAATTCATCCCACTATCAAAATCAAACAGCTTGTACTGGAATAAAATCATGTATCTTGACATTTCCTCCACCTCAATACCTTCACCTACAATATTTTATTTCCCTTAATTCACCTTCATACCCGTGGCAGAATAGAATAATTATAGTATAAAGGAAATTTTTTCCATGTCTCTGCATAATCCATCACCAAAGATTAAAATATCATCGACGAAGAGAATATGGGTGAGCCAAAACTTGCCACCAATATTAACCTCTTTAAAACTACCATTCCTTTTTGTTGTTAGGATTTACTTGCTGATACCTTCTACAAATAAGAGAAAGAGTAATGGGACAAGCATACAACCCTCCCTAACTCTTCGTGTTGGTATAAAGAAACTAGATGCTACTCCGTTAACCATAATTAAGAATGAAATATATGTAATACATCCCATAACCCATTTTATGAAGGAACACAAAACCCCAACTAAGTAATCACCATCCTCAAGTACATCCAACTTACCCTATTGTATGCCTTCAAGAGATCAATTTTAATTACCACACTTTAATTTTTTGTTCTTATGTAATGTAAGCTCTCCCATGCTACATCGATAACATCATGGATCTTCCTTCATGGAAGAAAGCCGAAATGTTCATGGTAAATACCTACATATAACAAGGGTTTAATTCTTCTAGCAATGATTTTGGACACTAACTTATAGATGGTATTACATAAGGAAATAGGAGAAATTCATCAAAAGTGCTCGGGTTATCAGATTCCAGGACCAATGCAATAAAGGTGGAATAAAATGTAGCTAAAATATTCCCATTCCTTCTAGTTTCCTCAACCACTTGTAATAGATCATGCGCCAAAACCTTATACAGCCCTATGTAAAATTCGATCGGTAACCTATCAGGACCAACACTTTTTCCTTCTTGAACTTATGAAGTACCTCCTATATCTCTTTTCTAGTAACTTTCTTCATCAATATGCATTTATCAACTTCTTCTACAATTCTAGGAAAAAATTGAGCGATTCTAACCACCTCTATTATATTGTCAGGACCCTCCAATTTGAAAATACCATAGAAGTGGTCAATCCCCATATTTGTTATTTCTTCAAAACTATTAATTTCAATTCCTCATTCATTTTTTAGTTTCCATATCGTGTTACAATTCTTCCTATGGTTTACATAGTGGTGTAAGAACTTTGTGTTTTCATCCCCCTTATCCAACCATAGGCCTCTATGCTTAAGTCTCCATTATGCTTCCCGATATTCCGATATATCTCCCTCTGCCTCTTCTCCAACTCCACTACAATAGTATTTGACTCTTCTGATACAGATCCCTTACCTTCCACATAGTTCCATTCTATTAGGCAAGCCTTGATTTCATTTAAATTTGTATCCTTATAATCCTCATGTTAGATGACCACTCAATAGATACCTTTTTTGCTCATTTAATATTCTTTAAAAATTGGATAGAAGTTGATTCCGAACTAGTAAAATCATGAGCATCCCAAGTATACTTGACAAGATTAACAAAACCCTTATCATTCAACCAAAGAGAACTATATTTGAAGGGAGCAGACAGTTTAGTCCCAACAACGGTTATTTCCAATATGATTGGAAGATTATTAGAATAATCTTCAGCTCCAACCCATTGTTTGAACCTAAAAGGTAGATCCAACATACCTTCACTTACTAAGAATTGATCAAGGAGTTTCGTTATTCTGTCCATCCCCACTCACCTATTGCTCCAATTAGGTTTGGTCTTAGAAGGTTATATATCTAGTAGCCCACAAATATATAGCTTCCATAAGAAATAACAAGATAAGAAATCCTGTTGTGCAAACTGATCCCAAATATCAAAACAAACCAGCAAAAAATTCAGTTCCCCCCAAAAAACGAGATTCTTATGTTTCATTAGGTCCTTTGGTAGCAAGATATCCCATAATGCCATTCTATCATAATAGGGACCATAAATATTTGTGAAAAGGAGTTCCTTCCCCATCTCTAGTGAATACAAGACCATACCCAAAACTGAATCCATAGCCCAAGAATTGGATAGTAACATTCCCTAGCTATGCCATCCTATAATCAAACCCCTGGAATGAACTTTAGCATAATTAAAGAAAAAATCGCAACCTCCAATAATCTTGATTAACTCCTTTAGAAATTTCCCTCCCTCGCTCATTATCTCCTAGAGAAATAACACATTAGGTTTTACAACTTCAATCAATCGACGAATGGCTAACTTTTTTGAGGGATTATCCAACCCTCTACAATTTAAAGAGCACATAATCATGATGTAACATGTACCAAGGAATCTACTTATCTAAGCACCCCAACAATTGTTTTCTGTGAACCAGATGCCACCTCCTAATAAACTTTTTATGATCCTTATGAAGAAGGGATTTCAAACCTCTACCCTCAGTTTGTACACATCAGGATTCATTCCTACCCCCCCTAAACCAATCGGGTTTGTGGCCTCGAAATCCCCCTTACGTAGTCTGAGATTATGCTTATAATTGTCCTCCACCAAGATCTTAGAAGTTTCCATGTAATTTCCAATAGCATCACTAAGAGACCTATGCTCTAAGCATAACTTGAATGGAGAACCCAATCCACACACTATTGTCAAATATTTTAACTTCCCAAAACTCTGATCACAAGGAATTCCAAAATGTAATGGAATAAGGTCCAGTAAATCCTTACATGAGTTGTTCTCATATGGGATAGAGTCCACCAGCAAGTTGTCTTCATGAAACAAGGAATAGCGAGCATTGACAAACTCATCAATTGGCTCCTTTGCCTCCAAAGATGGCACCTTGACCCTCTGTCAATACATTTAAGAAACTTGAAAATTGTCCATTGTTCTCTGATCCTAACTCGGTGAAACTATATTTTCAGGAGCCTCATAGCCCAATTGCGTGGGAGTATACCGTTTATTCTTGATCAAAATGTTCTCTAACTCCTTTAGAACCCACACTCTCTCCCTAATGGAACAACCGTCCACAAGGTGACCATATATATGGAATTTGTTGCATTTGAATGGTATACCTTGATAGCCCAAGGTTTGTATGTGCATATGTACACCTTTATGAAGAACAATGTTCTCAACAAGCCCCTCTTGAAGGTCCAAAATCACCAAAATCTTAGCCAATCTCATCTGACCAGTAGTGAGATATGACAAGTCCGCCTCTACAAAATTGCCTAATGAATTCCTAGAAGCCTTGAATATGTCATCTGACCAAAATTCAAAGGGAAGGTTCAACATCTTGATCCAGACCAAGTCTAGGTCGTTTCACTTTGTAAACGCATCAAACAATGGTGACCACCTCTTGACAAAGAGATCAGTAGAGTCCCACTGCCACAAGCCTTTGTAGATACTTACTGCATCCTGAGCAGAGTTGAACTAGAAGGTGGCTCAACCCCGCGATAGTATGAAGGAGACTATGTCATAACCTAAAATGTACTCCACATCTTGGAAAACCACTCTGTAATACCCTAGTTTTTAAGCCCCGGACTTATGGTCTTTTATTTGACTATGGACTTATGTTTTGTTTGTTAATGTGACTATGGACTTATAATTATGTGATTATGGACTTTGGCATTATTATTAATGTTAATGTTGTTATTGTCATTGTTATTATCATTGAATGTTGTTGCCATTAATGACATACACAAATGGCTCATCAAAGGTAACTAAAACAATATGGGAGACCATGGATTACATAGTGTGAGGGGACATCTCTAACACTTTAGAACTTTTTGTTGGATTGATTTTGTCCATCCTAGTTCATTTTGTGCCTTGGTGACATTAGTAGTGTTGGTCACCCAAACATTGTACAATGGACCCTATTTTTTATTTGTATGGACTATGGAGTTACTATTGCACTTTATGCATACCTTAGTGGTGATCCAGATAGATATAGGTGGCCACCCACCTATTCCACTGGCTCAAAACAGTCTTTCATTCCGACAGTTTTCTTGTAATTTTTCTATAGTTTTTCGGCTCCCGAACTTCCGGGGCCGCTTGAGGCCCTAAATGACGTTTTTTTTGGAGATTCCGGGGGAAAAATGGTTTCCAATGGCATGTATTTACCCCCAATCAAAAGTTGTATAGCTCGGATAGACCTTTCCAACGGGCTATCGCGCGTCCCAAACGAAGATCGTATACAAAAGTTATGACCCTGGGAAGTTGACTGTTCAACTAACCACCTTGGGGCCGCAAACATTATGATGATTCATCTTCTAGGGTTATGTTTTTGGATGATTAGGGTTCTTACCCTCATGATTATGATAAAGAGGCTCTTTCATCCTCTTCTTGTACTCAGCTTGTCATGAATGAATGTATCCGCCACATCTCTTCTCATAGATATAGCTACCACCATTCTAGCTGCTTTTATTTTACAGTTTGTTCTATTTCATTCATTTAATAGAATCAAAGTTTATTGTATCATTGAGTTTATTGCCATATATCTTTGTATGTGAATATATATATGATATTTCATTTCATTCTCACATAAATCCGGATCAGTGGTATCCGAGCCTTCTACTCTTGTGATTTCTCAGTGCATGTCCTCGACAAGATCTAAATATCGAGAGCTGGATCTCGAACTAGTTGAGCTTGGGGATCCTCATCGACCCAAGTAGGCTCCCATGGCAGGATAAGAAAAGAGAGATGAAGGATCAAGATATCCTATTAAGTTGTTGCTCGAGGAATCCATTGCATGATAGAGGAACGAGATGATGGATAATTTCGCACAGATCCTTCGAAGGATGCCGATGGCGACAGATGCACCTTTAACGAGCAATCATTTCGGGGGTGAGACTCTTTTCAAGGTACATGTTAACTTTGGAATTCCCCTATTTGAAGGAAATATAGATGCAGACGCTTTAGATAAATGGTTGAATCTATTAGAGGGTTACTTCTTTGTTCAAAAATTTTTCGACAGCGAAAAGATCACATTCGCGCTCCTTAAGTCCCTTCCCCATATTAAAGACTGGTGGGACGGGTACTGCGAGAGGCATGCAAGAGACGATTCTGAACTATTCAGGATAGACCCCACTTGGGAGGATTTTGTCGATGTCGTCAAGGAATAATTCTACCCTTTCGGAAACTATGATGACCAGTACACCAGATGGACGAATTTGCTCCAGGAGAGGGACCAAACAGTCCTAGAGTTTACCAACATGTTCCATACCTTGCACTCCAAGCTGGGTATTCGAGACTCTAAAAGAAACTTGGTCCTAAAGTACCGCAATGGAATGCACAGGTACATTCAGATAGAGATGGATTTCCTAGACATATCCTCACTAGGAGTATCTTACAGATACATCGTCAAGATCGAGCAGAAGTTTAAGCAAAAGAATAAGAGTGATTTTGGGTCTGCAAATCAGCAGCAAAAGCCTAGAAAAGGTGGCCCCAATTCACAGGGAAAAGGACAGAGCAAGGACGGCCAAAGCCCCGACAACCATCCCAAGCCGCAAGAAAATAAGGGTAATGGGAAATCAAAGAAGGGCACTAGCAAGTGGTGTGAATTCCATAATAGCTCTTGTCAAAACACTGATGAGTGCCGCTCAAAACAATCCTTGTTGGCCGAGACAAAATCCTCGGATCCAGACTATGACTCAGAACCTAATGGAGAGACAGAAAATGGAAAGCAGATCATTGACGTGGAACCTAGCACCACCATCGCAACTGCAAAGATTCAACCAGAAGAGTCAAAATAGCCAGAGGAAGGGGAGCGCCTCTTCCATTCACAATTGTGGGTGCAAGGAACTCCGCTACACTTCATTGTTGATAGTGGTAGCCAGAAAAACCTCATCTCGGCTGAGGTCGTCAAAAGATTGAAGCTTCCGACGGTTCCACATCTGCAACCTTACAACATCAGTTGGCTGAGCCAGCGACAAGACATCCGCGTTAGCCAACAGTGTCGCCTTTCCTATGGGATCAAGCCTTTCAAAGATGAGGTAATGTGTGATGATGCCCTGCTTGAAGTTTGTGATGTTCTTTTAGGATAACCATATATGTGGAAACGTCATGGTGTGTATAAGTCTATAACTCGTAGTGTCATTATTAATTTGGGGAAGAAGCTCTACAGGATACCATAGACACTTCCCACCACTGCAGTGTCCCTCATCACAGCTAAGTAGTGCAGAAAGGTAATTTCCCAGACAGGGAAATTTGTCCTCTTCATGGTTCGTTGTGAAGGTGAACGAAAGATTGCAGAAACATCCAACACCTCCATGCGGAACCCCTCTACGCAACAAAAACAGGTGGACAAGATTGTGGAAGCATACAAATACATCTTCACCACGCCCACCGGGGTGCCAATACATTGCCCTATCATGCATTCAATTGATTTGATACCTAGTGAACCTTTACCTAATGGGCCAGTATATAGGCGTTCCCTCATGGAAAATGAAGAAATCAAACGCCATCTTCAAGAATTGATCCAAAAGGGGCACATTTGACCTAGCTCATCACCTTGTGGGAGGCCAATTGTGTTGGTACAGAAGAAAGACGGGACATGGCGACTCTGTATTGATTACCGATCTCTAAACAAGATCATAGTCCAGAATCGGTATCCCATTCCCCGTATCAACGACCTTCTTGATCAGCTCAAGGGTGCCAAATATTTTAGCAAGATTGATTTGAAGTCTGTCTATCATCAAGTGCCAATTGAGTAGACCGATGTTTGGAAGACTTCCTTCAAATATCGAGAAGGCCTTTTTGAGTGGTTGGTCATGCCTTTCGGCTTGACTAATGCTCCAACAACTTTCATGAGGATGATGGACGATATCCTACGGCTATTCACTAACTCTTTTGTGGTCGTATATCTGGATGATATTCTCATCTATAACAGAACATGGGCAGAGCATCTACAGCATATCCACCAAGTCCTCGGCACCTTGCGCCAGCACAAGTTATATTATAATTTAGAGAAGTGCTCATTTGAGGGTTCAATATTTGGGATACATCATGGACGAATATGATGTTCATGTGGATCCAGCCAATATCCAAGCCATCCATGATTGGCCAACCATGACAACTCTCACAAAGCTTCGCATCTTCCTAGGCCTTGCCAACTTCTATCGCAGATTTGTGTTGGGCTTCTCTAATATTGCTTGGCCCCTTAGGCAGGTGACCAAACGGGGATCTAAGGCCAAGTTCAGTTGGTCCAAGCCACAATAACAAGCATTTGAGGATCTAAAGAAACGCTTGTTGTTAGACCACCCTATTGGGGGTCGGCCATGTGGGTCAAAGGGTTATTAGACCACCCTATTGGGTGTCGGCCCAATCAGCATTATGTTATGTGGTTAAGTTAAGGTCGACCTAGTAAAGGTTAATAATCAATTCAAGCCAAGTATAAATAGAGTGTGGGAGGCACTCTATTTCATCATTTTATTCTCTCTCATACTCTCGGGAGAGTGGCACACTTGTGGAGGAGGAGAAGCTACTGCTAGGAGATGTCTATCTCTTATGCTTGGGTTGTATCATTGCTCTATCTATCTCTGAGGAAGTTATTGGGGTTTTCACCTTTATGGTTTTCCCCAAGTAAACTCTGTGTCTCTTGTGTGCTTGCATTATTGTGTCCATGATTGATATGCTGTAGATATGCTGTACATGTTGTTCTCTCAATTAAGATCCTAGATCAAATTGAATTAAATTCTAAAAAATTAACATGGTATCAGAGCTAGCCTAAAAGAAGGCATGGTATGGCATGTATGACACTTGTTGCAATTGCGAAGCTAGGGCTTGATATAGCAAAAACCAGTCATCGTATAACTTTCGCTATAAATAAATTTAGGAAATGTTTCAGGGTCTGAAAATCGTACAGGGCGAAGCTAATATCCCTATGTACCTTGTGTCCAAAGGACAACCTCTAATTCGTTGTACTTTGTGACTTATGATCTGTACAATATAGGGTTTATGCCTCTTCCAGATCTCAGTCATAAACAGGTGACCTTGGAAAAAAGGTCATAACTTGGGCTAGGAATATCCAAATGAAATTTCGTAAAGGTGACAGGTAGTGTACAGACTGTACTTTCTCAGGTAACTTTTTCAAAGGTCGAAACTGAACCAGTGACACGTGGCATTCCGTACAAGTTCGCTCTCCTGTTTTATCCTATAAACAGGTCACATTGCGAAACTTGGCATAACTCTCTCTCAAAGAATCCATTTGAGGTCAGACCTATGGGGTTGGAAAGATGATAAGTCGAGCTATCACAGGAAAAATTTTCAGACCCTGTGGATCGAAAAGTTCGTAGTTACACCAGAAACAATTAGGTACATATTTATGTCAAAACATAATTATTTTTTAGCACCTTCATTCATGGCTT
The DNA here is from genome assembly GCA_027924585.1 of Larix kaempferi. Classification (NCBI taxonomy): domain Eukaryota; kingdom Viridiplantae; phylum Streptophyta; class Pinopsida; order Pinales; family Pinaceae; genus Larix; species Larix kaempferi. The sequence continues at coordinate 1,457,429 of BSBM01000734.1, read as the reverse complement.
CCGGAATTTAGGGTTTCGGAGAAAGTTGGAATTTTTGTAATCGAAGACTACGGCTTAATGCCACTCATCAAAATCAAAATTTAGAGACCAAGATCAGAATTTTTGGTTGAGTAGAAGGTCGGGCTTGATCAAACCCTAGTTCAAGACTTTGATCGAAAAAGTGGAAAATTAGGGCTTCTGCGAAAATGGAAATTTTTGAAATCTGTGACCACGGCTGGAAGCTCCTCAGAAAAATAGAAGCTTAGAGCTTTGGATCGAACCTTTTGATTGGGAATAACGGTGGGCTTTATCAAACCCTAGTTCGAGGTCATGTCAAGTGAATCCAAAAGTTTCAAAGGCAAATTTGAGGGGTGAAACTTTGCAGTTTTCAAATTATGAGTATACCAGCTTGATCAACTCATCAAGGCGCATATTTCTATCCTTTCGGAAGTTTGAAATTCATAGTTTGAATTTTTAGGGTTTCTCTGACAAACCCTATCCAGCTCCAGATCCAGCTCCTGCAAATCAAGTGGATTGGGTTAATCCTAGAAGAGAATGGATTGGTCACCTGCATAAGTGAGGAAGTTCCTATTTCGGAGGGAGATGAGGCTAAGGCCTTACATAAGAAGATTACAAGCAATCTCGACAGGTATGACTCATCCAGGTGTGTTTCGAGATTTGTTCATGATTAAGTTTATGGTATGCTTGTCTTCATGTTATTACGATTAGTACAATCTTGATTAAATTTAGACTTGTCGTATCACCTTAATAAAATTATGAATGCATGATAGAAGATATTCATTGATTAGGGTGTTGAAACTTATGATTGTACTAATGCATTATGGTGTTGTATGAGGTTTATGTTGTCCTCTAACATGAAAGGTACACCAAGAAAGACAAATCATGTTCTAGTTCAAGAACATATGATCATGGTGACATGAAGACAAATATTCATCCATTGTCATGGATCACTTAGAAGATCTATTTACGAGGTATGTATAACTTGGTTCTATAATGGTTAACCTATGAGATATGCAGGTTACTAGCACAAGTCACGAAGACATCATGTGGGTATGTTAGACACTAACTAGCTAACATATTAATCCAGGTATGTTTTTCCTATATCAAGTTAGAATCCTACCTTGTGATAGGATCTCTTATATAAGTATACATGGCATGATTGATAATGATTATTCATAGGTTTGAATAATCATGGGTGTATGCATATTATGTTTTCTTACCTTAATTGATGATATGACTAACCAGAAGAGTCATGAAAGTATAGGTTTGAGTAATCACCGGTTTAGGCATATTATGTTTCTTACTTTAATTTATGATATGACTAACCATAAGAGTCCTTGAATACTAATGTTTATTATCTGTGTTTGAAATGATCATGACTATACATGTTTACGATTATTGTGTTTTGATAGTATTAATATTATACTAATGAAGGTGTGATTATGTATGAGATCTCGAGGATAACGCAATGATGATACTAATAAGAATGCATAGTGATGGATATAAGTTCAAGGACAGGTAATCCAGGAAGCAAAGATGAAGAGGGAGCACACTCCAGTTGTTCTTGCAAGGAAGCAAATATCAAGAGGGAGCACACTCCAGTTGTTCCTGCAAGGAAGCAAAGATCAAGAGGGAGCACACTCCAGTTGTTCTTGCAAGGAAGCAAAGATCAAGAAGGAGCACACTTCAGTAGTTTCTGCAAGGATGCAGATATTCAGAGGGAGTTGACCACTTCTCACAATCCACATCAGAATGGAGTTGAAGAAAAGAAGCAAAGACTAAGAGAGAGTCAACCCAACAAACAAACAAAGATAAGTATTTGAATTATCATTCCTTGCATATTTTATTGTTTAAATGATATTGTTCAATAATATACTCATGTTCCTAGAATTAGGTTGTGTATTATGCATATTAGAATAGTTGCATTGATGAACAGTATACTACTAATATACATGGGTAAGTGGCCTATGGCACTGTACAACACTCCATTGCTACTTATCTAGAGTGAAACCTCTTTGCTGACATGTTGGGAGTTGTACACACTCTTAACAATGTTCTGGTAGATATTGGAAGGCATCTAGAAAGTTACGGGATATGGATAAATGTTGTATTGAAGCATTGGCTAAGATAACTGCATGACTGTATGACATATTTCTTTATGTGTAATAATTTTTTCTGAAAACTATGAGATGTTTTCTAATCATGCAATTTAACTTGTTGTGTAGGAAAGATAGTATACCATCACCTACAAAAGAAGGACTACAACATTTGTTCAGCAACAAAGTTATCTATTGAAAATATTGAAGATATTGAAGTTCCCAGGATCTGGGAAGAATGCCATGATCGAGGAGTACCAGCCGATCATGAAGATGTTTGGGATGCGGTCCCAAGACCTAAAGGGGAGTCTAAAGTGACTTCCAATAGGATCTACAAGATCAAGCATGCTACAGGTGGTAGCATAGAGACTTTTTCTCCTGTAGCCAGATACACTTCCATTAGATCCGCACTTGCTCTGGCTGCAGTAATGAAATGGAAGATACACCAGATGAATTTCAAGACAGATTTCTTGAATGGTGTAGTTGAAGAAGAAGTGTATGCAGAGAAACCACTTGGTTCTGAGACACATGACAGGGAGTCATATATGTGTAGAACTTGGTATGGTAGGATAGACAACTTTCTATCTAGTTTGGGCTTTACCAAGGGTAAAGAGGATTCCAACCTTTACTACAAGGTTGAGGAAGGAAATCCAATGATACTAATTTTGTATATGGATGACCTGTTTATTACAGGTGAAGATAGATTGATTGACGACATGCAGCAAAAGCTTGCTTCCAAGTTTGAGATGAAGAACTTGTGGATGATGCACTATTTTCTAGGTATGGAGGTGTGGCAGAGTACAGATGGAATCTTCCTTGGACAAGGGAAGTATGTAGTAGAGATCTTGAAGAAGTTCGGGATGATGGACTGTAAGGCCATGGCCACACCTATGGCATCGAACCTTAAGCTTCTGTGTGATGCTTCATCTGATCCGGTTGATGTCACGATGTATCGTCAGATGATTGGGTCCTTGATGTAGTTGACGAACACGAGACCATATATTTGCTTTGCGATGAAAACATTGAGCCAGTTCCTGATAGATCCGACGAGTGTTCACCTAGTTGTTGTAAAGCATATTCTGAGGTATCTGAAGGGTACAGTTGATTATGGGCTCAAGTATGATGCGAATCAAAAGTTTAACCTACAGGGTTGTGTTGATTCAGATTGAGTAGGCAATGCTGCAGATAGGAAGAGCACTTCTGGGTGCTGCCTCAGTATGGGATCAGGTGTGATCTCCTAGTTTAGCAGGAAGTAGTCCTGGGTAGCACTGAGTACAGCCAAGGCAGAGTATGTTGCAGCCTGTTCGGCTAGTTGTGAGGCAGTATGGCTATGAAAGCTACCGTCTGAGTTATTTGATCTACCACTAGAGGCTACTGGTATCTTTTGTGACAACCAAAGTTGTGTGAAGTTGTCTGAGAACCTGGTGTTCCACGACAGGTCGAAACACATAGAGATCAAATATCACTATATCAGGGATATGGTATAGAGAGGAGCAGTGAAGCTCCTGTATGTTGCGATGGATGAGGAGGGTGCAGATGTGCTGACGAAGCCACTAGCTAGAGTGAAGTTTGAGTACTTCAGAGAGAGGCTTGGTGTTCTTCAAATCGATGACACTTCGAGGAAGAAGTGATGGAGACATTTGCTGAAGCCATTCCAAGCATGTTGGAAGGAGGATCCTTCACATGGCAATGGATGTAAGCGCTGGATGATGAGCATCAGGACGATGCTCCAGTTACTGCTCTATATATGTATATACATCATTTATGTATGTATGCATCATGTTGGATGTTGTATATGATCAGTTGGATCATTTGTATGTATTTGTATATGCATCATGTTGGATGCTTGGACCATGTATCTGTATATGTATCAGGTGGATATGTTGTATGATCAGGTAAATCATGTATGTTGATATGTATCAGGTATGATCAGGTGGATCATGTATTTGTATGTGTATCAGGTGGATACATTGTATGATCAGGTGGATCATGTATGATGATATGTATCAACTAGATACTTGGTATGCATCAGGTAGATGCATTGTATGATCAGGATGATCATGGATGACGAGCTTCAGGATGTTTCTCCAGATGACATGCAGCAGGATGATGTAGTGTTGATGATCAAGATGATCATGTGTACATCAGGATGATGTATGATGAGTATCAAGTTGATACTATGTGTCCGTGGAATAGGTTGTGCAGATAAGCATATAATTTGTGCCCTGGGAGATTTGCAGATAATCTTTCGAGGTTTTTCCTATGGCATGTAATTTGTGCCCTGGGATATATGGAAAATGCTCTTTCAAGGTTTTGCTTGAAAGGACATATAATTTGTGCCCTGGGAGATTTGCAGATAGTCTTTCGAGGTTTTTCCTATGGCATGTAATTTGTGCCCTGGGATATCTGGCAAATTTTCTTTTGAGGTTTTGTCCTATGGCATGTAATATGTTCCCTGGGAGATCCAATAGGTTGATCTGTGTGCTCGTAATCAGTCCTGGGATGCTCTTTCGAGGTTTTTCCATGACCACATGTAATTTGTGCCTTGGGAGATCCGATAGGTTGATCCGTGTGCTTGTAATCAATCCTGGGATGCTCTTTCGAGGTTTTGTGGTGACCACATGTAATTTGTGCCTTGGGAGATTCGATAGGTTGAGCCGTGTGCTCGTAATCAGTCCTGGGATTCTCTTTCTAGGTTTTGTGGTGGAGTCACATGTAATCAGTCCTGGAGATCTGGACAGGATGAAAAAGGCCTCAGATGCTCTTTAGGGTTCTTGCTAGCCAAGAGACTCTTTTAAGGTTTTGTGACACACGTAATAAGTCCTAAGATTTCCACAGTATGGCCAGTGATGATGAAGACCTGCAGGTGGTGGGCCTACATCTAGTATGAAAAAAGACTGGCTCTGTAGAACTTCCAATGACGAGTAGATTCAAAGATTGATTGAGATAGCAGCAGTAGTGATGATGACGATTATCCAGTGACGATGATCCAGAGAAGAAGACTTGTGCTAGAAGACCTATGTCGAGAAATACTTTCCTAGTTAAGAGGGAGTGTTGATGTATATGTAACTTCGGAATGTATTTCATATATGTATATTGTACTCCTATAGAGATGCTATTATTCCTCTATACAGAAGTGTTTGTATTCCTATAGAGATGTTATTATTCCTCTATACAGAAGTGTCATCATTTATATTGTAAGTGTCGTAACTTATACTTGATGGGTTATTAGACCACCTTGTTGGGGTCGGCCCTGTATAAGTCATGTGGGTCGAAGGGTTATTAGATCACCGTATTGGGGGTTGGCCATGTGGGTCAAAGGGTTATTAGACCACCCTATTGGGTGTCGTCCCAGTCAGCATTATGTTATGTGGTTAAGTTAAGGCCGAACTAGTAAAGGTTATTAAGCAAGTCAAGTCAAGTATAAATAGAGTGTGGGAGGCACTCTATTTCATCATTTTATTCTCTCTCACACTCTAGGGAGAGTGGCGCACTTGTGGAGGAGGAGAAGCTACTACTAGGAGATGTCTATCTCTTATGCTTGGGTTGTATCATTCCTCTATCTATCTCTGAGGAAGTTATTGGGGTTTTTCACCTTTATGGTTTTTCCCAAGTAAACTTTGTGTCTCTTGTGTGCTTAAATTATTGTGTCCATGATTGATATGCTGTAGATATGTTGTACATGTTGTTCTCTCAGTTAAGATCCTATATCAGATTGAAGTAAATTCTGAAAAATTAACATGGTATCAGAGCTAGCCTGAAAGAAGGCATAGTATGGCATGTATGACACTTGTTGCAATTGCGAAGCTAGGGCTTGATATAGAAAAAACCAATCATCGTAGCACTTTCGCTATAAATAAATTTCGGCAATGTTTCAGGGTCTGAAAATCGTACACGGTGAAGCTAAGATCCCCATGTACCTTATGTCCAAAGGACAACCTCTAATTTGTTGCGGAATTAAACAGCATACCCTTTGGGTCATATGATGTATTTATTGGCATGGATTGGTTGGATGCACATCATGCCATACTGGATTGTCATAATAAAAATTATACTTGCTTGGATGAAGAAGGAAACCGAGTGACAGTCAAAGGTATACCTAGACCGATATCCCTGGGGCAGGTCACATCTCTACAACTAAAGAAGTGTCTCAAGAAAGGATTCCAGTTATATACAATTCATGTGGAGGATCCAAAAGAAGTAAAAGAGCCAGAGCTGCAGGATTATCCAGTACTACAAGAATTTGCAAAAATATTTCAAGAACTGCAAGGACTTCCTCCTAAGAGGGACATTGATTTCTCTATCGACTTGGTGCCAGGAACAATACCCTCATCGAAAGAACCTTATAGAATGGGTACCCAATAGTTAAAGGAGTTACATGTATAGTTAGAAGAACTACTAAATAAAGGTTATATAAGACCCAATGTTTCACCTTGGGGAGCTCCCGTGTTATTTTTGAAGAAGACAGATGGAACTCTAAGACTCTGCAGATGTTATATGCAGTTGAACTAAGCAACAAGTAAAAAAAAGTACCCCTTGCCAAGGATTAATGAATTGTTTGATCAATTGAGAGGATCCATAGTGTTTTCGAATATAGATTTGAGATCAAGATACCACCAAATTAGAATTAAGAATGAGGATGTCAGTAAGCCAACATTTAGAACAAGGTATGGACGTTATGATTTTAGAGTGGTACCTTTTGGATTGACAAATTCACTAGCAATATTCATGTTTTAATGAATGGAGTTTTCAAGAAGCACTTAGATAAGTTTGTTATTGTATTCTTGGATGACATTCTTATCTATTCCAAGACAAAAGAAGAGCATGAAGAACATCTAAGTTAGTAATGCAAGTGCTTAGAGAACATTAGTTGTATGCCAAGCTAAGCGAGTGTTCTTTCTATCAGGGTAAAATTCACTACTTAGGACATATGATATCTAAATATGGTGTTTCAGTAGATCCTGAGAATATAAGGGCCATTATGGAATGGCCAACACCAAAGAATGTATCAGAAGCAAGATCTTTCATGGGGTTAGTTGGGAACTACCGAAGGTTCATCTAAGGATTCTCAAATTTAGCTCATCCTATCACATCCTTGCAGAAGAAGGGTATGAAGTTTGAATGAACTTCAAAGTGTGAAGACAGTTTTCAAAGACTAAAGTAAATGCTTACCAGTGCACCAATTCTGAAAATTGCGGATCCTGAAGGAAACTTTGTTATGTACACAGTTGCATGTAAGTAGGGTATTAGTGGAGTATTGATGAAGGATGAACATGTGATTATTTATGAATCCATAAAGTTGGAAGAACATGAGAAGAACTATGCCACTCATGACTTAGAGCTTGCAGATATTATCCATGCTTTGAAGATGTGGAGACATTATCTAATGGGTAATAAGTTTGAGTTAAGAAATGATCATGATGGGTTAAAATACTTGTTTGAGCAGCCTAATTTGAATGCGAGGAAGAGGATATGGATGGAGTTGTTATGTGAATAGGACTTTGACATCAAGCACATCAAAGGTAAGGAAAATAAAGTAGTTGATGCACTTAGTAGGAAGATACAGGTGATGCATGTAGCAACTATTAACACTAGTACATCATATTTAAAGGACAAGATCATTGAAGCCAATACTACATATGAACATTATCAACAAGTAAAAGAATGATTACGACAAAAGAAAATACCACTGAAATTTGATAAGTATAAGTTGGAAGAAAATGGAATCCTCATGCATAAAGATAGAGCTTATGTGCCCAATTATGGAAGTATAAGGAAGATGGTTCTGAAGGAAATGAATGATGTTCCTTATGCCGAACATTCAGGTTATCAAAAAACAATAGTAGCAGTAAAGAAACAATACTATTGGCTAAGAATGAAGAAACATGTTGTAGAATATATATCTAGATGCATGGAATGCCAATAGGTTAAAGTTTAACATCGACATCCAACATGATTATTACAACCTTTTCCAATACCAGAATGGAAAGGGGATGTAGTGACAATGGATTTCATCACAAATTTGCCTAAGACAAGATTACAAAATGATGCTATCATGTTTTTGGTAGTTAAGTTAACTAAGGAAACACACTTTATTCCAGTAAATGCAACTCACAAGGCAGCTAACATTGCATATATTTACATGAAAGAAGTATCCAAATTACATGGAATTCAGAGAGCTATAGTATCAGATAGAGATTCAAAATTTACTTATAAATTTTTGAAAGGATTGTTCGAAGGATTTGGCACAAGTATGAAAATGAGTACAACATACCACCCTCAGATAGATGGACAAATATAACTAGTTAATCAAGTAATTGAAGACATGTTAAGAATGTATGTGATGGATCAACCATCTAAATGGGAAGATTATTTACACTTGGTAGAGTTTGCTTATAATAATGGATATAATTCCTCTTTGAAGATGATTCCTTTCCACGGGGGCTTCACTCAATAAAAAGCTATCATAGAACATTCGATCGTGGCATATGAAACAATACCCCTAATTTCACTAAATATTGGAAAATACCTTCCAAAATCATTTTTTTTTAACTCCCTCCCAATATGCCTTCCCAATTTAAAAAAAAAAAACCCTATTTTCACTAGATATTGTATGTATCAATTTTTTCATTAACATTTTGTATACCCCTTTATATTTGTACCTAGTACATTGATATGATACGCCTGTTATGACCCCACATGCATTCTACAATGCACCTTGCTTCTTTCGATGTATATCATGGATGCACATTACTTCACCCACAATGCAATTACTCAACCACATATCATTATGATTTGCAACATCTAATGGTCTAATGAAGAGATAGGAGATCACTTCTTATATGTCACTAGAGCCAATGCACATAGTACAATATTTAGATTGCATGTTGCAGTTCCCCAATCGCTGACTAAGCATGTTGTGGGCTAGGTATCCAAGCCCCGAGGGCCTGTAACAAGCTCTAGGAGGCTAACTAAACCTCCCAAGGCCTGTAATAGGCACGAGTGGCTGGGTATTCAAGCCCCTAAGGCCTATCGAAGGCCTATAACAGGCCCTGGAGGCTTAGAGCCTCCCAAGGCTTGGTAACAACTGGCTGAGTGCTATTGGTAACAATTGGCTGTCAATGACCACTATCTCTCAACTATGATCGACTGGAAACCCACTTCACCATGAAACCCCTGGCCTCAAGCATGCCTAAAGACGCGATTTCCCTACTACTGGTAAGCTCGAGCCTTGCCTCAACTCAATTTCTCATCCGGCTGTGATACCGCCATCTCCATTTGGTGGATATTTGTTAGCCTGCCCATATAAAAAATACCCCAAAGTATTTTTGTATTATTACATTAAATAAAAAAACCCTTTGCCCCTTAATATATAAGCAATATAATTTTTAGGTTTTCATGAATATTTAATACCGCAATATGAATAAACGTGATATTATATTTCCTTCTAGTGAAGCCCCCGTGGTCCTCGAGGCCATGTATGGAAGAAAGTGAAATACTCCTATTAGTCGGGATAATCCGACATATAGAGTCATTATTGGACTAGAATTAATGAAGGGTATGGACGATCAAATGGTCAAGATCAAGAAAAATCTAAAGGAAACTCATGACATACAGAAAATCTATGCATATCAGAATAGAACTACCAGGCAGTTTCAAGTTGGAGATCATGTCTTTTTGAAAGTTAGACCCAAGAAGAGCTTCTTAAACTTGGGAAATTGTTCCAAGCTAGCTTCAAGATATTGTGGACCTTTTGAGGTCTTAGCTAAGATAGGACCCGTTTCTTATGAGCTCGCTTTTCCTGCTTGCATTAAAGTACATAATGTGTTTCATGTGTCTTTATTGAAAAAGTATATACCTGATGCTCAACATGTAATTGATTGGAATGTGATCTAGGTGGAACTAGAAGGGGATTTTCTGGTACAACCTGTTTCCATTTTGGGTAGCAAGGTCAAGCTGCTTCAGAATCAACAAATCAGGCAGGTAAAGGTCCAATGGACCCATTACAGTCTCAAGGATGCGACTTGGGAGCTGGAAGATGCTATGAGGAAAGCATACCCTCAACTATTTTGAAAGTTTGGTGTTTGCGACATATATGTAATAAATATGCATCGAGGATGATGCATTGTTGAAGGGGGAGGGGGATGTAATACCCCAATTGTTAAGCCCTGGATTTATGGTATTCTATTTGACTATGAACCTATTTTATGTTTGATAATGTGACTATGGACTTATGATGATTTGGTTATGGACTTTGGAATTATTATTAATGTTAATGTTTTTATTGTCATTATTGTTATCATTGAATGTTGTTGCTATTAATTAAATAAACAACTGGCTCAACAAAGGAAACTAAAAGAGTATGGGAGACCATGGATTCCATAGTGTGAGGGGACATCCCTAGCACCTTAGAACTTTTTTGGGGATGGAGTTTATCCATCCTAGTTCATTTTGTGCATTGGTGACATTAGTAGTGTTGGTCACCCAAGCATTGTACAACAGACCCTATTTTCTATTTTTATGGACTATGGAGTTACTATTGTACCTTATGCATACCTTAGTGGGCCCCTATTTCCTAGTGTGCCACCCTTGGGAGAGATTCCCTCCCATTTAAGTGTTTTTTTTCATTTATGAGCCCTCTCCCTAGATTCTAGGAGTTGTAAGCTACATTTTAGCTTCCACAAGATAGAATTTAGCCCCCACCTCCATAAGTGCTCCCCAGTCCTCTATTCATGGAGATGCTCCCTATTTTTGTGCTTAAAGGTCATTTATGATCCTGTTGGACCCACTCTCTCACCTCACATAACTAGTGCACCCTCCTTGAGATATTATTGGCCTCCACTCCTTGGTTTTTGGTAACTCCTCCTCATGGTGCGAATCAAGAAAAGGGAATCTCCTACTAAGCCACCACTTCACTAATTCGAGTTAAGTCTCCATGATGAAGCTTAACCTTACCTCTCTCCCTAATTCGAGTTGATCCCTTGGGTTAGAGTTGACCTCCTTGTGCTATAAATTCATATGCCCTCTCCTTGTTGAAGCTAATCCCGAGCTTTGGATCATTTGACTTGTGCTATCTCACTATGTTGTGAGTGTTGACATCATTGAGATTGTGTTGAGACCTAGAGTTATTGTAGGATCCTATTAGAGAGAATTAGTCTAGTTGTATGTTTCCCTTTGCTTCCTTGAGTTCACTCTACTAGTTTAGGTTCTCACACAGGAAGCCAGGAAATGGGATGGTGATATCATGAGGGACGAATTAGGTGAAGGGAGTCTCATCCCATATGCGGTGGATATGAACATGAAAGTAGTAGTGGGAATCATTGTGGTTCTTGGAAGAGATAGTTCCGAGAGTTGATAGTATGAGTGTGTATTTTCCTATGGATCCATGGTCTCAGCTTGGGGGTGACCTATTCAAGTGGGTTAGAATTGAATGTGTCTACGACTAGGAGGAAATTTTCATGTTGAAGTTAGTTTCCTATTGAAGATAAGTATTTGTTCATATGCTTATTTATATTATTTATATTATTGAAGATAAGTATTTGTTCATATGCTTATTTATATTATTTTATCATATTCATGTGTCATGGATGATGAATTGTGTCCTAGTTATGTTTATGGTTCATGTGCTAGGATTTGTATGTAGGATGGATGGATTTCATACATTTAAAATCTGATTTTCTCTTAGCTTCTCCTACCATCTATTATTTATCTTCTCTTTTGTGGTTTACCATTGTGGCTATCACAGTAATGAGAGGGGAAAAACCATATGTTATGGTTCACCCATTTATGTTCATTTATGGGTTGTGAGGCCTATTCCATTACATTCGAAGCAACGTTTCCGGTAAGGAAAAAATTTTATTTCACTAGAAAAGCTTTTCGTATGACCAAGTTATGACTATTTGGTCGACAGTGAGACCTTCATCCTCCGAATTAAATATATCTGATAGATCCTTGCCAACACCTTCATCCTCTGAATTAAATATATCTGATAGATCCTTGCCAACACCTTTGATCCCAACCACCGACACCAAGACCTCATTAAAATGTCGTAATAACCAATGGTCCTTACCTAGGATATTTCCTAGTCCATACGTAGTATGTGTTTCAACCCCAAGGTTCAATGTTAGCTTCAATAAATGAAATTTAGGACGACCATCTATGTCAATGACATGTTCCTTTATTCCTTCTCATATATGACCATAATCCTCGATCCCCACATCTGAACCAAATGGTCCATCTATGCTTCTAGCTGACGAATATTTCCTAGCCCCAGCCTTTGTATGTGTGAGCGCCATCCAAGAAAACCTTAGCTTTATTTTTTTTAGTTTTTAATTTTTAATGAAATCATTTTTTTGGATTTACTTGATTAATTTTACAGTTAATTACTCTCTTGGAAATGTATTTATGTTCATCACGGGGGCTTCACTCAATAAACAATTATCATAGCACGTTCGTTCGTGGCATATGAAACAATGCCCCTAATTTCACTAAATATTGGAAAATACCTTTCAAAATCATTTTTTTAAACCCCCTCCCAATATGCCTTCCCAATTTAAAAAAAAAATCCTATTTTCACTAGATATTGTATGTATCAATTTTTTCATTAATATTTTTTATACCCCTTTATATTTCTACCTAGTATATTGATATGATACCCCTGTTATGACCCCACATGCATTCTACAATGCACCTTACTTCTTTCAATGTATATCATAGATGCAAATTACTTCACCCACAATGCAATTACTCAACCACATATCATTATGATTTGCAACATATAATGGTCTAATGAAGATATAGGAGATCACTTCTTGTATGTCACTATAGCCAATGCACATAGTACAACATTTAGATTGCATGTTGCAGTTCCCCAATCGCTGACTAAGCTTGTTGTGGGATAGGTATCCAAGCCCCTAGGGCCTGTAACAAGCTCTAGGAGGCCGAATAAACCTCCCAAGTCCTGTAATAGGCCTGAGTGGTTGGGTATTCAAGCCCCCAAGGCCTATCGAGGGCCTATAACAGAACGTGGAGGCTTAGAGCCTCCCAAGGCTATTGGTAACAACTGGCTGAGTGCTATTGGTAACAATTAGCTATCAATGACCACTATCTCTCGACTATGATCGACTGCAAACCCACTTCACCATGAAACCCCTGGCCTTAAGCATGCCTCAAGACGCGATTTCCCTGCGTGCTGGTAAGCCTGAGCCTTGCCTCAACCCGATTTCTCATCTAACTGTGATCCCGCCATCTCCATTTGGCGAATATTTGTCAGCCCGCCCATATAAAAAAGACCCCAAAGTATTTTGGAATTGTTACATTAAAAAAAAAACCTTTTCCCCTTAATATATAAGCAATATAATTTTTAGATTTTCATGAATATTTAATACCACAATATGAATGAACGTGATATTATATTACCTTCTAGTGAAGCCCCCATGATGATCATCCGATTAAATATATATCTTTTTTTAATTTTAGTTTTGAATCTACATTCATATAGTTTTATATTAATTTTTTTAAATCCAACACATGTTATAGACATGACAAGTCTCACCCACCCGGATTGAAAAAGGTGCTTCTCTACGCAAACACATAAATTGTTAATGGGGTTTTGATTTTATTGGGAAGGGTTTATAGAGTGTTTTATCTTTCAATAGATACTTGATTTGTTCACTTAGGTTCATATGGACTTCTCATAAAAAATTGCACTTGAAATTTCAAATTAATTCATACACCTTCTTCATTATTATTTTAATAAATCCACAATAATATTTATTGTTAAAGTTTTCAACCTTCATATCATAGTTCATCCTCATGTCTATTTGTTAAATTTGTAGTGAACTGCTAATCATTTTATTAATAATAAACTTAGCAAAGAAATATTATATTAATAAGAAATGGAGAATTTTGTTGGGATTTGAGAATTCTCCCAACATTTTGAACATTTTGATCTCCTAGTAGAGGTCATCATAAGGAAACAAGAGTGTTCCCTTAGATAAAGCCTCCATTACACTAAGAATATCATATTATTTTATACCACAGAGAATAAACTATGGCCTACTTATATAGGATAACATAAATATAAGTCTAATGAAATACTTAAGGTGGGTCGTTCTAAAGAAGGTTAATAATTAACATCCAAATCTCACTTAGCTTTAAACCATCCTCCCTTTGGAAATTCCTTAATCTCAAGGGCTTCATTAACCTTTCTTTTCATGTAATTATCTACTATGACAAGTTTCTTGGCATCTTCTAAGTAAATCTTGTTGAACTTTGGTGTTGTCATTGATGTCAAAGAGGTCGTTGGATGATGTCAAAGAAGTTGTTGGATGATGACAAAAGGTTGTTGGACTTGGTGTCTATGTGCCAGTTTGAAGAAGTGTATAAAAATATGTGCACAAGTCCTTAATCCCACCTAGTCATGGTACTCTAGTGTGCCAGTCCCACTAAGCCAATGAACTAGTGTGTGCAAGACCCACAAAGTCATGGTGCCTCGTTCGGGCAAGTTAAGACAAGTGGAAGATGTTAGGGTAAGCTTGACCGTAAAGAAAGGAAGAAGGGGTGTTACCATTTAGAGAAGCCCCAACTTGTGGACACATTGTATGAACAAGTTGAATATAAATAAGAGTGAAGTTGATGAATGAGAAGTAAGCTTAGAAGAACAAATGGAGTAATATTTTGAATTTGCAAGCTCCGGACAGATGAAATGCTCATGGGAATAAGATGAAATATGATTTGAAGAAGTGCGGGAGGCTACAAGAAATGTAGACAAACAAGAAGCGGTCACACAGATAGAAGGAGAATTTGTGAGAAAGGCACAAGAAGCATGTGAATATATATGTGCATAGAATCTGTATTGTAGAACATAACTGTAGCAAAATATAGTGTAAGAGAAACAATGATTAGATTTGAACCATAACACATCAGAAGTAAGTACAACAGTCAGTGAAGCAGAGCACAAATAATAGTGCACACAGTCGGAAGCAAAGCAGAGAACATATTATAGTAAGAATAGTACGTGAAGATCTGAAGTCAGAATACAACAACATCTATATCTCAGGGTGGTTGGACGGGGCAAGGAAAGGAGATTGGAGTCTCCACTCAGGTTGGTTCCTGAACACTGTGAGTTGGTGCTTGCACAGAGGATTGGTGTCCTCATAGGTTGGAGCCTGAATTAGCAATTTGGTGCCTACATGGAGGATTGGTGTCCTCACAGGTGGAAGCCTGCAGTCTGCAAGTTGGTGCTTACCAGTGGGATTGGTGTCCCGATCGGAGAGGTGTCTGAGTGATTCGGTGCTCACATTAGTGGGAATTGGTGTCTCCCATATTTCTATGTAATTTCATTTTGTATATACAAAATTTTCTTCAAATACCTACGCACCATTTGTTTTTATTGATGTGATTTTAAATAGCAATTGGTGCATGTTTTAAAAAGTGAATTATTTGTAAATATGCGCATGATACCGATTCACCCCCGCTCTCAGTGTCATTAAAAATTCCAACAAATCTAGCCTTACTAGAGTAGAAAGAGTGTTATGCCAAGGATGACCTCTTAGTATTGTTGTACATAATATTGGATTAATGTTATTTTATTCTTACTTGGACTAATATACTAGTCTCACTAATGTACAATTTCCTACATGCGTAAGGAATGCTGTAAACCCCCTTCTATTTTTTCGGATCAATAGGGTCTTTAGCTAATGTTAGCATGTTCCCTATTATGTTTAGAGGAGAGAAAGTAACATGAACGATGCCCTTTCCAATACCCTTTTCAATTTATCAATTATACCCTTGTTGTAGGACAAACTGACCTTGCCCCCATCCCCTTCCTCTTATTTTCTTATTCTAGTCTCTTTCCTGGTATTATGCACTACCCAATTAAACTATTTTCCTATGTAAGCATTGTCCTAATGGAATTTTCAAATGTGTGATAGTTTGTTTTGTAAGTGGCCATCATTAGAAATTTTTATAACTTTAATTAATAAGTTAGTATTCATGCCAAGTTTTTGTGTCTAGTGGTGTGAGCTTGCATGCATATAACTATCAGTATGAGTTTTCTTCATATAGACCTAGTGTGCCAAAGTCCCATCTTCTTTATTTATAATTAGAGCATCCAATGATGTAATATTTTTTCTCATTTCAACCTCCATCATAAACTTGATGTTGTTTATACTATTAATTTGATGAAAAATTCCTATACATTGGTTTTTTCTTGAGGCCATTAAGGCCGTATCATATTAGTGCCATTTGTAAGTCTTTTCGAATATTTAGGTTTCAAAGATAAGTACTAAATGGTTGTTCTTTCAACCACTCCATGTACCAGTCTATTGGATATCTCTTCTCGAAGTGCCTTCTTTCATCATCAAAGCTATTAGAAGATGCTTCTTTAATTTTCTCTGGTTAGGGACATCGGAGAAAATTAAAATCCCAATGGTTGCTTCGGAGGCACTTTCTAGACCTGAAAGATTTGGGGGCTGGGGAATTAAAGATTTGGAGGCTTTTAGTGCTTCCCTCAGATTAAAAAGTCTATGGAGATGTATCTTCGGGAATACTCTTTGGTCTAGACTCATGAGAAACAAATACATCAAAACTGATGTGCATCTTTGGCTTAGAAATACAAAATAGGTTGGCTAGAACTTCTCTCCATTATGGAGGGGTTTTATGAAAGTTCTCATTTGGATAAAGAAAGACCTTTATTGGCAGGTTGGATTGGACCCTATCATAGGGATGGAAAACTCTTTTCTTCTTCCCACTCTACTAGTTCGTTGCTTACAGGTGCTTGATCTGTCCACCCTTGACAAAATATGTATTCAAAGATCAGGTGATTTCCAGTCTGCCGGTTGGTTGTCTTCTAGAGACCTTGGGCTCTCTGGTCTCTTTGCAGTGGAATGGGAATCTTATATTCAAAATCTGAATTTAGCTGGTGTTAAAATTACTCATGATGATGACCAGATTATCTGGTGTGGGAATCCTAGCTCTGGCAAAGTAACGACAAAGTCAGCATATTTCAGAATGATGCAAGAAAAATTTATTTTCCCTCAGGATTGGTGGTATACTTGCATTTATGGAAATGGTCAATTCCACTCAAATTAAAATGCTTCCTATGGCTAGCCCTTCAAGACAAACTTAAGACATGGGAAAACCTGATGAAGCGTGGTTGGATTGGACCAAGCTTTTGCTATCTTTGTCTCAAGGCCGTAGAAACAAACCAGCATATTTTTGTCAATTGTAGCTTCACTTCTAAAATCTAGGATTTAGTTTCTGCACAGCTGAAAATTACTTGAAGGTGGGATGTTGGTGGTTTCAAATTCTGTCTCTTGAATTGGTACATAAATTGTAAACAATTTTTTAGTATTGCTATCTGTATATCATGGGCAATCTGGTATACAAGGAATTGTGCTATTTTTCAGAATACGCCTCCGGTGGAATTGAAATGTTGCATGATGGCATTGAAGATGTTTTCAACATTTAAGATTGATGAACTCAACTTGCCAATTGCCAAAATTAGTCATTTCACTCTTAAGGTGGAGCAACCTATTTTATTCTTTGATGGGGTTGCTCAGAATGAGATTTGTGCTGTTGGAGGTGTTCTTTATCTCAACCAAGAGCACTATTACATAGTTCGACTAAATTGTGGAGTTGGCACCAATATGAAAGCTGAGCTTATGGCTCTTTGGTACATTTTAAAATTGGCAAACATTTTTGGTTTAGTCAACACCAAAGTGTATGTGGACTCTCTTGTCACAATCAAATGGGCCGTTGGAGATTTCAAGCTTAATGTCACCAATTTACGACATTGGTGTCTCAGGACACAATAGGAAATTTCTTTGCAGCAGAACATTACCTTTGAGCACATTTTCTGTGAGCACAATTCCTTAGCGGATAAATTGTCTAAACAAGCTTTGGCAGGTTCTGAAGGACAACTCATTTGGGAGGAATGGATGGATAATGCCACTCTTGCGAGTGGAGTCACTTACTTTTTTTATTAAAGATAGGATTCCAAACTATCCTATAGTCGAGGGCTGCTGTGCTTTGCTTTTTGTATATGTGCTGGAATTTGACTTTTTGAAAATCTGGTTTCTTGAACTGTTTGGATCAGATTGAATATCATTGTGCTAAATGTACTTTGAATCCTCTTTTGAGAACTCTGCTGATTCTGTTTAGGAATCACGTCTCTCTTTGTACTATTTGATTCATCTGAATATCAATAGTAGTTTTTTTCGCTGGGAAAAATAAAAATAAAAATTATAGGTGAGAGGGGATCCCATGGTGATACTTTCAATTTGCTCATAAAGGTCTCCTCGGGGATAGAAAAAGGTAGACTTTAGATAGACCTTAACAACAATTTCAATCTGGATATTTTGTTAATTAATAGATGAGTTTGTACAAGTCTAAACTCCAATGTGCGAAATCTTATTCTAGGGTTTTGTTCACAGCTTCTTGCTTGTGCTAAGCTGGATAGCTTTTTGTGACAAATCCAGATCATGGGGATTCATCAGGAGAATCTTCATCCAACGGCATTGAAGAATTCAGATCAGGCACATGATAATTATCACTTATTTGTAGATGATTGTTTGCAGGCCTCCATGTGAATTTGCTATTTAAGGACTCGTGCTTAGAATAAGAGGCCCATTCAATATATTTTGGCGAGGCTCGTTCAAACTTAGGAGATGCCCCTTCAAACTTGAGACCGGCAGGAATATACAAGTAGCCTGATCCCATTCCCGACGAACAGGCAGTATGGAAGGCTTCTGGACGAAACATCTGCAAAAGCAAGTACAAGCAAAGTTCAGGCTAACTGAGTCCCAGTGCACCCAAAGGAAACATTGTGAATTGCAGTTGTTTTAACGTGTTCCTCGTAGATTTCTTAAGGTACTTTAACATTGTGAATTGCAGTTGTTTTAATGTGTTCCTCGTAGATTTCTAAAGGTACTACTTTAAAGAGATGTATAGAAGAGAAAACTCAAAGAGCAAAACCACGACTGCTTGGCAATTGTCATAGTGCTATACCAAATTATTAATGAAACCATAAAACATAAAATTATTGATGACATGCAATCTCCCTTGATGCAAAGGTTCACAAAAAAGGAGCAGACAAATACTGCCAATAAAATTGTTCAATTTACTGCAAAAAAATCACAAAATGGTCACCATGATCATGGCAAGGCAGAAATCACAATGCCAGAAAGGTAAAAACAGACCTCCCAAACGCAAAACATTTCAATCTGAATATAAACATTACAGAACATTTCTCAACCAAATTCTATATGAATGCAATGGTCAAGAAAAATTCAACTTTTGATAGTTGGCAACGCATAACAAAGTTTAGCCAGAATGACACATCATGTTTATAAATAACCTTCACAATTAACATCGTGTTAAATGGCTTCCTAGCAATTGCATTATTAGATATGCTCATTATCAGCCAATAATATTCTGAACATAACCTCAAGGAAAATGAAAGAAAATGACTAAAGTTACCCTAACGGTAAGTAAATACACTTCACCACATGGAAGACAGTTTAGAAAAAGTGGAAATAATAGTATTTTAAATCTTATGGACCTGTATGCTGTATGTTTTAATTCATATCTTCTCCTGATATTTTTTCATTAACACAGATTTTGTTTGGATTAACAATTGAACAAAAAGAAACACCGTTCTTACTATTGGTTCCCATGCTAAATACTTCCTTGCACAAGCAACACAACCTAACATATGTTACTATCTTGCTAAGGAGACTGTCCAAAAACTAGTATCTTGTCAAGGCAAATATATTGCTCGAGTTGAAAATATCTGTCATAGTATTCATTATGCACAAAATTCATGAAGTGTTGTAAATATGGGATCACGTTAACTCCAACATTTCCATTATGGGCACTTAAGATATATGGAAAGCGGAATGGAATATATTCCACAACTTAACATGCTTGCATAGCATAAACCAATAGTTAGGAAAATGGAGAGCTGCCTATTGCACAGGAATAACACACAGAACATAAAACTTCTATTATTATGAAATACGGATTACAATATATAGCTGTAAAAGCTGTTCAACAAACTACTAGAAAAACGGATCTAACCGATCTCAACCTACACGTCTCCTAATCAGTCTAACAGAATCTATTTTAAGCATTTCTACATTATTATTCCAACTCTTCCTCTTAATGGAGAAATGGATTCTTACAACACTTTAACTTTGTCTGTCTCACTGGTCCTCATACGCAGTTACACCCATCTCTGAACTTCATAGACACGCTCTTTCTCTCCCATCATCTTCAAGCTACCACTTCATACAGCACAAATACAACTGCTTCCGACCATCTTTGAAGTATTTATAGGATCGACGATTCTAAACTACCCTGAAGAATAGTCTCGATACTGAAACATTCAGTAATTGATCTTACAAAATGACCTTTACAAACACTCAACAATACAAAGATAACACGAAACTGATGATCTTGGAGCACTGAAATACAACAAGAATCAAAAGTTTTTACAATATATTTCTAACATACATAAACAATAACTCTATTCTAGAACAGCTTGAGAGGTTCATCATCACTGGATGAGTTTTCTTGCATAGCACCTAGTGAGTCCTCAACTATGTTAGCTGATTCTTTCAGTTTGCCATTTAAAAGATCACTAGCACGAGTTTTGCAATTCAGTGTTGTATGTCCACGTCTTCGACAGTAGAAGCATTCAATGTTTTTAATTGTTCTTCCCTTGGAGTATAGCGCAATTTCAGAATTTGAACTGACTTCCAAGTCACCTTCCTTCATCCTCTTTTCTTCTGCTAAGAGTGCTGAAATCATGTCTTCCAGAGTTCGAGAGGGCATTTTTGTTAAAGTAAAAATAGCATTGTCATATTTTAGAGACAAACTATTCAGCAAGATTGCTTTTGCATCATCGTCATCGACTTTACAATTAATATCTGCCAACTGTGCTAACAAAGACTTTAAATCATTTATGTGAGAAGACAGTGATACTTCATCATGCATTTTTAACTTGAATAGCTGTAACTTTAATGAAAACTTGGCATTTACAGCCTTTTCCCCAAATATTGTACTCAATTGTACCCACATTTCTTGAGAAGATTTTTCCAAATCTATTAGATGTAGTTGAGAATCTGCAAGAGACAATCCAAGAATGGACTTGGCTCTATCCTCTCTTTTCTCCCATTCAATTAATTGCTTGGCATCTGTAGGTGCTTTCTCTGTTCCTTTTACTATTCCCCATAAATTCTTATGCATCATTTGAAGTTGTACTTTTACTTTCTAGGTATGGAAGTTAAAACCGTTAAATTTTTCCAATGCAATATTCTCCATATCAAAAAAAAACTTTAATCAGAAAATGAATACCTCTGCAGCCAATGGATATGGCAGCGTTCCTTCCTCTGTCAGAGTTCCTTCCTCTGTTCTGACAGCGAATCTCTTGTGATCTTCCTTGGCAGTTTCTACAACTTCCTGACGGCTCCTCTATGCAATCTGACAGCTCCCCTTTCAGTGATGGCGTCTCTCCTCCAGCAGATAGCATCTCCTTCTTCTCAGCGTACAGCTCACAGCTTCAGGCTTTCCACGATGGCAGCACTCTGCCTCACGCCTCCTCTGCGAAGGCTCCTTCACGCGGGCTCCTCCAGCCTCAGCTCAAACAAAATCGGCAACTGGACTATTTCAACAGCGGCTCAATCTGTAGCTCCTCCTGCGCTTTGATACCAAGTTAGGAAAATGGAGAGCTGCCTATTGCACAGGAATAACACACAGAACATAAAACTTCTATTATTATGAAATACGGATTACAATATATAGCTGTAAAAGCTGTTCAACAAACTACTAGAAAAACGGATCTAACCGATCTCAACCTACACGTCTCCTAATCAGTCTAACAGAATCTATTTTAAGCATTTCTACATTATTATTCCAACTCCAATTAAATGATGCATTGCAAAAATTTGCAACATAATCATAAAAAACAGACTTTCATATTATGGCCACACCCCTATTTACAATTGTCCCTCGTCATGCCTTTCAGAATTGATATTATTGTCATTTCAACAGAGTTGTATATGTACATGTGAGATGTTTTCACATTAAGAAGCTCAAGACCAACGCTATGCTTTGATATTTTTAATAGAGTCTGTTTATTCTTATGATTCAGCTGACCGACCAACCCTACATATGGGTCGCCATGCCTTTCAGAATTGATATTATTGTCATTTCAACAGAGTTGTATATGTACATGTGAGATGTTTTCACATTAAGAAGCTCAAGACCAACGCTATGCTGTGATATTTTTAATAGAGGTTGTTTATTCTTATGATTCAGCTGACCGACCAACCCTACATATGGGTCCTCGAACATATCCATACGCATAGCCTACAATGGCATAGGCACCACCAATGGAGAAGGTAACAGAGGCGGTTGCTCCAGTGGCTGAGTAAGCAGCAGGAAATCCAGCGGATACAAAGGTATACTTATATTGTTTACTTATTCCAGTAGTAGTTCTTTCTGGTAGGATTTTGTCTTATATTAGTAGGGGAAGGAGTATGAGTGGCTCTTTGTCTAGCTGTTCTATTAGTAGCTTGTATGAGTTCTCTTAAAAAGACAATTTGTGTATTTTCCTTATAATATCTAATTGAATTTTGCTTTTAATGTATTTTCCTTATAATATCTAATTAAATTTTGCTTTCAATTTCTGATAAGGAAACCCTAACAATTCACAAGGTATATACTTCTTTGCAAATGTATGAATTCAATGTTTTTTTTCGATCCTCTCTAACACGGTTAAACTAACATTTCCTTTTTCTTAACGAGGTTAGCTTGCCATAAAGGCTTAATTCGTTTTCATAGCCCTAATTCTCAAGTAGAGTATGGGGTTTTAAAGTAAAGTATAGGAAAAATTAAATTATAAGCATAGTATAATAAATTCGTAATGTTCCTTAGTTCAATTGATCATTTCGTTGATCGGCAGTGGGGAAAGACACATCATGTTATTATATGGTGCATGCTTCTTGTTTCTATGATGTATGTGATATTAATTGAATTATATAAAGTCTAATAAAAGATTCTTAAATAAAGAAATAAAGTTTCAACTAACAAATTTCATAGCAAGAAAGAATAGATTCAACGCTTTCATGATGCTAATTCATTTTAAGAATAGATGCCCTAATCAACATAATATTTGTATCTAATTATATAGTAAATAGTAAAAACCAGGTCTATTGAATCACCAAAGATTATATCATAAGCGATAAGATCAATGTTGTGGGTGAGAGAAGAATGGGGTGTGTTGATGGCGCTAGTCTTTAACGGATGCTGCTATTGGTAGCTATCATGGAGTCTCGCGCAATGAGTAAAGGACCTGCAGCTATCACTTATCTGGTGTTCTGAGCAGATTACCCACGAAAGGCTTACCCAAGTTGATGGTCTCCCATAGAGCCAGTGTATATTCAGATTGAGCAATTGACAGCTCGCTTGTTAGTTTGGGTCTGGCACAATTGTTCCGGCACTTGAGCAAGAAACTGGAAAGTGGCAAGAAAGAAATAAAATTAAAGTGACGGGTGACAATATCTTTATCTCTCGTGCAGGTTGCTTCTCAACTACCTGCATTTTCCACAATTGTCTTGTTTGTTCTACTAATGCATGCATGTTTAATCAAGTCATGTTACAAGTGTCTATGTGAAATATTGTTATGAATGCCAAATTGCATTTTTTTGTTAAGTTGATTTGATTCCCCATCATCCATTTCGATGTTATAGACTTAAAATTGTCAAAAGTGACATATTTTAAAGACAACAACCAGTGTAATCTTTAGTTTTGAATAATTTTAGATAGAATTCGAATTTAAACACCTATTATATGTGACCTTTACAGACACACAACCCCTTCATGTAAAGTTGGCATACCACTAGATACACCAGCAAAAGAGAATACTTCACAGAATTCACAAGCTTCTACCTCGGGAGAAAACATAGAAAAAACAGTAACTAAAGGATAGAGATGTTCATTCAATAAAATATTTCGCAATAAGTTTCATGATAATGACAGTTACAAATTATTCCAAGATATCGATATTGAAAATAGGGAAAATGTTTGGCTAGAAGTGTGACGTAGATTACTAGAGGAGATCCATTGAAATTTCTCGAGCATGAAGGAAAACCAATTGTATATTCTGGCAACAACACACAAGCCAGTACAATGACGCTTATTTACGCACCTCTCCGGCGAGTTTTGACGAAATCCAACGGCTCAATATGCATGAAATGCGTTTGCTGAGGGAGCATCAACCAAAACCATTGTAATCAAATGAACATTCATGTTTGTTAATGCTATATTGGAGGAAAATATATCAGTTTTTGTGATTGTCTATGCAGCCATGTTTCCAATTCCGGAAAGATCAAAATTGAATAATCAGACAATAAGTGGTTCTATGGAACATGAAGGTTTGCATTCCCATAATTGCATAAAATCCTATTCTGTCTCGATGTGGAAGATGGATTTTCAAGATATCTCAATAAGTTTTAGATTATTTCTTTACTGAAATATACATTCATTAACATGTAATTCTCATATACGTAATAATTAAAAGTAAATAATCAAGCTGACACTCAAGCTTTTGAAAGACTCAATCTATGTATATCATTTAATGTGCAGTTATTCAATATGCAAATAAGATTTTCCATTTTATAAAGCATGCTTTATTGTTTTATATATAATGCTATATAATGATAATTTTTTGGCAAATTGTAAATTCAGAGCACAATCTCGTTTAAGGCATTAGTTTTAACGGATTCAATTAAATTTGGTTGAATTGGTTCCAGTTAGAGGGATGATATCTGTGAATAGTGCAGGCACAATATTAGCCATGAACCTAAGCCCCATAATTTTAACAAGATAGTCTTTTTGAAATATAGGTTTGATGTTGGCATGGGATTTTCATTTTTATTATATATGTTCAATAAGGACATGGAATTTTATTATATATATTTTAAAATCTTTAATGATATAGATTCTTGAACTTGATGCCAATGTTTTGCAAAACTTCATGGCTGTTGAACTTGAACACTAACTCAAAGTAGGCAATGTAGACAGTGGCTGCCATTTCACAGTAGAACTTAGTTGAAAGCCAGAATCACCAGGCTTAGCTTCGCAGAGGATCATGAAATGGAGAGCAAGTGATTGGATTTTGAAAGCATATAGACTAGTGTTGTTTGAATCTCTCGATGAAGGCATGTCTCTCATGATATGCATTTGATGGATTTGATGCAATATGTTGTGTTAGATAGATAAGTCTTTATTCCAGTTTATACTTGAAGTTAATATTCAGTAACACTGCTAATAATCACCCAGTACATGTTCAGTTTGAGGAGAATTCCAAAGTGCTAACTAGCATGTAAAAATTTCAGTCAAGCTTGTCATTTCATGACCTCATCAGAAAGTGATGCAGACATTAAAGCGAGTATAAATAATAAAACATTTCAAGTTTTTATTAGAAGTTTTTTTTTTATAATTATAGAATTTTTCTCAAAGAGTAAAGTTGTGCTTCAATGTCATAGCATCCTGTAACTTCAACCCAAAACAAACAAATATAGCTCCTTGCATCCAAGAAAATTCTTATAGGTACTATAATCTACATCCTAACAACAGTTTTGAATTTCTAGGGAAATAAATAAGTTGGGACAAAGCTAATGATACACAATAAATTATTGTTAGCTACATTTGATAAACTGTGGAAAATTCTAAGGCATTAGATTACTTTCAAATGCACCTTGTGCAATTCTTTTGTTTCCAGTGTGAGCTTCTAATGATGTATTGAGCATATCCAACATGAAACTTGAGAATACATCAACTATCTAAGTTGTTGCATCAAACAATGAGGCTGCATTCAACTTTATAAGGAAATCACAAGTGCAATCATTGTTGATATCTCCCAAGGATAGAAACATTACTTTTAAACACAATGAAAGTATCTCCTGAAGTTGATTTGGTAAAAGAACTTTGTTTAATTTTGATGTGTTATTTTGTTATCAATTTTGAATATAATTTGAAGAACATTGGAATTTTTTCTCTACTTGTAAATAACTTCTCCATGAAAACACAATTTGTACTGTTGTTTGAGAATTCTGGTACGCAAGTGGCTTTTGAACCAGTATTTATAAAGTTATAAACGATATAAAATAAATTATCTATCTAGAAAATCAAGGGAATATGAATGGCATTAATTAGCAATATCTTTGTTATGGTTGAATTTCAACATTTTGTTTTGCAGTATCAGTTTACTCATCGATAAGGGTGCTTATAGCTCTTAGATGGCTAGATCAACTCTTATTTGATGGCTAGATCAATTGATCTAAGATAAATCCCAAAAAACTATTGCAGAGTAAACTAAGGACTTGGTAATTTTAAAGCAATGAGATGAATACCATGGCCCTTTTTAGTGACATATCCAAAGGACTCTAGGTAAACCTACTCGATGATATATTATTGCTTATTTTCTATCTCTTTAAAAAGCTATCGATTAACAAGAAGGAATTAAGGAATTGGATCTTGGAATGGATAAGTTTAAACTCCTATTCTACCTAGCATTCTAAATCATTGATTTAGAGTTATCGAATAAATAACTATATGTTGTAGGCATGAGTGGTACTAAATCTATATCCAAAGACCTTTGTTTTTTTCTCATGACTAGCAAGCAGACATTACCAATGTTATTAATCATCAAAAGCAATTTTCAAAAGGTTCAAGTCATTGTTCAGTCAAGTTTCCCATCAATGACCTCAACTTCTCAATGAATGTAACACATAGGCCTTATCTTATTCTAGGGAACGCAAACATCACTCAATCTCATTGTCTTGAATATAAGGTGTTGAACTAAAGTGTTTCAATAAGATTTGATTCAAAATAATTCAAAAGCAAATAATTTCAACTTTGTAAATAAATCAAAGGCCATGGACTGAATCCAAGTGCCCATAATGACCCACCTCCATTCAACATTAAAAGCTATTGTTTCCTTGGTTGGTTTAGTATCAATAGTTTTAATGAAATGTGCTTCATTCCAATCTACTTGCAACCACTTGGTATCCTTGTTAATCTTGGATTTAGAGTATTGTATGTTGTCAAAATATATCATCTTAGAAACTACATTAGATTCTCTCATTTGAACAACACTATGATAAAAAAAAAAAACTTTTGGAATTTCAAACCAATGTCATCCATGAATTTTGATGGTTATAACCAAATTGTCTAATGTTTTATACATTTCTAATCATTTTGACTAAGGGTATGCTAATATTTAGATAGTATTTACCTTATGATGAGAAATTTACCTATCAAAATTTATCTTGGTTTAAAAAAAATTAACTTAAGGCAGGGACTTGAAGCTTAGCTCCTATCTCCCTTGTTACTCATGTCCTCATAAGTAATTTTAATGGGTAACATACAAGCAAGTTGAGGACCTTAGTAATTTAATTCAAAATATATTTATTTATCCTTCTTTTTACTCATGTCCTCATAAGTACTTTTAATGAATAACATACAAGCAAGTTGAGGACCTTAGGAATTTAATTTTGTGTATCAATCCCTCTTTGCCTCTTGCTTAGGTCACATGAGAGATTGATAGATGATGGTTAATTTGTATGGTTTTTAGTATCAATGGTGGGGAAATCAATGATTGATTCCATATAGTTGTACAATATCAAACACGTGTCTAATGGGAGTATTAAAAAATATAAGGCAAATTTTGTTGCAAGAGGTTTCTCACATAAACAAGGAGTTGATTATGATGAGACACTGGCTCCTATTACTAGGTATACCTTTATCAGAACCATTATTCCATTAGAAACATGCTAGGGGTGGCATTTATATTAGTTTATGTAAATACAACCTTCTTGAATAGTGTGACTAAAGAATAAGTCTACATAAATCAACTTAGATGTTTTGAGGTGCATGGTTGTGATACTCATGTTTGTGGGTTAAAGAAATCCCTTTATGGTTTGAAGCAGGTAGCATTTGCACTTAGTTCAATAGAGAGAAAGTATATAGCAGATTGTTTATCTAGTTATGTGGTGGTTTGGATTTGCAAGGTGTTAATAAAGTCAGGTGATATAGAGTTGGAGCTGAAAATTGTGTATCGTGATAATAAGAGTTGTATCAAAATATATGAGAATAATGTGTTCTATGATTTATCCAAGCATATTGGCATCATTATCATTTTATGAGGGATAGGGTACAAAAGTGCACTTTTAACCCTTGACTGTATTCCTACATATTAATAGGTTGACAACATTTTAAAGAAGTCCCTAACAAAGGGGAAGTTTGAGATTCTTAGGCAGAAGCTTGTTGTTGGTGAAAACACTTTCCTCACAAAGAGGGAGTACTAGATTTTGGATTGTTGTGAAAGTGTTTACACCATGCTAGGTGTTTGCTTCATGTGATGTGGGGTTCCCCTTGTCATATATTATACTCTTTTGGTTGATTGTAATTTGGAGAGCTTACACTAGGTTAATGCTTGTCTTTATGATATGTGTTAGAGAAGGTACATTTCTTATGTAGGCAATTATATTATGTGGAATTAACATATTCTACATCTTGCACAAGTTGAAGAGGATGGGACCTTGGAATAAGATGTGGATATATCTTGTCAATGAGCACTGGGCACTGGGAGGAAGGGTGGTTAGCCCTACGAGCATCATGACCACATGGAACACTCTAGAAGGTTGAGCACTCAGCTTGAGGGGGTCATTCCTAGAGGTGCACTATTTGGATTTTTTTGTGGACCAAAGACACACATGTGGATGAGGAGCATTAAAGCTCAGTGCCTTGATTGGAGAGAATGAAACCCCATGATTAGGGCCACTTGACATGTGGAGCCTTATCCTTGAGAGCACATCACTTGGAAGGTGATGTCTAGTCATCACATGGCATGTGTACACTTTGAGGAAATAAATCCTCATGTGGACTGTCATGTCCCTTCCTTAGTGGTCACTTGGTAAAGTCTTGGACCCTTCAGTCCTTAAGGGTCTAGGAAAATAATTGAAAGTTTGAAGTCATTAATTTCTAGGGATACATTTTGTTAAAGACCTATAGTAGTTAATTATTTAATAATTTTAATATTTGAGTATCTTGTATTTAATTTTATTACCATGAATAATTAATTTTTTTGCAAGTGGTGGTGCTCATGTGGTTAGGAGGGCGCATGAGGATAAGGTGGACCTCATCCACTCACTTGAGAAAAGATGGAAACAAGAAGAAAGCATCTAAAATAAAGGTGGCAGGAAAAAAGAAGGAAACTGTCAAAAGTAATGAAAAGCAGGCAAAAGCATAAAGAAGGAAAGTGAACAAAGCAGGAAAGTGCAGAAAAGAATCCAGTTTGAAAAACAGGAAACATCCAGAAAGCTAAGGAGGACGTAGTTGCTAAAAGCAGATGAAATCATAAAGCAAGAGATGTTTCTAATTCTCCTAAGGAAGGTGCACTCATCCTCACATGTGCCAATTACTTGCTCATTAATCCACTCATCCTATAAAATAAGGCCAATGCACTCCTCTCACATCTTTTGGCCAATTTGTTTAGTGTTTGAGAGCTTGCTGCTCAAGGTTGAGTGATGTGCCCCAATACAGTGTGTGTTCTAGTTATCCATGATCTAATATAGAGCCATTGAATTATGATATACATGTCAGTATCATCCCACCATTGAAGAATCCAATCCATCCAGAAGATATCCATAGTGTTAGTTCAATTAGAGAGAGTTCTTGAGGAGATTCATCTAGAGGAGGAGAATCAGTTTAGTGAATGCACACCATGAGCAGACCCTGAATCTTGGTGTGCCTTCCATGAGTATCCATATGCTCTGTGTTCATCCTTATTGCATATATAGTGAATAAATCCTCTCTTCTTCTCTTCTTAGAAGTCTTCTGCACTCAGTATTGTAAGGATTTTATGTATTAAAGACTCTTTGAGAAGTATAAGATTAAAGTACCTTCACTTGCTGCTCATTATTATTAATTTTTGTCTTGTTGATATTCTTAGATTCAGCTATGAGCCATATTGTACTTCAAAAGAAGAATTTGAAAGCCTTAAAGGCTGTTTGTATTCCATTTTATCAAGGCTAGCTCGTTAGACCTTGTTTTTTGACTAGTTTTGCAGTAATTGTAATTAAAAGTTTCCTGAGTATTAATTTTTTGTTCTTATAGTCATATGAGATTATTAAGACCCTGATGAATACCCTCCAATCCTATTCCTGAGAATTCATATCCCTATCATCTTGTTTGGGAGATCCTGGAATTCAACTAGCTGAGTGGTCCAACCTAGCGCACTTCCTTCCTTTGCCTCCAAAATCAACCAAATATTCCCTAATTCTTAGAAACTCTTGTCCAACAATAGATTAGGGGGTTATTTTCTTATATACACACTCTGGTTAATTTCAAGTGTGAGTGAATTAGTCTAGTATGCATATGTTGGGTGCCCGGGTAGCCTTGTGTAGACTCCAGTTGTAGTTGTAGTCAAAGCATAAATGGCCTCGGTAAATTGTGCATATGAATTTGAAGTTGGCATTGATTCTGGTATCTTTGTTGCTGCACACTCACTTTTAGATTTTGCAGACCCATAAGACTTCAAATACCAAACCCTGGGGGGATCTACATGTGTCCAAGTCTAGTCTTCCTACAACTAGTTTCGGTATGTGCTAATTTATGTTTTAAATTTTTGAAGTCAAGATAATATCCTTATAATCAGTTGATAGGATATTACATGGACCTACTCAAACGGCCTAGATTGATTATTTTTTGTGTAGTTAGTCCAATTTATATTGTTGGCATCCCTCACCTATCTTATAAATGGAGAATAATTTCTTTGTATTTCCAATTTAGTCATTATATAATTAGTATCTTGTTAACATAACTATATTATAAATTTCTTCTTTGTGATGAAAGAGATGAAATTCTTAAGTGAGGCTTGGTGCACTCAATTTTGTATAACATAAACTTTTTAAAGGACTTCAAGTGCTAGGGTTTAAGTATTTTTGTAAGCAAGACCTAGATTTTGTTGCATGAAACCCTAGAGAATATTTGTAGCACTTAATGCTAGTGGAGCTTGTGTAGTGCATGCTTGTGAATCTCCTTTAAGACTTGTGTGATGAAAGTGGGAGATCCAAAGATGGAATTATTGGTGTGATGATAGCTTTTTGTGAATCCTTTGGTGTGGCTAAGAGAGCTTGTTGAGATGACTTGGAAGGGTGTGATATTGTTGGTTAGGTTATTTTGTTGATGGTGGACTCCCTAGCTAGTGTTTGGTAGAAATTGGAGTGTCCTTGCTTAGGTGAGATGAAAGGACATGATATACCAACTTGGGATGAGTTGAGGCATTGTAATCTATTTTCATTTATGTTGTAATATGAAGTGAACCATTATTATCCAATTTTGTAATTCATAAATATAAAAATTAGACTTTGTGTTCTCATTGTTTATATGTGGTTTCTTGATTTTTTTTTATATATGGGCGATATGTTATGTGATTTAGCATGCTAAGAAGAAACTAGAAATTAGATTCACTACTAAACAAGTCTATTGCAACTAAAGTTATTTCTAGACACTACAAGGAAAACACCAATTAGTGAAGGTTTTAGTAGAACCACTTCTCCCTTATCTATTTTGAGTGGAGGTTTCTAGTAAAAGTGGGTGGGTAGAGGTTTTTGTTGTTGTTATTGTTGATGAATATTTGTTGTTTGTCACACTTCAATTATAACAATGCAACAATGTGCTTTCACACACACACACACACACGTATATGTATATATTAAACAATCATTCACATATCTAATACTATACACTATACTATGATATGCCATTGGGTAGAGGTTTTTGTTGTTGTTATTGTTGATGAATATTTGTTGTTTGTCACACTTCAATTATAACAATGCAACAATGTGCTTTCACACACACACACACACATATATGTATATATTAAACAATCATTCACATATCTAATACTATACACTATACTATCATATGCCATTGAAATAGCAATGGAGGCTTCCATGCATTTACCTATGAATGGCATTGTAATAGAAATATAATTTTCTATGCATTTAGCTAACACGAGAAAATTAATGCTTGCACTTGAATATGAATAGTAGTGGAAATAATAACACTTTTATTTCATAACTATTAATGCATCAAATTCACAATTTTAATCTAGCCATTCAATTGATGACATGATATATGGAATACATTACAAAAACAATAAGGATTTGATCCTATGCTTCCATACATTAGTATTTTGATTTTGGATTCAAAATACCCAAGGAGAAATAACATTTAGTATGATTACTATAGCTATGCTACCATAGGTATACATAAAATATCATGTACTTTGGTTAACTAGTCTGTAAAATGGATTTTGGTCCTCCTATCCAAGGTTCCAATAATGTCTAGGGATCTATGGTATAATCATGGCCCCAATAAGAGAAGATGCCACATGTGTGGACTAGTTTGATTAAACATGATCTTGTTTCCCGAGGTGGTACGTAATGCAAAAAAAAATCAAGGACAAAGGTATACATAAAATCCTTGATGTGTGTAAGGTTTATACACATGATATGATGTCATGTACACATATGAATTTCACAACAAAACATCACACATAATGTAACATAGGAACACATACCACATTATAACATAAAACATTCAACCAAAAACAAAAAGTTAACGATAATTATAAACCAAACAAAACTACAAATGTGAACTAAAAGTGCTACTATATACAAACAACTATCCATAAATAGGTTAACTTGCAGACCATTACCAAGATTTCATTCACATGATATTAGGTTAACCATGAAATGAGTGGGTCAAGCATGCCATAAGGCTTCACAGCTTTTTCTTCTTGTATCCAGTGCCATGACATGTGTCTATCATTGGTCCTAGATGATGGTTGAAGGGTGACAACCTTGGCTAATCCATATGCAGTGATAGTTAGAGTTCCACTAAACCATGGGAAGAGGGTTTATTTGCACTTTTTCCTCCAATTATTTGGTCCTCCCAATTATCATGGGTTAATCCTTGGCTCATTCCAAAGGTAATTCCTCATTTCAAATAGCTAGATTTGGGGCAATTTTTATTCTTTGGTTGGCCACATGTGATTCTTTCTCATTTCATCACTAGACTAGGATTTCACCCTTGAATTCATAGCTCTCCCACCCATGGTTCTATGATTATAAATGGGATGGGTACTCATAGAATTTGGTTAATTTTTCTATAGATGGTTTTCTTCTTCTTCTTATGTTAGGGTTACAAATGGATTCTACCCACTCTTCATTGATGGTTATCATTGCATTCATTCTTGTTTGGCATTTTACTTATATTTTCTCCATAGGTCTATTGGGATGGTTGTGTTATGGTTGTTGTAACTCATAGTATTTTCCTACACCCTCTATTACTAGCCCTCAACTCTTAGGCTCTAGGAATACCTTGGGTTTGAGATTATTGATGGTTACAAGGGCTCAAAACTCAATGTAACTTAATGCTTTATGGACTATAGAAAAGGAATTCATACATGGCTAGGGTTTTCTTCCAACTTTAAGTTATGGTTTAATTGTTTCTATGCATGTATATTTTCTTGGTTTGACTCGGGGTAGGTAGTCCTATCCATGATATACTTATGTTTCTAATTGTAATGTAATTGCTTACAAACTATAATTTATTCTTGGGGTTGGCATAATTCCACTTTTAATAGTGAAAATAATGTTAATGTGTTCAATATGATTATGATAGAATGTTAAGTCAATTCTCATTTGATTTTTGTTGATGGAGAGATATTTCTTGTTTCTCCAGTTTATGTGCTTTTCAATTTTATTATGGTAATAGTACTAGATTTTAGATTGATGCAGTAGTTATTAGATTGATCCCATCTAATACTTACCATTCTCAAGACACCAATCCTTCCAAAATCTAACCCCCTCACACAAGGAATGCTTCTCTTTTTTAAATTTATCACAAGGTAACAACGCCCTCCCAAGAAAGTCTCTTAGCCTTCCCATTTCCCATTCTTGAATACGTGAAATTAGGCTTAGAAGCATAAATACAAGTGACATAAAAGGGGTAAAACATGAAATAAGATTCATCCCTCTTAGGCCTTTTACCCCAAATCAACTTAAAAGGTATTTCCTAATTAGTATTCATCTTCCCATGTTCACTAGGCATCAAGCCTAGGTTGACCATCCTCATTGAGCAAGAGTCTCTTCCCTTGGATTAAACTTCCACCACTTATTTAAAATTCTTCCAAGTTGCTCCCAATATTTGAACTAAGTCAATGTGAGTCCTAGAAAACATAAACTTGCATAAAGTTACTTATAAAAAAAAACATCTTAATATTTATCAAGTCATGAACCACAAAGTATTTCAAATATCATTAAAGAAAATAAATCAATGATTCATCACATTGAATCTATAACATCACCTCCTAGCTAAACATCATAATGTTATTCATAACTTAAAAGATAAGCATAATAAAATCCAAAGATGTATGAAGTAGCAAAAAGGTCCATGCAAATGGGCTATCTAGATTAGGGATAGATGTGGAATCACTAGAGTATGTTTTTTTGTCAATTTACAGTTTTATTTTGTACACATTGAATGGAAATATGAAGAATATCATGTAGAAAATATAAATGGCCAGAAATGGTAGATAATAGTAGTCAAAATGTATAGCTTAAACCGTTATAAATAATATGGTTCGATTTTAATAAAAACCAAAGTTGTGATATTTTTTCTTTGGAAAAAAAAACAAAAAGATCCATGATCTTATAACTTAAGAGAAAGACAACAATGACTTAACAAAACACAACAATGAGGTTAATGCTTCCTTCGCTTGTTTTTATGTGATGATTTGCATGGAAGAAATGGGTTTTTATATGATATCCATATTTTGATAACATGATGATAGTTCACTAGCATACAATTTTTATGGTGATTATTAATGGAGATACATTGCGTTTAAATTGCCCGTTATTGATTTCAAGTTGCAATAAGATTAAAAAAAATGTAGAAATATTTAGATGAACTATATTTGATCTCATCAATTTTTCAAAAAATGTTAAGAATATTATTGTATTATTAGTAATAATATTGAAAACAATCATTATCTTTAAATTTTCAAATTTTGATTTTTTAATAAATAAAATATAATTTTTATATATTTAATTTCATTTTAAGTTTAAAATAAATAATTTATTGTAGTAGTGGATTTATCATGGTTCATCTTATTTTAAAGTAAAAATAAATTACTATCTTTAAGACTTCAAAGTTTAATTTTTAAAGAGTACAAGTCTCTAAATTGATTTTTTTTTTATGTTTAATTCCACTTTAACTTTTGAAAATCTATTTTAAAGCAATTTTTCATATTTTAAAGTAATAATTCAATTAAAAAATGTTATATGTAATTAAATCATTGAATTTGTAAAACTAATATTATTATTATTTTATATAAATAGTGATAGATTTATATTAAAAAGAGATTATGGATCTATTGAATCAATTGGGAAACACATATGAACAAAATTTCAAAAAAGCTCTTTCAAGTTGGACCCACGTATCCTTTACATCATCACAATGCCAAATTAGTGCATAAACTACATAACTTGTGGATCTAATTCTTGAGGTAATTTGTGATTTTTTTTTAAATTGTAAGGTAATTTATCTATTCCAATTAGAAGAGCAAATTTGTTTTATTGGATTAAGTAGGGAAGAATCTCTTTGCTTGTTTTGTGCTTTACCTTTGCATTTTACTTGTATTTGGCATCTTAAGAGGGGTACAAAATTGAAAAAGGCAGGGTATGATCAATATTTTTAATTGAAAGTGTTTAGGTGACCGTTCCGTAAAATGATTTTTGCAAAGAACCCAAAGGCATGGGGAATTTTTCATACTTTTTTTTGTAGGTGTTCCATCTAAGCAAATCAAATCAAATCCTAAGGTTAAGTGCTCCAAAGACTCCATTCTTTCCAAGGATTGAATGCACGACTCCATTTCTTCAACCAAAAAACCAAAAAATTGTTTCCTTTCCTTCTCGTTTTAAGGGTGTAAACTAAATCTAAAAGGTCTAAAAATATTTTAGTCTTTTACCCATATCAAGTCAATGTAAACTTTTCTTGTTCTTTCCTCTTTTAAGCTTGATAAATTTGAGTTTTATTTTCTATTTTGTTATCCAAACAAGTCTAATCAAGACCCAAGGAGAAGTGCTCCAAAGACTTTGTTCTACCCAAAGATTGAAGGCACTAATCCTAGACTCCATTTCTTCAAACAAAAAAACATAAAAATGTTTCCTTTTCTTTTTATTTTACGGGTGCAAATTAAATCTAAAATGTCTAAAAATATTTCATTCTTTCACCTAAGTCAAGACAATGTAATTTTTTCTTGTTGTTGCATATTTTAGGCTTAATAAATCTGAGTTTTATTTTATGTTTTGTTTCATTTGTTTACCGCAGAAAATAAAGATAAAACAACTCTAGTTGATCTTCAACTTCATATTTTGCTAAAGGGCTTTATGTTAGGATAGATCACTAAATATTCTGGGTTACTAATCTGAATTCTCTTGTTGGTTTTAATGGCCTAACTGGCTAATATGCAGTCTTACCAATTCTAGAAAATATTACAACAAACACTTTTTCTTTATGAAAATTTTCTAAGTTATCTAGCATCTAATTCAATTTTAAATGCTTTAATTTTCTTCAATAATTTTCTAGATTAATTCTGATTTTTATTCTAAGTTTTCTTGCTCAATTTGCTATTGTAAACACCTTGGAACAACAAAGCTTATAATTCTATAATTTCTTGATTTTATTACTTTATCTAATAATAATAAAATACCTCATAAAAACAAGTAAACTTCAAATGTTATATTTAGAAAATGTTGATTTAATACCTCACATTTCTTAAGAATACTGGCTAAATAACTTCACTTCTAAATGAAATTTCACCTCGTTAATGGTTAACCATGCATGCTAAATCTAACTCTACTATTGGCTAAGCATATCTTTTGAATTTATAGAATTTCCATTGTGCATTTCACTTCTCTTATCTTATTTTTGTATTGCACAAGAGCTTGATCATGGTTGTATGAGGCAATGCCATTTGGATCATTTAACTTGAAGTATTTGCATATTAACAAATAAGATCTAAGTACCACACTGGGAGAAGTGAATTCATCACTTCAATAATAAGTTTGGAAAATATTGTACTAATTAACCTTGAGTGACTCCCTTTTTTAGAGATTTTATCTCAAGGACATATTCATTCAAGGACATATTCATCCAAGGGACAAACTTCATAATCTAATCAAGACAAATTTCCTAACCCGTTTCATGTGCAATTTCTCTTGTGGGTGTATATTTATCATGGTAATGAACCCACTTGCTTAAACACACTTTACTTTCAAGCTATCTTGTGAGTTATTGCTACAATTTCTTTCCATAATTGATATTGGTAAAATGTTCATGGTTTTTTTACGTTAAATCTTTGAGCATTTCTTTTCAAGTATTTGATCTATTGTGCTATTTGATATCTTATATCTTATATTGTTTTTTGTTATTAAGTTTTTTTTAATTTGGTTTATTTATTTTTTATCAATTTTATTTTAAAATAAAAAAAAAAAAAAAAACTAATTCTACACATAAAATCATTGAAAAAACCTTAAAAAAATTGAAATGCTTTTTTTTTTCAAATTTTTCCACAAAAATGATTTATTTAAGAGACAAGTTTAAGGAAAAAATTTCATATATATATATATATATATATATATATATATATAACTAGCTTCTAAAAGTTTTTTTTTTTTTAAATGTATATATTTTTTCATCATAACTAGCGACTAAATATTTTTTGTAAAATTTTAAAAAACGCATTTGTAAATAAAAATTATAGTTTTTCTATGACCAAGAAGTTTCAAAATCGCAAAAAAATGGCTCAAAATGAAACATGGTGCTACTAATATACACACTTTCTAAAATGGAGGTAAAAACAACTACTAAAATTGACCCCCCAAAAAATGAGAACAATGTCGGGTTATTGTCAAGTTGTATAATATGTTTTTAACATAAGTGTCATCATGCAATAACACTTAGTTAACTAGATCTTCTTTGTTATGACTTAGTTAACTCTCTTAACTAATTCTTTGTTGTTAAGATCACTGTAGTGATCAATTCGAGTCCTCCTTTGATTTCCTAGAGTCTTCACTGAAATTTAACAATTCGAATTCTCTCTTAATTAATTATTTTATGCGCAATTCAAATTCTCTCATATCTTATCAGATCTTATCTTTATCTCTTGTCTTATTTGCATGGTCCACATGTCCCAACTTAATTATCATATCAAATATACTAAGGATATTTTCTCAATGATGTGATCATATTGTCATACTATCGTTCCAAGTGGTTATATGCTAAAGTAATTCACTCTAGGGGTGGCCAGTCCCTAGGGGAGACTTAAATAGATCAACCATGGTTAGTAGTACATCACACACCATACATGCTTCAATATGCAAAGCATCACCTCAACAAAAGACCTTATCCTTGACTAGCAAGACTGTACAACATCATCACTTTTACATACAAAGCACTTGCCTCAATACATGAAGCTTAACCATTCTTGAGTCCAAATCAAGATTCTTCTCCAAGTTTCCTGAGTCCAACTCAGGCTCCTATAAGGCACTACCTCAACACACGAGGCTCAATCTTATAAGATTGACCTAGATAATGACTCATGATGTTGTAACTTTAACAAAAATTCCTAACTCAGGATAATCATGTGTGGTGTACAAAGATATGCCATACAACGTAAAACTCCTCTCTATTGGGATGGGTATTGATACATCATATACCTATATCCCTTCCCATAATTCCTTCAATTTATCGATGAATGGTTGTAGGTAAACATCCATATTCTTCACTTGTCTTCTACCGGGGACTATAATATCCAACATAAGATATTCATTCTTCACAGAAAACCATGGGGGGATATTGTCATTGATTACTACTACAGGCCAAACAGAATAAGTGGTGTTTTGGAGGGAATATGGGTTGATACCATCCATGGCTATGTTCAATCGAAGGCTCTGTACTTTATCCTTGAATTTATTGGGCCATGTATCCTTTATATGCTTAATGGCTATTGAATATGTTGGGATTTGCATAACTCCTTCCTCACTTCGGTGCAAGGCATGCCATCTCCGCAACATAGCTAATTCTTTGCAACAGAAGAGCCTTTGAATCCTTGGGATTATAGGC
Source organism: Larix kaempferi (assembly GCA_027924585.1). Classification (NCBI taxonomy): domain Eukaryota; kingdom Viridiplantae; phylum Streptophyta; class Pinopsida; order Pinales; family Pinaceae; genus Larix; species Larix kaempferi. The sequence continues at coordinate 1,418,067 of BSBM01000734.1, read as the reverse complement.
ATGTGCCTCGATATCTTATGAGGAGGACCATGTGCTTTAGTCTTGTTTCTCGACTTTTGGTACCTTTAATGCCCATATTTTGGACATGTCTCTTTGTTTTCATATTCACCTCTATATAGAATACAATCATTGGGACACGCATGATATGATATGTACTCAACACCCAATATTTTCAACATTTGATTTGCCTCTCTGTAGCTATCGGGAAAGACATTATCACTCGGAAGTACCTTATCTTTAAATAACCCGTAGTTAGTAGGCAATATAAATGAGCAATGTCATTTAATGTTCATACAATCATCCATTTTCAATGTTGATTGTGTGACGAGATTCCTCAAATATAAGGGAGTTGATGTTAAACTACCTCAAAAGTGCCAAGAAACATGCATCTGACATGCCATACATTGCTTTCAAGTTGTATAGTAACATTGTTGTCCATAACTGTGTAGACTTTGATCGGCCAGGTCCAAAGAGAGAGGTGGCAGAAGTCGATTTAAGGCTTTCGAATAAGGTATCAGTGATATGAGCGTTATCCCCTAACTCATTGTCCTGGAATGTGTGTAACAACATTGCATCCATGGCACTCGTATGTCATAATAACTCATCCATACTAACCTCTATTTCATTGCCTCCATTTCCAACATGTGAAGAACTATTATTACTATAGGCATTCCTAATTGGTGAGTCTGGACGCAGTGGTAATTGAATAGGTGGTTGGTTCAACCATGCTTGGTATGCTTCCTCTTTGAGTTGCACTCTTTTTGCAGTCTCCTCTCATATTTTCATTGTAGTCAAGTGCAACAGAAGATGGTAAACATGTTTCTCAATATCATAATCACTTCTTGGTTCCAATCTAAAACACTATCTTCCCTGTAAGGTTTTTTTTTAAACACTTACGGAATTTTCGGTGCATTTTAGTTGTTATAACACACCGATGCATTTTTAACTACAATGCACTAGTAATGTCGGCTATAATTTTTTTTCTTCATATTTTAACTTTATAAAATAACTCTTATGCATTTCTAGTGCGGGAGTTTTACAATAATGCATCGGTGTGTTAAATGTAAAAACGCACCATTTAATTATTGGTGCTGAAAAACAAATATATCGCACCAATAAATGGATACACTGATATTTTTTTATTTTGTTCTTGTAAATGATGTGTTCAAGTACGTTGTATCGGTGCATGAAAGCATTTGATGCACTAGTGCGTTTGTTGTACTGAAATGCACCACAACGATAGATTGTTTTTTTTAGTTCAAATATATGTAATTATTTATATAATATATTTAGTAGCTTCTCTATTTAATGGTCCATGTTGTTTATTGATAGAAAATGCGTGATAAGAGTTCAATGAGCAATAATTCTAATTGGGATGATGGGTGCACATCCAAAAATGCGAAGGAGGCAAGCTCTTTGTAATTTATATATCAAATCAATAAGTTTGAATTATATGTAAGTTTAACTAATGTGTATTGGTTAATGTGTGTCATGCAAAGCCAAAAAATGAGGAAGCTCGGTAAGATTCTTTGCAATCTAAGTGCAGAAGAGTGTAAAACATTGATGGAAATGTTGCAAAGGAATAAATCGGGTGAATTAAAAAGAAATCAATATGAAATTGTTCTTGAAATTGTAATAATATTGTACTTAAGAATATTCGCTAATATGTTTTAAACAATCTAATTCACATGTGTTGAATGTTATGCAGGTACTGACAACAACAGAAGGGAATTCCATCATATGAAAAAATAGATTATGGATGATTTAAATGATGATGAATTCTCCTTAGCTCATCTGGAGTGGTGTTGGAAGTGAATGAGAATGGAATTTTTTTATATAAAAGAATGAGGGATTTAGTGAACGTATGGATGTACTTTCCACTTACAGCACAGAAAGCAACCAATGAGTCCAAGAATCAGGTTATATCTAAACTACAGGAGGTGTTTCCAGAGAAATGGTCAATGAGACCTGTCAGGCTTGCAATATCAACAAGATACAACAACAAAAAAGAATCATTCAAAAAGTAATATTACTACGCATGCTTTTATAGAATATGAAACTAATACTACAAAGCATTCCGTTATTAATATTAATTCTTCTATATTTATTTTTCATATCAGCATAAAAATGCTTTAATGTCATTTTACATTTTTAGAAAGATTATGAAAATCTCAAATTATGAATGAGGTGATATCTGAAATATGCAAGTAGGTATGTCCAAAAACGTAAACAAGGAGATGGTCAAGGAAATGGACATAATTGCATTGCAGGATGAGCCATATCAACAACAACGTGCTTTAAATGTATGAAATCGTATTTTTTCTATTATGTACATTTAGTGAATTAATTTAGCATTAAATATTAATTTTCAATTGTTTTCTTGCAGAAAATAAAACAAAATGAAACCCATTCAACACATAAGATAGGACGACAAGGAAGAAAGGGGTTGATAGCAAAGTTTGTGAGTAGTTGTGATTTCCTTACAATAGCTTACAATTTCATATTGGTTGTGATATATATATATATATATATATATATATATATATATATATATATATATTTGCACCGACCATCCTTGGATGTCTTCAAACAGGTGTTAGATACAAAGAAGAGCCATTAGAAGAATTGATTGACATTGGGTTAAGTGTGGGTTGTGAGTATATGCTGGTGTATCAAAAATTAATTGTGGAATTTGTAAGTATCTATTTTTTTGTGACTTCTCTTATCTTATAAGTGATGGAACAACAAAAATCCTTTATATTAAATTTATGATTTCTTGTGGGTATAAAGCTTGCAGAAAACAAAGTATGGAGTGGAGCCAATAGAAGAGTTGTTAGGAGAAGGCATGAGCCATGGTTTTGAAAGAATGTGTATCATTAAGGACTCAATTCTTTCTATGGTACGTCACTTTTCAATTTATATTCATGTATACTATCTATTTTAATTGTCATTATTCCCACCAATGTAGATATACTCATTACACTATTTTTATGTTTGTAGATGGACGTTGAAGAAGAGGAAAACAATATAGGAAATCAACAAAACATTCGACCAAATAACCCAAGTCATGCAAGTGGATCGAGCACTGACAACAGTTCTAGTGAAGAATGATGATCCATATATTTTGGATGTTAATGCAATCTGATGTATATTTTGAAATAATTGGCTATGAAAATCCGACATTTTGTATAATGTACTAGACATAGTGTCCCAATTGAAATACATCGGGTTACCAATAAGTGTAACAATTACATGCATGTTCAAATTTTGATTATTGTGAAGTTTATGTTGTCCCATTTTATATGACAAAGGGTCTCTTATTGATATATAATATTATAAAAATTTAAATCTATTGGATTCTCCAATGTCGTTGTGAAATGTTACATCGCTAATTAAATATATGGATGATTAAATATTACAATAGATGCAAAAATTTATGATATAAAAAATTAATCCAAACATCATATCCAAATGCAATAGTTAAAATTCAAATGAATACTGCTGTAAAAAATATTTTAGTTTCTGATTTATAATCGAATTAACCAAAATAAAAATAAAATATAGATATTACAGTGTGATGTTAGTAGTCACTGCACACCGAACAAAAAATAATTTGTGTACTTTCGATCGTTCCAATCACACCGATGAGTCTAATACAATATTTCCCTGGTGCACTTTAAGCAATGTAGCACCAGTGCACAGAAAGCAACAGGGGCTCGGTGCAACACAATACTCGTTGCACGCCCTGGTGCACAAAAAGCAATAGGGGCCCGGTGCAACATAATACTCGTTGCACACCCCAGTGCTTTTTGTGATGCTATGCTCCAATGCAATACGGTATATTAACATCACTATTAAATTTTGAAAATATAGCCATAGTCAACGTCTCAGTCAACTTTACCGATGTGTTTATCTTCTCCTATCACACCGGTGCTTTGTAATAGTTAGGTTGCACTAGTGTGTTTTAAGAATTAGTAAGCTCCGATGCTATTTTCCTTAAACAGCACCGACGCATTTTTAAATCACTTAAGCACTGGTGCTAGTGATGGTAAAATGCACCAGTGCATATAATGTTATAAAGCATTGATTCTTGTAATAATTTTCATGTGCACCAGTGCATATAATGGTTTCAAATTTTCATGTGCACCAGTGTTGTATGTTTATTTTAAATGCACGGGTGCATTTTTCTTTGCTTGCACCGATGCATTTGTGTAAATAAAGCGTACCGAAAAAAAAAACCTCTGCAAAAGCCTCAGCCCATCAAGTTTTTTTTAGTTATAATACATATCTGTAAAAACCTCCACTAAAACATCTAGTATCATTTTTGGAGGTTGCAACATAATCTTTTTTGATATTTTTGCCCAATCTTGTAACACTAAAAACCTCCACTACAGGGCGTTTTCCTTGTAGTGACAAATATCTTCTTTAAAACCTTCCTTAAAAGCTCCAATAATTTTTTGACTTAGTAAGATCACATTTTTCTCCCTATTATCAAACAAAATTGAATTTCTATGATTCTATATTCCCCAACTTACATAACAGGGAAGCTCTTGCTAATTCCTGTTAGATGAATAATTTATCCAATACTGAAGGCTTAAATCAAAAGACTACTTTCTAGTACTTTGTATTGTGAATGAGAAATGAATATGATCAAGTCCATCATAGGCTTCCATGTTGTTACCAAACTTTGATGACTACATGACAAAAGATTGCTTCATGGCTTAATTTGTTGGTTGTTGGATTATAGCATCATCATTGTCCATTAGGATATATGCTCCAATTGAATCGACGAAGGAGGGATGAGCTACTGATTTATTTATTTCTTTTCCTTCTTTTCCAATCTCTAGCTCCTCAATTTTGTCCTATACCTTATCAATTTTGTCTACAAATTTTATGTGATTTTTTTCTTGAATTTATTCATATTTGCCTATGTTGAGTTTAAAATTCCTCTAACTAATGATTGTGCCCCAATATTTTCCTTTTTTTTTTTGTAAGCTAGTACCCATGGAGTTTTGAACCAGTGACCTAACATAAGGAGTGCCTTAATAGTACACCCATTCATAGTCTATTCTACACCCCATGGGAAATAATTTCCTATTAATTCCATATGCTTCAAGAACACATTTTCTCTCCTAATCCTTCATCCAACCTTCTTCAATGTGTCTCTCACACCTCCTAACACCATGAAGCAACTTTGAGTCACGTGCAACACAATGACCATGTGGGTTTGCAATATTCTTGAAAGAACCTACACACAAAGAAAAATACCAATCACTCTTGGAGATGATTGCCTTTAAATTGGGTTTGAGGCTTGTCCCTCAAGAAGTCACTAATTTGCCTCAAGACACAACGAACATAGGAGAGATTGACTTCAAGCATACTATGCCGAAATCCACAATAAAATTGAGTGTGGGGAAGGGGGGGGGACTTCGTTTATACTTATATCATACATGCCATTAGTACCACACAACATAGTAGCATAATTCGAGTACGAATACGATTCGATACAGAAAAAAATACATAATAAAAAAATCCAATACGGGCAAAATAGGGATGTAGATTTCTTATATATAATACTTTTAATCAAATATATAAACCAAATTAGAATAAATGTACGTTAAAAACTATTAGTTTTTATAAGAAAGTAATAAATTGAATGTTATTTATATTTTATAGTTATTAAATAATTAAAATTTGGTTTTTTAAAATTTATTTTTTCATTAGTAATGATCTATATTCGTATCATATCTATACCGAATATTCGACGAATTCAAATTGCTCCAAATTTCCATACAGGAAATGCCAATATGGACGAATTATGCTACTATACCACACAGAGATTACAATCCCATACTTTCAAATTTTAAGACTCCTAACTCTATTATGGTGTTTAGCATAACCAGGGTTTTAAGTCTCCTATACGGGCATATAATTTCCTTTACGAAATCTTGCCACTAGTCCATGACACTTGTGCCATCAATATTTGGATTGGATAATATCACTTGCTTCATGGTAAATGTTGTAAAGAAGGGTTCCCCATTTGTTCTAAGAGCTCGTAAAGGCAATAAACCCCCTTCATTCGCAAGCTCATTGACGAAACAATTAAGGTGTCACTTTACTTGAAAGAATTCACATTGTGGATAGTTTATAATCAATATTTGAGATCTTAAGATTTTCTAACTTAGAAAAAAGCTCTTAGCTGAAACACATATGACCAGTCACCACCTATTAGCCTTTGAAAAAATGCTAATGCTTTCGGTTCATTGCATATGGTCTCCCCCAATCCTGAGTTAAATAATATTTCTGGTTTTCCTCTAAATAAGAATGACCATCACACTCGCCATCCTAATCCCAATATTTATAATCAATTATTAATAATATAATTTTTTTATAAATAAAATATAGTTTTCTTTTCAATTATATTTCAAATGTTGAAAAATATAATTTTTAAATATATTAACTTGTTTGCATGTTAAAATTTATGTACTTTTCTCTATAATAATTTGTTTCTGAACTTGTTAAGTAAAGTTTAACACGTTGAAAAATATGCAATTTTTACATATAATAAGAAATATTTGTATGGTAGCAAATTCCCTTTCATAGAGATAGCCAAGGCAGTGGGAAATGTTGGAAAAATTCCAAGTATTTAACGTAGAGGCCAAGCAAAAATTTATTTGTTTTGTGCATTTAAAAACCTAGGTTGTCTATGCTTTACACCACAAAGCACTCTACTAAAAATGACCTATAAAGTGAAAAGCTTAAAAAGGAATTTCTGAAAGCAGTTTGAGATGATTAGGGTCTAGGTCTAACTAGCAAAGGAACAAGAGACAGTTATGGTTACTTTCAATGCAGCAATCACCCAAGGGCCAAGTACCCTTGTGAAGATGGGCACCTTCTAGGGGGGCCTTAAATGTAGGTTAGGCATCTATACCAAGTACCGCAAGCACTTCCCACTTGCATTCACTTGTTCGAAAAAATAGGAATAGCAACTATGGCTACCACTTCTTGATTGTAAGATGAGCGAATTAGTTGTGGGTCAAGCTTCTGCATTGGGCAGGCCTTACAGCCACAACTATAGATAAAAAGTTGTCATCCGGATAGATCTACCAATATTCACATAAATTTCTATATTACACGTTCACCCACTGAATAAAATGCAAGGGTATCTCTCAACACTTCACGCAGATTTACCTAATGCTTAACATGTGTGTAAGGTGTACTTTCCCAACAAATGTTCTTTGCTAATAATGGATTTTTGCATTTGTTAGTGATCCTTGTTTTAGTTTTGTGGCCTTGGATGGAGGATTCCAACACTCCATCCCCCTTCAGGAAGTGTTTCCCTCAACGCTTGTAGTGAGGATGTAAAACCATAGACCAGGGTCCCATGTATGAATGATGAACATAAAGCTAAAGTCGTATGGGACACTAAGGTCCCATGTACAATGGTTGACCGCAACACTAAAGTAGTCCAATAAGTCCATGCATAAACCTAGTTCCATGTATGAGTGTTTATGCTGACTCCCAACTTATAACTCTCGAGCTCGATGAATGGATGAGTATTGTGCCCCAAATTCCCTCCATTGTCATGTGTGGATCCAAATAAATCTTTTTAGTGAATTAACCAGATTTTTTATTGAATTTGTTGGAGTAAGTTACCCACAAATCTTTCTAATCCAATAGATATAGCTTAATCCTTGCCATGAAACTCTTTTCGAATTGATCGATGCCAGCTCCAATATCTTCCCCTTGAATGGGAAAGCGACCAACGGGAAGCAAGGGGTAAAATGGTCTGGTTGTTGTTTTATAAAACTTCTCATCTCTTGTTGTTAGAAAACTTGGACCTGGAATAGGCATACCAGTTTCACAGTGGCAGAGTTGTTGTCCGCTAATTTGTTTGTTAGAAAATCAGTCCTTTCTTTTGTTCTTTCAACTCGGTCGGTCAATAGGTTTAGGGGTTGAATAGTAGGTATGAGCCGGTTGTTGGTCGTTGGAAGTCTACATGCTTTATCTATCTCTTCCATCTTCCATGAAACTCGTCTATATGAGAATTATTGATGCACTCAATGCAATTAAAGGGGAAGGATCGTTGAGAATTGTATACCATCGATTATGTACATTATCTATGTTACAAAATTTTATGATAGATTTTTAAATTAGTATTTTAAGATGTGAAAAATTTCTATTTTATATAATAATAATAATATTTTTAAAATATTTCTTTTTTTTACTTTAATTTTTAAAAGAGAAATTGTTATATATATTTTTATTTAATTGAAAGAAAAAGCACTATTTATTTATATTGAAATAAACTATTTTTGCAAAGATACGTTAAATAAGTTTAATATTTAAAAGAAAATGGCAACAAAACAAAGTTATATGATTTTTAATATTCCACAAACTTCTATATTATTTTGCAAAATAACGTTTCTGAGTGTATGATTTGATTTTTTTAATTACATATGTCCCTTGAAAAATATCTCTCATATAATTAGTTTTATGAAAAATACATGTCAATTTTACACAATCACCTCAATATTTAAGAAAAAATAAGATTTCAAATTACATTCGTTTAAAATTGATTTTTTTTTTAAATTTAATTTTAGAAGAATCTAAATAAATTTTCCCAAAAGCCCATAGGTTCATTGTGTTCACATACATGTCCCTAAATTTACAATAATGTTAAAAGAAGCATATTTAGTTCCATAGTTACATTGTTAGTAATAAATCGATCAAACATTCGACCATAAAAATTGTATATAAGGTATGTTGTTAACTACACTATATATTCTATCCATAATCAAATTCACGACTATCCATGAACAAATTCACGACTTTTGTGTCTGTTTTTTCTTTATAAACTAAAAATACATAAAATGAGTTGAACTATTCAACATTATCATTATATAAACTTTAATATAAAATGAGCACAACAATCTAAAAAGTAGTTTAGACAGATAGAAACACGAGGTGTGTATCATGACATAAGAAACAAAAGTCACTAAATCCATGGACACAAAGCCATAACATGGATTTTCCAAATACAAACTTGAAGTTCTTCAAAGCATTATGAAAATTATATATAACTACTTTACAATTTTTTTCAATCCATAAAAATAAAACACTCTAGAATGTAGATAAAATAAACTCAAAACTTAACCAGCATAAAATTTATCATCAATAAGTCACGTAATTATAATAGTTTTGTACACTTGAATAATAAAAAAACACTCTACAATGTAGATAAAATAAACTCAAAACTTAATAAGCATAAAATTTATCATCAATAAGTTACGTAATTTTAACAGTTTTGTACACTTGAATAATAAAAAACATTCTAGAATGTAGATAAAATAAACTCAAAACTTAATAAGCATAAAATTTATCAACAATAAGTCATGTAATTCTAACAGTTTTGTATACTTGAATAAAAAAAATGCAAAAACATAAAATTTATCATCAATAAGTCATGTAATTCTAACAGTTTTGTATACTTGAATAAAAAAAATGCAAAAGGATTGTTAAATAGGGTCATGTCCAAAAACACCCCAAATAATAGCTCTAAAATTTAAAAAAGACATTAATTAACCTTGTATAAAAGAAAAAAACATTAACAACTTAAAAAATGTGCATTTGTAGAATAAACATAGGAAACACGAAGCCCATATGATATAAGGAGCAAGAATTAAAACATAAGTTGATGCTAAAGTTTGGGCCTGGAATTGTATTTTTTTTAAATAGTTGGATTTTTAAGCAGCCTTTAATTGAAATTTAATCGGGCACTGCTTGTTGGCGAGACACCCAAAGTAGAAAAGATCAAGTATTAGGTTAAAAATTATACAATAATAGCAAATAACAAAGGGGAAAGCACATTTGTTATTGCGCATATCAATAAATAGACAAAATTAGAATATTAGGAAATGTAAATAAGAATCCATAAACATATGGGAATACAACTGTTTAGTTTAAAGAAGGGATAATTGATTAATAACACTTTCACAAATCCACGAATTCTTTATGGATCTATTTGGTCTCTTTAAAGTTTTATATTTTTTTTTTTCACATTCAAAAACTAACTATACTTTTAATTATGAAAGGATATGTAGATTACAAAAAACAGATCCAGTTGTTCACAGCCTATAAAGTCCACAAAGAAAACCAAGACTTGCACAAATCAAACATAGCAAAGAGTGACTAGATGCCTTCCACCAAGGATATCCAAATGGATCAACCACACCGATAGAACAAGATCACCATAAAAGAGGAAAATGGGAAATCCATCTTCCACAAGTAAATGCCAAAGAAGGAAAGAAAATATGCCGAAAAAAAGGAAATATATACAAAGGGATAAGACCCCTGCATGCAAAAAGAAAAACTCTAAAATAACCTATAAAAAATCTACACTATCTCAGTAACGCTCTTGGTAGATCTGTTTTGGTTTAGTTTTGTTGTCAGCTATTTGATAGGATTGGCCTTTTTAGTATTTTGTGGAACTATTTGCAATTCAGTTTGGTAATCATGTAATTATGCTTCTAGTCATTTTGATTGATGACCTGTGAAGACAAACAATAGAATCTGGATGCTATTATGTACTTTCTTTGTAACTTTGATTTTCATATGAACATAACAAGTTATGGCTTTTTTCTCTTGGAAAAAAACACTTTCACAAATGCAATTAAGTTTTATTTCAGCTAGAATATATAAAGAAACATATATAGCCTTTTCAAATGCCACAAGTATGGTTTACAATGCAAGAAAATCTCCCGCATCTTATAAGAATATGTCGGAGAACTTTATAGGATGGACGAGAGATCAATTTTATTTTCCCACTGTGGACTTTTAGGAGGTGATCAAATATTTGGGGTTTGTACTTAAGCCAATTGGATATATCAAAAGATATGGGGGTTGTTTTGTTGGGAGGGTGCATCAAAGGTTAACATTTGGTGTAACAAATGGTTCTCTACGGGAGGCAAACTAATTCTCATGAAGTCTATTTTGAAGGCTATCCATGTGTATTGGGTTACTCTGTCTTATTTCTCCAAGGGCACTCTAGAGCTTATTAGGATGTCATGCAACAACTTTCTATGGAAAGGGAATGCAGCGGGACAAGGTCACCATTGGGTGGCTTGGAATAAACTTGCCAAACCTAAAGAATATGGTGGTTGGGGTCTTAAACACACTCAATGTTTTCTAAGGCCCTTGCAGCCAAAGGTGTACGTAGAATTTGGTAGGTGAAGGTTGTACATCATAAGTACATTTCTCCTCTATCTATTGAAGAATGGTTTAGGGATCGGAACAAATCCCTTAGAAATGTCTCTATTATTTGGAAAGCTATGATATTAGCCTTTGATGTTATAGCTGATTGGTTAGTCTAGAGAGTTGGCTCAGGGAGGAAATTGAGAATTGGTATGGACCCCTGGGTGGGTAGTGAGGGTGCCCATAGGTTGCCAGTTGCTATGATAAATTCTTTAAGGGATCATAGGATCATCCATCTGGAACATATTGGTGATTATTGGAATACAAATCCTATGATGCAAGCTTGGTACAATGCAGAAAGGTTTGGGTTTGTAGTTGAGGAAAGGACTCAATGGCTAGCTTATTTGATGGCTCTTCACAATAATCATGTGAGGTTGTCGGACAATTGGGGCGTGCTGATTTGGTCGAGGAATGATGTTGGTGGTCATTACTTTCCAAATATGGGCTATAGAGTTATTAGAAAGGAGGAAGATTTAATGAACCCGAATGGTGGTATAAGGCTATTTGGAAATACAAGTTCCCTCTCAAATACAAAATTTTCTTTTGGTTGGCTTTTTGTAATAAGGTTCATGTTTGGAACAATTTACAAAAGATGTTTTGGGTTGTGACCAAGAGATGTGCTCTTTGTGGTGCTTATGAGGAATTTGTTTCACATCTTTTTATTTCTTGTCGCTTTTTGGTTGAGGTTTGGGCATATGCTTCTCAAGTTATTGGAATTCCGTTTTCTTGCTCCGGGGATCACCTTGAAGGGAATTTTTTTAATTGGACAAACAATGTGATGTATAAGGACTATATTGCTTTACCTCTCATTTTTATCTAGGGAGTGTGGCTTTATAGGAACAAGGGTTTTTTTCAAAATGTCCTTATGTTTCCTAATTATTCTGCTTTAAAATGATCATCTATCATGATTTTTTTCCCTCGATCTGTTTATAATGAGAATCATAAAAAGATTCATGGAGGCGTTATTGATCAAAGTGGAGGATGGGGTTACTTTAATGGAGCTTCCCAAGGTAATCCACCTATTGGTGGAGTAGGGGGTATTATTTTTAGTGATGATGATCATTGGAATTCATTTAAGGATGCAATTGGACTGAGCACTAACAACAATGTTGAAATGATGGCCCCCAAGATATCTCTTATAGTAGCTCTATCTAAATGTTTACACAAATTTCAAGTTTTTGGTGATTCTAAACTCGTTGTGGATTGGTTTAGTCAAAGGAGACTGCCTAGGAATATACACTTGAGACCATTATATGATGGAATTATGCTCCTCATAGATGAATTTGAGGAGGTTTCTTTCAAGGATATATACATAGAGACAAATGTGAGAGCTAATCAATTGTCAAAAGAAGGTCTGCAACTTGGTCCTAGCACCTGGAGCAAGTGGTAGATGCGTGGGGATACTCGGGAAGGATTAGATTCAGGACCTCGTCTTGGTTGAAAATGGCTACATAATTTCTTGGATGTTTTTCCACTTTTTTGAATTATTGATAGGATATTTGCAGTATTGGAAATATTCCTGATTTTTGGTGGAGTTTTTGTACTGTGTTTTTTGTACTTTCAGGCTAGTAACACTTACAGGATGGAAGTACAAGATTAAATAGTTGGGTTTTTTTAACTAGAGTCCTTGTGTGTGTGTGTGTGTGTAATTTGTGCTTAAAAGGCCAAGACCTATGTACATTGTGGCTTTATATTTTTAATATAATCTAAAGCTGCACACTTTTTTCCAAGGAAAAAAAAGTTGTTTAAATATATTTAGAAAATATATGGTCAATTCAAGTAGATATATAGAAATTAAAAACATAGTTACGAAACCTTGGTTGAAAACCATAAGTTAAAGTAAGTAAGAAAATTAGAATTTAGTAAAAGTGAAAGTACATTTGTTATGATATGCACAAAATCATAAATAATACTAAACATGCACTCAACAATGTCAATTACTATACGTGTAAAATTAATAAAAATCCAATAAAATCATAAGAATACAAATGTCGAGTGCCTAACCATTAATAAAGAAGTCTTGACAAATAGTTTGCAAATAAATTCCATGAAACAAAACAAACAAGACCAGGTATGAAAATCCCACCAAGCATTTTTCCTCAAGTGCCAATAACTATTGATAAAACATGTCACCATAAAATCCATCTATAAAGTATATTATTAACTTCACCTACATTCTATGCAAAAAAACTTCTAAGGGTAAGTTCACAATTACTTTTGCAGTTGGCCATCCTTATTGAATAGGGAGACTAAAGATAAGATAGAATGAAATGCAATGTTCAACATAGATGTTATGAACTTTGATGTTAGAGGAAGAAAATAGAAAATAACCTAGAGAGGCAAAAACATTTAAAAGCAATGAGTACATTGAATGAGTATATTGTGTGACACGTGAAGCAAAGGCCATTGACTTGGTGGATGGGAAGCATAACATGGACTTTTCAATTACAAGCTCAAATATATTATTCAAAGCACTAAGACCTTAGAGGGAAGGACACAAAAATAGAGAAAATGAAAAAAAATTAATCACATTCAATTTACAAAATTTTCAATATATGAAAATAAAGCACTTAGAAATGCAGAAAAACATACAACAGATATAGAAGGCACTAAATGCATCATTAGCAAGGCATGTGATCCATCAACATGGTGCACTTGAAGCCACAAAAAAAATAAAGGAAAGCAGGTTGTTGAACCTTAAGTCAAGAATAAGGTTAAATTCCATGCAATAAAATAAATCTAAAATTAGAAAAGCATATTTCACATGCATGTTGAAAGTAGCTCTAAAAATACAAAAGCATAATTTTCTCTAGCGTTAATAATAAATTGTCCAAATAGAAACCCACTTGGATGAGGAGCACATAGCCACTTAACCACTTTTTTTTCAAATAGTATAATTGATGCCCAATGTTGGACCTAAAAATGTCGGCTTTCATGTGTGTGCAAATAAACACATGGATAAGAAGGTCAAATCCACCATCAAGAAGCAACAAACCTAGAAGGACACAACCACAAATTCACAAGAAACGACTAACAGATCCATCAATGAAAAACCATTAACACAAAAATTGGGCAACTGATAAGAACCTCAAAGGCTTCTACTTAAAAACCACCTCGAAGGGTGTGTGCAAGAAGATGAGGGTCACTTTAGATGCAATGCTACTTTTTTCAAATCTCGTTCCTGATACCTAAAACATAACGCGTTTATGATATTTACCCCCTGCCATGGTAAGACCCGAGCCTAACATGTCATTGGACATGTAGGCTAGGTAACAATATCGCGTACGCGTTATGTAGTTAAAAAACGCGTACGCGTTATGTATTTACAAATCGCGTACGCGATATGTAAAACTAAAAATGAATTTAAAAACACAGTCGGCCGATTGCCGACCACCCGCGACACTCACGCATCAGAAACGCGAATAGAGGCGAAATTGACCCTGGACGAGGACGCTTTGTGGCCCACTCAACTATCCGTGTTGCTCGATTCAGCTGGAGAGGAGACAAATTCACCGGTGCATTCTCATCTAGTCAGGTAATTTATTCACCCAAATCATTTTTTTGTGATTTTTTAATCCAAATTACTATTTTTTTGATTGTTTAACCTAGTTTTGTAATATTGATCAAATTGGGAATAACCCAATTTGTAATTAAATTCACACCTCAAAATGAAACCCTTTTCACAAAACTCAAAACTTCATAATCAAACCAAAAATTGAAAAAATTAAAACTCCCCCCTTTCTAAGTCACCCGACACGAGGACACGGGACACGAGTGTCCCCACCAGGCTTCAAATTTGAAGCCTTCAGGCCACTTCAAATTTTACCCACACGTCATAGAAGGCCACTTCAAATTTTACCATGCAAAAAAAATTTAATTTCATGGTAAGCCCTTCAATAATTAAATTAACCACTACTGTTTAAAATTGCAACAGAAGGGTAGCTTCAAATTTCACCCATCAACAATTTTTAGTGGGAAATTGGGAATGCGGCTACTAGCTAGGTGACTTGGGAGTGGGACTCGCTTACTCTCCAATATCCACGTGTTCGATCATCCATGGATCATGGACCATTGGGCCTCTAATAATATCATTGAGCAACTTACGTGGACGGGCTTACACTGAGTAGCCCATGGCTTGAACGCTTCGAAGTTCTCGTGTTTGTAGCGAGCGCTTACGTGTTTAACACATTTAATGGCATCAACAAAATTATTAAAATCTAATGTTAATGGGCGCTCTACATAGAAATTGGAATGTCAACATTTGTGAGTACAATAAATATGTGGATGATTTTGGCCTACTACAACTTTAATATATTGAGTGGATTGATAACCTTCACAATTATATAAGAGATTGTAGCTATGACTAGGAGGAGAGTTAACAATGCAACAAAATCAAGTAATCGAATTTTGTGCATAAAATGAACATAAGACTCCCACCAAATTTCACTGAATCTACGTCTTAACAAAAGAACTCATCGTTTCACGGGATTCCACCCCATCAATCCTTTTAACAGTAATGGCCATAACAGTTGCTACAACCCTAGCGCGAGAAAAATCAATCGAGCTACGCATGACAATACTTGAAACCAGACTTTTTGAACTCCCTATTACGTCATAGGAATCAATACTACTTTCTCCACAACATGTGGCACCCTCAATATCTTCCATCACCGCAATTTACATTTGATAAAAAACTTGTTCCCAAATAGTAATTACCCCATTCTTTGCTCTAAAAAGGCCTCGGTTAACCTAGAATCCAATCCATACAACATGAACACATCCATATATACACATAGAATAAATATTAATAAATTTCTCATAGCCCTTCAATAGTGTTCAATATCTCATAGCCCTTCATAGTGAAATGGGACCCCACCCTTCAAATTTGATCCCTGGTCCCCACTAGACACGGTGACCCCCGGAATTATGACACGTAGGACACGGTGACCCCCGGAATTAATATATTTTTAAAATATATTAAAATTTAAAAATATAGACATATAGATCATCCAATAAAATTTAACATTTACAATTACAAATATTCAATAGAAATTACATTTACAATTACAAATATGAAATATTCAATAGAAATTAGATCATTCACAAATCACAACACATTTGTCATTCACAATCACAAAACACAATGAGACATTGAGACACATAGATGCAAACTCATCACTGCCTTGATCCTCCTCCTCCATGCCTGAATCAACAAACTCATCACTGCCTTGATCCTCCTCCTCCTCGTCTCTGCCAATCTGACTAACTTACTTTTTAATTGTCAAATGTTTAATTTTAAGTTTTAAATGTATGTAAGTAAATGCCATTAAATTGCTTATGTGAGTTTGATTTAATACATGTTCAATTTTGAAGAGACGTCATTATATACCATGTATATGTTTCTAATGATTTTCGTATTAATGTCTTTATTGCAGTTGCGGCTATGGATGCCAATGCCGAAATATTGATTGAGCTTGCCCAATTGAGGGGCATAAGTGAAGCTTTTAGTGGTGGCGACAGGATTCGCCGTTCACTTGCATCAACCTTGGATGCAATTGTGGACACAATTACACAATCTACGAATGTCCTGTATGATATTGCATCTTACAGAGAAAGAAAAAGACAACAATATGCTGATGGACTAGATTACAATGCAGTAAAAAAGCTAAAAATATCCAAAGAGGTTGTATTTGCATTGTTTAGGGACCCTCGGACGGGGGAAATCCCTAATGCAAGCAAGCCGCATATCTCCATTGAGTGGTGCACGTTTCAACCATTTGTTGATAACTGGATGGACAGATGGTACATGGTTTTTGATATGCCACCACACAACAACAGGGAAATTCCCTTATATTTCCTTCGAAAGATGTATGCAGAGTTCGTGTTGCATAAACACGTTAACTATTTTGACATCTTACATTTCCAGGGGATCGGTGGGGGGATGCCCCAAAACCGACCCAATGCCAGGCTTCGAGACCAGGATCGCCCTATCCCTGCACCTCGCAGGCAGTTGCCTGGGCCAGATGTCCCACCAGCACATCGCATTATTCCGCAGACACGGGATGCATTTTTGAGTTTGGCACGGACGGTTGTTCGCCATGGCAGGATGGTTCAACATATGGGTGAGGAAGGGACATCTGTCCCTGGTGTGGTACATACACCAGCTCGTCACCATGCAGGACCATCAGCTACTGCAGGACCATCAGGACCATCCACTTCTGCAGGACCATCAGGACCATCCACTAGTGGAGGACCATCAGCTATTCCCCATCCTAGTACTGATCCTCACGAGTGCACGTCATGTGGTCGTCCCTGCTATGGTATTGCATCAGATGTTGCCTTCAGTGGCTTTTTGAGAGAGGTATCTTGATGGTTAATTGTAATAAATTCTTTATTTATTTTCGTCTTTGTACACATATATATAGTTTGAGCTAATATATTAATTTTGTGAACTTGCAGTTGATGATGATTACCGGCAGTGACGCCCCAGAGCCGGATGTTCCAGACTCGACAGGGGGGCATGATGCTACCCATTCGGCAGGCCCATCTTATATACCACCTATTGCCGTATCTCACACCGAGGTAAACATTTTAAAATTTCAGTTTTTTAATACTTGTTAATTTGTTAATTTCCACATACTTTACATTTTAGTTCATTAATGCTATATACGGTCTAATATTTACAATTATTAAACTTGCAGATGGCAGATCCTTCACAGGGGCAAGGTAATGTGGAGGTAGTGCCCATGGTCATACCGTCCCCTGAAACGTCTGGGCTCCAGGTAAACAATTAAAAATGACATTTTTTAAATACATGTTTGTTTGTTGAATCATGCATGTCTAACTACATGAACACTTGCTGACTGTAGGCACCATCCGACACATCTGGCCCATTGCCTGTATTTGCATCTCCCTCCAGGCCATTCGTGAACAAGGGTCGTGTGTATGTGAGGCGTTCTACTCTGAGAAAGACTCCAGCTGCCCACGACCATGGGCTTACTCACACCACGGTAATGTATATCCTTCGATGATATTTGTTGTTTAACTTGAAATCCAGTGCATAAATCGTTTTTGTTAATGTTTGAATTGCATGTTTACTGCAACAGGAACCCGAGTTGTCTGCTGAGAACCTTGCATCGATGGTTGATGCAGCAGTTAGTGCCGCATCTGCAGTGGCGACTGATCACACACAGGTATGTAACTATTTCAACATTATCTTTACATAGTTTATTATTGTTGGACCTATTGTTTATTCATGCATTTCTAACTATTTCAACATTTTTTCATTGTAGCCACCACCAGCAGGAGCAGTGCCTGGCCCCCCTGGTTCAACCATCCTGGATGTTCAACCGACGGCTCCATCTGCTACACAAGCAACACAATCTCCTTTGTCAGTTGAGGTGAGATGTCCTTCAGTGACCAAGTGTTTCATGCACTTTCCATGCACCAGTTGATAATTGTTGAGATAATGTATTAGTGTACATAGTTAGTTGAATTTAACAATTGATATTTAATTTGCAGGATCCAGGGATGCACATTGATCCTAGGGATGTGCCTAGAGGATCAACGTCGGGAAAGAACAAGAGAAAGCTTGAGTTTTGATACTTTTGGATAGTTTTGGACACATGTGCTTTTGGATACTTTTGTATATATATGTACTTTTCGATACATTCAGTTTTGGAGACATGTACATTGACTTTATTGTGCATGTACTTTTGGAGACATGTACATTGACTTCATTGGATACATGTACTTTTCGATACTTTTGGATATACATGTACTTTTGGAGACATGCACTTTTGGAGACTTTTGGATATACATGTACTTTTGGAGACATGCACTTTTGGATATATATGTACTTTTGGATACATGTACTTGTGTCATTCTAATGTGTTGATTTGTGTGGATTATCTTTTACTCATGAATGCACTATGTCAAAAGAACAAACTATTATATTCAAAGGTTTCAACGAATTCACTACATGCATGCACTAATTGGTATCTAATTAAAATTTGTGATTTTGGATGATCATTACAAGTTATGTCAAAGTTCTTGCTCGTGTAATTTAATCAAACTAAATGCAATACAATGTTTTCAAGGTTTCAACGAACTCACTCATGCACACCTATTGCCATCAACTACCAATGAAAGTCTAACATTATGAGGTTCTTCTTAAAAAATGGGTAATATTTCCTTGATGATCGTAAATTGAGAACCATTTGTAGCCACTCATATAATACCATCTTCACTTATCTTTGTACATGATAATCCATATAATGTGCTATGTTTTTTAACCTAAACAATCATCAAAAACCTAGAATTATAGGGATATGACAAAGAACCTTATGGGGCACCTTATATATTAACCTTGTGTATACATTAGGATCTTTGTCATACCATTGTTTGAAATGTCATTCAATACCTTCAATTTTATCAACATCAAATTAGTAGACAAAGTGACCCATCTTTGATCTCTTGTATAGGCCTTTGTGTGCCTTATCAATAAGATGTACATCATGAATATTATCATAGGTCTCATACATAGGTGCATCCTCATCCATGCAAACAAAGGTGTCATGGATCAACCTATTATCCCTTTATTCTCAATAATATTAGTATCATTATCTTCCATAGGATCAAATTCAACTCCATCACCCCCCATTATTACTACTCTAAATTACAGCCTTAGGAGTTTTGATCATGTGTTTTTGTCTCTTTAGGAGTTTTGAAATATTATACTCTTTCAAAAATAATATGGAAGTTCAAATATTTAAAAGTGGCTTAAATTATAAAATGGGCGGAAATTCACCAAGTGTCCCTGAACGGCATTTTCATGCGACTTGCAACTCGACATAACTCGGAAACTGGACGTCGGACCGACGAACCGTCGACTCCGTTGGTCTCCTGGCATGCGATTACCTCTAGGGGGCCCTCTCCCTCGTCTCCCCATGGCCCAGTGGCTTCATTGTGCATTCATTTCGTAAACTAGGGTTTTGCTCAGTGTAATTGCATGCAATCTCGCATTGGTGGGTCAACTCTGCAAAAACCTCCCCCGAGCCAGTGTTGGCAGTGTTCCCACGTCGGCATTGCCCACACACACTTGCGGGAGCCAACGGCACGCAATCTTCTTGCTCCATTTGCTTTTTGGCTCCCGGACGGAAATTCACCAAGTGTCCCTGAACGGCATTTTCATGCGACTTGCAACTCGACATAACTCGGAAACCGGACGTCCGACCGACGAACCGTCGACTCCGTTGGTCTCCTGGCGTGCGATTACCTCTAGGGGGCCCTCTCCCTCGTCTCCCCATGGCCCAGTGGCTTCATTGTGCATTCATTTCGTAAACTAGGGTTTTGCTCAGTGTAATTGCATGCAATCTCGCATTGGTGGGTCAACTCTGCAAAAACCTCCCCCGAGCCAGTGTTGGCAGTGTTCCCACGTCGGCATTGCCCACACACACTTGCGGGAGCCAACGGCACGCAATCTTCTTGCTCCATTTGCTTTTTGGCTCCCGGACGGAAATTCACCAAGTGTCCCTGAACGGCATTTTCATGCGACTTGCAACTCGACATAACTCGGAAACCGGACGTCGGACCGACGAACCGTCGACTCCGTTGGTCTCCTGGCGTGCGATTACCTCTAGGGGACCCTCTCCCTCGTCTCCCCATGGCCCAGTGGCTTCATTGTGCATTCATTTCGTAAACTAGGGTTTTGCTCAGTGTAATTGCATGCAATCTCGCATTGGTGGGTCAACTCGGTATTAATGTGCATTTGAAGACTACGTAAACAAACAAAAAATGTTAAGGAAATGCATCATACCGGGTTGTACAAGGTCTGATACATGATCAAAATCTGCAGAAATAGATGATTGGTCTTCTTCCAACGGAGTTAACTCAACAATTGCACGCTGATCAAGTGGAAGTGATATGCGATCCCATCCATCAACCCAATCCAATGATTCACACCCATCCCAGTCACCATCACAACAAGGCGGGCAAAAACAAGCAAGTTTTCTGGTCCAAATTTCAAATACTGGGTTATCAGAGCTTCGAACCGAATGAAAGCCATGAGTCCCAGGCACAGTCTTGCATTCCCATGCATGTGAACGATCTATGTCTACCACCTCCCAAAAAAATCTCTCCACATGTCTCTTTCTTGTGGATTCTACTCGCATAGTTGATTCCTCTCCCATTACTGACGTGCACCACCTGACTATAGATTGAGCATTTAGAATAGTAGATTCTGTAGATACTTTCAATTCCTCTCTTCGTAGGGATGTTTTGACACATGCTCCGGCTCCATCATGCTCTCCTTTACCATGCCCAGTCTCAAAATAGTTCCACATATGTGGCACTTTGTAGTTTTTATGCAATGAACACAACCACTGAAATATGCGTGCATTTTTGAACTGACCAGCACACCCATCAGACCAAATCCAGTGTCGGTCCATCTGTATGTTCCTTCCCTTCAAGTGATCATAGAACATGATGAAGCAATGACGTACATAGTGGAAGTCGTGGCACCTATCATCACTTATGTAGAAGTGATATTCCTTCAGAATTTCTCTTTGCTCTTCAGTGCTATTTGGGCCATGCCTGTATGTGATATGGACCATCAAGGAAACCTGCTCAGAGTGATAATACTGACTTTGGATCTCATTTTGAGGTTGCAGAGTGTAGTTCTCGGCAAAATCAACAACTGAAAGTATAGTACCAAGGGGAAATGTATCTCTGCATATTCTAAACTTCTCATCCTGCCATCGTGCCACGTGGACATGCTGAACATATTGATGTGTCTTTTCAATAAATTCCTTGATGAAGTCACTAACTTGTACCTGGTGACACAAAATGATCTCAATGTCAGTTTTTTGTTGTAAGTAAGGATTGAAATGTAATTGTTACAACATAATTTTATAGATATAAATGCATACCTGAGATGTCACCAATTGTATTTTTTTGCTTTCTTTCCATGGGACTATTTCATAGTTGATATATTTGAAACTTTTCATGTCTGTAACCATTTTCCCAAATTCACTGTCTCCATTCTCGTGCATACATTGGCTCAATAATGCCATTCCAGCACAGTTGGAGCATGTTCCATCCAAACAATATTTTGCATAGTATGTTTGCCCCTCGGGCCTATTGCACATGATGCTATGAATGAATTCTCTTGATGAAGTCGGTGGTATTGTCATGGAGCAATCCTGCACAATGTTAGTATGCAACACACGACGAATGTACAAAAATGTTTCATAGTAATATTCATATTCTACATGGTATCTACAACAACAAGTGTTACGAAGAGTATTTATTCTAACATACCATGGCTTACATTTCTCAAAAGATCTTTGCCCCAAGTTCAATTGTCTATGCTCAATCTTAAATTTTTCGTAAAGCTCTGTCTGTGTTATATCAAGAAGATGCTTAGTATGTGGCTCACGATCCTTTGAACCCCTTCTTAGTTTTAGTACATCCTTTCGGTTTGAAGAAGGCCTTGTGTGATCATGCCAAAAACTATGCACTAGTCCCTTTACTGCATCAACTAGCTTCATGTCACGACGTGGCAACCGACCAACAAAGGCCCAAAAATCTGTCTGATCGGTTGTGTCAAGATGTTCTCTTCTAATAGAATACCTACGAAGGGTTTTTACATTCAAATTAACTAGTTTCGATGTAGGCCTGAGAATACGAAGGGCCCTGGTGTTCTTATCTGCAATTGATTGTGACAACACACGACGAGCAGCATTGCGGTCCTTTGAACGTGTGTTCTTACCAATTTTACCAAATGCATCTACTAGGCTTTTAACTATATGAGAACTTGGTTCAGAATTCTTTATCATCTTTATCCCTAACTTTTTCCTAACAACATTCATGCTCCTAGATTTTAACAATGATAAAAATAATCTACATTTATCTCCATCACATTTAGAAACAAAATATTTATCAAGTATCTGTTGAGTTTGATAAGCAATACTACGTTTAGATAGCGTACCTTCAATGGAATTCATAAGTCTTTCATCAACTTGTATACGCTTCGGAGTTCTTCGACGTGTGCTTGCTAATGGAGGTAAGGGGGTTGGAATTGTACCACGTAGCGCATCACCAAGACGCTCTGGCGTTTCAGTAGTAGCTTGGTGTCCTTCATTCTCTTCCTGGTAGTTGGATGGTGGAAGTCCAACATCCTCATCCATGGTCTGTGGAAGTCCAACATCCCCTTGTGGAAGTCCAACATCCTCATCGATGGTGTGGATAACATTCTCTTCTTCAACAGTAGGCAAAATGTCCAACGCCTCTCTGACTTCATCGCTTGTATAACCACATCCGGATAGCAAATTGTGTGTTTCTTCGTGAGCTTCATCTTGAGATGGTAACTTATCACTTTGACTTGAAGTGGGAATTGAAACATCCCCTAATGGGCACCTACGTTTTGCTTCTTGATTACTTCCATGGGGTGCTTGTTCAACAACTATTGTGGAAATTGAAGGTCCCTCTTGTCGTGGATTAATAGGATGAACCATGGTATCCTCTACAATTGGATTTGGATTAGTTTCCAAAGAAAGCCTCCGATTCATCATGTATATTCTTTTCTTTTCTTTCTCTTCTTCAATGACTTCTTGAGGTCTCTTCTTCCTTGTGGATTTGTTTACTCGGTTACGTGCATTCCCCATCACCACAATGATCAATTCAATATAGTTTGTTTTTGTTGCTCCTCAATTACAAGCTCTTCAATAATAAGCAAATGGAAGTTCTTCCTTGTTGGTCTTGAAGCTTGATATCTTACCTTGTGTGCTCCTCAAATATAGGCAAAATGAATCTTTCAAAGGCCTTATCTTTGGTGTTCTTCAATTGGAGATTCTTCAAGCTTGCTAATTATTTTCTTCAAATATGGCCATATAACCCAACACCACAGTGAGCAACCATGAAAGATGTCCTCAATGCTGCACCTGCATAAAAAAAAATGATGGAGTTGGTGTAGAATGTGAAAATTTTTAGACGCGGGCTCGTGCTGTTTGAAAAATCGCGGGATTGTTGCTTTCGTTCGGACAGAGTGAAGTTGCTCTCGGACAGCAACAGTCCATTATTTCTGGAGTTCCAAAACGCATACGCGTTATATAAATATAAAACGCTGTGCGCGATATGTAGTTAAAAAACGCGAACGCGATATAGTCAAGCACAATAAATAGGTTAGGTGCACGGCTAGGGCAACGAACAAAATCAAAGAAAACTAATAATTTATATGATTGCATACAAAACAAATGTTTTGTATGGTTTAATACCCCCTAGCTCTCTCCCAATAATCCCTAGATACCCCCTATCTCTTTCTAAATATGTGTCCCTCATTCTCCCTACATGTTTCTTTCATGTTTCTTTCTCTCCCTTCAGCCATGTCTCTACCACCCCACTCTCCATCTCTCCACCTTATCTTTATCTTCGTCATTATCCCTCCCTATAGCACTCTCTCCCTTCTTCTCCCTTAATCACTAACCCTCTACGCCTTTATCCCTCCCCCCTGCCCTCTCTGTCTTACCTTGTTCCTAGAGCCCCTCCCCCATAAAGGCCTTTAGACCCTCTACTAAATATTAATCCCTAAGTGCATAAGTGCACAAGATGATGAGGAGGAGGAGGGTGATGACAATGAAGATGATCATGATGTAGATGAAGATGATAAAGATGATGAGGAGGAGGAGGGTGATGACAATGAAGATGATCATGATGCAGATGAAGATGATAAAGATGATAATGTTGATGAAGATGATGGTGATGATGATGAAGATGTTGATGTTGATGATGATGGTGATGATGATGGTGATGAAGATGATGGTGACATGATGGAGATGTTGATCTGATGAGGAAGATGATGATGATGATGGTGATGATGGTGATGATGATGAAGATCATGTTGATGAGGACAATGATGGAGATGAAGATGATGATGATGAAGAAGATGATGATGATGGAGATGTTGTGTTGATGGGGAACCTAGAGATGACAATGATGATGAAGATGGTGATGGTGATGGTGATGGTGATGGTGATGACGATGAAGATTTTGATGATGATGCTGATGGCGATGATGATGAAGATGTTGACGATGATGGTGATGGTGATGTTGAGATGATGATCATGATGATGTTCAGAAGATCATGATGGTGATGATGGTGATGATGATGGAGAAAATGACAATGATGGATATGTTGATGAGGAACCTGCAGATGCCAATGATGATGATGATGGAGATGTTGATGAGGAACCTACAGATGCCAATGATGATGGTGATGACGATGAAGATGTTGATGATGATGGTGCTGGTAATGATGATGATGATGATGATGACGAAGATGATGGTGACATGATGGAGATGTTGATCTGATGAGGAAGATGATGATGATGATGATGGTGATGATGATGAAGATGTTGATGACGATGATGATGGTGATGAAGATGATGATGATGAAGAAGATGATGATGATGGAGATGTGTTGATGGGGAACCTAGAGATGACAATGATGATGAAGATGGTGACGGTGATGACGATGAAGATTTTGATGATGATGCTGATGGCGATGATGATGAAGATGTTGACGATGATGGTGATGGTGATGTTCAGATGATGATCATGATGATGTTCAGAAGATCATGATGGTGATGATGATGGAGAAAATGACGATGATGGATATGTTGATGAGGAACCTGCAGATGCCAATGATGACGATGATGGAGATGTTGATGAGGAACCTACAGATGCCAATGATGATGGTGATGACGATGAAGATGTTGATGATGATGGTGTTGGTAATGATGATGATGATGATGATGATGATGATGAAGATGAAGATGATGGTGACATGATGGAGATGTTGATCTGATGAGGAAGATGATGATGATGATGGTGGTGATGATGATGAAGATGTTGATGACGATGATGATGGTGATGAAGATGATGATGATGAAGAAGATGACGATGATGATGGTGATGAAGATGATGATGATGAAGAAGATGACGATGATGGAGATGTGTTGATGGGGAACCTAGAGATGACAATGATGATGAAGATGGTGATGGTGATGACAATGAAGATTTTGATGATGATGCTGATGCTGATGATGATGCTGATGATGATGATGATGATGATGAAGATGTTGACGATGATGGTGATGGTGATGTTCAGATGGTGATGATGATGATGATGATGATGATGATGGAGATGTTGATGAGGAAGGGGGAGATGACAATGATGATGAAGATGTTTATGGTCATGAAGATGATGATGATGGTGATGGTGATGATGATGGAGATGATGGAGATGATGGAGATGGCGATGAAGATGATGATGATGATGATGATGGTGAAGATGATGAAGAAGATGATGATGATGGAGATGTTGACCTGATGACGATGAAGATGATGATTATGGTGATGATGATGAAGATGTTGATGCTGATGATGATGGTGATGAAGATGATGATGATGGAGAAGATGATAATGATGGAGATGTTGATGAGGAACCTACAAATGCCAATGATGATGATGATGATGATGGTGATGACAATGAAGATGTTGATGATGATGGTGATGGTAATGATGATGAAGATGATGATGATGATGGTGATGGTGATGGTGATGTTTAGATGATGATGTTCAGAAGATGATGGTGACATGATGGATATGTTGATCTGATTCAAGGAAGATAATGATGATGATGATGATGGTGATGATGATGAAGATGTTGATGATGATGATGATGGTGATGAAGATGATGATGATGAAGAAGATGATGATGATGGAGATGTTGATGTTGATGGGGAACCTAGAGATGACAATGATGATGAATATGGTGATGGTGATGGTGATGGTGATGACGATGAAGATTTTGATGATGATGGTGATGGTGATGATGATGAAGATGTTGATGATGATGGTGATGGTGATGTTTAGATGATGATCATGATGATGATAATGATGATGGAGATTTTGATTTGATGAGGAATATGATGATGATGATGATGATGGTGATGATGATGAAGATGTTGATGATGACGATGATGGTCATGAAGATGATGATGATGAAGAATATGATGCTGATGGAGAATATGATGCTCACAACTCCCTCTAGTCTCTCTCTCCCCAACCATCAATCTCTCTCTCTCTCTCTCTCTCTGTGTCTCTCTCTCTCTCTCAAACACACACACATACACACACATTATGTCACTTTCCATTCTCAAACCCATACCCCCTCCATCCATATCTATCTCCAACTTTCTCCCTCCATCCCTCACCCTACCTTCTCTCCCTCCCTCTCTCATCGCCTGTCTCTCACCTTCTATCCCTCCCTCATCTTTCCCTCAACCTATCCCAATCTCTCCATCACTCCCTCTCTCTCCATCGCCACCACTCGCTGCATGTCTCCCACCAACACTTTCTGTCCCTCCCTTCCTATCTCTTATTTCGTTCTATCCCCATCTATCTCTCACTCCCTCCAAATCCATTCCTCCCCATTGTCCCTCTCCCTCCCTCGCTCTATGTCTCTCCCCCCCTTGTATTCTTTATTTCTCTCTCACATCCCCCTTGTCACTCAAGTCTCACTTTCAACTTCTAACCCTATATCTCTTCAGAACCTATTCTACTCCTAATAGTGCTCTCAAGCTCCACTTCCCTTCACCCCCTGTAGCCCATCATGTTCTCATTCCCTTCATCTCTCCCCACTCAAGCTTCCAACATCCTTCTAAGCCCTTGACCCTTTCCCACCCCTATTAAATATTAACCATAGATTCCCTTGACCCTTCCCCACCCCTTCTCAAATATTAAACAAAATTTCCCTTGACTTCTACACCCCCTCTTTCTCAAGTATTAAACATGTATTTTATGATTTGAATAACGCGAGCGCGTTTTGTAACTATATAACGCGTACGTGTTATGTAGTTATATAATGCGTACGCGTTAATTATTTATATAACGCGCACGCGTTATTTAGTTATATAACGCGTACGCGTTATTTAAATCTAAAAGCGCGGCAATATTTTTGAATTTAAACAGGCCGAGTCACATGCTCACATGTCAACAATAATCCTATGTGTATGCTTTGGAGTTTGCTTCGGTAATTCCAAACCTGTGCTATGTTAATGAAAAACCAAAGCTAATTGGGTATTTCTTCCAGTTTCTGGAGAAGCCTGTGCTTAGCCACTCGTTACAATATGCTACACAGAGTTATTTTTGACGAAATCTTAGACACAAATAGCATTTTTTCTGCAGATTCCAAATATGTAACTTTTATTTTGAAATATTAATTTTTCCTATTTTCTTTCAATTTCTTTTCTGTCCTACCTCCTTAACTCGTGAAACACATTGTTAGTGTTTCTTCCATAACTTTTTCAATTCTCAATCATTTCAAAAAAAAATTGTATGGTGCACAAGAGGACACTAACCTCCACGTTCTATGAAAAACCCATTTCAAGAATTTTGCATTAAGACCTTCAAAGGCTCTACCCATAAAAGATGTACTATTTTTGAGGTTTGATCACTTAGACAATTATAAAAAAATTATAAAATTACTAATTTAATTTTTGAAAAATAATGGCGCACAAGTGCTATGTGTTCTCTACATGCATGCCGATTTTTGTAGCTTGATTCCATCATTTAGGCCCTCAAAGGCTCTACCCACAAAAACATATACCTTATCATTTGCCTGAAAAATAAAAAGTGTCTGTTAGGAAAACTGAAACTTGACATAGCTATGCAAATTTTCAATACATAAAAGTTATATATTCAGAAACGTGATTCAATTTCCTACATTTCATCTTTTTTACTCAATGCAAGATATTTTCCGTAAGTAAATCAAAAAATCCAAGTAAGTTGAGGGATGCCTGCTTTTTCAGTTTTCTATTGCATCTAACGTGCCAAAAGTGACCCTCATTAGCTTGCACTGACCCCGAAGTAAAATGAAACCAAAAGGCGCATCAATACAATCCCTCATGTACACAATCGAAGAAACAATGCACTCCCACACTCCTTGTGTAGGCATCCAAAGCACTATTGTAGGGGCAACAACCCAGAGGAAAAATCGAGATAACACAACACACACAGGCCCCTCCATGGAGCAAGAAACAATGCTTGTCAAGCATAACTAGATCCTAAGTCCACTCCAAGCACCATCCCATGACATGCTCTAGAAGACGACCCATACATAGGCAAGAAATTAGATCATTGAATGCACAACTATCCTCAAAGAAAAACACAAAAACACCTTCAACCCTCTACCGGATACAAAACTACTAAAACACAATGAATACACCATACCATTCCAACAACCACCATAAAACCACATTCAAACATCCACCACTTTCAATTAGCTAAACATATATGTCGCAACCCCAACATTTTCCATTTCCATTATTTTCTTTATCTTTCTATATCACTTCCAACTACCCCTCTAAACACTAAATTATTTTTATTAACAACATTTACCCAATAAAAATACAATAAAAAACTATTTAAAAAATGCAAATCCAATCCAAACTTTAAGTTTTTTTTTCCACAAACAAACATATAATGCTAAAGCTTTTGTAATTGAAAATTGAAAAGATGTATATTAGAGATATTTATGAGCATTGATATAGATGTTTTCCAAAAAGTAAGATTCATACTGGGAGGAGAGTAAGGGCAAATTAAAAGGCTGAGATGGTCCATACCTTTGAGCAAAGTGGGAAGCTTATATTTGTTCATGAGTTTAGGACTCCTCACATTCAAATATGTTAGATGTCATATCACATTATTATAGGTTATCATATCACATCATCATAGGTTAGATGTCATTTGAGAATTATTTTTCTTTATATGTATATAACATGAATAAACTTATGATGTGGCTTCTACATTTTGTAGGAGTGATAAGTTATAGGTGTTTAAGAATATTTATCCAATGTCAGACAATAAATGTGTAGGGCCATGCCCTGATGTAAGTCCATATCAATGATGAGATGTATTCTTCAATTCTTTAGTGGATGGTGTCAAGATTATTTATTAGATGCCAGAGAATGGATATGTCTAGCTATGTAAACTCATAGCTAGGAGGAGATAGATTGGTCATTTCTTTTGAAGATTTGCACTTTTTCGAGGGAGTTTGGTTGGAATCCAACAACACGATTTGTTGTTGAAATTGCAATTTTGATTGTAGAAATGGATTCAGCACCCTCGATAACCCCCTCGGCACCCCAATTATGCAATTCCAACAACTAGAAACTGCAATTTCAACAATTCTCGCCGAATTTTGACCAGAAATTTCGCCAGGTGCAAATCGTCTAGACTTTAGCCCACACCCCAAATTGATCCTATCACAATGTTAATCAATGTGTTGCTAAGTGCATATTTGATTGTTTGTTTAATTTTTTTATGATCTCCAATTTGTTGAAATATGTTCATTAAAAAAAATCATATATTCAAATAAATTAAATGTCTTGTCACATCATAAATCAGCTTTTATCAAATAGATGGTACTGTTCACCCAACTGCATACCTATCACAGCAGGCTTAAAATCAGAGAGCAAACCCTAGACCAAAAAAAACTTGGCAGAGCAACTGAACTACAAGTGGTCCATTTATTAAGCAGATGGCACCCTTCACTCAATCTGAGAACTTTCACGACTGACCTATAATCAACCCACACAATCCTGGTAACAGGCAAAGTAGCTACTCAATCTGAAAGTTGTTATAACTGACCTGAATTTAGACTATTATTATGCTCCTGGTAACACTCAAATTAGAATATACGCTCTTTGTAATACTTAAAGTAGTAAAATACTAACTGAACTACATGCCGAACACATATAAACGTTGTAAAACCAGACAGTGGATTGGAGAACAGTAATATACGTTTTTCCAGTACAGTAACGGTAATAAGAGTTTGATGCCTATCAGCAAATTCTTGGTACAAATAGTGTTACTGCGTGCTGTACACGCGAATCCTCGGTAGGAAGTCGCTGTTATTTCTGAGCATATATGGTGCATCGATTCCTTCGATTTGTGATAGTATATTGAGGCTCCTGATGTATGTGATGTGACCTGGGGTTGATATTTCAGGGGCTAATGCAGGAATAGGCTTTGATATTTTAGGGGGTAGTGCAGCATTAGGCTCTTAAGGCCCCACGTTACATTCTTGTTTTTGGAATACACATAGAAGTTCGGGGTGGTGGACATGTGCCCACCCTACTCTACACCGTTCCAATTGGTCCCCTTTCTGTTATAATGGCCGACAACGTATGCCAACCTGCTCACATTCTCAAGGCAATATATTTTTATTCACACTATTCCAACTGGTCCCCTTTCTGTAATAATGGCTGACAACGTATGCCAACTTGCTCACATTCTCAGTTAACAAGTGTGGTGAGTAATAGTAATGTTCCTTAAATGATAATATATGATAACTAGCATATCTCTAAAGTGGGGAAATGAAATGTCGAGAAGAATTTCAGTATGTTGTAAAATGAGAGAAAGTTGTATGTGTATAGACAATATATTTATGTGTTTGAAAGCAAGTCTAGCTAATTTATGATAGGGACAGTACACTTGATGAAATTGAAAGGAAAACTCGCTTGCAAATACTAATAAGCAATAAATAAAAACCGATGTAATCGATGGCAAGTAAAATGAATTGTACATTAATTTGTCATAGGATAACGTATACATATGTGAGTAAAACAATAAAGGGCTACGTAGTGATCAACTTTGACTCAAAATATATTGGAAATCAACATTATTTTCATTTGGTATGGAGAGTGCAAGGATTGAGGATTGCAATTTTAAGTGTGAAAGAGATAGAGAATGAAGGCGTGCCTCTTGCTTTTTTCGGAGACATATGAAGTGTCTTTCATCTTTGCATAGCGTTTGAAGGAGAACAATGGTGTAATTTAGATTCCTTCTAATGTTGTAGTATGTGGCATTGCTGTGAAGGTCAATCCTTGACATTAATTGTTACCAATGTCAATGGTTGACCTTGTTAATGTCAATCCTTTGGATTTACGGATAGTCAATGTACAAAGCCATCTTGAGGGAAAACGATATTTTAAATATTATTACATATTCTTTTATTTCATAAATAACCACATTAATATTATTAATGTGTCCGAATAGTGCGATAGACATATATTTAACACATTTTATAGAAACAAATTTATTAATGTGCCAAAATATTATTACATATTCTTATATTTCATAAATAACCACATTAATATTATTAATGTGTCTGCGATAGACATATATTTAGCACATTTTATAAAAACAACTTTATTAATGTGCCAAAAATAAATATATCAACGTATTCATATACATTAATAGTCATTTTTAATCATTTTCATCCCATAGAGTAGCAACCCTTATTTTAAGTTGCAATCCTTACTTGCATCCATACTCATGGAACCATATTGTGTATTTTGATAATATGTATATTAAATTGGCATAATGATTCTCATGGATATTAAATTAGGTTTGTTAAATCATTTGAACCAATGTTATGTATATTAAATTGGGTTTGATAAATCATATTGATTAGTAATATTTTCTACGTTTTCAATTCAATCTTGTCCATAACTCAAACTCACAACACAGGTAACCTTAATCTTAATTCATGGCCTAATTTATGGTAGGTTTCATGTTCATGATCTTAGTTGCATAAATATATTAGTTTTGATATTACAATTATATTTTACAAATTTCAAAAAGCTAGTTAGCAATGGCATATGACATTATCACTTAATGATTCTTGTTAGTGTTCACTACATTCTCACATTCTTTTCATAGTATTTTATTTTATAAGATAAATATCATATACTAACACATATACAATTTGTTTGAAAATAAAGATGAAGATCTTTTGCATTGAATTTAAAAAATTAAAAACTCAAATACATTATCCAAAATTGCATTTTTTATATATCATTTTAAAAAAAATTATTTATTTATTTATATTTAAAAATTAAAAATATCAAGAACATTTGTCAAAACTTTTCCCAAAGTATCTTCACATTGTATACATTATTTATTTCCATGTATCACTATACACTTAGAACCAGTTATAATACTTGAGTGGGAAATGAATGTAAGATCTCTTGTCAACATCATGTATAATTTGGATAAGATCTCTTATCAACATCATGTATAATTTAATATTAGAGCATAGGGAATCTGTTAATTAGGTCTATCTTAGTTATGATGAAAGCATGGTTTTTTTCGTCATTCTTCATAGTCAAGGTAATTATATTAGAATTGCAGTATTTTAAATTTTATTTTTGTTAGTATTGAATTTTAAGAATTTTATTTTGTTATTATTTATTTTTATAGTTTATTTAATCGTAAAAGGTTCAGAAGTCTAATATTAAAAAGGTAAGAAGTCGTTATGTTTTGTTATGAATCTCATAAGAGTTTATTCTTTCTTTATTCATGATGTTTTTTTATTTCTTTATACATAAAATAAAGAGATACCTTCGATATTTTAGATTAGGCTTAATCACATCTTCTCTTTATAATATCTTAATTATCCTTTAACTTTTTATGACACAACATCTTCTCCTTAAATTAAAATGTAATAATACCTTTTTTTAAACTTTCCCCAATAATTTAGATCCTATGCCAACCTCACTTAAATGATGTGTGATTTTAACAAATCATATTTCATTTACATTCAAATATTTAATTTATTTCTAAATGTTATAATTGGTTGCCATTAAATAACGAGGTGTTTAAAGTGAAAGATCTTAATCTCAAAATGATAAACCACCTTTTATTGTACTTTAAATTTAACTTTTTATTCTTTTCATTACATTTCAAATTGTAAATGATAAAATTAAAAAATCTTAATATAAAGTGAAAGCCACTTTAATTACTTTGAATTTTATTTTTTTCTATTATTTAGATTTGAAATTGAAAATGATAAAACTGACAGATGACCGGCTTAAGCGATAGCCATCACACTTGCATATGTGCTTCATTATTATATTAAACCAAACCCAAAATAATGAAGAATGACTGAATGGGAAGATCAAAAGGCTCATATTGATATTTGTATTTACATTTACACGATTACTTTGTGTGTAAATATCAGTAAGGTTTGGTTGCTATGTAGTTCCTTGGTGGATAATAATTGCAGGTGATAGAAAGAATCGCCTAAGTTGCATTTATTACAAGTGGTGGTATTACTTAACTAATTTTATATATGTTTTTTATGCAATTCCTAATTAATTATATTTTTGTGTATGAGAGAAATGGGATTTTTTAATAGACTAAAGACAGGATTTTTCTTCAGATTTGATTGATCTTTTAAGATAAAATACATGTTCTTCATTGTTAAAACCACTCAAGTTGTAATTCCTTTATCAATATAAATAATATGTTATCACATTTGGTAAAACTTAGTATGTGGTTCCTTTAAGCATGACAAAGCAATCATCGATTATTTACACTCCAATAATGCCTAATAAGTAAGTAGATTGCATTGAGTTTAGGAGAAAGCAAAGAGAAGATGTGTAGAAGTAAACGAACTTGAATTGTTCATGCCATCAACTTGGGTGTACTCATTTGATATGAGTCAATTCCAGTTCGATACCACTATATTTTTAGGTGTACTAAATCTACCTCATGCACATCATTTAGAACTCGGTCAAGGTTTGAACTCGCAATGTTACAAGGAATGCCTTAATTACCAACTGATCTACACCCCATAAACAATAATACAACTCCTATTATCTTTATTTCAATAATACAATTCTTGTAATCTTTACTTTAAAACAAGGGAGAAAGCTACGTTGTAGCTAAGTCCCTACTAAACGAATAACAAAGAAGAAGAAGGAGTGGGCCAGATAGGCCACGTGGTAAGGGGCACTAGCAAAATCCATAAGGCATAAGGATCTATCAAGGCCATACAACTCCTATTATCTTTACTTCAATAATAAAATTCTTGTAATCTTTACTTTAAAACAAGGGAGAAAGCTACGTTGTAGCTAAGTCCCTGCTAAACGAATAACAAAGAAGAAGAAGGAGTGGGCCAGATAGGCCATGTGGTAGGGGGCACTAGCAAAATCCATAAGACATAAGGATCTATCAAGGCCATAAGCGAAAAGGCTCAGACAGAGGGCTATAAACCAGGCAACGTGGAATCTCAGAGTGGGCTAGGCGGGCCACATGACAGCAGAGCGACAACTATGGACACAAGCATCCGAGCCATAATCCATAAGGCTCCGATAATAGAAAAGGATCTAAGGACACTTGTAGCTTTATCTCAATCTTTGGTTTATAACGTGGCCTTCGAGTAGGTAGTCATTCTGAGATTATTTCATCCTTCTTTTTCTTGGATCGATCTGATTTTCTTTCTTTATAGAAGCTGAACAATATGCTCCTATGTTCATTGATCAACCTCCCTTTTTCCTGGGCAAGATCCTGGTTTTGAAGAACATTCATCGACTCTATTCTCCATCGGGGAGCGCTGCAGTATCTCATCTCACCTGCATCATCAAGAACAATCGAGTTAATTATTGTCTACTTGTTGGTGGAAGTAGACAACAGAAGCAGAAGCTACCGTGAAGAGCTTGTAGATCATAATCAAATGTAAAACATAATGGAGTGACACTGGGATACGTAGACTGTAAGACTGCCCATTTCATCTTATAGCTCAATTGTCATCGTGCATTATGGAAAACAACATTATGAAAGGGATTAGCAGTGAGTTCAAACTCAATGTCAGTCGTCATGTAATATAATATTGTAGTTTCTTGAACTTCTAACAAATCCATATATAAATCCAACTGCTTCTTCTGCATGTATTAGCTCCTCTGGCGCTTCGCCTCTCCTCTTACCGCGGGTTTGAACTCCACGTACCCACTAATTTGCTCCAATTGCTTCTTGTTAATTAAATATACAATTTTGTAGTTCAACATATTATTATTTAATTTTTAATTTGAACGTGAATGCTTCTTCTCTGTGAGTACTAAACTTTAATTCACAAACTGTATTTTGAAGTGAATATCTTTCTCTCTAAAATTGTAAATTACACCTTCATTAAACAAAATTCAAGCGCTAAAGAAAGTGGCATTCCAGAAAACTCGCTCAAATTGCGGTAATGTTTGATAAGTCACTTCCAATGGCTGCCTCTTCTGCACAATATATATCTTGGAAGGCTCATGGAAATTTGAGTAATATTCCTAATGTCTATTAATTTCCGTAATGAGTTTGTTAGAAGTTATTGGGGAGAAAATAAAGAAATAAGGCTTTGTAATGTTCATGGTGTTGGTGCACGTAGGTCTCATAGCTCCTTGATAAATTCTGAAATTGAGAGTTCCAAACTATTAGATTCGGTCCAATGTTGCCCTCTAATATTAATTTGAGCAATGCTTACTCACGTTGGAGTCTCGAATCCCTCGTGAGCATTAAAGTGTCATCTATACATGTAGCAGATATTAGTCTAGCGGGTGTAGCAGATATATGTAAAAAGTAATGCTTAAATGCTAGTTAAAGTTTTTGATAAGCTGAAAAGCTCTTTGAACATAGTGCAATAGTATCTGAAGTATGTAATATGTTTTTTTTTAATGAATGGATTATGAGTTTTTTCTATGAAAGAAAAGATATATGACGAGATTTAAGTTTATGTTATTAATTATTGATATTATTCTTTAATATTATTTATTAATATATGTGGGAAGTGTATTAGCGTTGTGACATATAAGAGTAAGTATATAGTGGAATTTGGATTTATTTATTAATAGATATAAACAATGTTATAAAATTTTATAAAAAGTAAGATATATGAAATAGTTAATTTAAATTACAGTATATAAATTTAGTAATTTAAAGAGTAGGTATATATTGAGATTTGAGTTTATTTATTAATATATGTAGAAAATGTGTTAAAATTTTATAAAAATTGTAAGATATATGAAATAATTAATTTAAACTATAGT
This sequence comes from Larix kaempferi, assembly GCA_027924585.1. NCBI lineage: Eukaryota > Viridiplantae > Streptophyta > Pinopsida > Pinales > Pinaceae > Larix > Larix kaempferi. The sequence goes on along the minus strand of BSBM01000734.1, from coordinate 1,380,880 downwards.
ATATAGGTATATAGTGGGATTTGGATTTATTTATTAATATATGTAGAAAGTGTGATAAAATTTTATAAAAAGTAAGATATATGAAATAGTCAATTTAAACTACATTATAGAAATTTAGTCAATTTAATATTATATATATTTATTATATTGAGTATATAATTAATATATATTTATTTTAATTTCAAATTGATTAAGGATTAAAAGAAGTCAATTATTTATGTGTAAAATTTTCTTTAAATTTTACAAATTAAAAAAAGGTTTACAATTTAAAGAATTTTATCTCTCTCGACATAGATTTGGAGTTACAATGGATTTATAATGTTTTTTCTTTTCTTTTTGTAATTGGGGGAATTGACAACTAAGGCTAGGTTCGTACTCACACATGGCACATAGGTCTAATCGAGGTTTGAACCAATGACATCACAAGGACAGTCTTAACATTGCACCCTATCGCCAACTCGTCTACACCTCAAGGGCTATAATGCTTTATTTTATTATAATAATCCCCTCTTTTTGTTTTTAGTTTTTCATTTTTAACGAAGTCAATTTTTTTCTATTTAATTTATTAATGTTATAGCCAATTACTCTATTGGAAATGCTTGTGACATACAAATTCATTAACTACAAACAACAAAGAAAAATACCAATGAGATGAAAACATTACTTTATTAATTTAGTTTTTGGTTTTGTAAAATATTATATTGGACCAACATATTGAGTTAAAATTTAATATGGATTCCATTCGTAATTGTATTTATGTTTATCCAATTTAAAATATCTTTCTTTTTTTAGCTTTGAAAATATCTCTCTCTCTATATATATATGCCAACATGAATTATAGATGTGTCGCATCTCACCTACCCGGGTTTTAAAAAGTGAGTCTTAGAGCAAAAACATAAATTGTTGAGATTTTATTTTATTGAAAAAAGTTTGTTGAGTTGCCTTTCAATAGATATTTGATTTGTTCACTAAGGTTGATAAAAACTTCTCATAAAAATTACACAAATTTCAAATAAATTCACCCATCCTCTTTGTTATTATTCTAATAAATCCACAATAATATTTATGATCAATATTTTGAACCTTCGTATCATGGTCAAATGAATTCATCTATCTTCTTTGTTATTATTCTAATAAATCCACAATAATATTTATTATCAATATTTGGAACCTTCATATCATGTTTCACCCTCATATCAATTTGTTAAGTTTTGAGCAAATAAACAATCATTTTATTAATACATAAAATTATCAAAGGAATATTGCATTAATAAGAAATGGAAAATGTTGTTGTGATTTGAGAATCCTCTGAACATTTCGACCGAGGTCATCATTAAGAAACAAGAGTGCTTCTTCAGATAAAACCTCCATTACACTTAAAAAAATTATATGATAATTTATATCATTGAAATTCAACTATAGCCTAATTATATATAATAATGTAAATATTTATAATGAAATAAATTATATGATAATTTATATCATAGAGATTCAACTATAGCCTACTTATATATGATAATGTAAATATTTATAATGAAATATTTAAGGTGGGTTGAGGTCATCATTAAGAAACAAGAGTGCTTCCTTAGATAAAACTTCCATTACACTTTAAAATATTAAAATATTATATTATTTATATCATAGAGATTTAATTATGACTTACTTAATTATGATAATGTAAATATACGTCTAATGAAATATTTAAGGTGGGTCGTTTTAAAGAAAATTAATAATCAACATTCAATTCTCATATAGCTTTAAATCATCATTAATTTGGAAATTTTTTAATTTTAAAGGTTTCACTAACCTTTTTTTTTGCATAACCTTTCGTTTCATGTTATTATCTATTATTATAATTATCTTGGTATCTTCTAAGTGAATCTAGTGGTTAGAGTTGAAAGAGTGTTATGCCAAGGTTGGCCTCCCGATCTTGTTGTACATAATATTGGATTAATATTACTTTTTCTCATTTGGACTAATCTATTAGACTCACTAATGTACACTTTCATGCATGGCCAAAGAATAGTGTAAACCCCCTTCTGCTTCTTGGGATCAATAAGGTATTTAGCTGATGTTAGCATGTTCCCATAGTTGTGTTTAGAGGATAAAAAGTAACTTGAACGACACCCTTTTCAATACATTTTCCAATTTATCAGTTACACCCTTGATGTAGGAAAAATTTAACTTACCCCATCCCCTTCCTATTACTTATCGGGTCCTTTTCGTGGTATTATGTACTACCCAATTAAACTATTTTTCTATGTAACCATTTTCCCATAGCAATTTTGAAAGGTATGATAGTTTGCTTTGTAATTGGTCATCATTAGAAAATATTATAGCTATAGTTAATAGGTATTATTCATGCCAAGTTTTTGTGTCTAGCGGTGTGAGCTTACACGTAGATAACTATCAATGTGAGTTTTCTCCCTATAAACCAGTGTGCCAAAGTCCCATCTTCTTTCTTTATAATGATAGCATCCAATGATAAAATGGTTTTTCTCATTTCAACATCCATCATATAATTGATGTTGTTTATACTATTAATTCAATTAAAAAAATCCTTCACAATGGTTTTTTCACGAGGCCATATCATATTAGTGTCATTTATAAGTCTTTTCCAATCTTTAGGGTTCGGTATAAATACTCAATGGTTATTCTTTCAAACCTCTCCAGCATGCTCAATACAAGCATATGAGTAACTGCTCAAATTTTATACTTAGTTTCCCAATTGGAATGGATATAATTTCGATATTAGATCTCTCTTTCTCTGTAATATACAAATTCTCCAATGATTGACAATGGCTGTCATAAATGGCATTTGCTGGCCTGATTTCTAATAGAATTGTTTTCCTTCTCAATTCATCAAGTCCAACCTACAATTGTCACATAAATGAAAAGAATAGTAGACTCTTCAAAGAGGTAAAGTATAAACTTCCACCCAATAATCCTTTTTGAAACTAACCACCCAGATGATTTTCCCAAAACTATTGCTATGAAAGAGTAAAAGCAAATTTCACATGCATATTTTCATTCAAACAATATGCAAACAATGAGAACATGATATTGCCTACTTACTACTTAAGCTATTTTGATATTTGAATTTTGAATGCACAACATCTTGTGTATTCATTTAGCATAGCTCTATTCATGCCACTCAACATGAGTTATTTTAAATAAATATTTTTTATCATCCGGAACAATTTCCTTAGAGTGTACAGATCTAGCACCGATTCAATATACTTTCTATTCTCAAAATTTTCAGCCTGTGAGATCATCTCAAAGTTGTGATTGAAGTTGTCTTCATTTGTCCTCTAACACCATCCCAAATATCCCCCAACCAACAATGCCTTTTTATAAAATTGCTTCTTGTGTCTCTCATCCTGGATTCACTGTTGTCTATGTAGCAGCTATATCCACTACTTGGACAAGACCACAACACAACAAACCATTGAAGCTTCCGCATGGGTGGGACCATGATGCAGAAAGGAATAATATGTTCAAAAAATTTAAAGGTGGGTAGTTCAAATTTCTTCATTCAAACTAGGTTAAGCTGGTTAATTAGCTTACTAGAACTGTTGAACTACAAAACATGATCACTTTTAGAAATTTAACTCCTCTGAGCATTTACAGTGAAATTCCATAGCATCTGTTAAATTTTTTTCTAATAACCACCTCTTTTGACTAAAAAAATGTGAACCCCTAATTTTTCTCTACAAGAAATTCTTACCAAGCAAGGTAGAATAAGGTACCAACAAACTAAGAATGAGTACATTAAAGACCACACTATTGAATCTATCACAAAAGTAGCATTAAATTTTTCCCAATAAATGTTGATGTCAAGGAAATGGTAAGGAAAGACCTTTGGTAACTCATTTAGATTTTCAAAAGGTTGGAATCTCAGTTTGGCGAAGCATTTTACATTACTGGTTTTGTCAAATGAAAACCACGTCTAACAACTATTAACAAAAATCTACAAAGAGGTATGCATCAAATTTTCATCTTTTCATACCACCAACAACTCGGTGGGTTTTCCCAAAATTACCACCTACAAAAAATATATGGCATGGCTATTGTGCCACACAAAAAATGACATTCCATAATGCCTACCTAGTGTTGGGAACTATTATGATATTTGACTATACACCATTTATGTGTATCCATTGAAAAAATGTCTTCATCGTTTTCTTTGTAGCAGATATGTCCACCACCTGGAAAAACAACAAAACAGTAAGCCTTTGGAGTTACCAATATGGCCAAGTTAATGCAGTGCAACAGATTAATATGTTTATGATATTAAAAGATGATTAATTCATTTTGTTCACTTATTTTATGCTAATTTATTCAATAAACATACATGTAACTAAGTTACAAAATGACCTGCATCCCCTATTCGCTAGAATGATTTTTAAAGTTTAGCCTTTCCAATAGATATAGTGAACTCACTCTAGATTCTATATTTGCTAGAATCATTTTTAAAGTTTAGTCTTTCCAATAAATATAGTGAACTCACTCTAGATTTTATATGATAAATTTTGCTAACGTACCATCTTTTTTGAATTCCTCATCAAATATCAACTCCTATGATTTCTCTACTCTAAATTTGTCCCAAGCATGACAATATAATGTAAAAGCAAATCAAAATAGAATGTATTACAAACTACATAGAGAATTGAATGGATCACAAAGCTAACATCAAAGTTTCCTTACTAAATAGTAATGTCAATAAATGGAAAGTGAGATTGGAAAGTGAGATTATCATATTATGGGAAAAAAATATCATTTTACCATTTATATGAAACTGATAACATATTTGATGGAGAGAGTAATGGTCTCTCGTGCCAGTGTCATAGTTATCCTTGAACACAAGATGCCTAAATCCCGTCGTCAGAGATTGCTTGAATCTGATGTTACATGAAATATCACTTAATCAATTTGAAAGTTTGAAAGAGAGGCCATTACCCTATCACAGGCCAAACTGAGCACTAGAAAGAGTGCAGCATCGTTGTGAGCCATTTTGTTGGCACTAATATTACGTAATTAGTGTTTTTCATTGTTGAGAAATCAATGATACAAAAGAGGCATTTTTTCCCGGGGTGAGTTTTGAAAAGAACTATACCTTTTCGTCATCCCTCCCACGAATAACTTGTTTCCGCGAGTTCTCCTGACATGTTGCCGCGTGTCCTCCTGGCTTGCTGCCCCGTGTCCTCCTCATGCGCATGTCCACTAGTTTTCGGACTTGCCCTCTGGTTTCTGTCGCTTGTTGTTCATTGTTGTGCTGCAAAAGGAATTTTTTCAGCGAGATCATTTTCAGTTTACTTGTCTCGAATCTTGTTGTGCTTTAGGTTTTCCACCGTACCCTTCGGCACTCGCTCGATTCTCTATGTGGTTTCCTTCCCATTCCAGTTTCTTGATCAGTTTCAACTTTCCACTACTCAAGAAGTCGAGATGAGGGACTCAGCAACTGTGCCCTCCAATTCCTCTGCATCATCGCCTCCACCCTTACTCATGCGTATGTTCTACGAGATTCAATCATTGCAAGTTTATATGATTGAAGAACTGCTTATTTTTTGTGGGGCTTCGCCTGTGTTTATGTTTAAAATTAAGGCATACATGTGGGTATTTTTGGGGATTACAAATCTGAAGAATGCGACGACATTGATCAAGGAAGGGTTGGTTAGAAAGGAAAAAGGATATGTACGAGTATTTAATAGAGGAAGTAGTTCTTCGCTCACCAATGGCATGGGAGGGAGACAAATTATGTAGAAAATATTATGTTCCAGTCACTACATTTTGACGTTATGAATATGAAAAGGGAGGGAAGGTAGTCCAGCAGCACCAGGGTCCACTACCCAGCCAGGCCCCTGGGGGTTACGACAAGTATACACTCATCCAAAAAACGAATGGACTCTACATCGACATCATTTATGGAACTAAGGAGGAAAATTAAGGCATTCCACCTGCTATCCTTTCTGAAGCACCTCCTTCCTCCTGGTTCCGAGGTCGCTTCTCGTATCTTATACTATTTTTGGAAGGTATGATGTTTGAATCTCTTGTTTCTTCATACGAATGAATTATTAATGCCCAACAGATGACCAAAATAGGTCAATAGGATTTGGAAGAACAACCTTTTACAACAGCAATAAGGAGTGCCTAGAGCATCTCCTGCATAGATTGGGCCTTAAGTACTAATGTGGTTCCTTGTCGATATTATGGTTGTAAAGCTTTCCTGGACATGGGTATAGTCAAACTTTCCCAATTCATAAACATGATTTGAGATCTATTCTCACCAAGGCTTGAACCTTGGTTATTTTTGTGGTGACACCCTTGTATCAACCACTAAATCATAGGCCAACAAGCCCATCTACACCTCTGATTTACTGAACCAAATTATGGGAATATGTAAGACTTAGATCTCTAAACCAGTTTTTTGTTTTGTATGTTAGAGTGAGATTCTCATTTGTTAGAGTTGCTGGATTGTTTGACATTTGGTGTATTTGTGTTACTACTCGACTTATACACTCCTCATCCCGATGTATATTATTGTCTTTGAGTGCTCTTAATGTTTCTACATTTCAAATATGGGATCTTTTTCTTCATTTATAAAATATGAACTTATGCCCACTTCTACCTTTGTCTAAAGGAAGTTCAAGACATGGATCTACTGCCAATTGGACGAGAGATGGCCTTCTTCATGCCTTGAAAGAATTTGTGCCTATTTATCAAACAAGGCCTATAAAAACTAATTTGTTTGTATGTGTTTTAATCATAGATTTGGCCTCTGGTTCATTGCAAGGTGTTAAAACCAAATTTGATGATAGAGAGTGGTGCTTTCAAAGGTCATTCCACGTGGGTTTGAAGGAAAACCATGCCTGACAAGCCTATAATATCAAGTACTCCTTGTCATCCTGAAAAGTATTTGAAGAAAGGGCCAGCCTAGGTTGATCCTAATTGTAGATATTATTCGGGAAAATGATTTATTGGAAGCCTTCAATGGAATTTTGTAATGAAGGATTATGGTATTTTAGACCAGAGCAACGTGCTTATGTTCAAAACATCATCAAAAGGCTACACTTTTGACCCCCACCTCTCCAGCATGCTCAATACAGGCATATGAGTAACTTCCTCGTTGGGTTCTATTTTCATTAATCTACTGGGATACCATTTTCCATCCTTGTCTTCCCAGTGGCGTGACTCTTTAATGAGAAAGTACTTGTCTGCTCGGGTTATTGTCCATACATTTTGGAGGACTAACCAGGGAATGTTTCTTGAAAACTGCTCAAATTTCATACTTAGTTGCCCAGTTGGAATGGATATAATTTCAATATTAGATCTCTCTTTCTCTGTAATATACAGATTCTCCAAAGATTGAAGACAACTGTCATAAATGGCATTTGCTGGCCTGATTTCTAACAAAATTGTTTTCTTTCTCAATTCATCGAGTCCAACCTACAATTGTCACAGAAATGAAAAAAACAGTAGATAGTAAAGTGAAGTTGAGATTTATTTTGTTAAATATATATATTTTGAGATAGTCATTTTGTTTGGAAAATGAATTACTAACAAAAGGCAGAACTCATATACCTTGTCGGATTTTCTCGCTGAATAAATTTGATATTATGCGCTCCATGAAATGAAATCAAAATTTAAGCATGAAGCGGACTTAACAACACCCTTCAAAGAGAGATAAGTATAAACGCAACAACACTCTTCTTCCAACCAATAATCCTTTTTGAAACTAACCACCCAAATGATTTTCCCAAAACTATTTCTATGAAAGAGTAAAACCAAATTTCACATGCATATTTCTCCATGCAAACAATGCGAACATGATATTGCCTTCTTACTACCTGAATCTATTCTGATATTTGAATTTTGAATGCACACCATCTGTGTGTATTCATTTAACATAGCTCTGTTTAGATTGCTCAGCTTGATTTATTTTAAATAAATATTTCTGATCATCCAGAACAATTTCCTTAGAGTGTACAAATCTAGCACGTATTCAATGTGCTTTCTATTCTTAAAATGTTCAGCCTGCGAGATCATATCAAAGTTGTGATTGAAGCTATCTTCATTTGTCCTCTAACACCATGCCAAATATCCCCCATCCCACAATGCCTTTTTATAAAATTGCTTCTTATGTCTCTCATCCTGGATTCATTGATGTCTATGTAGCAACTATGTCCACTGCCTGGACAAGACCACAGCACAACAAACCATTGAAGCTTTCACATGGGAGGGTCCATGATGTAGAAAGGAATGATATGTTCATAAAATTTAAAGGTGGGTAGTTCAAATTTCCTCATTCAAATTAGGTTAAGCTGGTCAATTAGATTATATTGGAACTGTTGAACTACATAAAAGATCACTTTTAGAAATTTAACCCCTCTGAGCATTTACAGTGAAATTTCTGAGCATTTATAATGAAATTTCTTAGCATTTATAGTGTTAAATTCCATAACATCTGTAAAGAAATTTTGCTAATAACCATCTCTTTTGACTCAGAAAATATGAATCCCTAAATTTTCTCTACAAGAAATTCATCCCAAGCAAGGCAGAATAAGGTACCAACAAACGAAGAATGAGTACATTAAAAACCACACCATTGAATCTATCACAAAAGTAGCATTAAAGTTTTCCCAATAAATGCTGATGTCAAGTAAATGGTAAGGAAAAACCTTTGGTAACTCATGAAAATTTTCCAAAAGTTTGGATTCTCAGTTTGGCGAAGGATTTTACATTACTGGCTTTGTCAAATGAAAACCATGTCTAACAATTATTAACAAAAATCTACAAAGAGGTATGCATCAACTGTTCATCTTTTCATACAACCAACAACTCGGTGGATTTTACCAAAATTACCACCTACAAAAATATCTGGCATGACCAAAATTACCACCTACAAAAAATATCTGGCATGGCTATTGTACCACACAAAAATGACATTCCATAATGCCTACCTAGTGTTGGGAACTATATGATATTTAAATATACACCATATGTGTATCCATTGAAAAAAAGCCGTTCAGACTGCTCAACCCAAGTTTTCTAAATAAATCTTTCTGATAATTTGTAATAACTGGTTCAGAGGAACGGGCAAGGTCATTTCTTGTTTGGTGAGTAAGTGATGGACTAGCTACAGGTGGAATCTCCCAGTGCAGATCTAGCACATATTTCGCAAACTTGCTATTCTTAAAATGCTTAGCATGCGAGATCATCTCAAAGCTGTGGTTGAAGTTTTCTTTCATTTGTCCTCGAAGACCCCACCAAACGTTCCTTGGCCCAAAAATCTCTTTTATTTCCAAGGCCTTTTCCCAAAACTGCTTTCTTTTGCCTCTTATCATGGCTTCATCACTGCGTTTGTAGCAGATATGTCCACCACCTGGAAAAAACAACAAAGCAATAAGCCTTTCGAGCTACCAATATGTCCAGGTTAATGCAGAGCAACATATTAATATGCTTATGATATTAAAAGATGATTACTTCATTTTATTCATTTATTTTATGTTAATTTATTCAATAAACATATATGTAACTGAGTTACAAAATGACCTGCATCCTCTAATGGCTAGAATCATTCTTAAAGTTTAGCCTTTTTAGCAGATATAGTGAATTCTCTCTGAATTCTATACAATGAAATTTTGCTAATATACCATCTCTTTTGAGTTCCTCTTCAAATATCAACTCCTATAATTTCTCTACTCTAAATTTGTCCCTATCAACTCCTATAATTTCTCTACTCTAAATTTGTCCCGAGCCAGACAATATAATGTAAAAGTGAATCAAAATACATGTATTACAAACTACATAGAAAAATGAATGTGTCACAAAACAAACACTAATATACCATCTCTTTTGAGTTCCTCTTCAAATATCAACTCCTATAATTTCTCTACTCTAAATTTGTCCCGAGCCGGACAATATAATGTAAAAGTGAATCAAAATACATGTATTACAAACTACATAGAAAAATGAATGGGTCACAAAACAAACATCAAAGTTTTCTTAGTAAATAGTAATGTCAATAAATGGAAAGTGAGATTATCATCTCATGGGAAACAACATATTATTTTACCTTTTATATGAAACGGATAACATATTTGACGGAGAGAGTAATGGTCTCCCATGCCAGTGTCATAGTTATCCTCGAACACAAGATGCCTAAATCATGTCGTCATAGCTTGCTTGAATCTGAAGTTACATGAAATAGCACTTAATCAGTTTGAAAGAGAGGCCATTACCTGTGATTTGCTGATTGGTCAAACTGAACACTTGAAACAGTGCAACATGGTTGTAAGCCATTTTGTTGGCACTAACTATACCTTAGTGGTTTTCATTGTTGAGAAATCAATGATACAAAATAACCAAAATAATTTTCCACAAACAAGTGCATATATTGTATTGGCACACGTGCACAAAACTTAGGGTTTAACAGTTAAACAAGGCCTCACATTTTGATTTCATTATGATGATCATCAAAGAAAACAAGCACCTTGCTCTAGTCTGAAATACCATAATCCTTCATTACAGACTTCCATTGAAGGCTTCCAAAATAAATAAATTGTTTTCTTGAATAATATCTGCAATTAGGATCAATATAGGCTAGCCCTTTCTTCAAATACTTTTTAGGATCACAAGAAGTACTTGATATTATAGGCTTGTCAGGCATGGCTTGCGTTAAAACCCACGTGGAATGACCTTTGAAAGCACCACTCTCTATCATCAAATCTGGTTTTAACCACCCTGCAATGAACCAGAGGCCAAAGATATGATCAAAACACATACCAAACATATTTTTTTATGGGTCTTATTTGATAAATATACATAAAAAATTTCGAGGCATGAAGAAGGTCACCTCTCGTCCAATTGACAGTAGATCTGTGTGACCTACCTTTAGACAAAGGTAGAAGCAGACATAAGTTCATATTTCATAAATGAAGAAAAAGATCCCATATTTGAAATGCACTCAAAGACAATAATATACATCGGGATGAGGAGCGTATAAGTCCAATAGATACACCAAGTGTCAAACAATTCAGCAAATCTAAGAAATAAGAATACTACTCTAACATACATAAAAGAAAACTGGATCAAAGATCCAAGGTATTAAAAACATGTACATATTCCCATAATTTGGTTCAGTGAATCATAGGTTTAGATGGGCCTGTTGGCCTGTGGTTTAGTGGTTGATACAGGGGTGTCACCACAAAAATAACCAAGGTTCAACCCTTGGTGAGAATAGAGATCAAATCATGTTTATGAATTGGGAAAGTTTGACTGTACCCATGTTCAAGCAAGCTTTACAACAATAATGTGGGCCAAGAATGGCATTAGTACTAAGGCCCAATCTACGCAGGAGATGCTCTAGGAACTCCTTATTGTTGTTGTAAAAAGTTGTTCTTCCAAATCGTATTGACCTATTTTGGTCATCGGTTGGGAAATAATATTTCATTCCTATGAAGCAACAAGAGATTCAAATATCATAGCTTGCAAAAACACTGTACAATACGAGAAGCGACCTCGAAACCAACTGAAAGGAGGTGCTTCAGAAAGGCTAGCAGGTGGGACGCCTTAATTTTCCTCCCCATTGCCATAAATGGTGTCACTGTAGAGTCCATTCATTCGTTGGATGAGTGTATGCTTGTCATAACCCCTAGGGGCTTGGATGGGTAGTGGACCCTGGTGCTGCGGGACTGCCTTCCCTCCCTTTTCATATTCATAATGTGAAAATGCAGTGACTAGCACATAATAGTTTCTACATAATTTCTCTCCTGTTAGAAAAACAGGATCGCAGAGCAATAACAATAAATAGAAATGCAAATATAATCTCACACACATTACAAGAGAGACACAGATATATCGTGGTTCACCCAACTTGGGCTACATCCACACTGAAGTTGCCAGTCCTTATTATTATTCCGTCAAGCAAAATGAAGGGATATAACCGCTGAACTTCCTCTTTCCTGTCTCACAGTCTCTCTTCTTGATCTCAGAGATCTTTACAATGCATAAAACCTAATACATCAACCCTAACCGTGTTACAATGTGTTTTTTTTATAAGGGAGATACAATGGGAAAATACCACGGGTTACCCAAAAACCATGGGCCCGAAAATTGTTGGCGAAAACAGCCCCAAAAATTTTTCTCAAGGGCTACGCCCCTGAACCCCCTTTCTTGGGGGTGTTGCCCCTGGACCCCCTCGAGATCGTTCCGGGATCATAACCAAACCTGGGGTACGGACACGGCTGAATAATAATATCTTTGAATCTGGAGATCAAGCTCCACAACCAACATCTCCCTCCCATGCCATTGGTGAGCAAAGAACGACTTCCTTTCTTGAACACTCGTACATATCCTTCTGCCTTTCTAGCTATGATATTAATGTGACAAATGGCGTGGATCATCGAAAGCACCTCCTTTCTAACCAACCCTTCCTTGATCAATGCCATCGCATTCTTCATATCTGTAATCCATGAAAATACCCACATGTATGCCTCAATTTTAAACAAAACAGGCGAAATCCCACAAAAAATAAGCAGTTCTTCAATCATATAAACTTGCAATGATGGAATCTCGTAGAACTTACGCATGAGTAAGGGTGGAGGTGATGATGTGAAGGAATTGGAGGTCACAGTTTTTGAGTCCCTCATCTCGACTTCTTGAGTAGTCGAAACTGAGCAAGAAACCGTAATGGGCAGGAAACCACATAGAAAACCAAGCGAGGGCCGAATGGTGCGGTGGAAAACCTAAAGCACATCAATATTCGAGACACGTAAACTGAAAATGATCTCGCTGAAAAAATGTCTTTTGCAACACAACAGTGCACAATGAGTGGCAAAAACCAGAGGGAAATCCTGAAAACCAATGAACATGCGCATGAGGAAGACATAGGGAAACAAGCCAGGAGGACATGCGGCAACAAGTCATTCACAGGTGTCAAGGATATACGGGTCCATTGGTGGGGATAGATGGATTTCATTCCATTCACATTCCATCCACTTGGGTTCTATTCCGTTGAGACATTAAAAATGGTTGACCTATCATCTTTTTTGAAATCGCCTTCGAGATCTGCACCCTGATCGACAACCCCTGTCGAGAGTCACCGTGAATTCGGTCGCTCGTAGATCGGGTCTGGACCCTCCCTGTCCATGCTGGATCGTTGATCCTCGAGCTTGCGGCCTGCAACCTCACCTTGACCTCTTCCATTGGTCTGCTCCTACTCCTTCGCTTTGCTTGGTGCCCGGCTAGGGATTGGGCCCTCCCTTGATGGCCCATGTTGAATCCCCTGACCCCCCTCACCCTCCACCTAAGCTCAACGCGTTTATGAAACTCATTACGGCGCAAGGAAAGAAGAATCTGGCGACATCTCAAAAAAAATTCGTGAAAAATCTCTCTGAAATACCTACGGTAGCTCTACTGATTGAGAAACCATGCAAAACTGCTCTCAACCTCTCGAAACGGGGCTTGATCGGCCAGTTTACAGGCCTATGGCCCTCTCCAAAAGCTACTGAAACTTGGGTCCAAAAAAAATGGAGACCCGTAATATTTGAAGATGTTAACTCTTATCTTCTAGGAAAGGGCTTCTTCGCTTTTGTCTTCGAAAGCAAACATGACCGAGAGCTAATATTGAGGAATGAACCGTACTTCATGGGACCACAGGGGATCTACCTGAACAAATGGAACCCATATTTCGATCCGACTCAAGATATCCCATTCGCAGTTCTGGTTTGGGTGAGGCTCCCGTACCTCCCTCTTCACTGCTGGAATCCTGAATCACTAGAAGCCATCGGGAATGTCCTTGGGAAATATATCGACAAAGCTGACAAGAAGAATCAATATTCATGAGCAAGGATCTGCATTGAGGTCGATCTCGAGCATGGCCTCCCCGAATCAATAAACCTCAGTGTGGCAGGCTGGTCTCATATCCAGGAGCTGGATTACGAGCAAATCCCCTTCAAATGTAGGTACTTCCATGAATATGGCCACTTCGCACCCTATTGCAAAAAAAAACCCATAGATCTGGAATCAGAGGGGAAAACAGATCATTGGACAACCATCCAAAAAAATACTAACCCTATATCTAGACCAAAGGCCCCCTCAAAAGAAAATCAAGGAATGAGAAAGAACCCCCAACAGCAAAAACCCAATCCCACTACCAATGAGAATAGATTCAAGATCCTCGAAACCCCTGAAACTCATGAAACCCATGAAGCCCCTGAAGAAGGAGAAATCCCTGAACACCAGGTAACCCATGAGAACCCTCTGATTCATGATTCCCCAAATCGTCCCCAATCCCAGAACTCCGCAAGCCCTAAGAAAGTCAAAGAAACACCCTCTCCTTCCTATGTTGAAATTGTGGAAAGAGACCATGTGAAATATCAGTATCAGAGCCTAGTTGAACTTAGATAGGACCTAGGAATTTCCGCAAAAGATTTTGAAACTTGTATTCAACTAATGAATTTTACTTTACCTCTTGTACAGACTTCGTCATGGATCGAAGAACCCATAGAGGTAGAGCCGGAAGGGGACGTGGACGAGCTGCGCACCCATCAACCCCAACGACCCATGTTGATACGCCTCAGAGAGCTGAAGAAACCATTAACTTGTCGGCTGGCGAGGTTATGACAATGATGAGAAATTATCATAGAATGACGGAGGCATTGATGACACGACTAGACTGTGAGAATGTCGATTCTCAAGTTACTGTTGTACCGCAGACACCACTACCAGTTAACATACACCGAGAACTGGAAAAAGTGAAATTTCGAGAGTTTTGGGGTTCCACTGAGGGAACTGTAAACATAAACTGCTACTGGGGCACTTGACATATACATATTCATTTGCATCAAACCTCCTGCCCCGTGGGGAAACTAGGCTGACAATAAACATAACAAAACAGACTTGAGAGATGACCGAGGGAGGACCCTATGAAAACCATGAGTGTTGTGCATACCAGGAAGAAAATTAGACAGAAGGAGCATCATGTTGCGTGCCATTGCTACCGTCAACCTCTCCGAGCTGGTGAAATTCCCTCGCAGAGTCCATTATACCAACTGGGGTTTGGTGAATGATGTCAAGAGCCTCTTGGATCCTGTGGATCAGTCTGCGAATTTCATCCTGGGCATATTCTTGCTGCCAGAGAACCCGATCTAGAAGGGTTTTGATTATCCAATAGGGATTGATTGGTTCTTCCTGCTTGGGGTCGTTTACCTGCATTTCAAGTGAATGAGCTTCCATTTAGTCAACAACCAGCTGTATCTGAGGAGGAATATCCTCATCAAACGTCGCTCTGGGGGTTGGTGTAGTTCCTCTCCTTGGTGAGGTTCCATGAGAGGACACCACTCGCAATTGAAGTCACTCCCTTTGCTAGCCCATATATCAACAGTGATTGAAATTTGAAAGCACCTGAAGACATCCCACTTGCTTTTCTAAAGCTACATCATCGAAAGGCCACTCATCCATTTTAATTGCATCTTCGGGCTCATAAATCCAAGTAGTCGCTCTGGGGGTTGGTGTAGTTCCTCTCCTTGGTGAGGTTCCATGAGAGGACACCACTCGCAATTGAAGTCACTCCCTTTGCTAGCCCATATATCAACAGTGATTGAAATTTGAAAGCACCTGAAGACATCCCACTTACTTTTCTAAAGCTACATCATCGAAAGGCCACTCATCCATTTTAATTGCATCTTCGGGCTCATAAATCCAAGTAGATGTGCTTCACTTGAGCCAATTTTTCTTCGAAATAGAGGCTTATACTATCAACAATGCCTCTGGATCCCTCCCACGAATGCCAAGCTCCATTAGATTCCCCAAACTTGAATTTCAGTGCTTGGTACAATCAACAACCGTGAAGCCATGAAGGAGATGAGCGATGATGTACTTCATATGTCATTAAGAATTAAGGTATCCCCAATGTCTAGCCTAACATGTTGTGAGCCCGGGTGAGGAGTGTCACAACCAATAGTTTCCACCACCCAATCTAAGCTTGTTGACTTTAAAAATCTATATACCTCGACAGTAATGGGATATCCAAAAAAAACCTTTTTTTTTTCTCTTTAGTACAACATTCACCCCCATACATGGTTGTTTTTGTATCAAACCTCTCCATAACATATTACACACATACGTGCAACAAATGGAGAGCCTTTGTGGCCCAATAGATTCTAATATACTTTGTGCTTTTTTTTGTACATACTAGTCAATGATAGGGTCCATAGCTTTTATGACATCATTTGAAATCTGTGAGAAAAGCCATAAATATTATCTCATACACACTCTCATATAGTGACTTTCTTTTTAAAACATAGAAAAGAAAATTAAAAACATTTAATATTGAATTTTCTAAAAGTGACAAGTGGCAACCCTCATATGTCACTATTAACTTTTATTTACTAAAAATATGTTGTCACTTTTCATGTGATGTTTTGATTTATATTATACACATACATGCAACAAATGGGTAGCCCAATAGATTCTAATATATATATATATATTTTTTTTTACATAGTAATCAACTGTAGAATCCATAACTTTTATGACATGGTTTGAAATCAATGGGAAAAGCCATGAACCAGAGTGTCATAAAGGTGACTTTATTTAAAAAAAAAAAAAGCATCACATCTAAATGGAATTTTCTAAAAATGACAAGTGGGAACCCTCATATGTCACTATTGATTTTTATCTACTAAAAAAAGATTGTCACTTCTCATGTGATGTTTTGATTTATATGTTACCAATTCTACACATTTTTATTTTTATGCTTTATAGAAAGGTAATTTGATGTAAATTCTATTAAAAAATATCACGTTTCTTATGATTTCTCTATTTACTTTTTCAATTTCTATATTCAACTTTGTTATTTCTATGCTTTATATAAAGGTAATTTAATGTGACAAAATTCTATTAAAAAATATCAGGTTTCTTATGATTTCTCTATTTACTTTTTCAATTTCTATATTCAACTTAGAGCATATTTACTTTCTAAATTTTTGTAATTAATAAAGAATACTAGTTTATATTAATTCACTTGTTATATTTTACTTATCATTAAAGACCAAGACCATTTTTCATATAGTTTTAACATTAAAGTATAATTTGGACACCTCTCATTCTCATTCATATAATTGTTCACTATAAACTTGTTTTGTCACATACATAAAATTTTCATTAAGCAATTTTGCATGGGATGATTCAATATGTATGTTTTCATTACACACTTGTGCATAGGATGATTCAATTGCATATTACTATGGTATTCTGGTTAATGCTTTGAAGATTTTCATTACATGAATAATTTTCTCTTCTAAAAATATGTGTTGAAATGAGAAATAAAAAAAAACATGTATTAAGATGAAAAATGAAACTCAAAAGAAATCCGTCCTAAAATGACACTCAGTATAAACAATTAACTTTGAAAATATAGATAATTTTGAAAAAAATGATATATATAGTATTGAAATTGATCAAAATAAGAAAAGAAGGTGGTTTTTTTTGTTTTAATATTACATTTTGAAAATATAGATAATTTTGAAAAAAATGATATATATAGTATTGAAATTGATCAAAATAAGAAACGAAGGTGGTTTTTTTTGTTTTAATATTACATCTTGTGGGGCAATGTGGTTCTATTGGTTTTTTACTTATCCACTTATGGATAAGACGACACATCGAGAATTTTATATATATTATAATTATTTATTTTTTAACATTAAATTTTATTTTATATATTTATTTTATAAAAATGTTTTAATTAATAATAAAAATTTATACTCAAATCAATTTAAAAAACTATGGTTTTTTAAAATTTTATTAACAAAATAATATCGACAATTTTTTTAGTAATTAAAAATTAATAATATATAAAGATTGTCATTTATTATTTAAAAAAAATATATATTAAATATTTATATTTATATTTTAAAAATAAAATTTATGACATTTCTTTAGTATATACAATATCACTGCAATGTTAAGGATATGGTGGTCCATTGGTGGGGATAGATGGATTTTATTCCATCTACCCCGGTTCAATTCAGTTGAGACATCTTCTGGCTTGGATGACCGACTGATGATTTGCTCCACCTACCATCCACAATATGTGGAGAAGTTTGTTGAGATTTCCCATAAGTGTTTAACCTTCTAACTCCACCTAGTGAAGGTTTATCCATTTAATCTCGTATTTTATATTGTTTGGAGGATCCCTAGTCGAGGTATTTTGTTTCTATATTCGATGCACTTAACTAGCCCGGTGAAGGTTTATTTGACATTGTATTCTCATTTATTATTGGAAGGATTGCAGATCCGGTAGTTGACTCACGAGATAAAATAGGCATTAATATGATTTTCTGTGACAATAATATATATAATATAATTATGAAATTAAAAAATATAACAAATTTATTATGATGGAGTGCTAACAATTTTTTTTTTGTGAATAAGTGGTAGAATCTTTCTATTACGTATGTGAAGGGTAGAATTTACATGCATGGGCTTCATTGGCTAGAGTGCACAATGAGAAACACCCAAGAGTCCATAAGTCGAACAAGTTCCCTTCCCTTGTTGGGAAAATAGGGAAACGACTGTTTGTCTAGATTATCACAACAAAAAAGAGTAGAACTATTGCTTGGTAACCCCCAAAATTACTATTGCTTCTACTTTCTCTACCATTCCTATGTTTGTAGCCCCACCCAAAACATAAGTCTTGCATAAAAAATGTTGAAACACAAGAAAATCACCCGTTTATCCAAGGCTTGCCTCACCTTCCGGCGTTGCAAACGACTTCCCCTGGCACTCCCCTCTTGGTCATGTATCCTCGCTTTGCGATTGCTCCTGCTGGAATCCACCCGGTGCTGCATCCAGTCTCGATTGCTTTCAAGCTATTCATACTCCCACCTAGGTTACGCCTTATATCACGAACATTGTCGCGGGTTGCTTCCGCCACATGTATCCTATCCTGGAGCGAGCGAGCAAGCATAATTCTCAAGCCAAAACGAGTTGGATGCAAGTTGCTTCCCTTCTTAGAGCTCAATTGCATGCATCAAATCAGTTTCCAACTCCACAATTTCCTTTTCTATAGAAGGGGGAGTCTCAAATAGGTACAGATAACCCCAATCGAAAAACTCTTCCACGGGTTGCCTAGCTCCCTCTGCTTCCTGGTCTAAGCTTCCATGTTCTTGAGTGTGTGGTCTTGCTTCTTGTCGACTCCCCCTTGCTCAACTGTTGCGCATACGAAGACGCAGAGCCATCTTGGAAAGGAAGAAGCTGCACGACGTGAGAGAGACGACACCAAACACTCTCAACCACCTACTCTTCTGCTACACTACCACCCACTTAACCACCAAGCTAGATAACATAAACAAATATATCCACCACTTCCAGAAAACACTCTTCCAAATGTGCACTACTAAACTTAAATAAGCCATCATCATCCCCAACCCGCGAACGATACCAACTTTTATGGCCCTTTAATTTCTAATTCTTATTTGAAATTTAAAAAAAAATCTACATACTAAATCATTAATATTTCCTAATATTACAATATGGGTTAATCTTTAATAAGATTAGAAGATGAGCTATCTTTATTAACCAACATAGATCCATTTTAAACTCGGATCTATTAAGCACCAAGCGGGATCCAACTTCTTGAGGTGTAATTTTTTTGTACATCAAGAAAAAATTTACCCCTAAGAAATTGGATCCCTCCTGTTTAAGATGGATCTATAGTGGTTTTATTTATTTTTATTATGAGTCGACATAAAAAAATTTAATTATATTTTTATTTTTGATAAGTTATGAGTGTAACCTGACTATCTCCCCCATACTGGGTTTTAAGCACCTTATTACTCTGCATACAATCAACTTATAAATTTATGTTGATTCACACCCACTACAATGCAAATACTTGCACATTATGTAATATTAATCCATATCAAATTAAGATTTTTAATTAACTACGAAATTTTTTATTTTTATTTTTATTTATATTTAATTATTGTTATCAAACTTTCCTTAACAAATGGGTACTGTGCAACTTTCCTATTATCTTATTTATTATTAAATTTTTGATGAATCAAAATAAAACAAAGAAATCCAACCTTGAATATAAAATTGTTTTGTTCTTTTCACAACAACGACGTGCAAGAATTCAAATGAATTGAAGATTTTTAATTAAATTATCGATAAACGAAATCACCGCACATTGATTTGAAATTAATGCGATCAGTATGGCTCTGTGATTTCTCGTACAGAGATGTTTGAAGACCGGCGTCGTTTCTGACGTGGAAATGAAAATTCAGATTCGATGGCAAGCAACAAGTCAACGACGGGACATCGAGAATTCGAACTATTCATGTGGGAAAACATCCTCTGCTTGGAGAATTCGAACTATTATGTTTTTGAGTCCAAGGGAATTGCGCGTTTGCTGATGCTTCAACTGTCAACTGTCGATGGCGAGAAGTTTAAGCTAATTTATAGTAAGGTTAATCCTTTAACAAAATTCAACTCAAAGGCTTTTCCCTGGTTTGAATTGGAGTTAAAGATTATGCGTTCGAGTCTCTCAATGTAGCCAAATGGAGAAATTTCGAAGATATTTGCGATATTATGGACAAAATGAAGAGGATTTTTCGTTTCGTAAGCTAAAGGTGCGGCAGTTTCGTTTTTTTGGTTTACTAAAATGACATTGAACGTTATCTTGCAAATTTTGCGTTTGAAATAGTGTATGCGAATTTGGGCTTGAAAGGTTGTCTTGTATAAGTTCAGTTAATTGAAAACATTAATTTGTCTGAGATATGGGACTGTAATAACTTGTCCTTTAATCAAGTCAAGCTATTTCCTTGAACTCAGAAAATCCAACAATTTGCCTTTAATTCTTGTAGTTTTGGAGTAATTTCACATTCTTAGCTTACTTTGAATCTAGGTTCACTGTGCACTTTGAAGGAGTGTTTATCTGCCAGGAGAAGACTTTTATTTCTAAGTAACAGTCTGTATAAGGAGAAGTTTTAGGCTTACAATAAGCATCCAGCAGTGCAGCATTTAATGCTGCGGGGTTGTCCACAATTGGATTGATCCAATCATCAAATTCAACAGTTGCATTAAATGCTGCAGGATGCTTATCGAACGCTGAAGTTTTATAGACTAAATTACCTTATTAACCATATAAAAAAGGAAATTAGGCTGAACCTTACAAGGTAAAGCTTGCACATCTCTTTTTTAAAAAAGAATTAAGCTGAACATTACAAGGTGAAGCTTTGAAGAATACGTAGAAAAAAAAGAAAGAAAGAAATTATATTAATGCCCATCACTCATCAAAATCTGTCAAATGCCAAGCTGCCTTTGCAGATAAAATAAGATTATTTTATTAATTACCAACAAATATCAC
Source organism: Larix kaempferi (assembly GCA_027924585.1). Taxonomy (NCBI): domain Eukaryota; kingdom Viridiplantae; phylum Streptophyta; class Pinopsida; order Pinales; family Pinaceae; genus Larix; species Larix kaempferi. Next base: position 1,359,504 of record BSBM01000734.1, on the reverse strand, counting down.
AAAAGTAGGAGGTCAACGAGATAGTTAGGTCAATGGGTTTAAAAGTAGGAGGTCAACGAGATAATTAGGTCAAATCTAAGCTCTCAAGGGTCAGCCTTGGTACAAGGTCTACTCAATGTCTGATATACACTGCTCTGATCTGTAAGTGATCTCAAATAATGCTGCTCATCATAGCTGATCTCTGTAAAAGCAAAGCTCTGGAAAATGCAGAGATATGCTCAGCAAGAATAGTAGCCCAGCTACAATGGTGTGATAACAGGTACATCATATGTCATCAAATCACCAACCATCACCCTTGTCAACCTATGCAAGGTACTACTAACTATACTTATCAAAACAACCAAACATAATATACCATGAAGTTGTCAACCTATGCAAAGTACTACTAGCTATACTTATCAAAACAACCAAATATAATATACCATGAAGTAACAGTAAACAACATAGTACAACATCAAGTAATACATCATCATCATCATGGCATGGCATAGTAGTAAGACAAGACAGAACTATAACATCATCTCATGGTCATCAAACCACTCATATTCACATAGGAGACCCACAAGCAGAAAATGGGCCACATCAGTCTAAAATACATCAGCAAACTGGAATAGAGTGAAGCAAAAATAAGTCATAATATGCCTCTCCAATATATGGCATAACAAGCCATTACTCAAATATTTCATGAGAATCCATAGGCTAAGGCATAATCAATTCTAGAACACAATCATGTTAAACCATCCATTCATCATCTAGGGCATCATCAACATGAAGCAAAGTACATACTCATGGAACCCAAGGCATAAATCAGCTTCATCAACCTGTCATCCCCGCTGAATATGTGAAGAAATTCACATGTAGAAACTCATGCAAAATGGGGGTAACAGATACCATTCTGACTAGAGAGAGTAGGCTGCGTACTCTATGGAATCTTGCTAAGAAGACAGATTGAAACTTAACAAGAAGAAAATCACTGCACTTCTGTTGTTTCTTCTTTTCGTGCACAGCAAATTCTATTTCTACAGAAAAGAATTACTCAGAAAGAATGTCACTGATGATAGCAAATCTTTTGGTATATGTTGTTGCATTGAAATGGGATATGCCATGTAATTATTTTGTTGATATGATACATGGAATTTCTTCTAATCAGTATCATGGGATTTCTTCTAATCAGTCTGTTAAATTCTGTCATAACTGAAAGTTGAAACAGGATATGCAGGATTTCTGATACTGAGGACTTGCGACATTTCAATCTCATCAGTGACTGAACTATATTATAAACATTTTATTAAATCTTCAAAGTCAAGGAACTTCAATATCATGGACGGAACTGTAGAAAATGGATTTAAAGAAGCACGGGTAGATGTCAAGGAGCAAGAGAAACCATTCTTATCAAATCATGGGAATTTATTAATGTCTGGACCTCTTGGCATATGTGATGATCCTTACTGTACAATTTGTCCTAGCTACTTCACTTCCAGTAGTGCATCTGTATCTCTCACACCATATGTAAGAAATTGAACCTTTAAGTTATTTTAATCTAGGAGGGATATCTTTAGTTGTCAACAGACCATGTTAGCTAAAATTTGTAAATTACACATTATATTTTCTCTTATCATCAGACTTATACTTTCACATGAATAACAAAAAAATGCTTTTTTATCATTAGAGTTATAATTTCAAATCTAGCTGTCCTTGGTGTTATACTAACTATTAAAAGTATGCCTTTGTATTAGAAGAAGAATCCATTTTTCAGTGGAGCCAAAAATATGCATGGGAAACTTGTTGGATGGAGCAAGTATAGATTGCCTTCTGTTATGAACCCCCACTCTAAAATGGTGCAGCTCTGGAACCAGTTCTTTGTAATATCTTGCCTCTTTGCTATTTTTGTGGACCCTCTTTTCTTCCTCTTATTCTCGGTCACTGAGGTAATTTTCATCATGTTCATTTTTCAAAAACTGTAGATTAAATGTATATGACTTACCAAACTGTAGTCTTCATAGTCTTTATGCTTTTTATTTTCTATTAGCTTAGCATGGATCCTGCAACTATCCTTGGGGTTTATAAAAATATTGGCAACAATAATTCCAGCTCATCCCTTCTCTGCTTTGTATTGGATTACTTCTAAGGATGGCCTTTAGTTCAATGCCTTTGGGTTTCCTTTAAGCATGTCTAATTCTTTGGACAACAGCTTTTAATGTTTAAAATGTTTGTGCTCTAAGGTTTGAGGGGATTGCTTTCCCTATGCTTTCCCATTTCTAGACACTCTCTTGTTGATTTTAAGCAGGTAAAAGGTTTCATAAATCATATGTCAATTCAACTACCCGTCAACTTCTCAGATATGCAAGCATAAGTTTATTGAAAATTACTGCCCTTATGGTGTCAATTGGGGGTCATCACACTCTAGAGTATATTCTCCTCACATCCAAGAAATTATAGCATTGAACGCTGAACATGCGCGATTCAAACATCCATCTCTATGCACAATAGTCTTTATGGATTTGACTACCCATATATTCCTTCAAATTGTTTGTGGATGCAAATCCATGATTCCGCTTTGGTTCTATTTGATTCAACAACCTTGTTGATTCATCCATATAAAATATATATCTTCTCAGGTGTATTTTCCCACCTATGCTATGTGATTGTTGCCTTACCACATAGATTACATTGACTGTTTAACAACTTATTCTCCTATCTTTCCATAATCCTTAATCTATGGGAAAGACAGCTATGTATGATCTTTAAGTCAAAGACCATCATAACCTCAAATATTTAGAATATATTCTTAGAAGTGTAAGAAAATATATTATATATACGTAGTGAGTAGATTCCTTATTGGGCAACAACTGACTCACATTGGACCCCTTGATGGTGTTTTTTTTTAACTATTTTGATTTACATCATAAGCTAAGGTTGGAGATGACTTGCAACCTCCTTGGTTGTAATACAATTATTGAACTTCTAAATAATCGATTATATTTGGTCATTATGGATATTAGGATATTTTTATCTAAATATGTTAATTGACATGTTCTCTAGGGTCATCTATATGGTTATTTTCATTTAACGACAAATCATCCAGGATTTCACAAGGACAGTTTTTGTAGATAGTTTGGATGTTATTATGAGTTATGTTGTCTAAGCTGAGAGGTGCATCAAGACCTTTATTGTTAGTTTTTATATAGAATAGTAATACAAATTCTATTAATGTCCAAAATGACCAAAAAATAGGTCAATGCGACTAAAGAGTACAACATGCACTCATAGCTATAAATGGAGTGTGTTACCAATTGAACTAGCAGTCTTGCCACATGCTAATGATTGGCAATCAAGAGAGAGGAAAGCTAGATCCAATGTCACCTCAATCTATTTCCTCAGACTACTTTAGGAATTCACCTAGGGGAGAGCCCTTCTAGGATACCTGCAAACAGCTTAAACACAAAACCAAACTACTATATGCCTCTACACTTAGATCAGTGCCTTGGTAAGGAGTCACAGTTTAATAAAGGCATGCAAGTATCCAATTATATATGTCGCTGTAGATGTAACAGGGATATCCTATGATCATTAATGTGTTAAGCCCAGCCAACCCTTAAACAAAAAAATGCAGATCATGTATAATATAGTGCATAGGCAGGGTCTAAAAAAGGTAATATTTGATAATCACTAAATTGCCAGAGACTGCCCACAATATCTTAAGCAAGACCTTCGTCAATTATCAGAGTATCTTGACAAAAGTAGTAATGTAGTGCTGCAATAGTGTAGTTTAGCTAATATAATAAGCAATGATCATTAGGATTGATCAACATCAGGCATCAACATTCATAGGCTATCAACACTTGTCAGAATCAGTACTTGTATTAGCAGCTACAAGTAGTAAGAGAGCATGGATATCTCAGTACATTATCAGTTATGAGGGTAGTGAAAAACCAATTATCCACATCAAATATTACACCTCAACAATTCTCCAGTAGACATCAGCTTAAAGAACAGTAAATACCGGTATGAAATTTAGGCTTTGAACACTATGAAATGGCAGCAGTAAGCAATGTTATATTAACAATAGTAATAACCAGCCTTTAAAACATTCTCATCAATTTTTGTCATGCATAAGTGACCACTGGTTGTAATGATTATTAGCAGCAATGAGCAACAGCTGTAAAACAGTCAACAAATCAGCCTTTAAAGGGGATTTCAAGTGCTTAACCAAGTTTTCCCTAACATGAATGATGACTGTCCAAACAGGCCGAATTAATTCTACCACTGAAAATCATTAGCAAGTCAGTCCTGATTTCTGTTTGACTGTCATAGTACATATCAATATGGAGTAATAGGACAGTCAGCCCTAAAGAAGACTCTTAAGGGCCCAGACCAGTTCGCCTTAGTGGAAAAGGCTACCACCCAGGCAGGCCTAAATTATTAGGCCAACTGCACTTGACAAATGGACTAACCCTAACCAGTTGTAACAGGTGCATCAAGGTTTGGATTAGGGTTTTGACAATGAAAAACAGGCCTAAAGATGACACTGTTATCACACAACTTGTAGTTGTCCCTAAAGGTTATCCTATTCAGGATGGTAGAGGTGTTGGAGAACCAAAGAGGTGACCCAAGAGATGCCACGGTTCCCAATGCAATTGGTTGTCATGCTAACCGAGGCACTCTTCACTTTAGATCAAGCCTGAGAAAGACCAAGGGGGAGACCCTAGCTAACCTATGAAGGCTAGCGAACCTACTCAAGACCTCCTAGGGAAATGTGAAAGTAAAATAGGAGAAGATCAAGAGTGGATAGATGTAGATCTAGGATGGATAAGTGGACCCAAGGAGTTAGGGCTTTGGTTGAAGAGGCTTATGGAATGGACAAATGTTCAACAAAGGAAAGATTAAGCCACTTATAGGTTTAGTTTAGTAGATTTAGATAGATCTAATGCCAAGTGAAAATATCCAAGTGGGGCCCACCCTTAAAATAAGGAAAATGGTCAAAATGGGGTCCACAAGGTGAAGATCAAGATGAAATGGCACTAGAGGGTTTGCTACTCAATGGATCTATTGATTTGACGAGGAACAATCAATACCCACATTCTGGATGTAGCAAAAGCCCACCTACCCAACAAGTGCGACCTCCCTTGGAGAGGCCCAGTGCCTTAGATGAAGGGGTAAATGGAGTTGGATTCCCACCAAACTTTAGGTCCAAGGTTTATTAATTATTATTGAGGTGGGTTTTAATTATTTAGCCCATACAATCACTAGATCTCACCGGATCTAAAAAAATAAAAATAAAAATGAGGGTTTTGATTTTAAGGGTTTGAAGTGACCAATGGGTAAAAATGCATGAAACTAGATATGTACCTTGTAAATCTTACCTCTAAAGCTTGTGGCTACCTTGCAAATTGATAATCCTTCCCAAGTGAGGCAATCAAGAGTGAGATCCAAGTGCTCCAAGTGAAATTGCTATCTCTCCAAGTAGACAAGTGCGTGCCCCTCCTGCAAGAAAAGATCTATATGAGAATCGATCTAGCAAAAGAATGACTATAAAGATGAAAAGACGAGACAAGAAGCATCAACTATGTCACAAAGATACAATAATGATACTCCCTGAGATGAAGAACAAATCAAAGGTAAGATATGGGGTTTCCCCACAATAGCGTCCCCTCAAAACGTCCTCCTCTTCATCCACACGGCCTTCCTGCAGAAAAATGTTTGAAGCCCAAAGATCCACAATGATACACAAAGAAAAGATTGTATATTCAACTTGCAAGAGCATCCAACAAAGCTAGAGAAGTAGATCTGCAAAAATAGTATTTTTATTCCAAGTTTTCTAGAGCCCAAAGGTGCCTTTACAATAGGGGGGCCTCTTCCTTAAATAGGAGGAGAGAGACCAAAATCCTAAACCACTTTTTAAATGAGTGGTGGAGATCAAAAGATAAATACAATACAATCAACGACTAAGATGAGTTGGCATAATATAACATGGATCAACTCACTAGAGGGGGGTGTGCACTCACTAAAGATGCCCTAGGGGGGTGTGCACCACATAAAAGTGACTCATACAAGTGTGTACCACATAAGATGACAAGGACAAGTGACTTATGAGCACATGATGGGGCTAGGAGGTCTTATTTTCCTTCACTAGCATCACCCCATGGCAAAAAGATATAACATATGACTCAATAACATGTCCAACTAACTAAATGATCAAATTGTGGCCCCCTCAACTGAGAGAAGAATACATCAAATGACAACCCGAAGAGTGTGTGGACCCCACTGAATGCTACAAGTTGATCTAGAAGGAGTGGGATACACCATAGATGACCTCTGAACAAACCTCATGCCAAAACCTTGCCTCAATAGCCCAAATTGATTTCCTTAATGACCTTTTTATCCCATTTTTATTCCACCTGAAAAACCATCAAACTGCCTATAGCTCACTGCCTGATGCCTGGGCACAAAATCTGACTGCACCATCATGTCCAGAGAGGGGGTAATATGGTAATAACAAGTGGTTGGACCACCTCTCACCTCTGTAGCGCCCTAGGAGAACGTCCCACATCAAAGCAACTGCTGGACATGCCATCTTTGCATGGCCAAACTGGTCAATAGGTGGAAAACTGATCATATCATCACTAAAAGTGCCTGAAACTGAAAACTGAGTGTCTTAATAGATTCATAAGACCCAAATCTACTAGATATGAGTACCCATACACCCTGTGGCAACCTGTAAGATCATCTATAGCCTCAGCCATACTCGACCAATACAAATATAATGGTCTGGGATTAATAATAATCAATAAAAAAGTGCATCAACCATCATCTGAAACATGTGTCCACTGTATGGCACCATCAAAGGTGTATCGAAGGACCACAAATCAACATCACATAACATCAATGGTCCAACTCATCACGAATCCCAAGGTTGACTTGGTCAAACTGGGTTTGACCGGTCAAATTGATCAAAATATGACTCAGGCTAGAAAAGCCTGGTGCTGCAAGTGCAAATGGTTAAGACATGCTCTTTTAATCATTCTCATAGCAAGGCTTAAAGCATTAAGCATCATTTCACTAGCAATTAAAAGATCATAATGTTCAAATAATTATTTACTTACAAAAGAACCTCAAGGATATACTCATTCCGAAGACATGATCATTTTGCTAGCAAAGGGTGAGGGTGAAGAATGCAAGGCTAGGACAAAGGGGATGACTCAACTGACTTAACACTATGATACTTTGTTTAGGGGAAAGGGAATACACACTTAAGCATATGTCGGATAATAAACATACAGGGAATGGCAGTGTTTCACAAATGGGATAAGTTGTTTAGAGAAGTGTTTATTCAACCTTGGAAAATGTATACAACTCACATCTAAGCTGCATCAACTCCGTGAGGATCTTTTCTAGAACCGCCATGGACTAGGTGCCCGGCTAACTGTAACTTGAGCTTCTAGGGGACACTTAGAATTAGTTGTTCCTTACTCCATCTTACATCACAACCCATGGGCTCCGTGAGGAATTAATCATTGCATTTCAATTTCCTTGGCCAGTAGTCTTTAGATTTAGCATTTGTTTAACCACTGCTTTCATTAGGCCTACATAACCCTTTTGGGGATTTTACATGTGTTGAGAAGCACTACTAAAGCTTTCATCCAAGGTGCTTTGAGTTTCCATTTCATTTCATTTAACAACCTTTTGGGGATTTTACATGTGCTTAGAAGCACAACTACTCAAGCTTTCATCCAGGGTGTTTTTCATTTAAGTTTCCAATTAATTTCATAGCCCTCTTTCATTGTGCTAAGAAGCATAGTTTCAAAGTGTTTCACATGGGATTTCATAAAAGATATGACAATAGTTTCCATTATGTAATGATGGTAGTACAATTTGCTTCAGGTTTTAGCCAACACAACTCAAGCAACTATGGGGACTTTCCACAATCAAGACCAAACATCGAGGCAACTGACTAGAGTGATCAAGGTATCAAATCCAACTCACCAAAGGTAAGTTTTGTTGCCAACTCATAGCTGAGACACAAATTAACAGGGATGCTATTCGACATAGAGGAAAAAGTGGGAAGGTCCTCCATATCATAGGTTGAGGTGTAAGTAAAGCATGTATATGGTTTGTGCACTTGGATATTTCATATTATGCTCGTTTACTTATCTTGGTAGCTTGACTGGGTATAGGGTGGTCATGCATTGGCGATATCTTATGTGGTTTTATTAGCTGTTTAGAGTAGAAGTGATTCAGTTACTTTGAGTGAGAGGTTCTTGTGAATACTCGTTGGTCATGCCCTTGTCATAGTATGGAATTGGTCATTTGCCCATAGGGTCTTTGCTAGTCATGGCATCATGTTGTCACTTTCCCCATCCATTCATTATCATCCATTCTTGATTTTATCCTAACTTACACCTTCAGTACTGGTGTCGAGGATTTCCCCCACTTATGCCTTTGTGTTGGATAGACTCCATGTTTACCTTGTGTCTCGGCTCTGGATTGTGTGATTCTAGTCAAAGTGATTGTTATCCTTTAGTCCTTAAAACCAAGTATGCCTATCAAAAGTGTCTTTAGACACTAAAGTATCAAAACTTAAGTGTGTCATATCTAAACGGATGCTAAGTCAGCAAAAACAATGTTGAAAGTAAGGAGGAGCTGTGTTGGAAAGTTGAAACTGTTGAAAGTAAGGAGGAGGAGCAAAAATAGTGTTATTAAACACTATTGCAAATAAATAAAATGTCTACAGTAGCTAGTTGGTGGCCAAGGGACGAGCACTCATCCTTTTTATGATGTAAGGCCGTTTGCCTCTACAAGGAAACAAGGTGGTCACTCCATCGCACCTATGGACGGTGGCGGGCAATGGAGGTCATACCGAGTCATTATTTGAGGCCCGCAAGGCTATTCAGGGCACATGCCCTTGGAAGCTGACTAGTGAAAGTTGATCTAAAGCTATGTTGCACGAAACTTCTAGAATACCCACGTACTGGTACCGAAAACTCGCGGAAACTCGAAATCTTCTCGGAAACTTCTAGGAAACCTCTAAAGGTCGATGGGCAACTTCAGACCCATAGGAAATCTAAAAAACCTTTGTTTATGGAAAATGAAGACAAATTAACCTTTAAACTGTTTTTAAACCTACCTACGAATAAACCTCTTATTCTTATTGTATTGTGAGATAATGTGTTATTAAAAAAACTATATATATACCATGTTTCCCCCGACGTACCCATTTTGGGGGGGTCACGTTTCTGTTATCACACAACTTGTAGTTGTCCCTAAAGGTATCCCATCCGGGATGGTAAAGGAGATGGACAACTAAATAGGTGACCCAAGAGATGCCACGGTTCCCAATGCAAGTTGAGAGTCACGATAACCGAGGCACTCTTCACTTTAGATCAAGACAAGTCAAGACCAACGGGGCCTAGCCAATCAATGAATATTGACTAACCCAAAGGTTCCTAGGAAAACGTGTAAAAGATGAGTTACGAAAACCAATGAGTTGATTAGATTAGGTGGACCCAAGAGTTAAGTGTGGTTGAAGAGGCTTAAGAAGTGACTAATGCTTCAACCAAGAAGTGAGTAATTTCAAAGAGGCCACCTAATGGATAGATCTAGTACCATGAAAATGTTGATGTATCTATAACTTCGGAAGATATTCACTTGTATATTGTATGTATTACATTTGTACTTTATTGTATCCCCGACGGAGATGTCTTATTCCTCCGATCAGAAGTGTCGTCATTTGTATTCTATTGTTGTACCTCCGACGAAGATGTTTATTCCTCCAGGTTGGAGAAGTCATTATTGTACTTGAGTCATGTAAAGTCATTGAGGTCCATCCTCCCATGTATGACAAGGCATTAGACCCTGAGTAGTGTATCAAGTTATATTTTAAGTGTCGTAACTTATATTTGATGGGTTATTAGACCACCTTGGTGGGGTCGGCCCTGTATGAGTCATGTGGGTTAAAGGGTTGTTAGACCACCCTAGTGGGGTCGGCCCAATGAAAAGTGGTAATGGGTTATTAGACTCTCCTAAGGGAGGTCGGCCCAGTTAGAGTAAAAGGCAAGTCAAGTCATTGTATAAATAGAGAGTGTCTCTCTCATTCTATTCATTCACTCACTCACTCTCTTCGCTTTAGTGAGAGAGAGTAGGAGTGCGCACAAGTGGAGGAGGAGTAGCTGCTGCAGACATTTATCTTTTGGGGATTCATCTTGGTGATCTTTGTATTGGTGCTTATTCTATCTCTGAGGAAGTTGCGGGGTTTTCACCTTCTTGGTTTTCCTCGGTGAAATGCTTTGTGTCTCTTGTCTCTTTTCTCTTGTGTTTGATATGCTATACATGTTGTTCTCTCAGTTAAGATCCTAGATCAGATTGAATTAAATGCTGAAAAACTAACATGGTATCAGAGCTAGCCTAAAGAAAGGCATGGTATGGCATTTATGGCACTTGTTGCACTTGCGACAAATTGGAAGCTAGGGCTTGGTATAGTAAAAAGCAGTCATCGTGGCACATTCACTATAAATAAGTTTTGGAGAAGGTTCAGGATCTGAAACTTTTACAAGTCGAAGATGAAATGTCCATGTACCTTGTGTCCGAAGTACAGCCTCAGATTCATTGTACTTTGTGAGATATGATCCGTACAAGTTAGGGTTTCTGCCTCTTACAGAATGCAGTCTCAAACAGGTGACCTAGGAAAAAAGGTCATATCTCGGGCTAGGAAGCCCCAAATGGAATTCCGTAAAAAGTGACAGTTAGGGCATAGACTGTAGTTTCACAGTTCCGGGTTTTAGAGGCCGAAGTTGAAATAGTGACATGTGGCACTCCGTACAAGTTTGTTATACTGTTTCATCCCATAAACAGGTCATGTTGCGACACTTGGCATCTCTCTCTCTCAGAGAATCCATTAAAGCTCAGATCTATGGGGTTGGAAAGATGACAGGTTAGTCTACCCCAGGTCGAAGTTTCAGAGATACATCAGAAACAATATGGCATATATTTCTATCCAAACAGAATTGGATTCTGAGCACTTTCATTTTTGGATCATCACTACTGTGGGAAATTAGGGTTTCTGCAAAAGTTGGAATTTTTGGAATCTGAGACCACGGCTGGATGCTCCTCATCAAAATCGAAATTTAGAGACCAAGATCAAAGTTTTTGGTTCAGTAGAACCCTAGGCTCTATCAAACCCTAGTTTAGGATTTTGACCAGAAAACCAGAAACCAGAATTTGACAGAAGCTACAGATCCGAAACTTTCAAAGTCATTTTTGAGGGGTCAAATTTTGGAGATTTCAAAATTGAAGTATACCAGCTTGATCAACTCAGCAAGGCGCATCTTTTCATCCAATTGGAAGTTTGAAATTCAAAGTTTGAATTTTAGGGTTTCTGTGACAAACCCTAATCCAGCTGCAGATCTAGCTTCAACAAATCAACATGGATTGGGTTAATCCTAGAAGAGAATGAATTGGACACCTACATAAGTGAAGAAGTTTCGGTTCCAGAGGGAGATGAGGCTAAGGCCTTACATAAGAAGACTACAAGCAATCCCGACAGGTATGACTTGAGGAGATTCAGATATGTTTTGAAATCTGTTCATGATTAAGATTATGATATGTTTGTCTTCATATTATTGAGGTTAGTACAATCTTGATCAATTTTAGACTTGTCTTATCACCTTAATAAAAGTATGAATGCATGCGAATGATAGAAGACATTCATTGATTAGGGTTATGACACTTATGATTGTAATAATGCACTGTGGTGTTGTATGAGGATGATGTTGTCCACTAACATGAAAGGTACATCAAGAAAGACAAATCAAGTTCTAGATCAAGAACATATGACCATGGTGACATGAAGACAAAGACTCATCCATAACCATTGATCACATAGAAGCTCTACTTACGAGGTATGTATAATTTGGTTCTACAATGGTTAACTTATGAGATATGCAGGTTACTAGCACAAGTCATTGAAGAGAACAAGAAGACATTATGTGGGTATGTTAGACATAACTAGCAAGCATGATAATCCAGGTATGTTTTTCCTATATCAAGTTAGAATCCTACCTTGTGTTAGAATCCTATATAAGTATACTTGGTATGATTGATAATTCATGAAGTCTGGGCAATTATGGGTTTATGCATATTATGCTTCTTAGTTTGATTAATGATATGACAAACTATGGTCAAATAAGAATATGCATGAGTAAAAGAAGTCCTCCCTGAAACCTTGAATACTAACGCTTGTGATAAATTACTTGTGTATGAAATGATCATGACCATACATGTTTAAGATTATTTAGAATCATAATGTTGAGATTATACTAAGGTATGTATGATTATGTATGGGATATTGAGAATGACACAATGATGACACTAGTGCACACTTAAGCATGCATAGTGGTCCAGGATGGATAGAAGTTCAAAGACATATAATCATGATGATATCATAAAGGAAACAAATATCAAGAGGGAGCACACTCCAGGAAGCAAAGATCAAGAGGGAGCACACTCCAGTTGTTCCTGCAAGGAAGCAAAGATCAAGAGGGAGCACACTCCAGTAGTTCCTGCAAGGAAGCAAAGATCAAGAGGGAGCACACTCCAGTAGTTCCTGCAAGGAAGAAAAGATTGAGAGGGAGTCCACCCAACAACCAAACAAAGATAAGTATTTGAGTTGTCATTTATTATATATATGATTACTTAAATGATGTTGTTCAGTGATGTACATATTTATGTTCCTAGATTTAGGATGTATATTATGCATTTTTAGAAAAGTTGCATTAATGAACAAGATACTACTAATATAGTAATGGGTAAGTGGCCTATGGTACTGTACAACATTCCATTTCTACTTATCTAGAATGAAACCTCTTTGCTGACATGTTGGGAGTAGTGCACACTCTTAACAATGTTCTGGTAGAGATGGAAGGCATTTAGAAAGTTACCGTATGAATATGGGATATGGATAAATGTTGTATTGAAGCATTGGCTAAGATAATTGCATGATTGTATGACATATATTTTTATGTGTAAGATTTTGTTTTGAAAACTATGAGAAGTTTCTAATCATGCAATTGAATTTGACTTGTAGGAAAGATCATGTACAATCACCTAAAAAAGAAGGACAATGACATTTGTTCCAGTGACGAAGTTCAAGGAAACTACCTATTGAAGATATTAAAGAATCTGAAGTTCCCAAGATCTGGGATGCAGTAATGGAAGAATGCCATGATCGAGGAATATCAATCGATCATGAAGAATGATGTAGTCCCAAGACTAGAAGGGAAGTCTGTTGTGACTTCCAAGTGGATCTACAAGATCAAGCATGCTGCAGATGGTAGCATAGAGAAATACAAGGCAAGGTTTGGGCTCGTGGCTTCTCCCAGAAATAAGGGATAGATTATGAAGAGACCTTTGCACCTGTAGCCAGATACACTTCCATCAGAATAATACTTGCTCTAGCTGTAGTGATGAAGTGGAAGATACACCAGATGGATGTCAAGACAACTTTCTTGAATGGTGTAGTTGAAGAGGAAGTGTATGTGGAGCAGCCACTTGGTTTTGAGACACATGACAGGGAGTCATATGTGTGCAAGTTAAAGAAAGCCTTGTATGGCTTGAAGCAAGCACCCAGGACATGGTACGACAGGATAGACAACTTCCTATCTAGTTTGGGCTTTACCAAGAGTAAAGTGGATTCCAACCTTTACTACAAGGTTGAGGAAGGAAGTCCAGTGATACTCCTACTATATGTGGATGACCTGTTTGCGATAGGTGAGGATAGATTGATTGCCGACACGTAGAGGAAGCTTGTTGTCGAGTTCGAGATGAAGGACTTGGGTATAATGCATTACTTTCTAGGAATGGAGGTGTGGCAGAGTGTAGATGGAATCTTCCTTGGACAAGGGAAGTATGCAATAGAGATCTTGAAGCGGTTCGGGATGATGGATTGCAAGGCCATGGCCACACCTATGGCATCGAACCTGAAGCTATTGAGTGATGTTTCATTAGAGTCGGTTGATGCCACAATGTATCGTCAGATGATTGGGTCCTTGACCCGACGAACATGAGACCAGATATTTGCTTTGCGGTGAACACATTGAGCCAGTTCCTGACGGATCCCAGACATGTTCACCTGATTGCTGTAAAGTATATTTTGAGGTACCTGAAGGGTACGATTGATTATGGGCTCAAGTATGATGTGAATCAAAAGTTTAACCTGGAGGGTTATGTTGATTCAGATTGGGCAGGCAGTACTGCAGATAGGAAGAGCACTTCGGGGTGCTGCGTCAGTATGGGATCAGGTGTGATCTCTTGGTTTAGCAGGAAGCAATCCTACGTAGCACTGAGTACAGCCGAAGCAGAGTATGTCGTAGCTTGTTCGGCTAGTTGTGTGGCAGTATGGCTAAGGAAGCTACTGTCTGATTTGTTTGATCTCCAGTTGGATGCTACTTGTATCTATTGTGACAACCAGAGTTGTGTGAAGTTGTCAGAGAACCCGCTGTTCCATGACAAGTCGAAGCATATCGATATCAAATATCATTATATCAGGGATATGGTGCAGAGAGAGCAGTGAAGCTCCAGTATGTTGCGATAGATGAGCAGATTGCAGATGTGTTGACCAAACCACTAGCCAGAGTGAAGTTCGAGTACTTCAGAGAGAGGCTTGGTGTTCTTTAGATAGAATATACTTCGAGGAGGAAGTGATGGGACACATTTGTAGGAGCCATTCCAAGCATGGTGGTAGGAGGATCCTTCCCATGGCTGTGGATGTAAGTGCTGTGTGATGAGCATTAGGACGATGCTCCAGATGATATGCATCCTGACGATGCTATGATGATGATCAAGATGATCATGGTGTGATGAGCATCAGGACGATGCTCCAGATGATATGCATCAGGACAATTCTATGATGATGATCAGGATGATCATGTGGTGATGAGAACCAGGACGATGCTCCAGATGATATGCATCAAGATGATGCTATGTATATGATCAGGATGATCATGTGATGATGATGTGCATCAAGATGATGTACTGTATGATGATGATCAGTATGATCATGAGTATCAGGATGATACTCCGTATCCGTGGACAGGTTGTGCAGTTGCATAGAAAAGATCCTGGAGATCCGGACAGGTTGTGCTAGGCACGTAAAAGATCCTGGGATGCTCTTTAGAGATCTTGCAGGATGCAAGATACTCTTTTAAGGTTTTGCAAGGGCCGCATAGAAAAGATCCTGGAGATCCAGACAAGTTGTGCTAGGCATGAAAAAGATCCTGGGATGCTCTTTAGAGATTTTGCAGGATGTAAGATACTCTTTTAAGGTTTTGCGAGTTCACATGTAAAAGATCCTGGAGATCCGGACAGGTTGTGCTAGGCACGGAAAAGATCCTGGGATGCTCTTTAGAGATCTTGCAGGTTGTAAGATACTCTTTTAAGGTTTTGTGAAGGTCACATGTAAAAGATCTTGGGAGATCCGATAGGTTGAGCAGTAAGCTCGTAAAAGTCCTGGGATGCTCTTTTGAGGTTTTGTTAATGCACGTAATCAGCCCCGAGAATTCCACAAGATGGCCATATATGATGAAGACCTACAGGAGGTTAGGCCTACAACCAACATGAAAAAGGGCTAGCTCTGTAGAACTTCCTATGAAAAGAAGAATTGAGAGATAGCACCAGTGATCGAGATGACGAGTACATCAGCAGTGACGATGATGCTCCGTGATCCAGTGACGATGATCCATCTCCAGAATTGAAGACTTGTGCCTATATGACCTGTGTCAAGAGAATACCTTCCTAGTTAAGAGGGAGTGTTGATGTATTTGTAACTTAGGAAGATATTCACTTGTATATTGTATGTATTACATTTGTACTTTATTGTATCCCCGACAGAGATGTCTTATTCCTCTGATCGGAAGTGTTATCATTTGTATTCTATTGTTGTACCTTCGACGAAGATGTTTGTTCCTCCAGGTCGGAGAAGTCATTATTGTACTTGAGTCATATAAAGTCATTGAGGTCCATCCTCCCATGTATGACAGGGCATTAGATCCCGGAGTAGTGTCGCAAGTTATATTGTAAGTGTCGTAACTTAAATTTGATGGGTTATTAGACCACCTTGGTGGGGTCGGCCTTGTATGAGTCATGTGGGTTAAAGGGTTGTTAGACCACCCTAGTGGGGTCGGCCCAGCGACAAATGGTAATGAGTTATTAGACTCTCCTAAGGGAGGTCGGCCCAGTTAGAGTAAAAGGCAAGTCAAGTCATTGTATAAATAGAGAGTGTGTCTCTCTCATTCTATTCATTCACTCACTCACTCACTTCGCATTAGTGAGAGAGAGGAGGAGTGCACACAAGTGGAGGAGGAGTAGCTATTGCAGACATTTATCTTTTGGGGATTCATCGTGGTGATCTTTGTATTGGTGCTTATTCTATCTCTGAGGAAGTTGCGGGGTTTTTCATCTTCTTGGTTTTCCCCGGTGAAATGCTTTGTGTCTCGTCTCTTGTCTCTTTTGTTTGATATGATGTACATGTTGTTCTCTCAGTTAAGATCCTAGATCAAATTGAATTAAATGCTGAAAAACTAACAGAAAATACACAAGTGGGGCCCACTTCCTTAAAATATGGAAATGGTCCAAATGGGACTCAAAGGTGAAGTTAGGGTGATATGGCACTATGGGGTGTTTGATCATTTGGATCTATGGCTCCAAGATGGATTAGGCAACACCCACATATGGGATCTATCGAATGACACTAACCCCAAGGAGTGCGAATTGACCAAGGGAGACTAGTGCCTTTAGATGAGGAGGCAAATGGAGTTTATGTGACCAATATGTAGATCGGGGTAGCTAAGGTAATTATCAAAGTGGGTTTTAAGTGGCATGCCCCAATGTGATCTAGATCTCCATAGATCTAAGATTGAAAATGCATCATCCAATGACCCAAGTGGGGCACAACCCTCAAAATGAGTAATGGGGCTTGTTACCAAATTTTTTGTACCATAGTTGGATTTTCTGGAAAGCCGCCATTTGAAAAACATGATAAATGTTTGATTCCAGTGTATCAGATGATCCAGCATGTTGTGTCTAGCCAGTTGTGGTTAGCCTGTTTTGTTTTTTGAGTCGACATGACCATGGCCCCATGGGGGTTTTTAATAAAGTGTGCTAGTAGGATTTGAGTGCCTCGGTTCCTCATGACTGGATTAAGCAACTAAGGTATTCCAAGGAGTTTTTTTCCCTTGTCAATTATACTTTGCTTAAGGCGATGTATAATCGATGAGGTTTTCTCCCGCTCATCCAAAGCTGGAATGCCCGATTTTGAAAATTTGGCCATGGGGGGTTATTAGATGCCAACTAATGTATATAAGCCTACTAGACACTGTTAGAATAGGTGTTGGTCATGTCCTAGGTCCATAAAACCCTCAGAAAAAATTTTGAAATTTTTTTACCGGGTCCGTTGAAATTTGGGTTTTATTTATTTTTTAAATTTAATAAATTTCTCTATAGTTTAAATAGAGAAATAATAATTTGTAATATGTCAGTCGTTCAGGGTGCGAATTTAGTGATTGATGGCTCATTTCATTAGCCAAAAATCACACATGACCCGTGGAGCAGCTAAACCCAACTTTCGGATGTCAATTCAGCCTCGTAATTAATATTTTCTCGGAAAAGTCATTTACAGAGAAATTATTAATTAAAATAATAAAATTGAATATTTTGGAGATAATCCAAATCTCTCCAAAATTAATCAATTTGATTAAAATAAAAGGCTAAATGACATGGCAATGGACATTTATGAGGATTCCAATCAACTCCCAGTCATTCCAATCAAATATCCAGTCACTAGAAGGTTATCCATTCAAGCAAATTCACCCTCCTCATGTAAAACTCGAGTTAGTGTGTTGTCATTTGATGATTGGGTTGGTGGTCAGCATTAATGTTAGAGATGGGATCCCTCATGACTCACCAATCATCCACAAGCTTGGCTCCATTTTCTCATGCGAGTTAGCACCTACCATTCCACGTGTCACTCACCAAACTAGCTCGCATATCTCCATGATCCTCACGTCAATCCTCACCAAGCTCACGTCTAAGCCTTGTTGGAATTTGTTTATTGGTTAATGCAATCACTATTTGGCTTGGCTCTCCTTAGATTCGAGTTATTACTTACCACATGGCACTTGCCATCCACCAAACTAACTCGCACCCTCCACATCCTCACGTCAACCTACCAATCCTCACGTCATTCCTCATGCAAGCTCGTGTTTATCCTAGTTGTAGCTCGTTGGTTGGTTGTTGATACTCCCTATGCTTCCATTAGAGTAGAGTCTTGCCGCCTCTACCTTCAACCTACCACCAAACTCGACTTTGACCATTGTTTGGCATGCCAAGCCCTCCCTTGATTGGAATTCGACTTACCTATCTATTGCCAATTCGACCTAGGGTTTAGTTTATGTTTTTACTATAAAGAGAGGCCCTTTGGGGTTATTATCTCATGGATTCTTTATGCATCGAAACTCTGATGAAATTGTAAGCACTTTTTATTGTTAATAAAGTTGAGACTTTGGAGGTCAAAAACGTGGAGGCTCTTGATGTGCATTGCTTCACTTGAGATTAAGGTGATATTGTTTTACATTCTATTTGAGGCTCTTAAGTTGTAGATTATGTTCAAGATGGCTAAATATCTAGCACAAGTAGCATGGATCTAGTTCTTTTCACTTAAATATTTTGTTGCATATATATTATCTATGCTTAAGGTTCTTGCAGGTATATCTTCACTCTACATAAGACCAAAGGAGTTCTAGCTTTTGGATTTGAGAAACAAAGGGAGTTTGGATCTTCTCCATCAAACATTCAAAATACAATATTGGTTACTTGTTACTTTAGGCTTCCATCTATTCAAGCCTTCTTGTTTGCTCCTTGAATCTTTGCTTTGACTTGCTAAGCCCTTTCTAGCCCTTCTAGATCTTGATCCAGGATTGTTCTTGTCCTTTCAAAGCCATAGATTAGTTAGCCATAAGGTTGAAGTTCTTTCAACCTTGGGGAATAACTTGGGATTTGTTCCCTTGTGCTCTCTTCAACACTTGTTGTCGGCGTATCACCGGTTAACCGGAGGATTTCCAAGACAGTGTTTTCTAAACCCCCAAGTGTTCCACTTGAAGACCTTTGCCCTAGATCTACTTCTCCATAAGTTTGTCTTCATCTCCTACTTTTCCCATTCGTTTTTGTCCTCAAACTCTCCTTCTCGTCCACCCTACTTTGGGTCCCTTCTCCCTCTTGCATTCGTCCCTCTCTCCTTGCCTTCCTCCTCTCGTCCATCCCTTACCTTCCTCTCTTTGCTCTCGTCCTATTTCTTCCCTCTATCCTTCATCATATTCATTCTACCTATCCCCTCTAGCCTCTCATCTCCCTCCCTATTTCCCTTAGGTCTCCTCTCGTCCATCTCCTTCTTTGCCCTAAAGCACAACAAAAAACACAAAACATAAGACATCTTTGATTTTTTTTGTTAGTATAGATTTGTTTCACAAGCATAGATCTTGTCTTTCTTTTGCAAGAGATTAGATTTTCAACATTTGTTACTAAGTAGCTTCTAGTTCATGCTTTAGAAGTGGTATTAGAACTTGCATCTAGTTTCTTTCCTTAAAAGTTCTTAGTCTCATTTAAAAGATAAACAAATTGGCATATCAAGTAGTGTAAAATCTTGTGGTTGCATTCTCATTCCCACCATTTTTTAGACCATTTTAGCTCGCTAGTCCGTTTTACCATACTAATTATTTCAAGACAAAATCTCATAGAATTTCATGTTTTAGTCTTATTTTGCAAACCTAGACTTGATAGTTCAAAGTTTGATTAATTTTCTAATGCTAATGGGTGCATGAGTTTATTGGCTTATCCTTGTGGTAGGATTGTGGAAAGAGAAAAATTTCTTGAATCAAAAGATGAAACCAAAGAGAGAAGAAGAAACCAAGCATCATAAGACACATTTTAAGATACATCTTCTTATCCTTTGTAAAATCCATTAAGGGCTTCAAGCTTTCAATTTTTATAAGTTTGTTCTAGTAGCCATCAAAGACCTTTCAAGGGATTTTCCTTAAGGCACTTGTAAAAAATTAATAAAACTTATAGTGGAGAGGTCCTCCACTCTTTGGTCTTCTTCCCCATTTGGGGAAGAGTGTTGGGTTTTGTTGGATTGGCTTAGTTTAGATCTTTTTATATGCTCTTAGATTAGTTTTATTTCAATAAGTTATACTTGCTCTATTTTTCCGATTTACTTACCCCCATGCTCTCCGGAGTAGGGTCTTTGACCTGAAAGAGACTCTTGGGTAGTTTAGATTTTTTTATTTTATTTTATTATTATCTTGTATTTCTCTTACAAAGCCTTTGACCGGAAGCTGTATCCTTGGGATTTCATCTCAAGGGCAGGACCACATAATTTTGTGGTTACTCTTCCTTCCCCGTCGGTTTCCTTGGTAGAGCTTTCAGCTAGCTGGAGGTTCTCAAGTGCAGGCGCTTCTAGTGGTTGATCTTGTTCAGAGATCGATCCTACCTATTAGATTAGAAATTGTGTGGTAGAACACTAGACTTTTCAAGTTTCATTTTATCTTGCGAGTAGTGATTTTTAGTAATATTCCATATCTTGTTGATCTATCATATTGTTTAATCAAAACTTAAGTTGGAATTCATTGCTACTACAATCTACTTTCTGCTTGTTTCAAACGAACCAAAGCCTCTTGAACTTGGACAAATCCAAGTCAAGAGCACCCTCTATCGGAGGGCATTTTTTAGTTTTGCATTATCCCTGCATTAGACATTTGTTAAAGTAGCAAGTCTCTTGAACTGTGGTCATAAGATCAAGTCAAGAGCGCTCTCTGTCGGAGAGTTGAACTAAAGTGCTCTTTAATTAAAACTTTTCAACCCACACACCCCTTTAATTAATTTACCTTGGTTTCTGTCCTACACCCGTATGCTCTGCCAACCGGAAACGGTTGGGCTAGTACTCAGAAAGGTGGAGGACTTGCTAATTCCTAAGTGAAAATCTAACTAAAATTTGTACCCAAAACCTCAACCAAGACAAGTTACTGAGTTCTTCCTACAAGAGGTGGTGCCGGGAATCCATTGTCAAACTCGAGGGCAGTCAAGCCGCAAGCACACTTGTCCTCTTCGCAATCTGGGTGCTCCCGACCTATCACCTAGGGTTGCCAGTAGTTTTCTTGGGTAAGGTTCCACTACTTTTGATACCTTGTTCTTAGCCATAATAATCAAGACAATTAAAATCTTAAATTTACCAAGATAAGCTGCACAACGTTCTCACAAAATTTTATTTTCAAGCACTTGTATCAACCTTTTTACAATCACTTTTTTATATATTTGACTCCATAAGTCACTGGTCCTTCATCATATATCTTGTTTGCTTTAAAATATTAATATTGGAGTATTTGCTTTAATTATCGTAAAGAGTGATTTATTTATTGTCCAAGTGTATCTCTCATCTTTTGTTTGCAAAGTGGATTGCGCTATCTTGTTTTTGATACAAACCGTTACACCAAAACCTCGAGATGTTAGTGAAGGTCGCCCACTAGGATCTTAACATCCCACCACGCTCCGCAGTCCAGACTCTGGGATGGATGTGCGCCCGTACGGTGGTGTCCCCTTTGCGCCGTACGAGCCCCGGGCGAACACTGCAATGCCGACGTTTCCACCCGCTCTGTGACTTGAACCTTGGTGGAGGCTCTGATACCAAATGATACAAACCGTTACACCAAAACCTCGAGATGTTAGTGAAGGTCGCCCACTAGGATCTTAACAGTTTTAAATTTAAATACTATTGTCTCTCATTCAAAAAACTCCTAAACAACACCCATCTGCATCACAACACCTAAAAACACTTAAATACACAAAGAGCCTTAGACAACTCAATTTTAGGGACTACCCCCCTTGGCTTCGTTAGGAGTTTGCCTAAACGGAGAAGCTGGGATTCAGGTGACAGTACCCGGCTCATTGCTTTTCCCCAAGGCCACACCTCTCCCCACTTTCCAGTGAGGGAGACAACTTTCGAAAGATTTCCGCTGCTGGTGTGCAGATTGGCGGCCAACATCTTTGGCGCCGTTGCCGGGGACAAATCTTTTTGTTCCTGGACGTGTGAGGCACCTGCAACAATTAATTAACAAGAATGCGCGAAATAGCAGAAATGACAGAACTCAGAATCACTTTTGTATTGATCACGGGCCACTTCGAGGGGGCAACCTCCTTTGAGCAAGCTCAATACAAATAACTTCACCGTGCTTCATAGGTCTCAACACACACTTATATACTAATTCTAGGCGCCAATACTATGGGTCGAAACCATGGGCCGTTACAAACTATGGATCAACAATACTACGGGCGACTTACAAAGCATATGCGCCAACAACAATAACACAAACTATTGATCAACAAATACTACGGGACGACTTACAAAGCATATGCGTCCAATAACAACATACTAACAAAGTAAAGACATGGGTTCCTAACATCCCCTCCCCCTTGAAAAAAAGCTTTGTCCTCAAAGCTTTAGATGTGGAAATTGTTGTTGAATCTGAAGGAGTGGTTCCCATGTAGCATCCTCTGGTTGCATGCCGTGCCACTGAATTAAGACTTCTGTGATAGAGCGAGAGCGAAGCTGACGCGTGCGCCGATTGAGGATGGCCTCTGGCTCCAAAAGGATGGATCCTTCATTATCCAGTTCGGGTAAAATCGTTTGGCTGCTGATGTTGGTGCCAAGAACTTTCTTCAGACAAGAGACATGAAAGACTGGATGAATGCGGGAAGAAGGAGGAAGTTCCAATTTATAAGCGACGGACCCAATCTTCTGAAGAATCCGATATGGCCCATAGAACTTTGGAGCGAGCTTATGACGTCCTTTGAGTTTCAAGGAGGATTGTTTGTACGGCTGGAGACGAAGAAAAACCATATCGCCGACTTGAAAGGTGCGCTCTGAACGGTGCTGATCAGCTTGTTGCTTCATGCGATTCCTTGCCATGTGAATATTGTCCCGCAAAATGCGAAGAATCTGATCTCGGTTGCGAAGGACCCTGTCAACTTCCTGAACTGGTGAACTGGTGGGGGTGTATGGAAGAAGAGCTGGAGGTGCCTGACCATAGACTGCTTCATATGGGGTCATTTTGGAGGCAGTGTGGTAAGAGGTATTGTACCACCATTCAGCGAGAGGAAGCCACTTTGCCCACTGATGTTGTTGTTCCGAGGTGAAGCAACGAAGATAAGTTTCCAAGCATTTATTAACAATTTCAGTCTGACCATCTGTTTGTGGGTGATACCCTGAACTCATCTTCAGTTTGGTGCCAGTGTGACGAAATAGTTCTGTCCAAAAATGACTAGTGAAAGTCGCATCACGATCCGAGACAATGGAAGAAGGGATGCCATGAAGACGAAAGATCTGGTCCATAAAAATTTGAGCGACGGAGGAGGCTGTATAGGGATGGCTGAGAGCACAAAAATGACTATATTTGGAGAGACGATCAACCACAACGAGAATCACTGTCTTTCCGCCAGATTTAGGGAGCCCTTCGATGAAATCCATAGAAATATCTGTCCAAATCCGTGTAGGTATGGGCAAGGGTTCAAGCAATCCTGGAAGGAGTGTTGTTTCACCCTTATTGCGCTGGCAGGTATCACATTCGGCCACCATCTGTTGAATTGTTCTTTTCATGCCCTGCCAAAAGAAGTTACGCCGTGCTCGTTCATATGTTTTGAGGAACCCGGAGTGCCCGGCTGATGGAGAAGCATGGAGTTCATAGAAGACAGCCTGTTGAAGATCTGTGCTCTGGGGAAGCACCAGACGACCCTTGTATCGCAGAGAAGCACCATCCCAAGAGTAATGTGGGACCGCAGATGGATTGTTGGTCAAGCGCTGGATGATCTGAGATAAGGAAGAGTCATTGACATAACCCTGTTGAACAGATTGCAACCAATTTGGAACCGGCATAGAGATAGCTGAAAGAGAACCTTGGGTATCAAATGTACGAGAAAGAGCATCTGCCACAATATTGTCTTTACCCTTCTTGTAAGTGATCTCATAGTCATAACCCATGAGTTTGCTAACCCATTTCTGTTGTGCCGGGGAGGAGACACGCTGGTCCAAGAAATATTTCAAACTCTGGTGATCAGTCTTGATGCAGAAATGATTCCCTAATAGGTATGGACGCCACTTCTGTACTGCATGCAAAATAGCCATCATTTCCTTCTCATAGGTAGAGGCAACTAAATTCTTACCGGAAAGGGCTTTGCTAGTGAATGCAATGGGGTGTTCATCTTGAAGGAGAACAGCACCAAGTCCATTGCCGCAAGCATCACTCTCAATCGTGAAGGGCTTGGAAAAATCGGGCATAGCTAGCACAGGTGTAGTACACATAGCTTGTTTTAGTTTGTCAAATGCACACTGAGCAGCAGGTGTCCATGTAAAAGCATCTTTTTTCAATAGGGCAGTTAATGGAGCTGCAATCTTCCCATAATCCTTGACAAACTTGCGGTAGTAGCCAGTCAACCCCAAAAAACCACGAAGGCTCTTGAGTGTATGAGGATGTGGCCAATTGTTCATGGCATCGATTTTGGCAGGATCCACGCGAACCCCTTGTGCTGATATAATGTGCCCGAGATACTCAACTTCCTTTTGTCCAAAAACACATTTAGACTTCTTGGCATGGAGATGATGGTCAGAGAAAAGTTGCATGACAAGATCCAGATGCTGGAGATGTTCATCCCATGTTTTACTGTAGATGAGGATATCATCAAAGAATACCAGAATGAATTTCCGCAAGTAGGGTCGAAATATTTTATTCATTAAGGCCTGGAATGTGGAAGGAGCATTAGTGAGGCCAAAGGGCATGACCAAAAACTCATAATGGCCATCATGTGTGCGGAAAGCTGTTTTAGGAATATCCTCCTCATGAACTCGAATTTGATGATACCCAGAACGAAGATCCAACTTGGAGAAAAAGTGAGCCCCATGAAGCTCATCAAGAAGCTCATCAACGACAGGAATTGGAAACTTATCCTTGATGGTGAGGTGATTAAGTGCTCGAAAGTCAATGCAGAGGCGCCATGACCCATCTTTTTTGCGGACAAGAATAACTGGAGAAGAAAAGGAACTAGTGCTTGGGCGAATAATACCTTGCTTCAATAAGTCCCGCACGAGCATTTCAATCTCTGTTTTTTGGTGAAATGGGTAGCGATAGGGCCTGATGTTGGGAGGAACGCTGCCAGGAAGGAGCTGAATACGATGGTCTTCTGGCCTGGAAGGTGGTAATCCCACTGGTTCAGCAAAGACACCTGTATATCGATTCAGAATTTGTTGTAGATCCAAAGGAGTAGTGGAGACCGCGGATGGTTGCATCTGGATGGAACTGATCTGAGCGATGACACCATGTGAACTCTTCTTGAGGAGTTTCTCCATGCGATGTGAACTGATGATGCTGAGAGAACCTGGTTGTAATCCTGTCAATGTGTGTTTGTGTCCATTGAGGGAAAACTGCATCCAAAGTTCGGCAAAATCCCATAAGATAGGGCCGAGTGTGCGTAGCCATTGAGCGCCCAAAACCACATCACATCCGCCTAATGGCAAGGCAAACATGTCAGACCGCAGGATATAATCTCCCATAGAGATACGCACATTTCGACACTTCCCTTTGCAAGGTAAGGTGCCCCCATTGGCAATCATGACTTCAAAGTTGGAGCAAGGATGGATAAAACAATCAGCTTGTTTGGCGATCCGAGGGTCGATGAAATTATGAGTGCTACCAGAATCAATGAGGATTGTAAGAGGAAGCTTCTTGAAGTAACCCCTGACCCGCATTGTTTGGGGGGTGGTGATTCCAGCTAAAGCATGGAGAGATATCTCTGGCTGGTCATCCTGAGACGGAGGGTCAATAGGCGGTTCCTGAATGTCGACCGGAGCATCCAGTGTTTCTGGATCTTCGTCACCCATTTCAAAGGCAGGCGGAGACTCCACATCCAGGAGATATAGTTTTTGCTGAACACATCGATGTCCCCGAGTGAATTTCTCATCACAATTATAACAAAGACCCTTTTCTCTGCGTGCTTGCATCTCTGTTTCTGACAAACGCTTGATAGGAGTCGGTCGAGGAGCCTGCGGTATAGGAGGTCGCTGAGACCCCATATTTCTGAAGGGAACAAAAGTGGGCTTGGAGCGTTGTTGGGCTGCAATCTTGTCTTCTGCCAATTTAGCCAACCCGAGTGCTTCCATCATTGTGTTGGGGCAGAACATTTTGACCTCGGAGCGGATGGCATCCTTTAGACCACTGATAAAACAACTCCGGTAAAATTCATCAGACAATCCTTCGGTGTGGTTGGCTAGATTCTCAAATTCAGTTTGATACTCTCTCACAGTGCCGGTCTGGCGAAGTTTAGTGAGGGCTCCTGTGAAGTCATCAAAAGCACTAGGACCAAATCGTTGCAGAAGGAGCTGGCAAAAGTTTGGCCAGTTGGGCTCTGGATGAGCCTTGATGTACCAACGGTACCACTGAAGAGCTTCCTGTTCCAAATGAAAGGATGCCAACGGAACTTTGTTGACATCAAACGTATTATGCAGACTGAAATATTGTTCTGCACGATAGATCCACCCAGTTGGATCGGTACCATTGAAGTGAGGAAAATCAAGCTTTGGACCACGGAAATTGCTGGAAGAAGAGAACCCAGTGTCTACTGAAGACTCGGACTGCCGTTTGTTGTTCATAGCTGAATGCTCAAGATGGAGACCAAGAAATTTTTCATCCAGATCCTGGAGTTTGGCTTGGATGGCTGCAAGGGCTTCCTCCATGGTTTTTGCTCCTGCACGGGTGACAACCATAACCAGGGATTTTTTTTTTTTTTTTTTTTTTTGGATTGGGTAGGAAAACAAAAACAGGAACTACTTCAGTAAAGGAAAATTTGGATTTGGGAAAAAATCAGAAGGTTAATTGGGGTTTGACTCGTTTTTTGGACACTGTTGGATAGACAGGGAAGTAAAAAGGAGGATTTCAGCAGCGGGGTGAAAGGATGGGAAAAATTGGCAGAAGGGAACAAAGAAGCAGAATTCAGAAAGGAACTCTGTGGTAAAAATTGAAGGTGATTGGGTGAAATCTGAGGAAGTTATGGCAAACCCTAAAAATAGACAAATGTGGGATTTCCGGCTGTAGGAAGGGGAACTGAGGATAGGGTCCTTAGGGATGAAATATGCAGAATGGAATGACAGGGGTTCCCTGAAAATTTCAAGGGAAACAGAGGTAAAACAAGGGAGATATGGAGAAAAAACTGAATTTTTTTTTTTTTTTTTTCAGACTGGAGCGGCTACGGCTCGGTTTTTTTTTTTTTTTTTTTTTTTTTTTACAGACTGGAGCGGCTACGGCTCAGAAGGAATCTGGAACAACGCCGACCTGCTGGATCTGGAACGGCTTGCAAAATGAGTCTGAAACGGTGCAGCAGTGATCGACAATAGTTCAACTGAAAGTAGATATGGACCCCAGGTATGTGCCGCTTCCTAACAGTTCAGGGTTTTCACTCGGCCACCAATGCTGTCTGACGGCTTGCGTATTGGGGCAGTACCCCTCACTCCACGGCTCAGGTAAAACTGATAACCGCTTTGCCACAAACGACAGCTCTTGGTTTACCTCACGGGTGGGAACTAGTCAATCAGGTAGGGGTCGTTGCCCTTTTCGCCAGCAGGTCCTCTCAATGGGCCAGCTACTTCGGGGTTCCTGTGGTACTCCTCACAATGAGTTTTAGGGCTTATGCCCAAGTACTTCCCACAGTTAAGCGGATAGGGATTATTCCCAAATCCGAACCTGCAACAGATGCGAAAAAAAAATTTTGGCAGAAATTTCACCCAGCGAGCCCAAGAAAGTGCTCTGATACCAGATGTGAGGCACCTGCAACAATTAATTAACAAGAATGCGCGAAATAGCAGAAATGACAGAACTCAGAATCACTTTTGTATTGATCACGGGCCACTTCGAGGGGGCAACCTCCTTTGAGCAAGCTCAATACAAATAACTTCACCGTGCTTCATAGGTCTCAACACACACTTATATACTAATTCTAGGCGCCAATACTATGGGTCGAAACCATGGGCCGTTACAAACTATGGATCAACAATACTACGGGCGACTTACAAAGCATACGCGCCAACAACAATAACACAAACTATTGATCAACAAATACTACGGGACGACTTACAAAGCATATGCGTCCAATAACAACATACTAACAAAGTAAAGACATGGGTTCCTAACAGGACGACCTTAGTTTTTTCTAGTTTGTTTACCTTTTTGATAGATTCTCAAATCTGTCTGGCGACTCCACTGCTCTTTTTTCCTTTTTTGGTAGATTTTTAGTTTAATCACTCTCAGAAATTAGACTTGAATCCACCTGGCGACTCCATTGTCAATTAACACCTCAAGGTATTCGACTAGAAGAAACTATGAAGGCTTGCTTAGTTTTATCCCAGAACCTGAAAAGGTTTATATGAGAAGACTGAACAAGCTTGCTTCTCATAAAATCCTTGAAGAACTTAGGTCTCAGTCTATTTCTGACATCCATAGTCTTTTTCAAGAAAATAACTTAGAAAATTCTGAAAATTTTGAAAACAGTAATAATTGTTTTTCCGATACAATGGGTGATTTTTTCGCTCCCCTCAACATTACTCAGATAGCAGGTCAACCACATGATCTTCCAGACAAGGCCATCGACAAACTTCCCACCTTTACCAACACTGATGCTGTTACTGTTGCATATTACCTCACTGCTTTCTCAAAAATAAAAAGTGGATATGTCAGGGATCCTACTCACAGGCATGAGGATGTGTACATGAAGTTGTTTGCCTTATCCTTAGATGGCGATGCTGGTGACTGGTTCATCGGCTTGCCAACCAACTCCTTTGCCACCTTGACTGAGTTTTCAACTGGTTTCACCAACAAGTATGGTGATAAAAAAGAGCCCTGTCATCAACTTGTTGCTCTAACAAACATCAAAAGAAGTGAGATAGAAACCATGGAAGAGTTCAACAAGAAGTTTACTGACTTGTACAATGCAATCCCTGCAGATTACAAGCCAACTCCACATACTATACTGGTTTACTACATTGAAGCTTTAAGTGGAGAGATGCAATATCAACTTAGGGATAAAGAACCTGCTACTTTGTTAGAAGCACAGACAATGGCAACTAAGATCGATAAGAACATGC
This sequence comes from Larix kaempferi, assembly GCA_027924585.1. Classification (NCBI taxonomy): domain Eukaryota; kingdom Viridiplantae; phylum Streptophyta; class Pinopsida; order Pinales; family Pinaceae; genus Larix; species Larix kaempferi. Next base: position 1,330,289 of record BSBM01000734.1, on the reverse strand, counting down.
AGTCCTCTGGAAAGTCAAATTTACCTGGTTATTCAAGAGCTCAAACTCCTTTAAAAACAGCTGAGCCTAAAGATAAAGATCCTCTAGCTGCTTTGAAAGAATCATACGAGAAAAAGATGATGGATATGTGTGAGAGGATGGAAAGAGCTGAACAAAAACATGTAGTCCAAATGAAGGAAGTACAAAACAAGATAATAAACATGGAAAGGGAACATGTCCAACGAGTTCAGCAAATTCAACAAACTCAACCAATTCAAAGAAATTACCCTCCCAAAAATAACTGGCAAAAGAAAGCTCTCGAAAATGAAAAGAGGCCTCCAACTCAGATAGAGGCTGCTAACACAAATGAGGTATACATCCCATTTTGTAGAGCTTGCAAGGATTTCCATGAGGAATTCGCTTGCTATTTTGCAAACTATGTACAAGAGCATGGTTATCCTGAAGGGGAGGGTACCAGTAATCCAACATCAAGCGAGCCTGAATACATAAATGTTGTAGGAGATATCCGCAATATTCCCAGAGAAAACTGGAAACATGCTGACAATGAACCAGACAATATGACAAAAAACTATGGAGGAAGACCATCCAATGAACAGCTCCACAATATGCAGAGATTTAAAGGGGTCGGATACCAAAGGAGATCAAATCCTGCACCTGCTATACAACCTCCCAAGGTAATTATTCCAAATGATTCAACTGACTCTAGTAAATTAAATTTTGATTGGAATAATTGGTTCAATACTACAAAGGTACCTACACCCATAAATGAACTCTACAAGATTCCTGGTCAAAAGGAAAAGTTGTTGAAAACATTAGAAGCACCTATTCCTGCATGTACTACCAATCCTAGTCCACCCACTCCTCTCACTCCTCAGACTCCTAAGAAGGTCACTTTTTCGGATAATGTGGGAGAACCTTCAACCAACTGTGAATCAACTTATGAGGACCCTCCTATAATCCTGCATACTAGGGATACAAGAAGAGAAGCTCACCCTCCTTTCTACATATCATTGATGATAGGTGACCTTCTTCTACACAATTGTATGCTGGATTCAGGATCCGGTGCAAGCTTAATGACCAAAAGGGTTATGCAACAACTTAACTTAAGAACTACCAGGCCCTACCAAAATGTGTGTGCCATGGATTCTAGACCCGTTAAGGTTGAAGGGATGATAGAGAAATTTCCTGTTAGATTGGCCAAGTACCCGGACATCCATATTACCATGGATATCCTTGTCATAGATGTACCAGATAGGTGGGGCATGCTACTCTCTAGAAAGTGGGGTGCAGCCTTGGGTGGTTCTATACAGTTGGATTGGTCGTATGCAACAGTTCCTGCTTCTTAGGACTCACTTGTAAAATTACACACTGAAAAGGAAAGGAGATACCATGTGGAAAATCCGGATAGACCATAAAATGAGTTTGTCTGCCATGTCGGTGAGATAGGGGATATTCAAATCAACTCCACCTTTTTAGATCCAATCCAGGAAGAGGTAAAAAATGAAGAAACAAGTAAGCTATGGAAAATGAATTTTGATGGAGCATGTTCTAGAGCAGGAAAGGGTGTTGGGGTTGTCATCACTTCTCCAGATGGTAAAATTTTCAACTTTGCTTTTAGACTAGAGTTTGAAGCAACAAATAATGTGGCAGAGTATGAGGCACTTCTACTAGGCATAGAGATTGCCAAGGACATGGGAATCAAACTGCTAACTATAAAAGGGGACTCAGATCTAATTGTCCAACAGATTAAGGGTCAATTCGCATGTAAATGCCAGAGACTTAAGAAATACCGAAATGCAATATGGGACACAATGGAATTCTTTGATGCCCTTAATATAGAAGTAGTCCCTCGAGACCAGAATAGTGCCGCGGATAAACTTGCAGTTTCAGCCTAAACACTTCAACCTTTGGACGAAATGTTAGAAGGACATTGCCCCTTGGAAATAAACTTTAGACCTTCCATTCCTGATAATATAGAACATTGGCAAGTTTTCAGAGATGATGAACAGATACTTAAGTTCATAAACAACATTGATGAGTTCTTAAATTATAAACCAAATGATCAGGAGGAAGCTAAAGTTTATCAGGATGAGGGTAACCGCTCAAACCCGGTTCCGCGAGGTTTTGTGGCTTCAGAACATATTTTTGACAGACAGGATAGGAGAAAGAGTAATGTGGACCAGATGAAACTAGGTGAGTACATTGAGATTAACATTGGAACAGAAAAGGAACCAAAAATACTGAAGATTGGAAAAGGTATCCCTGATGAAGAAAGAAATGCCCTTATTAACTTATTAAGAGAATTTAGGGACATATTTGCCTTCACATATGATGAGCTCAGAGCATATAGGGAGGATGTTTTCCAACACACCATTCCCTTGAAACCGGAATGTCAGAAAGGTAAACCTTTCTGGCAAAAGCTGAGACAGATTAATCCTAAACTAGCTCCTATTGTAAAACAGGAATTAGAAAAATTGTTAGCAGTAGGCATCATAGCACCCACTCGACATACTTCATGGTGTTCCAATTTGGTGGTGGTCAGAAAAAAGAATGGCAGCTTAAGAATATGTATAGACTTTAGAAATATGAACATAGCATGCCAAAAAGACAACTACCCCCTTCCAAATATGGAAACCCTCCTCCAACGGGTCACTGGATCTGGCATGATGTCAATGTTGGATGGCTTTTCAAGTTACAATCAGGTAGCTATCAAGGAAGAGGATAGACACAAAACTGCTTTCACAACCCCTTGGGGAACTTTCGAATATCTAAGAATGCCTTTTGGTATTACAAATGCTGGGGCCACTTTTCAAAGGGCCATGGACTATGCCTTCAAAGAATTAGTGGGAAAAATCATTGAAATCTACCAGGATAACTTGACCGTATTTTCAAAATAAAGATCTAGTCATGTTGGCCACCTTAGGAAGGTATTTGAAAGATGTAGAGAGTATGGGATTTATTTAAATCCGGTGAAATCAGTCTTTGGCATCGAAGAAGGTAAACTTTTGGGTCACATTGTTAACAAAGAGGGGGTCAAGGTTGATCCCGAAAGAGTAGAAGCTATCCAGAAAATTCCCCTTCCTAGAAATGTCAAAGGTCTCCAATATTTTAATGGCCATATCAACTTCATAAGGAGATTCATACCAAATCTAGCCGAGATAATAAAACCCATGCAACGGTTGTTAAAAAATGATGCTAAATTTGTCTGGGATGATGAAGGGAAGGAAGCCTTTGCAACTATCAAAGATGCTATTTCTAAATCACCTGTGCTAGTGATCCCTGATTACACTAAAGAATTCATGATATTCTCTTTTGCCTCAGAGGACACAATAGCTGGGGTATTGCTCCAGAAGAATTCCAAAGGGTTTGAGCAACCTATTTCCTTCATGAGTAGAGCCCTCCAAAAATCTGAGTTAAAATATACTACCATGGAAAAGCACGCCTATGCCTTGGTGAAGTCTCTAAAACACTTTAGGACATACATTTGTTATTCGAGAGTCATAGGATATGTCCCCCATGCCACTGTAAAAGACATCCTATCCCGACAGGATTGCTTAGGAACAAGAGGCACATGGGTATCCAAAATCCAGGAGTATGATCTTGAAATTCGGCCCACTAAACTGATAAAGGGGCAAGGCCTAGCTAAGATGTTAACTCAGAAAAATGAAGAGGCCATTGACATGATTTGTGCAAGCCTTTCATCTCATCCTCGTATGACACCAGCTTTAGAGGACCTAGATAATCGTTGGTACTCTGACATTATATACTTTCTGCTACACCTGGATGTCCCAGATCATCTCAAGGGACATAAAAGAAGAGCTCTTAGGTTAAAAACTGCCAGGTATTGCCTCACTCAAGAAGGTTTGGGTTGGAGGAACTCTGATGGTGTGATACTTAGATGTGTGCACAAACAGGATTCCAAAAAGATCTTGACTGAATTCCACTCAGGATTTTGTGGGGGCCACTATGCAGCAAACACAACTGCTCATAAAATTCTGAGAGCAGGTTACTATTGGCCAACTATTTTCGCTGATACTTACAAATATGTCAAGTATTTCCAGGAGTGTCAACTTTTCACGGGAAAGCCTAAATTGGCTGCTTTACCTCTCGCACCAGTAGTTTTCATTGCCCCTTTTCAACAATGGTGTCTCGACTTTATTGGAAAATTCCAGGACGACTTTAGCAATGGATTTTGCTGGATCCTCACTGCAACTGATTACTTCACTAAATGGGTGGAAGCTATACCCACCAAAACAGCCACTAAAAAGGTAATCATGGATTTCATTGAGGATAGGATCATCACCCGGTTTGGCACTCCCCTGAAGATAACAATAGACAATGCGAAGGCTTTCAGTTCGTCAGAGATGAATGATTTTTGCTTCAAGTATGGCATTGTTCTATCACACTCTTCTGACTATTATCCTCAAGGCAATGGACTTGCAGAGTCCTCAAACAAAAATTTGATGACCATCCTTAAGAAAACTGTGGGGGATAACAAGAGATCTTGGGATAGAAAAATAAAGTATGCATTGTGGGCAGATAGAATCACCAAGAAGAATTCCACCGGGAAGTCTCCTTTTGAACATGTTTATGGCATCACAGCAGCTTTTCCTTTCAACATGCAAATACCCATTTACAAGATGTTGACTGATTATGGTACAGAAAAACTGGAGTTAGATGACAGGGCAAACCAAATCATTGAACTTGATGAAAGCAGAAGGACATCATTGGACAAAATGTTAACACAGCAGGAAAGCATGAAGACCACTTTTGATAAGTCAGCTAAGCCTAGAGATTTCCAGGTGGGGGATACTGTTCTCTTGTGGGACAAGAGAGGAGAAAAACCAGGGAAGCATGGCAAATTTGACAGCCTTTGGAAAGGTCCTTTTATCATACGTTGTCAGGCTGTAACACATTCTTTCTTTCTAAATACCATGGATGGAGAGATGATACCATTGGCCAGAAATGGGCAACATCTGAAACCGTTTTATCGGAACAACATTCAAGATGACCAGGAGGTCATCTCAGGAGATTCCTAAACCTTATCTTTTTCAAATTATGCAATCTTTTGTACCATATTGATGTATCATAGTTTCATATGTTAGTTTTGTATCATATTTCATATATATGCTAGAAAAAGAAAAGATTTTATTTTCATATGCTTTTGAAAAAAGAAAAGAAAAAATATTATGTTGGTATTTCATTTTGATATTATTTATCATGGAGATGTTTTACTATGACACTTCCATTTCTGTGCAGGAAACTGATATTCTGGGGTTCTCGAATACTCTTTTTGAACCATAGATCAAACGAGCACCCGTCCCACAATTGGAGCCAGATGTTACCAACTTTTTTGTACCATAGTTGGATTTTCTGGAAAGCCGCCATTTGACAAACATGATAAATGTTTGATTCCAGTGTATCAGATGATTCAGCATGTTGTGGCTAGCCAGTTGTGGTTAGCCTGTTTTGTTTTTTGAGTCGACATGACCATGGCCCCATGAGGGTTTGTAATAAAGTGTGCTAGTAGGATCTGAGTGCCTCGGTTCCTCATGACTGGATTAAGCAACTAAGGTATTCCAAGGAGTTTTTTCCCTTGTCAATTATACTTTACTTAAGGCGATGTATAATCGATGAGGTTTTCTCCCGCTCCTCCAAAGTTGGAATGCCCGATTTTGAAAATTTGGCCATGGGGGGTTATTAGAGGCCAACTAATGTTTATAAACCTACTAGACACTGTTAGAATAGGTTTCGGTGATGTCTTAGGTCCATAAAACCCTCATAAAAAATTTCAAAATTTTTTTACGAGGTCCGTCGAAATTTGGGTTTTATTTATTTTTTAAATTTAATAAATTTCTCTATAGTTTAAATAGAGAAATAATAATTTGTAATATGTCAGTCATTCGGGGTCCGAATTTAGTGATTGATGGCTCGTTTGATAAGCCAAAAATCACACATGACCCGTGGAGCAGCTAAACCCAACTTTCGGATGTCAATTCAGCCTCGTAATTAATATTTTCTCTGAAAAGTCATTTACAGAGAAATTTTTAATTAAAATAATAAAATTGAATATTTTGGAGATAATCCAAATCTCTCCAAAATTAATCAATTTGATTAAAATAAAAGGCTAAATAACATGGCAATGGACATTTATGAGGATTCCAATCAACTCCCAATCATTCTAATCAAATATCCAGTCACTAGAAGGTTATCCATTCAAGCAAATTCGCCCTCCTCATGCAAAAATCGAGTTAGTGTGTTCTCATTTGATGATTGGGTTGGTGGTTAGCATTAATGTTGAGATGGGCGCCCTCATGACTCACCAATCATCCACAAGCTTGGCTCCCTTTGCTCATGCGAGTTAGCACCTACCATTCCACGTGTCACTCACCAAACTAGCTCACATATCTCCATGATCCTCACGTCAATCCTCACCAAGCTCACGTCTAAGCCTTGTTGGAATTTGTTTATTGGTTAATGCAATCACTATTTGGCTTGGCTCTGCTTGTATTCGATTTATTACTTACCACATGCCACTTGCCATCCACCAAACTAACTCGCACCCTCCACATCCTCACGTCAACCTACCAATCCTCACGTCATTCCTCATGCAAGCTCGTGTTCATCCTTGTTGTAGCTCATTGGTTGGTTGTTGATACTCCCTATGCTTCCATTAGAGTCGAATCTTGCCACCTCTACCTTCAACCTACCACCAAAATCGACTTTGACCATTGTTTGGCATGCCAAGCCCTCCCTTGATTGGAATTTGACTTACCTATCTATTTCCAATTCGACCTAGGGTTTAGTTTATGTTTTTACTATAAAGAGAGGCCTTTGGGGTTATTATCTCATGGATTCTTTATGCATCGAAACTCTGATGAAATTGTAAGCACTTTTTATTGTTAATAAAGTTGAGACTTTGGAGGTCAAAAACGTGGAGGCTCTTGATGTGCATTGCTTCACTTGAGATTAAGGTGATATTGTTATACATTCTATTTGAGGCTCTTAAGTTGTAGATCATGTTCAAGATGGCTAAATATCTAGCACAAGTAGCATGGATCTAGTTCTTTTCACTTAAATATTTTGTTGCATATATATTATCTATGCTTAAGGTTCTTGCAGGTATATCTTCACTCTACATAAGACCAAAGGAGTTCTAGCTTTTGGATTTGAGAAACAAAGGGAGTTTGGATCTTCTCCATCAAACATTCAAAATACAATATTGGTTACTTGTTACTTTAGGCTTCCATCTCTTCAAGCCTTCTTGTTTTCTCCTTGAATCTTTGCTTTGACTTGCTAAGCCCTTTCTAGCCCTTCTAGATCTTAATCCAGGATTGTTCTTGTCCTTTCAAAGCCATAGATTAGTTAGCCATAAGGTTGAAGTTCTTTCAACCTTGGGGAATAACTTGGGATTTGTTCCCTTGTGCTCTCTTCAACACTTGTTGTCGGCGTATCACCGGTTAACCGGAGGATTTCCAAGACAGTGTTTTCTAAACCCCCAAGTGTTCCACTTGAAGACCTTTGCCCTAGATCTACTTCTCCATAGGTTTGTCTTCAGCTCCTACTTTTCCCATTCGTTTTTGTCCTCAAACTCTCCTTCTCGTCCACCCTACTTTGGGTCCCTTATCCCTCTTGCATTCGTCCCTCTCTCCTTGCCTTCCTCCTCTCGTCCATCCCTTACCTTCCTCTCTTTGCTCTCGTCCTATTTCTTCCCTCTACTCTTCATCCTATTCGTTCTACCTATCCCCTCTAGCCTCTCATCTCCCTCCTTATTTCCCTTAGGTCTCCTCTCGTCCATCTCCTTCTTTGCCCTAAAGCACAACAAAAAACACAAAACATAAGACATCTTTGATTTTTTTTGTTAGTATAGATTTGTTTCACAAGCATAGATATTGTCTTTCTTTTGCAAGAGATTAGATTTTCAACATTTGTTACTTAGTAGCTTCTAGTTCATGCTTTAGAAGTAGTATTAAAACTTGCATCTAGTTTCTTCCCTTAAAAGTTCTTAGTCTCGTTTCAAAGATAATCAAATTGGCATATCAAGCAGTGTAAAATCTTGTGGTTGCATTCTCATTCCCACCATTTTTTAGAGCATTTTAGCTCGCTGGTCCGTTTTACCATACTAATTATTTCAAGACAAAATGTCATAGAATTTCATGTTTTAGTCTTATTTTGCAAACCTAGACTTGATAGTTCAAAGTTTGATTAATTTTCTAACGCTAATGGGTGCATGATTTTATTCGCTTATCCTTGTGGTAGGATTGTGGAAAGAGAAAGATTTCTTGAATCACAAGATCAAACCAAAGAGAGAAGAAGAAACCAAGCATCATAAGACACATTTTAAAATACATCTTCTTATCATTTGTAAAAGCCATTAAGGGCTTCAAGCTTTCAATTTTTATAAGTTTGTTCTAGTAGCCATCAAAGACCTTTCAAGGAATTTTCCTTAAGGCACTTGTAAAAAATTAATAAAACTTATAGTGGATAGGTCCTCCACTCTTTGGTCTTCTTCCCCATTTGGGGAAGAGTGTTGGGTTTTGTTGGATTGGCTTAGTTTAGATATTTTTATATGCTCTTAGATTAGTTTTATTTCAATAAGTTATGCTTGCTCTATTTTTCCGATTTACTTATCCCCATGCTCTCCCGAGTAGGGTCTTTGACCTGAAAGAGACTCTTGGGTAGTTTAGATTTTTTTTTTTTTTATTATCTTGTATTTCTCTTCCAAATCCTTTGACAGGAAGTTGTATCCTTGGGATTTTATCTCAAGGGCAGGACCACATAATTTTGTGGTTACTCTTCCTTCCCCATCAGTTTCCTTGGTAGAGCTTTCAGCTAGCTGGAGGTTCTCAAGTGCAGGCGCTTCTAGTGGTTGATCTTGTTCGGAGATCGATCCCACCTATTAGATTAGAAATTGTGTGGTAGAACACTAGACTTTTCAAGTTTCATTTTATCTTGCGAGTAGTGATTTTTAGTAATATTCCATATCTTGTTGATCTATCATATTGTTTAATCAAAAATTAAGTTGGAATTCATTGCTACTACAATCTACATTTTGCTTGTTTAAAACGAACCAAAGCCTCTTGAACTTGGCCAAATCCAATTCAAGAGCACCCTCTATCGGAGGGCATTTTTTAGTTTTGCATTATCCCTGCATTAGGCATTTGTTAAAGTAGCAAGTCTCTTGAACTGTGGTCATAAGATCAAGTCAAGAGCGCTCTCTGTCAGAGAGTTGAACTAAAGTGCTCTTTAATTAAAACTTTTCAACCCACACACCCCTTTAATTAATTTACCTTTGTTTCTATCCTACACCCGTATGCTCTGCCAATCGGAAACAGTTGGGCTAGTACTCAGAAAGGTGGAGGACTTGCTAATTCACAAGTGAAAATCTAATTAAAATTTGTACCCAAAAACTCAACCAAGACAAGTTACTGAGTTCTTCCTACAAGAGGTGGTGTCAGGAATCCACTGTCAGACTCGAGGGCGGTCAAGCCGCAAGCACACTTTCCCTCTTCGCAATATGGGTGCTCCCGACCTATCACCTAGGGTTGCCAGTAGTTTTCTTGGGTAAGGTTCCACTACTTTTGATACCTTGTTCTTAGCCATAATAATCAAGACAATTAAAATCTTAAATTTACCAAGATAAGCTGCACAATGTTCTCACAAACTTTTATTTTCAAGCACTTGTATCAACCTTTTTACAATCACTTTTTTATATATTTGACTCCATAAGGCACTGGTCCTTCATCATATATCTTGTTTGCTTTAAAATATCAATATTGGAGTATTTGCTTTAATTATCGTAAAGAGTGATTTATTTATTGTCCAAGTGTATCTCTCATCTTGTGTTTGCAACATGGATTGCTCTATCTTGTTTTACATTTAAATACTATTGTCTCTCATTCAAAAAACTCCTAAACAACACCCATCCACATCACAACACCTAAAAACACTTATATACACAAAGAGCCTTAGACAACTCTTTTTTAGGGACTACCCCCCTTGGCTTCGTTAGGAGTTTGCCTAAACGGAGGAGCTGGGATTCAGGTGACAGTACCTGGCTCATTGCTTGCCCCCAAGGCCACACCTATCCCCACTTTCCAGTGAGGGAGACAGCTTTCGAAAGATTTCCGCTGCTGGTGTGCAGATTGGTGGACAACATCTTTGGCACCGTTGCCGGGGACAAATCTTTTTGTTCCTGGATGACCTTAGTTTTTTCTAGTTTGTTTACCTTTTTGATAGATTCTCAAATCTGTTTGGCGACTCCACTGTTCTTTTTTCCTTTTTTGGTAGATTTTTAGTTTAATCACTCTCAGAAATTAGACTTGAATCCACCTAGCGACTCCATTGTCTATTAACACCTCAAGGTATTTGACTAGAAGAAACTCTGAAGGCTTGCTTAGTTTTATCCCAGAACCTGAAAAGGTTTATAGGAGAAGACTGAACAAGCTTGCTTCTTGTAAAATCCTTGAAGAACTTAGGTCTCAGTCTATTTCTGACATCCATAGTCTTTTTCAAGAAAATAACTTAGAAAATTCTGAAAATTTTGAAAACAGTAATAATTGTTTTTCCGATACAATGGGTGATTTTTTCGCTCCCCTCAACATTACTCAGATAGCAGGTCAACCACATGATCTTCCAGACAAGGCCATCAACAAACTTCCCACCTTTACCGGAACTGATGTTGTTACTGCTGCATATCACCTCACTACTTTCTCAAAAATAAAAAGTGGATATGTCAGGGATCCTGCTCATAGGCATGAGGATGTGTACATGAAGTTGTTTGCCTTATCCTTAGATGGGGATGCTGGTGACTGGTTCATCGGCTTTCCAACCAACTCCTTTGCCACCTTGACTGAGTTTTCAACTGCTTTCACCAACAAGTATGGTGAGAAAAAAGAGCCCTGACATCAACTTGCTGCTCTAACAAACATCAAAAGAAGTGAGATAGAAACCATGGAAGAGTTCAACAAGAAGTTTACCGACTTGTACAATGCAATCCCTACAGATTACAAGCCAACTCCACATACTATACTGGTTTACTACATTGAAGCTTTAAGTGGAGAGATGCAATATCAACTTAGGGATAAAGAACATGCTACTTTGTTAGAAGCACAGACAATGGCAACTAAGATCGATAAGAACATGCAGTCCTCTGGAAAGTCAAATTTACCTGGTTATTCAAGAGCTCAAACTCCTTTAAAAACAACTGAGCCTAAAGATAAAGATCCTCTAGCTGCTTTGAAAGAATCATACGAGAAAAATATGATGGATATGTGTGAGAGGATGGAAAGAGCTGAACAGAAACATGTAGTCCAAATGAAGGAAGTACAAAACAAGATAATAAACATGGAAAGGGCACATGTCCAACGAGTTCAGCAAATTCAACAAACTCAACCAATTCAGAGAAATTACCCTCCCAAAAATAACTGGCAAAAGAAAGCTCTCGAAAATGAAAAGAGGCCTCCAACTTAGATAGAGGCTGCTAACACAAATGAGGTATACATCCCATTTTGCAGAGCTTGCAAGGATTTCCATGAGGAATTCGCTTTCTATTTTGCAAACTATGTACAAGAGCATGGTTATCCTGAAGGGGAGGGTACCAGTAATCCAACATCAAGCGAGCCTGAATACATAAATGCTGTAGGAGATATCCGCAATATTCCCAGAGAAAACTGGAAACATGCTGACAATGAACCAGACAATATGACAAAAAACTATGGAGGAAGACCATCCAATGAACAACTCCACAATATGCAGAGATTTAAAGGGGTCAGATACCAAAGGAGATCAAATCCTGCACCTGCTATACAACCTCCCAAGGTAATTATTCCAAATGATTCAACTGACTCTAGTAAATTAAATTTTGATTGGAATAATTGGTTCAATACTACTAAGGTACCTATACCCATAAATGAACTCTACAAGATTCCTGGTCAAAAGGAAAAGTTGTTGAAAACATTAGAAGCACCTATTCCTGCATGTACTACCAATCCTAGTCCACCCACTCCTCTCACTCCTCAGACTCCTAAGAAGGTCACTTTTTCGGATAATGTGGAAGAACCTTCAACCAGCTGTGAATCAACTTATGAGGACCCTCCTATAATCCTGCATACTAGGGATACAAGAAGAGAAGCTCACCCTCCTTTCTACATATCATTGATGATAGGTGACCTTCTTCTTCACAATTGTATGCTGGATTCAGGATCCGGTGCAAGATTAATGACCAAAAGGGTTATGCAACAGCTTAACTTAAGAACTACTAGGCCCTACCAAAATGTGCGTGCCATGGATTCTAGACCCGTTAAGGTTGAAGGGATGATAGAGAAAGTTCTTGTTAGATTGGCCAAGTACCCGGACATCCATATTACCATGGATATCCTTGTCATAGATGTACCAGATAGGTGGGGCATGCTACTTTCTAGAAAGTGGGGTGCAACCTTGGGTGGTTCTATACAGTTGGATTGGTCGTATGCAACAGTTCCTGCTTCTTAGGACTCACTTGTAAAATTACACACTGAAAAGGAAAGGAGATACCATGTGGAAAATCCGGATAGACCATAAAATGAGTTTGTCTGCCATGTCGGTGAGATAGGGGATATTCAAATCAACTCCACCTTTTTAGATCCAATCCAGGAAGAGGTAAAAAATGAAGAAACAAGTAAGCTATGGAAAATGAATTTTGATGGAGCATGTTCTAGAGCAGGAAAGGGTGTTGGGGTTGTCATCACTTCTCCAGAGGGTAAAATTTTCAACTTTGCTTTTAGACTAGAGTTTGAAGCAACAAATAATGTGGCAGAGTATGAGGCACTTCTACTAGGCATAGAGATTGCCAAGGACATGGGAATCAAACTTCTAACTATAAAAGGGGACTCAGATCTAATTGTCCAACAGATTAAGGGTCAATTCGCATGTAAATGCCAGAGACTTAAGAAATACCGAAATGCAATATGGGACACAATGGAATTCTTTGATGCCCTTAATATAGAAGCAGTCCCTCGAGACCAGAATAGTGTCGCGGATAAACTTGCAGTTTCAGCCTCAACACTTCAACCTTTGGACGAAATGTTAGAAGGACATTGCCCCTTGGAAATAAACTTTAGACCTTCCATTCCTGATAATATAGAACATTGGCAAGTTTTTAGAGATGATGAACAGATACTTAAGTTCATAAACAACATTGATGAGTTCTTGAATTATAAACCAAATGATCAGGAGGAAGGTAAAGTTTATCAGGATGAGGGTAACCGCTCAAACCCGATTCCGCGAGGTTTTGTGGCTTTGGAACATATTTTTGACAGACAGGATAGGAGAAAGAGTAATGTGGACCAGATGAAACCAGGTGAGTACATTGAGATTAACATTGGAACGGAAAAGGAACCAAAAATACTGAAGATTGGAAAAGGTATCCCTGATGAAGAAAGAAATGCCCTTATTAACTTATTAAGAGAATTTAGGGACATATTTGCCTTCACATATGATGAGCTCAGAGCATATAGGGAGGATGTTTTCCAACACACCATTCCCTTGAAACCAGAATGTCAGAAAGGTAAACCTTTCCGGCAAAAGCTGAGACAGATTAATCCTAAACTATCTCCTATTGTAAAACAGGAATTAGAAAAAATGTTAGCAGCAGGCATCATAGTACCCACTCGACATACTTCATGGTGTTCCAATTTGGTGGTGGTCAGAAAAAAGAATGGCAGCTTAAGAATATGTATAGACTTTAGAAATCTGAACATAGCATGCCAAAAAGACAACTACCCCCTTCCAAATATGGAGACCCTCCTCCAACGGGTCACTGGATCTGGCATGATGTCAATGTTGGATGGCTTTTCAGGTTACAATCAGCTAGTTATCAAGGAAGAGGAGAGACACAAAACTGCTTTCACAACCCCTTGGGGAACTTTTGAATATCTAAGAATGCCTTTTGGCCTTACAAATGTTGGGGCCACTTTTCAAAGGGCCATGGACTATGCCTTCAAATAATTAGTGGCAAAAATCATTGAAATCTACCAGGATGACTTGACCGTATTTTCAAAAGAAAGATCTAGTCATGTTGGCCACCTTAGGAAGGTATTTGAAAGATGTAGAGAGTATGGGATTTATTTAAATCCGGTGAAATCAGTCTTTGGCATCGAAGAAGGTAAAATTTTGGGTCACATTGTTAACAAAGAGGGGGTCAAGGTTGATCCCGAAAGAGTAGAAGCTATCCAGAAAATTCCCCTTCCTAGAAATGTCAAAGGTCTCCAATCTTTTAATGGCCATATCAACTTGATAAGGAGATTCATACCAAATTTAGCCGATATAATAAAACCCATGCAACGGTTGTTAAAAAAGGATGCTAAATTTGTCTGGAATGATGAAGGGAAGGAAGCCTTTGCAACTATCAAAGATGCTATTTCTAAATCACCTATGTTAGTGATCCCTTATTACACTAAAGAATTCATGATATTCTCGTTTGCCTCAAAGGACACAATAGCTGGGGTATTGCTCCAGAAGAATTACGAAGGGTTTGAGCAACCTATTGCCTTCATGATTAGAGCCCTGCAAAACTCTGAGTTAAAATATTTTACCATGGAAAAGCAGGCCTATGCCTTGGTGAAGTCTCTAAAACACTTTAGGACATACATTGGTTATTCGAGAGTCATAGGATATGTCCCCCATGCCGCTGTAAAAGACATCCTATCCTAGCAGGATTGCTTAGGAACAAGAGGCACATGGGTATCCAAAATACAGGAGTATGATCTTGAAATTCGGCCCACTAAACTGATAAAGGGGCAAGGCCTAGCTAAGATGTTAACTCAGAAAAATGAAGAGGCCATTGACATGAGTTGTGCAAGCCTTTCATCTCATCCTCGTATGACACCAGCTTTACAGGACCTAGATAATCATTGGTACTCCGACATTATATACTTTCTGCTACACATCGATGTCCTAGATCATCTCAAGGGATATAAAAGAAGAGCTCTTAGGTTAAAAACTACCAAGAGAAAGCATTCGACCCAACCACTACACATATATTAGATGACCTGATTAACATGGAGAAACAATGTCAAGACCAGTTAAGAATAAACGAATACCAATGACTCCATGAAGGAAAGAGAGCCAAGAAGAAGTCAGTCGCATCACTAACCACGTCTACAAATTGGTGAGATCAACTGAAATTCAAAGGGAGAACTTCATAACAAACATGTATAATATGGTGGAACCCATGCAATTTAAGCTCATCTACCTATCATAACTCACTAGTTTGGAAACAAATATCAGGATTGTCTTTACTGAGTGGGATGACTTTCAAGACCTCCTCACTCTCTCTTCCCCAGCAATTGTTGAAGCATGTGTCAAATTTACTCCACTTGGCTAAGCATTTGGATCGTAGCAACCCTGAAAAACTCATTATTTTGTAATTTTGTAAAACTTGTATAAAAGTCGCATCCCCATGTTCTCTTCGAGAAAAAGAAACGTTTTGGGGTGGGGGAGATGTTGGATATGTTGGAGGATCCTAGTTGGCTAGCCGACTAGGTCCTCTCGACCGACTAAGGATTAGTCGTCTCAATCAGTCGAGTTGTTTAGGTGAACCGACTTGACAGTTAGAATGTTGTAACTAAATAACCACTTGTCTATAGTATATATTAGGCTAGTGAGCCAAAAGATGTAATGATGCTTCTTGTGTATGATGGTACGTTAATATAAGACAACCTGTTGCTTCTACCACCATTATTTGTGTTATTTTTCCTATCTTTATGCATATATGTATCTTGTACCTTGGTATGTATTACTCTGCTACTGGTAACCTTGTGTCATCCTACAACATAATACATCTTCATGCCAAGAGACCAACCACTTCCGATCATTAATACTCTATCCACTATATTTTGTATTCCACATACTTTGTTCTACATTTAGCATTGCACAAACTTGCTCCAAATGTACATTTTCCATTTCCACATACTTTTTTCTTCCATATGCAATATATTTAAAAAAATTGAAAAGAAAAGAGAAGAAATAGAGATGTAGCATAAATTGTGTGAACATTACTACAACAAGCATATTCCCAAACCTCATTTAATTGAAAATGTGAATTTCGGCATTGGAGTTGTTGAGAAAATAATGGTTAAGTGTGAGTTAAGTTATAATTCTTAATGAGTTGCATGGGATTAATGACTATTTTTCATGAAATTTTTATTTTAAGATTAGTAGAAGTATGATAAGCATGCACATGTAGGGAAATTTTAGTGATTTATCTACATAATTTTATTTCTATATTTATATGCATGGCATTTTGGGCAATTTGTTGGATATAAAAATATTTGATGAATAATTAAATAGAGTTAAGTTTTCCATGTAATCACCTTTTGGGTGTTATGTGAATTTTAAATATCTAGTTTGAGAAGGAAAGTGGTTATTCTCTTAAGACATGGATGTAGTGTCCCTTTTTAAGAAATTTGGAAAAAATGGAATTTTTGGCCAATTCGACCCTTAGACTAGTTATGACTCCAATGCTTCCAAATGGCTCCAAATGCTTCCAAATTGGGTATGAAGGTATTTTAAAGGTATTAAGACATAAAAATGATGTTGATAGGTGTATGGACACTCCAAAAATACTTCTTCAACATTCATTTAACTTTAGGATAAATTAGAGAATTTTACTAGCAATTTCGAGGTTCAAACCCCCAAGGGTAGAGGTCACTAATGGCTTCCCAAATGCAGTACGAACCTCCCAAATTTCAGAAAAAAGACATGTATTAGTTAAATGACTTCAATGGGCACCCAAATGAATCATTATTCAGTTTCTAAAGTCTACTACAGCTCCCATAAATCATAGGTTTGTGGACATGTATTCACATAAGGGGAAATGATAGGAAACTTCACCACTTGCTATGAAATTCGATATTTATGTTCCAAAGACTTATGTAATGTATATGAAACTTATTTAGGACATTAATGAATCTCCATACATCATAAAAATCACAGATATGAACTTATACAAATCGAAATAAAGCAACTTCAATCTCTCACAACAAGATGTAGGGAAAATGGCACCATTTATGCATTGTTTGGTATTTTTACATAGTTTCACGTGGTATTTCGACCTAAGAGTCTTCTGAGAATTAAATACAGAGTATATATATTAGAATACAAATACATGGTGTATATTGGAATCTCACAAATATATCATCATCTCACCAAAGGCGCCCTTCCTCCAAGAGCCAAAATATGCATAGAAATGTGAGATAGAGATGGGAACAATTTGAAGAAGAAATAATCATGAGCTGCCATGTGTTATCGGACAATCCACTCATTCGAACGCGAGCAGGATCTCCCTAGCTCAAAGTGAGTCTAGATCAAATAGAACAGACTACTAATGCATTTCCTAGATCTACTTAAGGATCGAGTACTAGATGTCTTACCTTTCACTTCGCAATCCTTTCTCCTGAATGCTGCTCCATGTCCCACGGTCGTCAGATCCAAGCTACAAGACCTGTCAGGACAAGAAACAAGAGAAACCAGTAAAATAAATCTATACAATAAGAGATCTAAGTAAACAGTTAAGCAGATAAACTACTCTATATCATTACACACATGAACAATATTGGTGGAAAGCATTTGTATTACTGCAAATAGAGGAGTGCATGTAGAGATATAGAACCACAACCAAGGCTTAACATTGTAGCCCTTCTCCAACAAAGCCGATTGCCATATCCTTCCAAGGAAGTATGAGTTCTCCAATGGGTGAGTGGAGATGTTCTAAGAGTGATTTCACCAGCATGTAGATACCATAGCTTTCCTCCCCTTGGGATGGGAGTGAGCTTCATTTATATAGGACTAAATGGATAGGGTATGGATAGGATAGGTTGAGAGATGGTAGGAGAGGCTTAAGGGATCTCTCCAAAGGTTTAGGAACCGAGTGCCATCTCTTCCAAGAGGTCAGGGATAGGGTTCCAAGTCAGCAAGCTTTGAGACGGAACTCGAAGAAGCTATTTTTGCCATCTAACTGACTTCGTCGCACCCTGTAATGGAGCAAGGTGCGAAGTCGCATGTTGATAGTGTGCAGCTTGCAACGACCCTTCAAAACTTAGCACAATTGGATACAAATCCTCCCAGGATGATTACTTAGTCCAAGTATCTTCAGGGGTGTATACACTGAATCTTATGATGAGTATATTTTGGGTGTAACAAAATGCCCCCCAAAGCATGAAGCCGTTGAATATAGACAGGTGAAGTGCTTTGATAGAAGTAATGGCAATAGACTCGTCAGACGAAGAACACTGCTGTAGTACAACTGACTTTGAACTGACAATCTCATATGAAGTACAACATGGCTACCGACCAATACATTGCAGATCCATGGTAGTAATGACCGATTGAACACAATCATGGCTACTAGACACAAGCGTAGATCCATGATGAGATGATAACACAGCCATGACCAATACAAAAGTGGATCCATGTGATACAACTCAATACAAACTCCATCGCAACCTGGGTAAAACATGACTCCCCAGGGTCTTCAAGCTGAACCCGCAATGATATGAATCTATCCATGTGATTACAAATGTCTTGACGTTGAACATGGTAGAAACCACTTGATTACCGACCATTGATGTAAATCGTTAACAAGTGCGAGGGAGATCACCATTGGTGTCAATGATTCCCAAGGTATCACAGTACATATTATCAAGCGTGAATAAATGAGTTGAAGTTGAACGCAGGATGAAATCTTTCAATCAAGAGTCAATGATGTAGACTCATGTTGAAAGCGAGGTAACTTGCCATTGAGGCATGCAGGGCCAAGGTACTTGACTGTTTTCTAGATTCAATCCTTGGATGATGTGTTGAAGTTGACAAGGATGAATCCGTCGAAGGAGGGCCATGATGAATCCCCCATCAATCGACACGAAACACGATAAAAATGTATAGGGTAGATCAAATGGTACAGTAACATGCAAGACTGACTCAGAGTAGACCGACGTGATGGCGGGTGTACTGACTACAGATGATAAGTGATAGACATATTCTTGAACATGGGCATGGCATGACTTGGCAGTATTGATACGACGAGTGCGACACAAATTCTCAAATCAACTAATGATGGAAGCTTTTCTTTGAATGACTCAAAGGAGTAATAATACTCAGGAAATAAGTGAAACTCAAGGACAAACGGATGATCCAAGTGCTGTATGTAAATGCAAATGAGTGCCAAGTTCAAGAACGACTACATACTGCCACTAGTAAGGTATGTAACACAAACACTTTCCTTTTTCCCCATCATGAATGATGAGTGCCTCATGTGTTTTTTACGAGCTTGATGAGGGTAACCAGATGCTCGGTATAGCTCATCTCATAGATGATTCCAATCCCAAATATTTTCCGAACCTGAGATAGGAGGGGTTCATCCCATGATGGGCCCTTCAATGTGAAAATTTTAATGAGTCCATAGAAGGTAAACTCAGTTGTCATTTCATGTTTAGAGAGTCTGAAAAGAACTAAAGAAGACTCCAACGGTCCTTTTTCGTAAAGTTAGCCTCATTGCCTGACAAAGGGTAAAACAACGCTGGAGAGAACTCTTCCAGTCATGATTGGATGGAGTATACCTTTTTCGTAATTAGTGCCTCCTGGTCCGAAAAAGGGGTAAATTATCACCAGGAAGACGACCATTCAAATACTTTAACAAGCATGAATGCAACAAGTTCGCTTGGCAATCTTTTCATTTTTCGAGAGCCTGAAAAGAGCTTAACGGTAGACTCCGGGGGGTGTCCTTTTCCGTGGAAGTTTAATGAGCTCGGAAAAGTGATAAATCATAACTTGGTACTTGTTCTCATAGTTCCATGAGTATGAGAACAAATAAAGAGTAAACTCATCATCACTTAATAATTACAGACTAACCGTTGCAAAAATAACGACAAAACATTCAAGGGAGTGTTCATACCTCTGGTGATCGTTGTGATATGAGAAATGGCACAATAGACCACGTACAACTCCTGCACACTAAAAAATGTGTCAAATAGCCTCAAATATGACAAAAATGGTCAAAAACTATGATAAATGGCCCAAGAGAATCAAAATATTTGAAAAGGAATATTCCATTCTATTTATAAATAGAAAAATGGGCCAAAATAGATTTCATTGTTTCATTTGCCAATTTGGGAGGAGAAGTACCAATTTGGATCCAAAACTTCCTTTGCCGATTACAAGAGCTATGATCTGCCATTTCACCCACCGTCAGGAGCAGGTAAGCCTAAACTTCATCCAGAAACTTTCTAGTGGATTAGATTTTGTTTTTAGGTTCAATTTTTGGGTTTTTTTATGGATTCATGGAGGGCTACTGCGCTCTTGGCTCGTCGTAGTTGGCCCTTTCGGGAACTGCGATGAGACCTACTCAGTGCAAGTCCCGAATGGATGAAGTGCGACGACATCGCACTATATGCAAACATACAGTGCAACGACGGAGTTGCACTTCCCAACCATCAAATTTAATCCAAAAAATGAACTTGCAGAGGTTGAAGTAGGACCTAACAGTGTTTAAATGCCCTTCTTGGCAGGTTGCTAGCAAGCCAACATGGTTTTAGAGTGGTGAGAACGAGAACACGAAGTAGAATATGAACAAGCTGCCAATGATCCATAATGCGTGGATGCCTTGAGGAATTGTGGTTTGCTCAAGTTCTTTGAGATTCAGGGGATGAGATCCCAAATCCCATTTCTATCACACATGCTCCAGAGTTGGGATGCGGCCCAACAGTATTTCGTGATTGGTGAGCACATCCTCACAATAGATGTTGAGGACATCTATTTTCTCACAGGTCTGTCCCGGAGAGGGGAACCTGTACATCTTACTGGAACACAGGCCAGTGACCACACAGCTGATGACATGGTGTCACAGCATTGTACTGCTCTTTCTCGATCTTCCAGTGGGAAGATTCTTATCAAGGATGTGGTGAGCCGCCCACTGCATACCATATTGCTTACTATTACTAGAGCAGTGGGTAACCAAGCCCCACACACGGCTACTTGGACCCAGATGCTTTATGCAGAGGACTGCATGTCCCCCATGGTTTTCAACTGGTGCGAGGGTCTCCTCGCAAACCTCCGAGCTCAGCTGACCAAGTGTTGGCGGGGAGAGCTCAAGCAGTTTGGTTATGGATTGATCGTGGTATTGTTCCTCTTGGAGTGGATCCCTCTCTTGCATCCATAGGTAGTACTAGATGACAGGGAGCCTCGAGATCCCCACATGCTCAGATGGGCTGAGGTGATGACTCGTCATGGTGGAGGACCTATAGTCATTTTTGGTCCCGAGTTCTTCAGCTAGCTGGAAGGCCAGTTACTCATGGTAGAGGACTTCCCGTACAGTGGTATGGATTTCAGAGAGGATCCTAACTTGATGCTCCCTGAGGATGCAGCATGGGGTGACATAGGTGAGAACAAAACCCTTGTACTTTAATTTTGTATATTTATCATTTTTTTGATGTAGTGCTGACAAGTATATAACATGTGTGTGCAGATGTGGGGCCCGTACAACCGGTAGGACTTTCTCTCCTGGCGAGGAGAGACAGAGGTGGGGAAGCAGTTGTGCCCCTAGGTGCTCATGCTACCATTGAGGAGATGGAGGAGGTATACAGGAACTTGTCCCAGTTGACAGTGGAGGTTCCTGAGCCAGCGATAGATGACCTACTGAGACCTATGCAGAGGTTTGGGGTTGGAGTGTCTGTACGCTTCAATGCTTTACTCTGCAAAATGGCAAGGACCGTGGTTTGCTTCCTCACTCAACGACAGCGTGCTGTCCATGCTAGGGATGGTGTACAGGTTAAGTGTAAGGCCTGATGACACTATTATACTTGTACTGAGAGCTTAGAGGCCTCAGATTTTGTAGTACTGAAAGCTATGATGCTTCATATTTTGTAGAGACTCACTAAAAGCCATTGCACTTCAAATTTTGTACCGACACTACTTTTTTTATGATATATATATATATATATATATATATATATATATATATATATACAGACACTCTCGGCGATTTATACATTATGTGCTTTTAAAATGATGAGTGATGTGATCTTGTTTACATGTTTGCTTTTATACATTACATTATTTACATGTTGTGAATGCTTTTACATATTATAAATATTATGTGTGTGTGATGTACCAATCCAAAATGAAGTTGGCCATCGAGTCAGCAACTATGTTTGACTCTCGTGGAATGTGTAGGTATTGAACGGATTCAAATGACCTTTCCAGGAGATGTACTTGTCTGAAGAGACGGAGTAAGGTGGGATCACGGATGGCATAAACCCGGTTAAGATGGGAACCACTAATTGAGAATCCATGTGGATGACAATGTGGTTCATACCCAAGGAAATGGCATTAGCTAGGGTTTTGATTACTTCTTGATACTCTGCGGCATTGTTGGTTGCAAACCCTAGGCAACTTCCTCCTGAGCTAATGAGCTCACCTATTGGGGAATATAGTACCCAGGTTGCTGAAGCAAGGTTACAGGTATGCCAGCTGGGGCCGTCCGCGAATCCATAGAACGTTGCCATCTACACACACAGACAGAACATGGTATAAGGAGCGAAAATAAGATCTAAAGACACTCAAAAACAAAAGCGTCACAGCACACAAAAAACACGCCATGTACAGTGTATACAAGAAAGTCTAAGCGTGATGAGTTTAGGCATAGTATCTCTTCAAGTAAATCCCATTGTGGGGTTCACCCAAAGAGATTCCGTCATAGTCTTCAAGCTCGTAAGCTCCCTTCTCCAAAACACATTTGACAATGTAAGGTCCATGCCACATGGATTCGAACTTTCCTGCTCCTAGTTTGTCGTGCTTATAGTCATAAGTGAGGACCAGGTCACCCTCGTTAAAGATACGAGGTTCAACTAACTTATCGTATTGGGCTTTGATGCATTTCTTGTGCGCTTCATTAGCAAGAGCGGCATCTCGGCGGGACTCGTCAAGTTTTGCTAAGTGCAGGAGACGTTCTTCCTCGACAATAGTGTTAGGAAGAAGTTCAACAGCGAGTTGTAGAGACAGAATTTCGTACTCTATAGGTAGAACAACCTCCAATCCATATACCAATTGGAAAGGAGTGAATCCTATGGCGGTTTTGACGGAAGTTTGGTAGGCCCATAACGCTGAAAAGAACATGTTGTGCCAATTGGACTTATGTGTCCCTACCATCCTTTGGATCATAGTTTTCAAGACCTTGTTAATGGCCTCGACCTGTCCATTGGACCATGGGTAGTAGGGTGTCGAATTTTCATGGCGAAAACCCAACCTGTCGCTCAATTCATCAACCATATGGTTCTGAAAATGGGAACCATGATCGATAACAATTGCCTGAGGAACTCCGAACCACGCTATTACATGATTGAACATGAAGAGTGCGGCGGTTTTGCTGTCGTTTTGGTATGTAGGCATAGCTTCGACTCACTTTGTAAAGTAATCCACAGCTACAATGATATAACTATGCCCCCTAGCCGAGGTAGGATTACAATGCATAAAGTCAATGCCCTATTTTGCGAAGGGGCCCACAGCAATAATAGGGTGTAATGGGGTGGGATGGGTGCGCTTCTTCGTATGGAAGTGTTGGCAAGGAGGACATTTTTTTACGGCCTCAATACAATCTTTGAAGATAGTAGGCCAAAAATATCATGCACGCAAAATATTCTGGGCTGTAGCCATCCCAGAGAGGTGACCGCCACATGCCCCAGTGTGACATTCATTGAGAACGCGTTCAGCCTCATCGTGAGTGAGACAACATCGAAGAATTGAATCAATGCCATGGCGATATAAAATATCACTGATGATTAAATAATACTTTGCATGGTGACGTATCTTATGATGGTCGTCACGAGAGAGTTGAGGGTTGAAGCGTTGGGTTTGAAGATACAATGAGATATCTCCATACCATGGATCAGTCGTACCGATGAGAAACAATGATTCGTCTGGAAAGGAGTCATTGTGCTCAACTTCTGCATCAGGATGGGGAAGGTCGTAAATGAGCTCAACAAACACCAAAGACTTCTTAGACTTAGCTTTCTCAAAAAGAAGGTCGAATTCTTGCAGTATCACGATCCATTGTGAATACTTTCCCCCAAGCACCTGACGTGTTAGTACGTGGTACATGGGGTTCGAGCTGGAGATGATGGTGGTGGTGCGGAGTAAGATATAGTGCTGGAACTTCTGGATGGCGATGATCGCCGCGAATGTGAGTTTTTTGACATGTGAATATCTAGTTTCAGCGTCAGCAAGCCCTTACTTGCATAGTATATTACATGTTCCTGGGCATTTTGATCCTCATGTACCAAAACCATGGTGATAGTGGTGACAAAAGCGGCGAGATATAAGATATAATTTCGATAATAATTAGGCGGTTGGAGCACGAGGGTATGCGTAATGGCATGTTTGATACTGTTGAAGGATTTTTGAGCTTGGTCGTCCCAAATGAATGGGATGTCCTTCTTGAGCAGTCTCATATACCCCTGAGTCTTCTCCGTGAAATTGCAAACAAAACGTCTTAAATAAGTCGCCTTCCCTTGGAGACTTTGAAGTTCCGTCACATCAGTCGGGGGTGGTAGGTTGATGATGGCCTCCACCTTTAAGGGATCAATGTGGATCCCATCCTTCGAAACGATAAATCCTAAGAGGCGTCCGGACTCAATGCAAAAGATACACTTATGAGGATTCAGATGGATATTGTACCATCTGCATCTGAGGAAAATGGCCGTCAGATGATCAATGTGGAACTCGCGCTGCTTTGAATGAGCAAGGAGATCATCCAGGTAAGGTTCCACAAATTCCTTAATTTCATGGAAGGCATACGACATAGCCCGCTGAAACATGGCACCAACATTTTTAAGGCCAAATGGGAGTTTGTCGTATGCAAACGTTCCCCATGGGCAGATGAAAGCCATCTTATGTTGGTCGGCTGGGCTGATCTCAATCTGGTTGTAACCAAAAAAGCCATCCATAAATGAGAAGATGACGCTTCCGACACAATTGTTGCTAATCTGGTCGATGAAGGGGGTCGGGTAGTTGTCTTTCGAACAAGCTCGGTTAAGGTCCCAATAATCAACACAGACACGAATGGTACCGTGCTTTTTGTTCACAAGGATGACATTTGAGACCCAATTCGTCAATGGGACATGATAAATAAAACCATCCTTTAAGAGCTTTTCAATTTCTGCCTTAATTGTCGTAGTCTTCCGGGGGTGTATCGGTCGCAACTTTTGGCGTACAAGTTTGACGTCGGGATAGGTTTTTATTTCGTGATAAACAATTGTGGGGTCTATCCCAGGCATCTCCTCATAGGACCAAGCAAATATGTCTCGAAATTGCTTGAATAAGGCCGTGGCAGCGGCTATTTCTTAAGGGGAAGACTTCTGGCCTATGCGAATGTGTTCCACTATACTAGGTTTCACCGAGATGTCTACTGGGGTGGTTGGCTCAATGTTAGCCAGGTTTCCCTTCGTGTCCGTAAGACATGTAAGGATGGGGGAATGAGGGAATGGGTAGATATTTGGTGAAAAGAGGGTGTCGATGTTGTCCTCTATGTATTCCAAAGGAGGAAGAAAAGATGACCTGATGGTGGAGCTCATCTCACGGACCGTCGTCAACATTCATAACTTCCATGATGGACTCGTTTGAATGAAACGTCAAAAGTAAGAGATCGGGTAGAGATGATGTCTGTCGTAGAGAACAAGATGAAGAGGCCACGGTTAAACGGTCCTCTGGTGCTGATTGTATAGCCTCGTAAATACGTTCAGCGGGTGAAAGAGGCATTATATCTCCAAGCAGGTGTGTTGTGGCTTCATCCGGTACAAGCCAAGCATCGGTAGAGTGAGATAAAATCTCTGTGGAGATCATGTTCACCGTAGCAACATGATTAGGGGGGTTTGCGGCTGAAAAAACGCCCATGAGAGATGAATCTTTCAAATGGCCAACCCCTATACTCTCATACTATTTTGACATCTGTCCAATGGAAGGAACATGGTCACTAGGATGAGTAGTAGCGTCTGGTGTACAAAAATCTAATTGGTCGATAGTGATAATTCTCCCTTGATGGGGAAATTGTACTATGCGGAAGACTGAAGAGGCTACCGCCTGCATGGTGTAAAACCAATTGCGACCAAGCAAGAGATTATAATCTATTGGGGATGAGACCACTTCCACGTTAACGGTTACGGTCTTTCCGCCCAACTCAACTACAAGAGCTTGTAGGAGCCCATGAGGTTGAAAGCCACGCCCGTCGAATGATTTCAACGTGGTGGGGAGAACAATTCAATTTGGGGGAGCCAATGGCTCTCCAACAGGAAATCGACATGACAGAAGTGGAGGCACCTTCGTCCAAAAGGGTACGGTGGACAATTTTCCCAGCAATGTTCATAGAAACTTGGAATGCAAGCTGGTGTGAGAGCCTCGACTTAAAGTTGTCAAGTCGGAACATGATGGTATTCGAGGAATTGGGGTCGACTGCACCGATGGATGCAATGAGAGTTTTGTGTTGATTAGGACAATTCTGCAAAACTTCTAGGGTAGACATGGTGCAAGGAGCTTGTGCCAAGTCTTCTACGATATTGTAATTTTGTGCCGCCCGAGCGTTAGGATTGAAAATAGCTTTTCGAATCGTACTCTTGGGCGGGTCGCAATATCGAGTCAAGGATGGATTCTCAATGGTGAGAGAAGTTGATGGTTGTTGCTTGGTTTTTCAACCAAGCATGTGCAATGGTGCACCTATTAACAATGTAGTAGCAGTTTCAAATGAAAAGCAAATAACAATGAACTGAATCTAACATTAACATGTGCATATAAAAATAAATTTAAAAAGATTAACAGAAAGAACAAGAAATGTAACAAAGAATGGTTTTTGTATTATAATACCTCAAATGGTGAGGATGTTTGGTGTTGAGCAGCTCCAAGGTTGAGGTGCTCCAAGCTCCAATGGTCTCTTCTCCAAGATATTGATATGAGGATTCTTCAAACTCACAATGGGAGGCAATGGCTCTCAAAAGGAATTTGGCAACATAAGGATAGGATGGAATGTGGATGGAAAGTGAGGAGCCCCTATCACCTTTTTATAGTTTTTGGTGATTGGGAATACCATTGTGGTTTTAAGAAAACCAATGGTATTGACCAACATGGTTTAGGTCTCTTTTCCCCCTTTCTTCCTTTTTTGAATATTTTGAATATTTTTATTCCCTTTTAATAATTTTTGGGAATTATGGACCCTTTTTTAGGGTTTTTTGAGGAAAAATATATATTTTGAGGGGAAAAAGGGTGTATTATGGTCTTTTTGATGACCTTTTGATGGTTACAGAGGCTCAAATAGTGGAAAAAGTGGACAAATGGGTCATGTGAATAAGGGAATGAGCTAGTGAGCACTTTTTGGGTGTTAACAGATTGCCCCCTGATGTGTGAGGGCAGGAGCTCATCATATGGCCAATAGACATCATAGTTCTTTTGTTTTTTTTCTGGGGTTTGGAGGAGAGAAGAGACCCGTTGGAGACTAGAGCAGCGGCCCCTTGGAAGCTGCAAAAACAAAAAATATTACATGGCCTCAATATGAATGAGGAATAATCTCTGATAATGGACGAGGCGGGCATACCCATGCTCGTATCAAGACATATACATAACAATTAGTCCCAAGAAGGGGGACCAGAATAATACGTAAAAATCTGCTGGTACATCATAATGGTCCAAAGGGGGCACAATGTTGGGACGTACTCATGGTCATACCGTGACTGATCTGAATAACTGATACATTGGAAAGAAGGCAACAACTGCTCTAAATAAGGTATCAGAAGGGTTGATGAACTACTGAAACTGAAGGTGTCCAACGTTTGTAGGGACTCAATAACTGTGAGTCAACTCTGAGAAGTACATGTAACTATATACTCGAGGGAGTATAAAACTGGGGTACATCGGAATACTGTCGCCATGTGCAACCTGGATATCCATAGGAAAATATAACTGGTTGCTTTCTTAATTAAACTCTCAATTGTGGTAGAGTCAGGTGATATCCGGGGTATTCAACGAATGACTGCAATGATTGATACCCTGTACGAGTCTCAACGATGCGATCAAGGTGTTGAAGTCGAGCATGTGAGAAACAATAATTTGGAGAGGCACTGAGGACTCCTTTCGAAATGATCCATAGGAACGCATCAGAAATGGTGATGAGTCCAAGGCACAGGGACCTCTGGAATAGATGTGGTTGGTGTCGACAGAGGGAGACCGACAACTATCAAGGAAATGATGTTTCCTTGATATGAGCACGAGGTGCACAACTGGTATGTGGTAGTACTGATGGTAGGACTGACATACTGTGGGGATGGGGAAAGACTAGGGGCATAGAGTGGGTGGACTCAAACTTCCTTTGTTTAGAGCATGATGACATGGTTGACCTGGCAGCATAGGGAATTGACTTGTAGGTGTGGGGGATCATAGCTTTTAAGGGATGGTGGGTATGCATTGTTGACTGGAGTGTCTCTGGGGGGACGAGCTGATGGATGCTGTAAAGGGACTCTCAAGGTGGCATACTGCAGAATACTTTGAACAAAGGCGACCAAAATGGGGGAGCTTCCATATGAGTAGACGGGATCTTTGTGGTGCCGAAAAGCACCATTGGTTCCTTCTTCGTAGTTTTAATGAGCTCCAAGAAGGGATAAAAGTGTGCTCTGAAATGGTACTATCCTGTGGATTTTGTTTGAGCCTAGGACTGTTCATGCTCGTGAATGCTTTCATTTTTAAGGAGTCTGAAAACGATAAGAAGACTCTGAATTGGTGGTTTTGTACCGTCCTGTGGATTTATACGAGCTTAGGATGGTGATTGCTCATGGATTCTTTCATGTTTAGAGAGTCTGAAAGCGGTAAGTGGACTCCATTGGTGTTCTTTTTCGTAAGTTAGTCTCCAAGGCCCGAAAAAGCATAAAATGATGCAAATGGAGAACTCTTTTAGCCGATGTGACTAGAGTATTCCTTTTTTGTAATTAGTCTACAAGGTCCGGAAAAGGGGTAAACTTATACCAGGTAGATTCCCTTTCAGATACTTTTAGTGAGCATGAAAGGAAGCAAGGTTGCTTGGCGATCTTTTCATTGTTTTAGGAGTCAGAAAAGAGCTTAACAAAAACTCCCTAAGTGCCTTTTTCGTAAAGGAATTGCTCGGCCCGAAAAAGGGATAAAATTATACAAAACAAGAAGGTATTGGTGAGAGCGAGTAATGGTCTCAAGCATTGTCATGAGCATGGAAAACTGGATCGGACGATATAAAACTTGTCAAAAACGGACGATGGCCGATGTGGCACGCAAACTGAGGTGACAAGGGGCCATGTAAAAAATGTCCGAAAAATATGGGTATGAGAGCGAGAAATGATCTCAAGCATCATCACGAGTGCGGAAAACTGAATCCAACGATATAACATTTGTGAAAATGGACAACAATCAATGTGGCACGCAAATCGAGGTGACAAGGGGGCATGTAAAAAATGCCCAAAAAAATATGGGTGTGAGATCAAGAAATGATCTCAAGCATCATCACGAGCGTGGAAAACTGAATCCGACAATATAAAATTTGTGAAGAACGGACGACGGTCGATGTGGCATGCAAACCGAGGCGACGAGTGGCATGGGAAAAAATGCTCGAAAAATCTGGAGGTGACAGCGAGAAATGATCTCAAGCATCGTCACGAACGCGGAAAATTGAATCCGGCGATATAAGACTCGTAAAAAATGGACGACAACCGATGTGGCATGCAAACCGAGGTGACTTGGGCCGTGTAATAAATGCTCGAAAATGGGACCAGGTGGAAATGGAAAAGGAGTGGACTATTGTGAATTTCTCGATGTGCTGATTCCAACGATTTGAAAAATGGACGTCGTATGATACCAAAATCGTTGTTGGAAAAATGGTCAAATCTCTATAAATAGGGTGTGGGCCCAATGTGACATGTGTCATTGTTACGTGCAAGTTTCATAGAGCAATTGAGTGAGGTCAGAGCTCTTTCTCTATTTGTGGGAGATTCGACCTTTGGATTTTTGTTCTGCGAGTTTTAGGTAATCCTATTCGCCTTAGCCTTTCAATTTATTTGCTTTCTGGTTGGCGGCGGGTCCCCAAAGACCGCAAAATTCCACTTTGGCATTCCAACGTGGAATATCGCAGGTTTCGCATCTTTTTTCGTGATGAACATCATGGGTTTTGCCTTAAAACCCGCGATGTGCATCACGGGTTTGGGCCCGACAGTCGCAATGTTCATCGCAGCTGTTTAGCTGATAGTCGCGATGTTCATTGCGACTGTGGGGCTGATACCCGTGATGATTATCGTGGGCGCGTGGCTGATACCCGCGATGATCATTGTGGCTAAAGGCCTGAAAGCCGCGATGCAATTTAAAAAAAAAAAAATTGTTTCTAAAAATTTTCCTTTGTTTTTTGGTATAATGCTGAGGAGGCCACTAGTATCATGGCGGGACTGAGAAATAGATGAGTATTTGATGGGTCGGATTTGGGATGACCCTGGTGTGCGGGCGGCACTGGCTAATGGCGGGCTCCTCAAGTTCGCTCAGATTCAACCTATGCGTTCAGTCAAAGATCTGCTGAACAAATTGGTGGGTTTCTGGGTTCCAGCAAAGGCTGCATTCGTGGTGGGGGGTGAGTGGTTAGAGATCACCCTTTCTGACGTATATTTTCTTACTGGGTTGCCTCACTTGGGGGAGGTAGGGGAGCTCCATCCTAGGATCCCTACTGGGTTGGACATTGAGGATCTCTTGGAGAGATTTTGTGTTCCGAGGGCTATTTTGCAGAACAACGCACTGAGTTTGGTATCTTTGCGAGAGTGGGAGATGCGAGTGGTTGGGGCTTGTGTTCTGCGTGTTTTGGGTGCCGCGGCACCACATCGTTTGTCTAGGGGGCAAATGATGATGGTGGATTATGTGTTGAGAGGGACCTACTTTGCCTGGGGTCAGATGTTCTTGGCCTGTGTCCGGCGAGATTTGGACAAGGTCAGTCGGGAGGGGGGGGATTTTTGCTATGCCTCCTTCCTTTGTTGTTTTTTCTTTAAGCGAGTACCGACCTTGCGGCCGCATGTGTAGGTTCGATAGGGGTTGGTTAGTGAGCCGCGGATAGTGTGGTGGGGGTAGTTGATGCCTCGGGGCAGTGGTGGTATCCGACGTTTCTTTTCGGCGGATATGTATGAGCAGTGGGAGCAGATCCCCCTGCTGATTGATGATTATCCATATGCTGGCATGGATTACTGAGGAGATCCGGAGATGCCTCGGGCTCAGGGGCAGGCCTGGGGTTTAGATGGTATGTCTTTTGTTTTTGGTTCTCTACTATATCATATTTATATGTTTTTTGTTATGAGTATAGCTTAGAGATATTTATGTGATATTGACTTGGTTTATCTGTGTGATTGTGCAGATATTGGTCCAAGGCCACCAGCTGATCATGTAGGCCGTCGGGGACGGGTGATGGTGGTCGTTCCTCCACCTGTAGCAGCACTGGATCCTTATGCTCAAGGAGTTGTGCATCCTCGAGACAATGCCCTGGAGGGCATATGAGAGACTTTGGAGAAGTTTCTAGTAGGAGCACCAGAGGAGGGGTGGAGGAACTTGGACCGGGCCACTATCGAGCGTTGTTTTGATGCTCCTCATGAGTGGCATTCTATCCTGCTCAGAGTAGCAATTGTGATGGCCGAGAGGAGGGCTTGGGATCAGGAGGATCCAGAGGAGCCAACGGAGGAGGATCCAGAGGATCCTGGGGATCGTGATGACTAGTTGATCTTGTATTTGCCCCCAAATGCTGATGAGCATATGGGGATGTACCTTTTTGTGTATGGCTATGTATTTTTGTATATTGGGTGTTGAGGGAAACTATGTCATAGTGACATTATGATTATATATATATATGTTTATATATGTTTGGATATGCACTTCTTGTCTATTTGTTTTCCCATGGAGGTATGTTTGATTTTTGTATGCCCGTGGAGGCACATGTTATGCACGTGGATGCAACCTTTTAATTTTTGTATATGCCCATGGAGGCACATGTTATGCACATGGATGCAACATTTTAATTTTTGTATATGCCCGTGGAGGCACATATTTGTTTTTCCCGTGGAGGCTTGTCATATATATCTTGTGTAGCCCGTGGAGGCATATCAAATATATCTGATTTATGTTTTTGTTTGTATGCCCGTGGAGGCACCCTGTATGCACGTGGATGAAAATTTGTTATTTTTTCTACATGGTTTGATTGGTGTGCCAATCGAGAATGTTGTTGGCCATATGGTCTACTACACTGTTAAGATTTCTTGGGACATGTGTGAATGAAATGGACTCAAACTGTCGAATCATTTTTTTAGTGCACAGGAATTTTTTGAAAGACAGGGATCGCGTACCTGGTAATCATTGTTGAGCTAGGAAACAAGGAGCTGGGAATCCAAGAAAATGCTAAGATGACTTATGCCCATTTGGAGAGCAGCGGCCAAGAGACCAGTCACGGCGTCGTACTCGGCTTGGTTGTTGGTGGTGGCACCTATGCACACTCCGTCGATGTGGATCAACTCATGTGAAGGGGAATATATTACCCAAGCTGCGGAGGCGAGATTTGGAGACCAATGGCTTGCACCATTGGTGAAGCCAATGTAGCATAGTGGAATAGGATCCATCTGTGGTCATGCAGGAAAAATAAAATTTTTAGGTTTTTTGTATTTTTTGTAAAAAACAACATAAGACTGTACAATTATGGACTGTGGTGTCCTTCAAACTCTCTATGGGTAAAATCGCTTGAGGTACAACCCATTGCGTGGGTTACGTAGGGGGTTTCCTTCTGAGTCAGTCAGAATATATGCTCCCTATCCAAGGCAAGTGTGTATGATATATGGGCCTTGCCACATGGACAAAAACTTTCCTTTTCCTATTTTGTCATGAGATTGATCATAGGAAAGTACCAGGTCGCCTTCACTAAATGCTCGTGGGTGAACATGTTTATCGTAATGAAGTTTAGATCTATTCTTTGAGGCTTCGATTGTTTGGAGAGATGTGCGGCGATCTTCATCGACCTGTTCTAAAAGAAGTAATCGTTCTTCAATCAGTGAAGTGTCGGGGAGAAGCTCTATGGAAATTTGCAATGTTGGTATCTGGCATTCAATGGGGAGGATAGATTCCACTCCATGCACTAAATGGAATGGGGTAAAGCCGGTGGTGGTTTTAGTCGATGTGCGGTAAGCCCATAATGTGGGATAAATCATGTGATGCCAATTGGATTTATGTTTGTCGACAGTGCACTGGAGGATGGTATTCAAAATTTTGTTAACAACTTCGACTTGGCCATTCCCTTGTGGGTAGTAGGCGAAGGAGAAATGATGTTCAAACTTAAGGAGTGTGGACAATTCTCTCCAAACGGAGTCTTCGAAGTGAGAGCCGTGGTCTAAGACGATTTGTTTTGGTACTCCGAAATGAGCGATAACATGGTTGAGGAAAAAACGGGCTGCAGTGTCGGCTTTGCAATTGTAAGTAGGCATGGCCTCTGCCCATTTGGTAAAGTAATCAACAGCCACAATAATGTGTTTGTGTCCACCAGCGGATGGGGGATTGCAATCCATGAAGTCGATGGCCCATTTGAAAAATTGTCCAGTGGTGACGACTAGATAAAGGGGGGCGGGGGGGGTTCTTTCTTTTGCGGCAAAAAGCTGGTAGTTTTGGAAGTGTTTGACTGCTGTGATACAATCAGTGAATAATGATGGCCAAAAATAACCTGTGCGGATTACCTTTTGGGTGGTGGCCATTCCAGAGAAATGGCCACTGCAGGCACCACTATGACAGTCGTTAAGAACTTGTTCTGCTTCATCATGGGAAAGGCATCGTCGTAAGACTATGTCGACGCCACATCGATAGAGGGAATCACCCAAGAGGAGATAACGGGGGGCATGGTGACGGATGCAACGGTGTCCGTCACGGTCTATGTTGGGTCGAAATTTTTGTGTGCGAAGGTATATCAAAATGTCACCATACCAAGGGTCGTCCAACGAGATGATGAACAAATGTTTGTCGATTAGATCAGTATGGATAGTTGGTGATGACGACGATGATGGTAAGTCCGTAATGA
Source organism: Larix kaempferi (assembly GCA_027924585.1). NCBI lineage: Eukaryota > Viridiplantae > Streptophyta > Pinopsida > Pinales > Pinaceae > Larix > Larix kaempferi. Next base: position 1,296,187 of record BSBM01000734.1, on the reverse strand, counting down.
GTTGAGCAAGTGCTAATGCTTTGGTGCTCTTCAGGGTTTTAAAAGTTAGTTCATATTCTTGTAAGATAATCACCCATTTGGAAACACAACCTTGTAGAAGGCGACGTTTCAAGAGATAGACCATTGGGTTGGAATCTGCCACAACTGTGGTATGGCTGAGGAGAATATAATGTCGCAGTTTTTGTACAGAAAAGATGATGGTGAGGGCCATTTTCTCTTCATGTGGGTAGCGGAGTGGTGGGCCTGACAAGGTCTGGCTCACATAGTAAATTACATGCTCTTGGCGAGCGGAGTATTCTTGGACGAGTACTCCGGAAACGGCGTAATCTGATACCAAAATGTAAAGGGTAAAGTATTTTGTGAAATCTGGTGGAGAAATCAATGGGAAACTTGTAAGTGCTTTCTTCAAGTCCGTGAAGGCTCCTTCTGCTTTGTCATCCCATACGAAGCGGGTATGAAGATGTAGCAAACAGAGGAAACCATGTACTTTGGTTGCATAGTCTGGGACAAAACGACGAAGGAAGTTGGATTTCCCCTGGAGGCGTTGGAGTTGTCCTAATGTACGTGGCGATGGTAGTTCCACTATGGCTTGAAATTTTAGCAGGTCAATGGTGATCCCTTTTTCTGAAATGACAAACCCCAGCAGGCGGTCTGTTGTAACACAAAATACACATTTAAGCGGGTTCAAGCGGATTTTGTATTTGCGGCAACGCAAGAAAACTTGTCGAATATCTTCTAAATGGTCAAATCGTTTCTTAGATCGGGTGGTGAAGTCATCTAGATAAACTTTAATGATTTTATGCAGATCATGAAAGCAATAAGTCATGGCGCGTTGGAAAGTGGCTCCCGCATTCTTGAGACCGAAAGGCATGACATGATGGCGAAGGTGCCCCATGGGGTGGTAAAAGCGGTCTTGTATTGATCTTCTTTACAGATTTTGATTTGGTTGTATCCGGAGAAACCATCCATAAAAGAAAGAACCTCATGCCCTCCACACTCGTCAATTAGTTGGTCAATAAATGGTGTGGGGAAGTTGTCTTTGGGACAAGCTAGGTTAAGGTCATGGAAGTCAGTACAAACGTGGATGGTGCCTACTTTCTTATTAACAGGTACTGGATTTGAAACCTAGGTGGTATATGCAATCAAGTATATGAAACCTGCTGCTCGAAGCTTTTCGATTTCTACTTTGACAGCTAGAAGCTTGGATGGGTGAATAGGACGTTGTTTCTGGTGGACCGGTGATATGTTGGGCCAAGTGTCTATGTGATGTTCTACGATGGTAGGATCAAAACCAAGCATCTCGGTATAAGACCAGGCGAAGACATCTCAAAATTCTTGGAAGAGTTTCTTATAAGCTTGGGTTTCTTTCTCAGCGCAAGATGCACCCAAAGAGATAAGCTCAGGCATTCTGGGGGTGGTGGAGATATCGATTTTTATAATGGGTGAAATGTTAGCCATGTTACCTTCTTCAAAGGCTTCTGGAGCTGGGATTCGGTCCTTGAACCAATCGACCTTGGTTGGTAAGAAGTCTTTGGATTCAACAGATAGTTGGTTTTCCGCGGTGGATGTAGATGCCTCAGGGAGGAAGTATGATCGATGGTGCATATCATCCCAAGGGTAATCCGGTGCAATGAGTGTTTCTAGAATCTCCTCATCAGTGCGAAAGTAGTCGGTCCATAAATGCACTGGCTCGGGTTTATAGGTAGTTGAAATCATATAAATAATATTGATTTCTTCTGAATGGGAAGATTCTGGGGGAAATATTTCCTCAATAAGTGGTGGGGATATCTCAAGGTCAACATTATTCATCTCGTATAGTGATGCTCTATAATCTGGGAGATAGGGGCAGTGGTGTGAATAATGGCCGTAGATTCCGCATATTGCACAAGGGTGGTTTGTGCGCAATGATTTATCACAAGGTTGAGGTGGCAATTCTAATTTGATGACTGGAATGTTGGTGTCATCATCCAACATATTCATATGTTCTTGAAGTGCTGGTAGTTGTGGACATAGGTGGGTAGCGTGGCCAATATCGTCGCACAAGGAGCACTTAGGGAGTACACGGGTTGGGGGATTCTTGGATAATTTGGGAGTCACTGGGGGAGTGTGAGTTGTGGGAGTGGTGTCGTAGGTTTGTGTACCTCTGCCCCCAGTGTGGCGGGACTAAGGGGGGACATAACTAGATGTCGATGTAGTGCCCCCTGTTGGAGTTGATCGGTTTTGTTGTATCGAAACAACACGTGGGGGACGGTTTTGGGGGTTGGGTATGCCGGGTGGTGGATGATTTGACATATTCATGGGTTGCACTAGTTGTAAAACAATGGTGAGAGTTGGCGGGGGATTTGGTGCAGGTAAGTACCATACTGGGAATCCTAGCGTTAAACCGGGAAGGTTGAGTGTAGCCATTACTGGCGAGCTGACAACTCCGAAAAATGGAAACAAGAATGGGATAGTATGGATCGGTGTTGTTCCGATATGAGTAGGCATGATGGGTGCTAGTGGTATTGGCTGAGTATGTTGTTGTTTGTTTTACGAGAGGGTGCATAAATTGGATACTGCAGTTACCTGGGGAGGGGGTGGGATAGAAGGGAAAGTGGTGGTCAAGGGGGTATCTGAATATATCCCGGGTCTGACTGAGGAGACGAACGATGTGGGTGCACTAAGAATGGGTTGTTCGATCATGGGAAGAACATTTTTTGGCGTTGTGGGGGCATTGGGATCATAGTATGTAATCTGGTCGATTTTGATTATGCGTCCTTCATGGGGGAACATCATGATGCGAAAAACTGAAGAAGCGACAACTTTCATTTTATACATGTAGCTGCATCCTAGAAGGAGATTGTAATCAATTTTGGCATTAATGACCTCTATATCTATGAGAACCAGTTTGCCCCCAAGCTGTATGGGTACGTTCACTAACAAGCCTTGAGGTTGATCTACACGACCGTCGTAAGCTCTTAACACGGTAGTTGACGGTTGTAGTGTTGGGGATCCAAGTTTCTTCCATCCAAAAGTGGACATAATGCAGGTGGAGGCCCCTTCATCGATTATGCATCGGTGGACGACGAGGTTGCGAATGGAGACATAAACTTGAAAAGCTAGAGATGCAGGTATGCGAGGTTCAGCTTGATCTAAGTCGAAAGCCATCATGTTAGAGTCATTGGGATCTATGGCACTGATGGCAGATAACAACAACTTTCTCTATGCAGGACAATTTTTTAATATTTCCAGAGCGGACATAGCGGTGGGGTACTGAGCTAAATTCTCTACAATGTTGTAGTTGGAAGCTGCACGAGCGTTCGGGTTATTGTTAATTCTTTTCAAAGGGAAACGAGGTGCTTTGGGACCCCCATCCATGGGCATGCTGGGTATGTGAAGTGGTTGATCGGTTGGGAGAGTACTCGACGATGGGTTGGTAGGTGTGGCCTCAGGGGCGGATCCGTATTGATTTCGACCGGTTTGAAGATTGGCATCATTAGATGACATCATAATCAAATGGTGAGTGTTGGACTCTGTATGCTAGTAGTCGGCTACCGTATAAGTAATTTGTTGCTGCGTTGCAGCAGATCCTTGAGGGGGATCATTTGGATGAGTGTTTACTGTGCCCTGGTTTGGTAAGGGATTTTGCAATATCATGGGTGGTGGTTGGGGAGGGGGTGATGGCTGTTCAGCATGTCCTTTTCGTTGGGCGTCGTCAATCCAGAGTTGACGCGCTCGATCTAAATGGGGACAATTATGCGTGTAATGGCCGTAGACTCCACATATGGAACATGGATGGTTTGTTCTCAGGTTATTATTTTTAGCCTGTTTCGGTGGATGGTCAGGGTTTTGGTTGGGGGGAGCAGCGTTATTGTTATTTGGAGGATTAGGTGGTGGTGCACCTTGGTTGTGTTGTTGGTTGTTTCCGCGGTTGCGCCCTCTTCCGCGATTTGGTTGACCTCCTTGGTTACGCTGATTGTTCTGGTTTTGAGGTTGATGTTGTTGTGCGTAAACATGTCCTTAGGCAGTAGGTGGGTTTTGAGGGCATGCAGGTTGTGGTGGGTAGTACACAGGAGGGTTCTGGGGTGGCGCTGGTGCTTGTTGCGGTTGTGGGTAACCATGAGCTGCTGGAAGTGTTGGAGCAAGAGGTGCTGCCTGTTGGGGATAATAAGTCGCTTGGGATTGTGGTTGAAACGGAGTCTGATGGGCCTGTTGGTTATAATATGGAGCTGGCACATAAGCTGATGGTGCTTTCCCATAACACTGTGGTGGACATGATGGTCCATGAGTGTGCTGGGTTTGTATTACTGGAGCGTACAATGTTGTAGCCCCAGAATTAGATGTGGCCCTAGAAAGGTCTGGGGCGTTGCTTGTACTCATCATGGAAAAAGGTTTGTTTTGCACTGTAACCTGGCCGATAATACCGTTGGCGACATGGGATGCCCCCGGTGTGTCAGTCCGGGATGGATCACTGTGCGGAGCGTCAGGTAAAATGGTGTATAGATATCTGGACTGGGCATATATGAGGTCGAACTGCTGAGCTTTTAGGATGGCTTCTTCTTCAGACTGGGGTCGTTCGGAAGCTACATCTTTGGATATTAGGGGGAGGAGTGATTTGAGGAACCAATCTAAAAAGATACGGTCGTCAAGTTTTATCTTGCAGAGGCTACGGCGCTTACGCCACTCGTGGATATGATCAGTGATGTGTGTAGCGGTGTTCTGTCTACAAGAAAAAAGTATTTCCACTCCTGCATCATAGCGTACAGGGAGTTGAAAGAACTGGAGGAATGTTGAGGGGAGGGACGTAAATGTGTTGTGAGTCCCATGTGGTTGCTCAATGTACCATTTGGTTGCAGAGCCGGTGAAAGTTCTTTGTAAAAGTCTCAGTCTAATAGAATCATCTACTATGGAGTTGGAGGAACACCATAGGTGAAATGACATGATATGGTTTTGGGGATCTTCCCCAGCTTTGCCTTCAAATTTTGGGATATCTGAGGGAAGCTTTGTGGGCATGGGGGGCAACGTAGGGCTGTGTCTAATAGGGTCGTTGGTTAACCTAGCCAGGTCTAGTAAGTTTAGACTAGACATGTATGGCAGACTGGCAGATGGGTGTGGCATGGTCACTGGTGCATAACTGTTAATAGTAGCATTACGGAGTGGTCCAGTGCCCCCTAAGGGTATGCTAGGTGTGAAAGGGATGTTTCCTCCAGTCGATGTGGTGTGGGAGGGGCCTGCGCTCCCTAATGCAACATGGGTTGCAGATGGGTTAGGAATGGTTCCAGTAATCACTAGGATCTGGGTAGTGGCAATGAGAGGGGGGGTAACGCCCATGTTTGGCATACCTAGGATAGGTGTTGGTCCTGTGTTGGGCATACCTAAAGGGGGGATGGCCCCTATATTAGGCATGCCTAAGGGGGTTTTGGTTACCATGGGTGGCACAGTAGTAGTGGGGTTTGTTGATGTAGCTCCAATAGCACTGGTGAAAAGGGGGTCATATTGTGATCCAGCCATGGGGTTGGTTGGTGATATCTCGGTAGGGTGTTCGGATTCAGCCTCAGAATCGGATGTAAAATGAGGCGCGTCAGAATTAGATGATTGGGTGTTGTTCTGATGACGTGTGGAGTCAATGGATAACGCTATACGTCTATGACATGTAGATTCAAGTCTACCGAACTGAGGGGGTTCACCCTGAAAACGACGGGATCGTCTTAAGTTCTCAATGGTGAGAGATGTCTTGAAATTTCAATGGATGGTGGTGAGATAAAAAACTCAAGACCCTGGTGCAACAATGTGTGCAAGAGGGGAGTGAAAAAAATAACGGCTCTCAGGCCAACAACCAACCTCAAAAGCACTTATTATAACAGTTGTGTTATAATAAGTGGAGGAATCAAGAAAAGTGGTCAAAATACCAAAAATCAAGCAGCTCCTAGAAAAAAGTGGTGTTCACTAGACCAAGGGGGGTAGTAGAGCATGCAAACGCCTAACTAAAAGTGGTATTATGACTCAACTAAACATATTCTCTGCAAGGTTATGAAATCCAAGTCAGACAATATGGGTAGTGGAATCAAAGGCTAGATATCCCCCTACTGGGAGGGACACCGGGTAGATAGTCCTAAAAAATGGCCACTAGGATACCCTGTTCATGACACGTTCAGTTGGGTGAATCTGCAGTTTGGTTCTATCGCCACTGTACTCCCATACGGGTAGTACACCAAGAAATGCAAAAGGTATCCTTCGGTTACTGAATGGATAGCGGTATTCCACTCAGGCTTCCGGAACCAGTCTGGCTACTTCAACCCTCCTAAGGGAGAGGCCTTCCCGATAAATTGGTGTATAACCATGTCAACAAATAATAAGGGATTTTTGGGACCCTAAAAGACAACTTCTATGTCTTAGATGTAAATAATTGAGGGGTGTTATTGGAACACCTATCCCACCAATCCTATCTAGCTAAGAGATTCTTCAAGTGTTCCCCAAGTGGGGTTAAAGTGTTTGTTGAGTTTAGGTAGATTTTAAGGCTTAGTTAATTAAAAATGTGGCAGATTGGGTGCAAGTGTGATTATTTAATTGAAAATGAATTTGCTTCGCTTGGGCGATTGATTACAAATTAAAAACAAGACGATTCCAATTTGCAAAAAATAAAGGTGTTTTCTGAAATGTAAATGCTTTAATAAAAATAATTAAAAAATGATGGACTTTCGAAATAATTTTTTAAAGAAAAGCAAATAACATAAAATTTGCAAGAAATAAATGGATTTCTAAACGTTTGCTTGGGAAAAACTATTGAGCAAATTTGAAATGAAATCTATGATCTAAACAGAGTGCTTAAAAAACCTTTCTTTCACTTGCTGAAATTTTTTAAAAAGATTTTAATGGAGCATATGGAATAGAAAATGATTTACTATTGCTGCAATAATGAAAATAGAATGTTGAAAACAATTATAGGGAAAAATAATGCTGGAAAAATAGGCTAAATGGGCAATAATGCAGCAAAAAATTTCTAAAAATTGGGCCGAATTCAAAATAATAGCATCGCGGGTTTTAGGGCAAAAGCCATGATGTGCATCACGGGTTTGATCCGCGAAGCCGTGATGTGCAGCGCGGAAAAAGGCCGTGAAGCCGCGATGTGCAACGCGGAAAAAGGCCGCGAAGCCGCGATGTGCAGAGCGGAAAAAGGCCGTGAAGCTGTGATGTGCAGCGTGGAAAAAGGCCGTGAAGCCACGACGTGCCATGCAGAGAAAGGTTGCGAGGTCGCGATGAGCCGCGCGACTGTCGGGCGAAAAGCCGCGATGCGAAAACGGAAAAAAGGTTACCGGAAATGAAACCAAAAAGTGAAGTTTCGGTCTGTTAAAGGCTACAGAAAGGGCCAACAACTAGGGCAGCAATGAATATGCTATCTAGTATGGCAGATCTGCTAATTGGAGTGGTAATAACAAGTAAAAACTAAGATCTAAAGCAAAAATTAAAAATTCGAAACAAAGCAGAGTCCCTAAAAACTATTGCTTGGTTTTTCAACCAAGCATGTGCAATGGTGCACCTATTAACAATGTAATAGCAGTTTCAAATGAAAAGCAAATAACAATGAACTGAATCTAACATTAACATGTGCATATAAAAATAAATTTAAAAAGATTAACAGAAAGAACAAGAAATGTAACAAAGAATGGTTTTTGTATTATAATACCTCAAATGGTGAGGATGTTTGGTGTTGAGCAGCTCCAAGGTTGAGGTGATCCAAGCTCCAATGGTCTCTTCTCCAAGATGCTGAAATGAGGATTCTTCAAACTCACAATGGGAGGCAATGGCTCTCAGAAGGAATTTGGCAGCGTAAGGATAGGATGGAATGTGGATGGAAAGTGAGGAGCCCCTATCACCTTTTTATAATTTTTGGTGATTGGGAATACCATTGTGGTTTTAAGGAAACCAATGGTATTGACCAACATGGTTTAGGTCTATTTTGCCCCTTTTTTCTTTTTTTGAATATTTTGAATATTTTTATTCCCTTTTAATAATTTTTGGGAATTCTGGACCCTTTTTGAGGGTTTTTTGTGTTTTTTGAGGAAATATATATATTTTGAGGGGAAAAAGGGTGTATTATGGTCTTTTTGATGACCTTTTGATGGTTACAGAGGCTCAAATGGTGGAAAAAGTGGACAAATGGGTCATGTGAATAAGGGAATGAGCTAGTGAGCACTTTTTGTGTGTTAAAAATGGTATAGTGACATCAATTAAGGAGTCGGAAGCTTTTTCAATATTACTTCCAGTGGATTCCTTCGAAGGGACCGGTTCATAAGATCACGAGCGAGTGTTCAGATTGATCATCTCGTTACGCACCATGAGAACATGGACGGTATTGGATGGTTCCCCCTGGGCTGGGGGGGTTTGAGCAATCATCTGCTGGTTCTGAGTAGGAAATGGATCATTGAGGACTGCGGGAGTTGGTTTTCCCCTAAGAAAATTTTGTACTTCGTCTCTATGGGGACATTCTTTGGAGAAGTGGTCATCTCCACACAGTAAAAAATGATACTTTAGTTTCCATTTCTGCTTGGTATCGTCAGGAGTGCTCTTTTGTTCCTACTGGGCGGAATACTTTTTGGGTTTCCCCTTGTTCTTCTTTTTACCACCGGACTTTTGAGATGAAGCTGATTGGACAGAATTCACCTCTTCGGTTACAGCAGGAGCGGTTGACTTGGTGGTGATGTGGCCAGCCGGATTCGGGTTGGATGATTCGACAGTGCTAGCAACAAGCTGGGTGTTAAGGGAGCCAATGATTGCATCAGTTTGGAGTCCCTTATGTGGTTTCACAGGGTCATTAATGTCATGGGGTGCATCAAGCAGAATATCAAACAAAGTGCCAGATTGAGTGTAGACTAGGTCTAGTACATGGGCACTTGCGATGGCTTGTTCTTCAATGACAACACCTCGCATAACAACGTCTCTTGCTATGGTAGGGATGAGGGATTTTGTGAACCAGTCTGCTAGGAGCTGATCTGGAATAAGAGCTTTAATGAGACATCATCTCCTTCGCCATTCGTGGATATGATCCAAAATATGAGTGGCGGTATTATGACAGAGTGAGGTTAAAAGCTTGGTACCAGTGTCATACCGTATGGGTAGCTGGAAATGTGTCAAAAATTTCATGGTAAGAGAACCAAAATCAAGAAAAGAGTGGGGTGGCAACTCAATGTACCACTTGGCAGTTGAACCGGTGAGAGTCCTTTGAAACAATCTAAGACGAATTGAATCATCCATTAATGAATTAGATGAACACCATAAGTGGTATGTCATCACGTGGTTTTTAGGGTCTTCACCCGGCTTGCCATCAAATTTGGGGATATCAGACGGAAGTTTCACCGGAATCGGTGGCTAGTTAGATCTGTGGTAAATAGGATCATTGGTTAAATGGGATAGGTTAGGCAAGTCCAAAGTAGCCAGGAAGGGCAGTTGTGGGTTAGGCTGCGCATATTGATAATATAGATAAGGCGTGTAAGGACCAAACTGACCGTAAGGTGTACCAGGGGGAAACTGGTCGTAGGGGGGTATGCCTCCTAGACCGTAAGGGGGTCCGCCACCATAAGGTTGTCCATTCCAATAAGGTGGGGGTCCACCTACACCACCAGGAAGGGGTGGAGGTCCGCCGCCACCACCAGGAGGAGGTGGGGGTCCATAACCGTAATGAGGTGGCCCACCACCGCCTCCGCCTGGAGGGGGTGGTGGACCACTTCCACCGCCAGAAGGATGGGGGTCTCCACCACCACCGCCACCACCATAGTATCTAAGTCCTCCACCGCCTCCACCTAAAGGGGGTGGTCGACCACCTCCACCACCCAAAGGGAAATGTCCTCCTCCACCATGATAGGGTGGTCCTCCGTCGCCTCTGCCGGGAGAAGGTGGTGGACCATTCCCGCCGCCGCCGGAAGGGTGAGGGATATTGTTGGTAAAATGAGGTGGACCTCCACCAAGGTTAGGTTGGGGCCCGCCGCCTGCAACAGGAGGTGGGGGAGGGTTGATCGGGGGTGGTGGTACTTGAGGGATAGTCGGTTGGGATCCGTGTTGCAACACAGGTTGTTTCCCCCATAGAGTGTATGGATTCCTAGGATAAGGTATCCCATATGGTACATTTTCGGGATTAGATTGGCCCGGCGCAGGGTTAACAGAACCTAGATACACTTGACTCCATGAGGGTTGAGTTACATTGGACGGCCCCCCAACATGAAACAATCCCATGGTGGATGGTCTAGCGGGTTGGGAAGGTCCAACGGAAGATCCATTGGGGATTCCACCGCCTATGTTCTGGTTAGGGAATGGGGATTACCCCCCAGCCACAGTAGGTTGACGACTATTCAAAGGTTGAACCAACATAGGTTGTTGACTAGCTACTGTAGTAATAACATTACCAATAAGATAATCCAGGGGAATGGAGTACCCTCCCCTCGAATTTTGAGGTGGGGGAGGAACTGGTAAAGTAAGTGCGGTAGTGACGGGTGTGTTGGATTGTTGTCCTTCCACGGGTTGGTTCACTTGAGGTGCAGGAATAGACTCTTGCGAGGGTTGACCAGTCTTATTAGTGGTCTCGTGGTGGGAAGGTTGTTCTGGTGATCCAAAAGATATCGTACGATCTGGGATAGGTCGGTAAGGGGGTAACAATGGGTCTTGAACCCGTTGTTGGAGACTTGACTGCCGAAACTCTTCAACCATGGAACGAAAGTGAGCTAATTGACCAAGAAAGTAGGCTAAAGTGTCGTCCAGACTAGTCCCGTTAGGTGGGGATGAGATGGAAAAATGATCCACTGGGTGGTCTATAGAAGATGTCTAGTAAGCTACTGAAGGACCAATAGTTGTTGTAGGGTCATCTTGGGGTCGGTTTATCCATTCCAACGATCCAGGTTCTCCCGGGATGACGAGAGAAAGGTCTTGTGAAGTGGGGGTTTGTGCTCCTTCATCCTTCGGGGGATGAGGGGCAGGTGAATCTGGAGGAGTTTGTGGAAACAAAAGTCCTCCAACATTCAGAGTGGGGTTTTCCACTTCAGTAACCACGACTGTGTTACGCTGATCCATTCTTACCCTCAAAATAACCTCCGGATTAAGGGGATATTTGGGTGATAAGTTTAAGATCCTACGGGATCTTCTCCAGGGAAAATCCACCAGAGTGTTAGGATGATCAGCCAGGATGGATGAAACAACATTTCTCTTAAGGGTATGCTAAAAGAAAAGCAGTCCAGAAAAACCTACTCAAACTAAGGCAACAAGCAAACTTATGTGACAGAGTGGATTCAAAAGTCTGGAACCTCACGGGATTATCAAGGCATAGCAAACCGCGATATACTGCAAGGTCCAACAATATGACGCGACAAGGAGGATTGGGACCATACCCTTACCTACATACCCGATTACCTGGATAGTACGTGCATGCTAATCTCCCCGAGTGTTGTTCTCGGTGTATTTCTTTGCCAAGACGGCCAAATGGTTAACTCGGTTGGTTTCAGGAATCCTAGTGGTGTCTCCCAATATATACAAGGTAAGTGGGAGCTCAAATCCGTAGTGGTGCTGTCTAATTCACAACCATTCGGAAAGAGACCTTCCGATATACTACCGAATACGTGATACACCCTTCGATATATGCCAAGTACGGATTATGGTACTTGGTGGGTATGTGAAGGAGCTCAATATACCGATAAGTACGTGGAAGACTACAATACCCCCGGGATACAGTGCTGGCAAATAACAACAACTGCCACATTTAACGACGTTGGAACACGTCTCTAACTTACACACAAGTTGCTAAAAATTTTACCTAGTTCTACCGTTAATTTTATCTTGGATGATTAGGTGAATGCATGAGGTGAGTACATAATTGGAAGCATAATGCAAGCCCTGGCTACATGCACGAAATATTCTTTTCTTTCAATGAATTCTAGCTATGGGAAGAAGAAAACTTTTTCCAATAGTATTGCCAAAACAAACTCAATGCAACACAATCCCAATTCAAACAAAACTTGACTATGAAAGTATTCTTTTCCTTTTTCAAAGAAACACAAAAAAAACACAACACTACTATCCAAATCAAAACATTTTTCCTTTTCTTTTTCTTTTCAAATCAAAACGACACTAGGTAACGAAAAGAGAGGATTCTGGAATGGAATATGCAAGTTTTTCAATTTCACTTTCGATGGTCTAAAAGAAACAAAAATAAAAAAAATGCATCTATCTTTCCTTAGCATGGAATCAATTTTGCAAAAATCAAAGCGTACTTTGAGTCTTTCAAGAAAATGAGCGATTCATAGTTCAAGAAAAACAAAATAGATCATACATTCATTCAACTTTTCCAAAACACAAACGAGAGCATTCCAATGCACAACAATTTTCTTCAATAATGCTCAAGAAATGATGGGAAAGAAGCACTTTTAACTTTTCAATGGATGCGTCACAGAATAAACTTGATAGCATTTGAGCTTTCAGATCTAAATGACTGAAAAGAAAACATTACTTGCAGCTCTAGCACATTCAGAAAACTCAAGAAAAGATAAGCACTCAATCAAGCTGAAAGACACATTTAACTCAAAATCAAGCAGCCGCAAGCAAGCAAAGCTCAAAACAAATGTAAATGAGGTCTGGAATCTGATCTAATGTAATGATCAGATCAGGGATGGAAGGAAGGGAATGCAAGGGTGAGCGGATGAAAGTGGAGGAGACAAGAGTATCCACCACTACCGGTCTTCAAACTTGTCCAAGACGGAACCCAAAATCAATCCAAACAGAACCAAACACTCAAAACACAAATCATAGGTGGGATCCCTGGCTAGATCTTGCAGGACAGAGAGAGTTCATATAGCAAACCAAAGTCCAAACTGTCAAACAGAGAAGAGATGCCTACATGCCAAAATTTGACAAATCGGCGCACTTTGTTCTTGTACACAATGCGACGTCGCAGTTTGCATACACGGGAAGTGCGACGATGTTGCAGTTTGCCAATGCAAGGGATGCAACGAGTATCTAACAGGTAAAGAACAGAGACCTAGAATGACACAGTGTCACTCTGTTCCCACTTCCCAGGTGCGATAGGCGAAGTCTAGATTCAAAAATGAATCATATCTCTCAGCAATGAACCATGGAATGGTTTGGGAATGAGTTGTATAAACTCAAAGGAAGCAGATCAGAGTCTTCAATATGAAGATCTGATAGTGAAATCTACTTCAAGAAGTAAATGGCAAAAATAAAAAGGCTTGTGTCAAGCAATCAGCTGAAAATGACTCTCAGATTAACAACTGCTGACCAAACTCTATATACTCCCTAGTATGGTCGCCAGATTTGTTATCGGACAATCCACTTGAGCGGATGCGAGCAGGATCTCCCTAGATCAAAGTGAGTCTAGAACAAATAGAACAGATTACCAATGCATTTCCTAGATCTACTTAAGGATCGAGTACTAGATGTCTTACCTTTCACTTCGCAATCCTTTCTCCTGAATGCTGCTCCACGTCCCACGGTCGTCAGATCCAAGCTACAAGACCTGTCAAGACAAGAAATAAGATAAACCAATAAAAGATATCTATACAATAAGAGATCTAAGTAAACAGTTAAGCACGTAAACTACTCAATCTCATTACACACATGAACAATATTGGTGGAAAGCATTTGTATTACTGCAAATAGAGGAGTACATGATAGAGATATAGAACCATAACCAAGGCTGTAGCCCTTCTCCGACAAAGCCGATTTCCATATCCTTCCAAGGAAGTATGAGTTCTCCAATGGGTGAGTGGAGATGTTCTAAGAGTGATTTCACCAGCATGTAGATACCATAGCCTTCCTCCCCTTGGGATGGGAGTGAGATTCATTTATATAGGACTAAATGGATAGGGTATGGATAGGATAGGCTAAGAGATGGTAGGAGAGGCTTAAGGGATCTCTCCAAAGGTTTAGGAACTGAGTGCAAGCTCTTCCAAGAGGTCAGGGATAGGGTCCCAAGTCAGCAAGTTTCGGCTTCGAGATGGACCTTGAAGAAGCTATTTTTTCCATCTAACTGACTTCGTTGCACCCTGTAATGGAGCAAGGTGTGACGTCGCATGTTTCTAGTGTGCAGCCTGCGACGACCCTTCAAAACTTAGCACAATTGGATACAAATCCTCCCAGGATGATTACTTAGTCCAAGTATCTTCAGGGGTGTATACATTGAATCTTATGATGAGTAGATTTTGGGTGTAACACCATGTAGCTTCAGACTGAAAAAAATAACTCCATTGCAACTCCAAATTAAATTTTTGAATGGCCTCTCCAATTTCCAATTAGGATGGGAATCTTTCACCCTTGAAATTAGTACTAAGGAAAGTAGAATAGCACTCTACTAGCTTGGACAAGCTATGATCTCCAATTTGCAAAATGAGAAATTATCAAAATCCACTCTCCTTATTGGTTCTTGTATTTTATTACCTTCCCAAGCATTCCATGGTTCTAATTCCCTCAATGAGCTTCATGCCAACTCGAATTGGAAAGAGATTCCAATGTATGCCACTTGTCCATCAATTCCTAGCATCCTACTTCACTCAATTCAAATGGGCCTTGTGCGCATTCTTGGATTCTATTTTTATCCCTGATATGTCATATATGTCATATGTCAGCATTCAGGTCTGATTTGTGTCATAAGTGTCATAGCATCTTCATCATTGTTGTCATAGAAGCTAAGGAATTTAGCCCAGGTGTCCCAATAACTCCAAGATGCCTCTTCCTCTTCCATGGGAGTTACTCTTCTTCTCAAATTCGACCCTCATTGAGTCATGCCAAGTATTATTCCCTTCCAACTCCCCCAAAAATCTTGGACTCCACCTAGGATTCAAATGGGTGAGAGTGGAATGACATGTGGCACGGGGAATATTGCTTAAGTGGGCCCCACACCTCCAATGTGCCCTCATGACCAAGTGCCACCTTATTTTCCTATCTTAATTATTTATTTATTCTCCATTTAATATATTTGGTCAATCTAATGTCCATTTGGGGTTGTATAGTTCCCTTATTCCAAATCTAATGTTTCCACCCCAACCTAGGAAACTGGTAAATTGGTGTAATTTTCTCTTTTTGAGATTTATTTGAATGGGGACATTACAGTCCTCCCCACCCAATATTGCTTTCCCTCAAGCAATTTCAAATTAGGATGTTGCAAAAAAATTTCCTCCTCCCATGTGGAATCCTCACTTGGAAAATATTTCCATTGTACCAAATACTCCCTTATGGTTCTACTCCTTAATTTCCTGTCTCTTGCCTTCAAATTTTATTTTTTTTTTGTTTTTTTTTGTTTTTTTGGAATAAGTATGAGTTGTCCTTCATCATCTAATGGAGGGAGGGTTTCTGAAACATATATTTTCTTACCGATAGCCTTCTTAAGGCATGAAACATGAAATACATTGTGGATTTTTCTTCCTTCTGGAAGTTCCAACTCATAAGCCACCTCCCCAACTTTTCGAACTGCCTTATATGGACCATAATATCTTGGTTTGATATTTTCTGATCCTTTCAATTTTAAGGATGTTTTTTTATATGGTTGTAGCCTCAAATAGAACAAATAATTCACTTGAAAAGTTCTTTCCTCCCTATGTTTATCCACATACTGTTTTTGTTGGTTTTGGGAATTGTCTTTTAGAAGCTTCAAGATCTCTTGAATTTACTCAATCCAATACTTAGGTTTTGGAGCTCTACTATCACCAAAAATGTGCTCAACAAAGGTGAGTTCTTTATAACCATAATTTTTTTTTAAAGGAGACATGCCAATGGACATATGAAAAGGTAGTGTTGTAGCAAAAATCACCCAAATGTAGCCATTTTACCCATGCTTTATGTTGCTCACCAACATAGTTCCTCAAGTACCCCTACAACCATTGGTTCACTCTTTATGTTTTGACATCAGTTTGAGGATGATAGCTCGTGTTTGGAGTCAATTGAGTTCCCACCATCTTGAAGAGTTATTGCCAAAAAGCACTCATAAATCTGTTATCCCTGTCACTCACAATGTTCTTGGGAAGTCCATGCAATCTAAAAATTTCTATAAATAATAGATAATCCACTTGTGCAGTAGTATAAGATGATGTAATAGAAAAGAAATGAGAAAATTTGGTGAGTCTATCCACCACAACATAAATACAATCCTTACCCAAATCCTTGGGCAAACCTGTGATAAAATCCATTGAGATGCTTTTCCATTTTTGTTCTGGAATGGGAAATGGTTGTAATAGACCAATAGGATGTGTATGTTCATATTTTTTTTGCTGACATAACTTGCATTCATTCACATATTTTAGAAAATCTTCTTTCAACCCTTTCCAAAAGAACCGTTCCCTTAATTGCCTATATGTTTTGAAAAAACCAGGATGGCCTGCTAAAGGAGAATTATGAGCTTCCTTCAAAATCTTGTGCTTGAGATTCAAACCATGAACCAAGTATATTATGTCCTTATAGTATATTATACCATTTAAAATCTTGTACCTATCATCACCTTTGACCCCATCTAACACATCACAAGCAAAACTATCTTTGGCATATTCAACTATTAGCATATTTTTCCAATCTTTTGAAATGTCCATAAGGGAAAATGATGGCCTTCTAGATAATGCATTTGCTACAATATTATTCTTCCCCTTTACATATTCAATGTAAAAATAAAAATCTTGGACTTTTCTTACCCACTTTTGTTTCCTTTCATTGAAGTCCTTTTGTGTGAGAAAATGCTTCAAACTGTTATGATCAGTTTTAACCACAAACTTGTTTCCCACCAAGTATTGTCTAAACTTGGCCAAGGCATGCATGATGGATAACATTTATTTGTCATAAATGGAGTATATATTCTCATGTGGCTGCAAATTTATGCTCTCAAAATCTATGGGATGTTGATTTTTCTTTAGGACCACCCCTATTCATTATCCTGATGCATCACATTCCAAAACAAATGGTTTAGAAAAATCAGGTAACGCGAGTATTGGAGAACTACTCGTTACCTCTTTCATTTTTTGGAAATCCCTTTCAGCCTCTTCATCCCATTTGAAATCATCCTTCTTGGTCAAATCATTAAGTGGAGAAGTCAATTTGGAGAACCCCTTCACAAACTTTCTATAGTAAGTGTATATTCCAATGAATCCTCTCAATTCTGTGATGTTTTTGGGTGATGGAAATTCAAGGATAGATCTTATTTTTTCCAAGTGTACCTTCACTCCATATTTCCCAATGATGTTCCCAATATATAAAAATTCTTTCAACCCAAATTCACACTTGGAAAACTTAGCAAACAATTATTGTTCATGCAAAATTTTCAAGACAACTTCTAGATGATGCAAGTGTTCCTCCCATGTTTTACTATACATCAAAATGTCATCAAAGAAAACCAAAACAAAATTACAGAGCTACTTGCAAAATATTTTGTTCATGCATGATTGAAATGTGGCTGGAGCATTGGTCAAACCAAAAGGCATGACAAGAAACTCGAAATGGCCATAGTGACATCTGAAAGTTGTTTTCTGCACATCCTCCTCCTTCATTCGAATTTGATGGTAACCAGATCTAAGATCAATTTTGGAGAAGAATTTTTCTCCATGTATCTCATCCATTATCTCATCTATTCTAGGTATGGGATATCTATTCTTAATTGTCTTCTTGTTTAGAGCTCTAAAATCAATGCACATTCTCAAGGTCCCATCTTTTTTCTTCACCAAAACAACTGAAGAAGCATAGGGACTAGAGCTTGTTCTAACGAGTCCCAATTCCAAGAGATCTTGAATAGCCTTCTCAATATCATATATGAAATTTTTGGGATGTCTATATGGTGTTATTTTTATAGTTGAAGTTCCCACCTCCAAAACAATGTTGTGCTCAACTCCTCTATCAGGGGCCTTCCAGGAGGAAGGTCTCCAAAAACCCTTTCATATTTCTGTAGGACTTGCTTTATCTCCCTTGGATGTTCTACAATATTTATGTTTGTCTTGGGGTAACTGATGAAACATTCAACATCCCATTCAATATCCCCATGACTCAATATGGACCTCATAATGTGGGAGGACACTACTTGATTCGGATAGGTGTGCATTCCTCTCACTGCCCTTTGTTTTCCTTCTGAATCTTTGAATCTCATTTCAAGGATTTGATAGTTCACTGTATGTTCCCATATAGATTATAACCATTGCACTCCCAAGACAACATTAGTATCAGTAACATCAACCACATAAAATCTATCAAAAAAAGTGTAATTACCTATGGTGAGTTGTAGCTTTGGAATCCATGTTTTGCACTCCATAGTATTGTGACCTGGGATGATGACTGTGAAGCCATCAAATGGTTCAATAGGTAGATTTCTCCTCTCCACCATGGCTGCATCAATGAATTTATGTGTGGTTCCTCCATCTACCAATACTGAAACCCTTTGTCCTTGTACCACTCCCTTGCATCGAATGGTGTGGAAACGAGGCACTCCTGAAAGTACTTCCATTCTCCCTTTGTTAGGTGATGGATGATATTCTTCTTGTTTATCTTCTTCTGTTGTTTCATATCCCTCTTCTTGGTCTAAAACATGTCCTTCTTCCTCCAAACCATCTTCATACTCATCATCATCAGAAAATACTTCAATGTATTGTGCTTTCCCCTTAGCACATTTATGCCCTGGTACCCATGGTTGGAAGCATGTGTAACATAGTTTCTTTATTCTGAGTTCTTCATTTCTTGATCCCTCTTTCTTATCCTTTCCAAATGCATATTTTTTCCATGGATTCTTTTCAAATCTGAACTTGGAAGGAAAGTTGGGCTTGGGGGGAAACCTTGTCTCAGGTAGCACATTTTGCAGATCTCTTGCCAAGTTCATGGCATCTTTCAATGAAGTAGGTTTGTGGGCCTTAACTAAACCCTTAAAAGGTTCATACAAACCTTCAATAAAGAGCAATACTAATCTTACCATATATATATCAGCCACCTTAACTGATATTTTTTGGAATTCCAACATGTACTCAGCAGGGGTTCCAATTTGCTTCAATTGTGCTAGTTCTTTGAAAGGCATTTCTGGGTCTTTTTGCTCAAATATTTCCAATACCCTTTTAACAAATTATTCATATGTTGTAACCTGATCATGTCCCAAAGTTTTAAATCCATGGAACCACCAATCATTGGCTTCTCCTTCGAGATGCAAAATATCCATTTTTAGAGCATCCTCTTCAACCATTGGATTCAACTGAAAATACACATCTAGTTTTTGTATCCAAGTATTTGCAGAACTTTGATATGAGACATTAAAAGTAGGAAGGGGAATTTAACCTATGGAATAATTCAATTCTTTATTTTGAAAGGGAGTCCTATTACCTCCCCTCATTTTGAGCTTGTTTTCAATAGTAAAGTATTGATCAAATGGTAGGGTCCTTCTACAATCTTCACTCAACTGCTGCCATTCTGTTATAATTTCTTGCATATCATATTGGGTGTTAGGATATTATTTGGAATCAAGAAATTTAGGTGTATTATCCCTTGTTGAACTCTGAAATTCATGAGCTCGATTATGAGACCCTGTCTTTGAGAAAATACTTTCACCCATTGCCTTATTTTCCTCGGAAAGAGAACTATTGCTGCCTCCTATTGCCAATTTGATTCCAATTTGACTAGACAATAATTCGAATCCTTGCATTATCTATTTTGTCATGTATTCAAAGAATGGTTTCATGAATTTCCTAGACTCCTCATTCTCCTCTGAGGTTCCTTTCTCATCCTTACTCATGGTTTCCAAAGAATGCACTTCTTCTCCTTCTTCTCTTTCACCAAAAATACTTTTAGTTTCAGTTTCTAAGGGTGGGGGATTAATTTTATGACTTCTTTTCCTCATGAATGGTCATCCACATCAGGTGCAAAGACCATGCTCTGATACCACTTGTAGTGTCCCTTTTTAAGAAATTTGGAAAATTGGAACTTTTGGCCAATTCGACCCTTAGACTAGTTATGACTCCAATGCTTCCAAATGGCTCCAAATGCTTCCAAATTGGGTCTGAAGGTATTTGAAAGGTATTAAGACATAAAAATTAGGCTGATAGGTGTTTGTACACTCTCAAAATACTTCTGCAAAATTCATTTAACTTCATGAGAAATTGGGGAATTTTAATAGCAATTTCGAGGTTCAAACCCCCAAGGGTAGAGGTCACTAATGGCTTCCCAAATGCAATACGACCCTCCAAAATTTCAGAAAAAAAGACATGTATTATTTAAAGGAATTCAATGGGAACCCAAATGCATCATTATTCAGTTTCTAAGTGCTCCTGAAACTCCCATAAATAAGAGGTTTGTGGACATGTCTTCACATAGGGGGAAATGATAGGAAACTTCACCACTTGCTATGAAATTCGAGATTTATGTTTCAAATACTTATGTAATGTATATGAAACTTCCTTATCACATTAATGAATCTCCATACATCATAAAAATCACAGATATGAACTGATACAAATCGAAATAAAGCAACTTCAAGCTTTCACAACAAGATTGTAGGGAAAATGGCACCATTTATGCATTGTTTGGTATTTTTACATAGTTTCACTTGGTATTTCGACCTAAGAGTATTTCTACCAATTAGGATGGGAATCTTTCACCCTCGAAATTGGTACTAAGGAAAGTAGAATAGCACTCTACTAGCTTGGACAAGCTATGCTCTCCAATTTGCAAGATGAGAAATGATAAAAATACACTCTCCTTCTTGGTTCTTGTCTTTTATTACCTTCCCAAGCCTTCCATGGTTCTAATTCCCTCCATGAGCTTCATTCCAACTCGAATTGGAAAGAGATTCCAATGTGTGCCACTTGTCCATCAATTCCTAGCCTCCTCCTTCACTCAATTCGAATGGGTGTCTCTTTTGCTTCCCTAACTCCCTTGTGCACCTTCTTGGAGGCTATATTTAGCTCTGACATGTCATATATGTCATATGTCAGCATTCATGTCTTATTTGTTTCATAAGTGTCATAGCATCTTCATCATTGTTGTCATAGAAGCTAGGGAATCTAGCACAAGTGTCCCAATAACTCCAAGATGCATATTCCTCTTCCATGGGAGTTAATATTCCTCTCAAATTCGACCCTCGTTGACTTATTCCAAGTATTATTCCCTTACAAATCCCCCAAGAATGTTGGATTCCACCTAGGATTCAAATGGGTGAGAGTGGAATGCCACGTGGCATGGGGAATCTTGCTTAAGTGGGCCCCACACCTCCAATGTGCCCTCATGACCAAGTGCCACCTTATTTTCTTATATTAATTATTTATTTATTCCCCATTTAATATATTTGGTCAAGATAATTTACATTTGGGGTTTTATAGTTCCCTTATTCCAAATCTAATGTTTCCACCCCAACGTAGGAAACTAGTAGATTGGTGGAATTTTCTCTTTTTGAGATTTATTTGAATGGGAACATTACAATGGAGGACTAATCAAGCGTAGGAGATCAATTTAAAATAAGTTAATCCATATTGTGATAACAATGGAATCAAATACATATTACAACAACATACACATGACAACAAAATGGCATTGTGAAGCACACAAATCAGACTATTGTTGAAATGGCTAGGTCCTCATTACAATAAAAGATGTGGAAAATGAGTTTTGTGCATAAGTTGTAACTAAAACTATGTATATCATTAATCACAACCCTACGATAACAATGAAAAATTGTACATTAGAATAACCATGGTCTAGGAGAATAGTCAACATGGGGCATTTGAGAGTTTTTGGTTCATTGGTATATATACATCCTAATAGGGACTAGAAAGAAGTTAGATGAAATAAATGAAGAATGCATTTTTTTTGTTACTCTAAAGAAAGTAATGCATACAAGTGTTGGAATTCCATAATGCAAAAACAATTGTATCATATGATATGATATTTGATGAAGTGAGATTGTGTAGCAAGAAAAATAGGAAACGTGTTGACATAGAGTCAGAACACTCTTATCTCCACTAATACTAGTAGTAGTTCAAGTTCAAGTAGAAAGTATATGCTATGCCTAAGTGTAAGTGCAAGTCCAACATCAAGTCAAATACCATCAAGAAATATAAAAGTACTCCATGATTTTTTGGATTTTTACTGTGTTATGAATTTGAAACTGACGTTTCAAGCAGAAACCTTGCTCATCTTCAGGGAAGCAGAACCCAATGAAAAGATTATGAAGAAGGCATAATGAGAGAATTATGCTTCAATGCAGAGAAAATGGATAGATTTATAACGTTGAAAAAAAAAAGTGTATGCTAGTTCTAAGGTAGGAAAGTCAAAATTTCAACTTACGCTGTTAGATTAAATTAATAAAATAAGAGGAGTAAAATTATATATTAATATTTATAGAGAATTTGTTAAATTATATATTGAAACTTACAAAGGATTTGTAAAGTTAGTTTAAAGATTAAGATCTAAGGTAAATGGGTCAAATTGGGGAATAATTAAAATGAATTAGAATTTAAATTGCATTAAAATAAGTTTTAGATTAATAAGAGAAGAAAAATAACTCTATTATGAAAGAGCTCATTTCTCTTTTTATTATCATTCTCAAACTTGGAGGATTGAACAATAGAACTAGAATATGATATACATTTAATTCCCATTGCAATGATATTCGTCTCATCTCCTGAATCAGAACCAAGGTCCTATTGCATTGTAGCATCAATGTTTTGATTCCATTTGTTTTGAAACATCTTCGATAGTAGCTATGGATGCCAAATTTCTAACATTTTTCCTCTTCATGCCCCTTCTTACCACAATAAGGACATGTAGGAATTTCTACCTCTTTCTTGACCGTAGTTTTCTTCTTACCCTTCCCTTTACCTTTCAACTGCTTCTCAAACTTTGATGGATTCTTATATGCATGCTCCATACTTTGTTTACCTTTGGTAGCTTCCAAATGAGTATCTTATACTAACAGTTCGTCAATGTTAGTGGGATTAACCATCAAAATAGTATGGTGAAGATAAGAATGTAAACCACCAATGTATTTAAGAAGAGTTTCACGAGTGTGTAATGGAATTTCCAATGCTAAAGCCTTCTTCTTACACTCTTGTGTATAATTCTGCACATTTTTCCCTCTTAACTGTCTTAAATGTAACAATTCTAGCATGGAAGTTTGAGTATATGCCAAAGGATAGAATTGCTTTCTCAATGCAGAAATGAATTCAACCCAAGAATAAATGATTTTACCATGGTGTACCATATTTGATTGAGTATGACTCTCCCACCATACCAAGGTTGTTTCGCCCATACGGAGAGTGGAAAATTGGATCTTTGCACAATATTCTTTGATTTTATGCACCCTGCAATACACTTTTAATTGCTTGATCCAATTATCCAACTTTTTTGCATTCAATTCTCCATCATTAACATGCAAATCAAACTTGACATCTAATTTTAATAAAGGAAAATCATTATATTTTAAAGGATTTTTAGAAGAAGAATTATTGGAAGAATGTTCACTAGCACCATTAGAAGATGAAGATGATGAGGGTGAAGAAGGTTCTAAAGGTCCTCCACCATTACCTCCTCCTTCTTCCTTTACCAAAGATTCACCTTCTCCATCCCTTTGAACCCTTCGATTCAAATCATATGTTATTTCCCTCATCACAGAGTGTAGTCATAACTTTCTCAGGTGTCATGGGAGGACCTTCCCCCTCATTACCTGCAGATTCCATCTCATGTCTACGGAATCTTCTTTGCATTTCTAGATTGTAGCTAGAAATTTTACATTCTCCTTGATTTAATATATCTCTTATAAGAATCCACCTGCCAAACTGTGCTCTAATACCACTTGAAATATTTAGTCACCAGTTAACTAATCTTTTTTCAAATAACATGGGAACTTTATTTGACAGTGCTTCTTATAGTTTATGTGGATTAATTTTAACTTATCTAAAATCTTGTGCTCATGTAAGATAACTTGCTTAAACCAGAATACTTATATGATTAAAAAGAGACTAAAGAGTAAATATCAATCACAAGTGCACCAAAATTTGCTAACGGAGTTCACCTGCTTTGGGCTACATATCTGGGTCCACTGCCTATCAGTGAGATGACTCTTTATTAGTCTCAAATGATTTTTAAAATATACAAAAGAAGACTAAATAACAACCTCTGATATAACCTTTTGCTCTGCTATTCTGGAGTAGAAATAGACATCACCAACAGCTTCTATAGGAAATTCTACAACTCTGAAGTATAAACATGGTTGTACTTTGGTGCAGCTGAATGGGTCATGTGAGCATTTTTCTAACTGGATGCTCGGATGCAGAAACATAAGCCATATTTGGACTCCTTGCGAAATTCTACAACTTTTGATTGTAAACTCACCCACCTTCTAAAGTAGCCTTCACATTAGAGCAAATTTGGGGTCTAAAATGGGCCTCATAAGAAAAAGAGCCAACCATAATTTATTAATGAGTTGGAATTCAAGAACCAATAGAATTTCAATAAAAGTGTCAACCATAATGGTTGACTTGGCATATTATTCATAAAAAACTATTTTTTTCTTTGTATTTTCAACACATCTTCTTGTGGTTTTACTCAAATTTAGAGCGAGAGCACTCGTTGGATGTAGAATTAAATTCCGTATCCAAATTATACATCCAATGAGTATCCACACTGCATACTTTTGATGGACCCCACCCCACAAAAAACAAAAAATACATTAAAAAAATGTGTATCCACACTGCATACCTTTGATGGACTCCACCCCACGCAAAACAAAAAATACATTAAAAAAATGTGTTGCTTAAAAGTAACACATTTTTAATGTATTTCTCATTTTTCGTGGGGTGGGATCCATCAAAAGTATGTAGTGTGGGTACTCGTTGGATACGAAATTTAATTTTGCATCTAACGAGTGCTCTTGCTCGAAATTTGAGTAAAACCACAGGGAGATATGTTGAAAATACGAAGAAAATAATATTTGTTCTCTCTTCCTCCAAAATTCAAAAATATTATTTTATTATTTTAACTATTATTTTATTATTTACCATAGGAGGCCCATTTTAGACCCCAAATTTTCTCTAATGGGACTCCCCCTCTAGCACAAACTTCTATGCAGTGTTGGTCCATACAGTCTCGGGATTCATGCGCATCTTGAACTGTGTGTAGAAACCACTTCGGCTTGAACCACCTCAGGATGCATGTATAAATACCTCAAGATGCATGCCTATGTACTTAGAAAACTTGTCTCGAAACTCATGCCCACCTCAGGATTCAAACCTCGAACTCTATGCAAAAGTTTTAAGCTCTGAACTGTACTTGGTCTTGAATTGTGTGCATGGTTATATGGGGGGGCGGGGTAAACCCACCACCCTAAATTCCCCATGACAAATTAACTTAACATAAATAAAAATGGTTGTGTTTATCCCCCAAAGCTCCGGTGGTGGCACATTGACTGGGGCATTGGTATATTACTTGGTGGGTCGGGGGGTTGAACCCCACCAACCACCGTTCATTGTGTTAGTTTTGTTATGTGTGGTGGCATATATTAATACATATCCGTTGGTTAAGCCCACAGGATTTGGCACTTCGTGCTACTACATTACAATATACATTCAATGTGGACAAACCAAAACACATTCAAACTTAAATATAAGTTTGATCACATGACTATTAAGGATCACCCGTGGGTGCAATGGTAAGGTGCTCGACTATCATGTGGAAGGTCTAGGGTTCGACCTCAGTCAAATCCACCAAAATTTTGATAAATACTAACCATGATAGGCCAATGGGAGGCTTCCACATGGAAGCCTCTCATTGGTCCTTCTGTGTGACCAAAGCCATGTGTTCACCTGTCATGAAGCCAACTCAGCTGCCAACTGTGTTGTACGATCTGTTAATTCAACATATTTCCTGCTACATGGATCCACATGGAGATACCACATTAGCAATGTACATTATGGGCTTCCATATGTCACCCTTCCAGTGGTGCCACATGGAACCCCCTTCTTCCATTTTTAAATGTTCCACCGAGATTCAGAACACCATATCTTGGTCATACAGAGTCCATTTGAGATGAAATGGACTTCGCCAGAAATATCTCGATGATCCCTTCATGATGGTACCCTTATGTTTAGAATTTGAGACCTTTAATTTTTTAGTGATCTTGGATCCTCCTATATCACCTAGTTTGATGCGAGATCATCAATGTGCATTCTTGTACCTCTAGAACTAAGATTCAAATTTTGTCAGTTGTGTTGGATTTGTAATCCAAAATGGTTGACTATGATATTGATCACATGGTACTAAGTAGTTGGTATAAGTGTCAATTCTTTATAAAAAACAATTTTGAGTCAACCTATGACTTATGGATGCTAAAATCAATCCATGAGAAGCTATATAAAACTTTCATAGGTTAGGGTTAGTCATCAAAACCAAGATGCACAAAAACACATGTAAATGTGATGCATGCAATTAGAACACTCTGTTATGCAAACAAATTCAACAAATCTACTTCCATACTTTATCATGATTACAATATGAATTGGAACAAAATAACAAGTAATCAAGTAGGAACCAATCATTCAAACATCAACCGCTCAATGAATTAAAACCAAGAATATGCATGCAATGGGTGAAGCACCCAAAAGATTTGATTTTAAAAAAATTAAAAGGAGGGGCCCCAAGCTAGTGGGCTTGGTGAGTTGTTGAGACCTCAACAATTGTTGACACACTAGATAATGCTAGAAGCTTTGTTAGTCTCCCTTGAATTACAAACATGGATTGAAAATGATTACATTATTACATTCAAGGTCATTCCATAATAAGCATGAAGTAGGTAGTTGAAACCTTTCATTATGGTGGATTTACTGGCGATGCTTGCATGTTAGCTAGTTTAGCTCATCCATTGTGCTTAGAGAATGAATAATCAAAATATTTATTTATTATACTACATCAATGATCCGGGTTTATTTTTTTATCATAAGGCCAATAAATATGCCATATAAATTATTTTCACCAAACACATATATATTATCCCTTAGGTGTTTCTCCACTACCCCTGAGCATTCGTAGCCCCGATGGAGTCACCACTACATCATAGAACTTGCTCCACTACTAGCAAGTATCCATAGCCTCGATAGAGAAATTTGCATCTCCCTTAATTTGAATGCACCTCCTTTCCCAATCCTCCCTCCATCCCTTTTTTCAACATATGTTTGGCATTTAGTGGAAGAGGTAAGCGGTGGCATTTTTTTTTGCTTGATAAGGATGATTTCCAATCCTTAGGATTTTTTTATTTATTTGTTACACATGGCTAAGTGGAATAATCTCTTTTATTTGTCATCCCTCAAAATTTGACTTTTCACCCTTCACCTGAGCAACTTCTTAGTGTATGGGTGGATCCTTGAGCACATCGGACTTGAACACCAACCAACATGCAAAAATAACCAAATAAATTAGTCACTTTATAGGTTATGGCCCAATCACTTCCACATTGTTCCAAAGTGTCCCTATTTGTCTTCAAAAGATTCTTCAGTTTGACTCATAAACAAAGAAAGAATCGTTGACTACTTCAGGCATGTGCATGGTGTTTCATACAATGAAACAAAGGGTTGGGAAAGAAAAATGCACAGTTGGCCACAATTAATGAGTGAAAGTCCATTAATTGAAAATATGTGGTTGTCTTTAGGGAATAATTTTTTTCAACAAAACTTCCTAGCCACATTCAAATGAAAAGGTGACACAAATCCAATATGCACAATTATAGGGAAAATATCAACACAACCCAGAAAAAATAAAAAATAAAAAATAAATAAAAAATAAAAATAAAATTATATATATATATATATATATCAACACAAACCATTCATTGAAAGAACAAACCATTCAATAAATGACGATATATATATATATATCAACACAAACCATTCATTGAAAGAACAAACCATTCGATAAATGACGAGTGGAAGATAGATGGAAAATAAATAAAATATTCTGGAAAAAAAAAGAAACAAGAATTGTTAGTGTTGCATGTGGCTTCAAAAATTCATGTGTCATAGCACAACAAGTGTTCATGTGTCCTCTTGGAAAATATCGATCCTTGTGAAATATTAGACACATAATGACTCACCCAAGTTGGCTTTGGCACTAGGCTATCTAAAAATTGAATTTTATGTTTTGTTTGCTTGGTTTCTAATGGTTGATCTTTATGGACATGGATTCTAGGAAAGTCAAGAAATGAACATCATCTTGTTGAGCCCAGAATTGGCCCTTTTTGACCATCATTTATCATCTTCCCTTCCCTTGTCTTACACCAATTACCTTGGCAATTCAACTTATTGTCCTTATCTATTCCCCAAATTACCAAGGTATGGCCGATTATTGTTTTATTGTGTTAATACTTATGATTGTGATGATTAAAGCTGTGCATCTCTTAATCTGTGCTAACATGATGCGAATTATGAAGGTAGTAAGACAATAGACTGCAGGAAGATCGGAGCTGAACAAGTCATGAAGGAACGTTCATCGCTTGTGGAAGGTTCCTTGAGGCTCAAATCGTCAATCAAGGCACAGTCGTGGCCGGGCAGCTGTAACAGAAGAACTATATTAAGTATGTCGCTGCTCAAATCCAGCTGTGAGCTGGAAGGACCGTCACTCTTGGGACAATTTATACTTCTCTCATATTTCAGTTCTGCCACGCATTGTAACAGCTAGATTATTTAGGGCGCCTGAAGATCAGAGATCTTCATGGCTGCCCAATTATAGGTTTAGATGTTGCAATTGTATGTATAAGTATGGGGAATTGCCTCGACTGAGGGGTTGGACAACAATTAAGTAATTTCTCTTGTATTAGCAGTCGAGCCAAAACTGTGTACTCATCCTTCTGTTAATATACTGAGTTGCTTCTGAGTTAAAGAGAGTGTTGTTCAACCAGCGTCTCTGTGTGAAGACTGGGCCCGTCTTCCACAGAGATTGCTGTGTTAATTTAGGATTTCATCTTTCTTGTGGTGTGATGCTTTGTTCTTCCTTTTGTACGCAGCAGCAATATTTATCGTGTGAATTTTCAGTATAGTTAAGGATCATATTTCTGTGAGTTTGGTAGATGGTGTAGAATAACAGTCGACTGAGTAAGGTTTGCTTTATATACATTTCAATTACAGATCATACACACTTGTGTTCATCTTACAGCTGAGTTGCGATCCCCTGAGTTCTTACAATTTATTGTTCTGATTGTGTGTTGCTTGATTTCCATTCTGCAATTTAATATTCTTAGAACAGTTAACTCAATTATTTCGCAATTGGATTTCTAGATTACTGCTCAGTTTTTGCTTTACGATTTCCAGGTTGATTAGATCAGGCAAGTGATCGTTCTAGGATATAAAGGAGATTCCTTCCTATTGTTCATTAGATCTGATGTTAATTCTTAGTTGATGCATGATAGAGAGGATTTGAATTATAGCAGTGAGAAGGCTTTGGATTGCATAAGATTCTGGGGATGAACATGAATGATAGAATATAGAAGTATTTATTGCTAATGGTTTAGTGTTTAAGCATATATTGTGCACTTGTCCTTTGAGATAAAAAGACTTCCTCAGGTTGACAATAAATCTCATATGCTCTGTGTGTTTGATATTAATTTATCTGCAATTAGAGTGCTTGACATTTTGGCGCCGTTGCCGGGGAAGGATGAAAACTAAACACTAGTCATTAGTTGATCTGATAATTGCTTTTAGTCAGTCTTTTGGTTGATTTTGAAATGATCTGCTTCGCATGAATACGAGGGGGGTAAAACGCGATCACCTCCCGACCCCCAAAACCCCACAAATTACTAACAGTACAGGTGGTTCGGGTCGTGGTCGAGGTCCACCGCTGGGCAGAAGAACATTCATTGACGACCTTGTTGACAAAACTGATTCAGCTGTCAGATCTCGTCAACAGGGGACTCCTATCAAAAGAGGCCCTGCTGATCCTGGAGCGTTAGCATCAGGATCTACAGTGGAAGATACAGGAGCAGCTGTGATTCCTGCATATACTCCTGCTAAAGAAGTAACAGCTGATTCAGCTGTTGCAACCGAAGAATACACAACTGTTGCAACCGAAGAATACGCAGCTGTTACAACTGAGGTAAAGAACAAAGGAACAAACGAAGGAGAAGATACAGAAGAAAAGATGAGTAATAGACATGAGAACGAAGAGGAAGAAGCAGTGGTACAATACCATCATGAAGATAATTCCCCGCCAGAAACTATGGCTACATTGCAATTCCCAATACAGCAGCTAGAGGGGACAGCTCCTATGAAAAACATTTCACCGTCGGTGTTACCCCGCTTCCATGGCAGGGCGGCAGAGGATCCAGACGAATTCCTGTTTGAATTCGATATCCTCTGTCGCAGCTATGATTATATCACAGATGCTCAAAAGTTAAAGCTTTTTCCTGCCACCCTGAAGGACAATGCATTACGATGGTTCATGAGCCTTGGGGGAGGGACTGTTGCTAATTGGAATAAGATGAAGCAAGTATTCCTGGAAAAATATCAAGAATATTGTAACACCAGGGACAAAAGGGAGGAGTTATTCAAGATGGTACAGAAGGAGGATGAAAGTTTGGAGGATTTTGTGGAGAGGTTGCTGTACAATGTGCAGAGAGCTGGCCAGACGAACATGGGACTAGATGTGCTGAAGATAATCTTGCTTCGAGGAATCAGGGACGATTGTTTAGACATGCTAAATTTATTAGGAAAGGGGGATATCTCTAAAGAATCTTTTGAGACAATTGTGGAATTATGTAAGAGATATTCCAGGGGATCTTCTAGGCATAATAAGCAGCATAAACGAAATAACCTGGAACATGATGTCTTCGACAGAACTCAGAAGTCATCCAATGGGGGAGCTACACGTGCAGAGATAGGCAATCTTCTTGAAAACTTTAAAACAGAAATGATGAGCTCTATCTCTTAAGAGATTGACGTCTTGAAGGCCAAGCAAAGACAGGCAGTGGAGGATCTCACACTAGGGGTGTTTTGTCCCCGATGTAGAAAGACTCATCCACTGAAGGAATGCCCTCTTGACAAAGTACAAGTGTGTCAGCTGTGCGAGCTGAATCATGATATGAAGGACTGCCCCACGTTGCCCCAAGTGAAGGCTGTTCTGCAAGCATCAACTCCAGAGGCGGATTCAGCCTACTTCATTGCACAAAAGAAACCCTGGCAACCCCGGAATCAAGGTATGTCTCCCGATTCATTTCCATTTTTGAATAATTTGAATAATTGGAATACTAGTATGCAAAATGTGAATACACAATTCCCTTCAAATTATGCTCAGTGGAATTCCCCTCAACCTGCGATGCAAGGATATAATTCATGGAGTCCTTGGACACAGCCTCCACACCAACCTACTTCATGGTCTCCTGGATGGAGGAACTTCCATCCTGGGAACCAGTTTCCTCAACCACCTCCACCTCAACAGTTACCGTATCCTCCATATCCTCAATTTCATCAATATCCTCAATACCCACCTCAGCAGTCGCAGCTGCAGCTGCAAAATAATCCTGTGCCTAACATACCAATACGGCCTCAGCTGCCTGCCCAACCTAACCCTAACCCAAACAATAAAATAGTCCAGCAATTGGAAGCTCTCAATATGCCAGCCTACTCTCTCTCCCCTGTACCTTGTAATGATATTCACTTACGGTCTGGAAAGATAGTAGAACGTGGAACTGCAGAAAATATTCCACCAACTGTGTATGACAAAGGAGAGAGTTCCCAGCATCCTTTTGATCCGGTTCCTATCATTGAAGATGCTGAGCATCCCTCAGATGGGAGGGCTGAAACATTAAACGATGAAGTGGATAACACGCAGCCTACCCAGTTGGTAAGGCAACCACCTTACCCTGAGAGATTGATGCTGCCACAAAGAGGGGGGCAACCTCAGTTCAATCTCTTAGGAGAATTGAAGAACCTTTATGTTAAGATTCCCCTTTTACAAGCTCTTCAAGATGTACCTATCTACGCTAGAACTGTTCGGGACCTGTGCACTAAAAGACCGGGAAGGAAACCCAGAGATCCTCCTACTGTTCATGTTATAGGGAATTTATCCGCTTTAATGACTGGAAAAACCCCTATAACCAAGTATGAGGATCCCGGCAATCCTACTGTCACTGTACACATAGGACAAACACAGATACCCAACGTACTAGTAGATTTAGGAGCTGCGATCAATGTTATAACAATGGAGACTGTAAAGAAGCTCGGATTCACCAATATTAGACCGACCCCTACTATCTTAGAATTGGCAGACAGATCCACTATCAGACCCGAAGGGATTTTGGATGACCTTGTTATTTCAGTAGACTCATGGGAATACCCTGCCGATTTTCTGGTATTACAACCAAAATCACAGCTGGGGGGACATCCATTGATTTTGGGGAGGCCCTGGTTGGCTACATCCGATGCTTGTATCAGCTGCCGATCAGGATCTATGACTATATCTGATGGCATGGAAACCAAAAACCTCACCCTGTACCCTCCAGCACGGCCGAGTCTAGAAACTGAAACCTCCCTTTGGATAAAACAGGAAGAAGAGGAAGATGTTCAGCCATTACTAACAATAGGGAAGGCACTAACCTTCAAAAACGAAACAGAAGACGATGCCATTAATAATTTCATTAGCGAACCTGCTTCAGTAGACAAGGAAGTTTATCAACTCCTGCACAGTACTCTCGGTAAAGAAGAACAAGAACAGCTTACGGAGGAAGCACTAGCAAATGACACAAACATAATCCCAGTATTGAAAAACTCGAAAAGCATTCCTATTGAGGTAGAGCCTGGGAGAACTTTGAACATCAATCCTGGTCTCTCCTCAGAAGAACAAAAGCGCCTAACCAATCTCTTGAAGGAACATAAGGGGGCATTCGCCTGGGAGTATACAGACATGAAGGGTATTCCCTCTAGTCTGTGCACTCATCATATTTATATTAAAAACGACTCCTGGCCTGTATGTCAACCCCAACGACGCATGAACCCCAATCTGAGGGATATAGTGAAGGAAGAAATCCAGAAACTCTTGGAAGCAGGATTCATCTATCCTATCTCAGACAGTGAGTGGGTTTCCCCACTTGTAATTGTACCCAAGAAGAATGGTAAATGGAGAGTCTGTGTCGATTATAGGGAGCTGAACAAGGCTACACAGAAGGATCACTTTCCTCTGCCCTTTATTGACCAGGTACTTGATAACCTATCTGGGAAGAAGTTCTTCTCCTTCCTGGATGGGTTCAGTGGGTACAATCAAATTCAGATTGCTCCAGAGGATCAGGATAAGACCAACTTCACCTGCCCCTGGGGAACGTTCGCCTACAGGGTGCTTCCCTTTGGATTGTGCAATGCACCTGCAACGTTTCAAAGAGCTGTGATTGGCATATTTTCTGAATTGGTTAATGATAGCATGGAAGCTTTTATGGATGATTTTACTCCTTATGGCAGGGATTTTGAGGAAGCACTGGAAAATTTGAAGAAAGTTTTAATTCGCTGTGAACAGGCTCGCCTCTCACTAAGCACTGAAAAATGCCACATGATGATGAGTGAGGGAGTGGTATTAGGACATTTCATCTCTACTGATGGTATTCAAGTGGATCCTTCAAAAATTAAGGTGATAAAGAATATACCAACCCCTTCAACTCAGAAAGAGGTGCGAAGTTTTCTGGGACATGCTGGGTATTACAGGAGATTCATAGAAAACTTCTCCAAACTTGCTTCTCCTTTGTTTTCATTGTTAATGAAGGACGCACAGTTTGCATGGAGTACAGCATGCCAGACAGCATTTGATGAGCTTAAAGAGAAACTGTCCACAGCCCCTATTTTAAGGGGGCCTAATTGGACCATACCTTTCCACATTTCTTCAGATGCTTCTGATACCGCCATTGGAGCAGTACTAGGACAGCAGGATGGTCAAGTACCTTATGCTATTTATTATGTTAGTAAAAACTTAGCCCCTGCTGAGCTAAATTATACTGTTACTGAAAAAGAATTCCTTGCTATTGTTTATTCTATTAATAAGTTTCGGCATTACATTACTGGGTATCCTACATTTGTGCATACTGATCACTCTGCCATTAAGTATTTAATGAATAAACCTGTCACTAATGCCAGAGTAACCAGGTGGCTTTTATTATTACAGGAATTTGATATTACTATTATAGATAAACCTGGAAAAGAAAATGTTGTTGCTGATTTTTTATCACGATTTACTAACAGTGATGACAGTTCACCTGTTGAGGATGCTTTCCCGGATGAACATTTATTTGCACTCTCAGCTCATTCACCCTGGTATGCAGACGTTGCTAATTATTTGGCTGCAGGGAAGCTTCCGCCACATATGTCTAAACGAGAGAAAAGAAAAATTATTCAGCAAAGTGCCAGGTATTGTTGGCTCAAAGGCCATCTCTTTTACACAGGACCTGATCTTGAAATTAGAAGATGTGTAAGGGAAGATGAGATCTTTCATATACTGAAGGCCTGTCACGATGAACCTTGCGGAGGACACTTTGCAGATAAAAGAACAGGACATAAGGCGTTGCGGATGGGCTATTATTGGCCGACACTGTTCAGAGATGCTAAAAAATATGTTCAGTCCTGTGACAGCTGCCAAAGGATGGGCCAACCTAATAAGACAGATCAGATGCCTTTACAACCCCAAGTGGTACTGGAACCATTTGATAGATGGGCATTGGACTTTGTTGGTCCTATCAACCCTCCTTCCAAACAGAAGGTTTACATCTTGGTGTGTACAGATTACATGACTAAGTGGGTAGAAGCTGTAGCTTTGGCTAAGGCAAATGACCAGGCGGTGATTGATTTCCTGTACAGTGAAGTTTTTACCCGTTTTGGAGTACCAAAGGAAGTAGTCACCGATGGGGGACCACAATTTATTTCACACCAATTTGAATCCTTGCTCCGGAAGTATCATGTGCAGCATAAGATAGCTTCACCTTATCATCCCCAGGCCAATGGTCAGGTGGAAAGCACTAATAAAGTTATCGAAGCAATCCTTACTAAAATAGTTAAAAGCCATCGAAGGGATTGGGCTGACAGACTTCCAGAAGCACTGTGGGCATATCGCACGACTTGGCGCAACACCACGGGCTTTTCTCCCTATGATCTGGTGTATGGTAAGAGTGCCATCTTTCCAATTGAATTTGAGATCAAGACCCTGAAAACAGCCATTGAAATGAACCTGGATGTAACAGAAGCCCAGAAAAGAAGATTGAATCAATTAAATGAATTGGATGAGAAACGGTTAGCTGCGGTAGACCAGACTGTGCTGCTTCAGCAACAGAGATCTAATTGGCATGACCGATTCATCAAAAAGAAAATCTTCCGTGAAGGAGACTGGGCACTATTATACGACTCCAGATTCAAGAAAGATTTCAAAGGGAAATTACGCACAAGATGGCTGGGTCCATATTTGGTTGACAGGGTATTTGACAATGGCACTGTTCGCCTGGTCACCATTGATGAAAATTGTATGCCATTACTTGCTAATGGCCACAGACTGCGACTGTATCGGAAGCCCATTTCGAAAGATGCATTCATTTCACAGATTGCTGCTGATCCAAACTACCAATTGGCACTAGAGCAGGAACATTTTTCTACCTTTGCCAAATCTTAAAATGAAAATTATATTTGCTGTACATAAATAATTTCTTGCTGTAGCGTATAGTTGTCGTTTTCTTTCTCTTTGCATTTGATCTCTTTGCTTGCTGTTGTCTTTTAAGAAAAATTTTGCAGGGAAGCGCCAGGAGAACGATCAGTTTGGGGCCCATAATGAAAATCTCTCTGTGCTGTCCTTGTGTTAAAAAAAAAAAAAAAAAAAAATTCGACAGCTGCAACATATTTTCCGGCAGCCGTATATCCTTTTTTCGGCAACCATATTCTCCATTTCCCGGTAGCCATAATGCCCTTTCCGTCAGCCGTCAATCTTTTGCGGCTGCAACATTTGCGGCTGCAACATTTGCGGCTGCAACATCGGCGGCTGCAACATCGGCGGCTGCAACATCGGTGGCTGCAACATTTGCGGCTGCAACATCGGCGGCTGCAACTCCAGTTTCCGCGGCTGCCACTTCATCGTCCCCATGGCTGCCACCTCATTCACCAGCTATGGCCACCTCATCTCCCACGACTGCCATCTCATTTTCCGCAGCTGCCACTCCACTTACCAGCCCCAGCCATTTCACTTCCCGGTAGCCGTAATGTTTTTTTTCCCGCCTGCCGTCAAATCTTTTCCGGCAGCTGCAACTCCGGCAGCTGCAACTTCGGCGGCTGCAACATCTTTTTCCCGCAGCCGCCACATCATTTCCCGGCTGCCACCTTATTTCTCCACAGCTGCCACCTCATTGACCAAGTCACCTCCACATCATTTCCACATAGCTGCCATTTCTTTTCAGCGGCTGCGATATATTTCCCATAGTCGTAAAATCTTTTCCCGCCAGCTGTAAGCTTTTTCCCGCCGCCGTGAAATTTTCCCGTGACAGCCGTAATTTTCCCTGATATCGTAAATCTTTTTCCGGTTGCCGCCAATTCCCTTCCGGTGGCTGTAACTTCTTTCCTGCCAGCTGCAACAAGCTTTTTCATCGGCTGTGTGATCATTTCTTTGGCAACTTGCAGTGGTAACTCCCGTGTTAACAGAAGGATTGTTCAATCTACTAATTATGATGCTGATTCACCCCAGTCCTGCCGGCGAACTCATCATTTTAACCCGGAGGATGCGACGCCTTGTGTTTTATCGGCGGAGGAAATTCGTGCCTTATCCGAGTCATCATGATCCCACGGCTGACTATGCACGCGTTCGGCTCCGTGACGTCACCAACTCCATGCTCCACCAGTTTCCGCGGCCTTCCGACGCACAGTTCTATGAGGTATGGCTTTCATTTATCACGTGATTAAGTATTGATATCATTTAAACGAGATTGGCCGTACCTTCACTCGTACCACCATTTATACCTGATTGAACCTTTCCCTCGAACGACGTAATACTAATAACTGCCACCTTCTCCAATTCGGCATGCAAAGTTTAAACTCTTCTCTGCGCTTAACTTTTCGAATTAGTTCATTCGCTCAACGTCTCCGCTCAACAATTCGTGCATTTCCTGTGCTGCAACTTCCATTCTGGGATCCTGTACTCTGTCGAACAGTAGTTTCATCTTGCAGCCAGGACCATGGGCATTCCAGTTCGCCATGAACCTTTCAATACTCGGGAACTTAGACGGAATTTGCAGGTTCTGGCCATTTTTCAAGCTGCTGGCTGGGTCGAGTTCTTTGAACGATTGGACGGGTTCGATCGGGACGCAGCCCTGCAATTCGCATTGAATCTTACTAAAACACACTCCACGGTGTGGGGGCTGTGTATAGATGTTTCGGAGGTCATTATATCCGAGGTTACAGCTATCCCGTTGGTGGGAAAACCTTGGTTTAACCGTCGAGTTCCTGCAACAGTTGCACGGGAAGAATTTTTACTTCCAGGGGAGCAAGTTGAAGCATCTAGGCGAGGGATTGCATTGAAGTCACTGCCGCAACCATGGGACCAGGTTGCTATCTTCCTCAAGAAATACATAACTTGCGAAGGTAGATACCAAACTGTGTACAACTCTGAACTTCCTTTGCTTTCTCATCTCCGTCATGGCATTTTGTTAAATATTCCATTTTATCTATTGCATGATTTGCGCCATATGGCAACATTTGTTCAATCTGCAAAGCACCCATTATCCTCCCTCACTCACCATGGCCTTATTAAGTTAATTATTAAAAGAACCCTGGCCCAACATAATATAACATGGGAGCAATTCATTACCCGACCACAACAACCTGTTCCCTTGAGGGTCATTCCATTACAGCAAATACCAGTTCCGCCACAACAGGAGGACCGGAGTTCCTCCAGTGAAGTTGGGGGGAGGGATGAAACGGAAGAAGAGCAACAGAGGGCACATGCAGGACCATCCGGAAGGGATGAAACGGAAGAAGAACAACAGAGGGCACAGGCAGGAACATCAGGGGTTGACAAAACTACAGAAGAAGAACAACCCGAGGCACAGGCAGAGCCATTTGAAGTATATGAATCCCCAGCACAAGCAGAACCAGTGGGGGATGACACTGCATTTGAAGGAGAGCGAGGGGAAGCTCAAACAGAGCTGTTAGGCGACAATGTAGATGAAACCCTCGCAGAAAACCTAGATAACAGGGCAGCTCCGACAGCAGAAGGTGAAATTGGAGCAGCATCAAAAGCTGCGACAATGGAACCTGAAGATGACGGAGCCAGAGCAATGGAAGACGATATTGAGCTGGTCACAATCGAGTCTTCACCGGAGTGGGTAGGAGGAGGAGCTGTGATTGAAGAAGAACAGCATGAGGGGCAGGGAAATATTCCTTTAACTTCAGTTTTGCCTCCCTATGTTCCAGCTCCACGAGAAGAAACACTACAAAAAGGAAAGTTACAAAAGAAAACGCCACAAAAAAGGAAGAGGGCCACCAATGAGTTTGATTTAGTGGCACCAATTAGAAGGAAGCGAACTCGGTCAATTACAGCAGCAGAGGCAGCTAGAACAAAATGGGCAACCTTAGAAACACAGGTTGAACCCCCAATCCTTACACCAAAACCGAGGGATGCCCCACAAGGACCAGTGGAGGAAGAACCTGGAGTTGAGGGACTCCTGTATGAAAATGCAATGCTGAAAGAGGACCTCCAAGCACTTAGAAGGGAGCTGGAAACATGGAAGGAAGTCTGCAGAAAGCAAGGTGGAAGAAAGATGTATACATTAATAGAGGCTGCAGACCAAGTGGAGGAATCAGCTTCTGCTGGAGCTGGAGAAAAGGATGAGCGAATACTCTGTCCCACCTGTGGGGAGATCTTTGAGGAAGCAGGCCATAAAATTTTACTTAGCACCTATTCAGCACAACAGCCTGTAGCCACAGAAGGGAAAGCAGTGGAGAAAGAGGATGCTGCAACACAAGAACCAGCACCTTTAAACATCCTTGATGCAGCTGCTACTTCCCATGATGCAGAAGTTATAGAACAGATGGGAGAAGAACAGGGAGTGGAGGATGCCCTGGAAATTTATGAGGAATGTATGGCAATCCCAAATTGCTCCCACAACACAGAAATCATAGAACAGATGGGAGAAGAACAGGAAATGAAGGATGCTCTGGAGCTTATAAAAGAATATGGTGAGACTCCAGAATGTTCCCTTGATACAGAGATCATGGAGCCAAAGGATACCCTGGAGGATAGTGAATAATTTTGTGCTGTAACCCCAGAACGTTCCCAGGACACAATAATTTTAGAAGAAGAAATGGAAAGGCAGGACAGTGATAAGTTGGAACAGGATGCTGCAACACAAGAACCAGCAATCCTGAATTTGACCGTCCAACCGACTGAGCAGACAGGAGAAGAAGCTGGGACAGAGAATATTCTGGCATTCAACGATGAACTCTGGGTGGTGACCCCAGAAAGCTCTCATGATACAGAACTCATAGAAGAGGAGCTGCAGCAAAAGAAGGATGAAGAGGTAAGCCAGGATGTTGTCACACAAGAACCAACATCCTTGGATACTGCAGCAAGAACCCCTGAATTGCAGTTGGGAGATAACCCGGGAGTAGATATCATTCCTGATACACAATGGAGTGATGATGAACAGGTACAGACACCCTGCTCAGGTGACACTGAAATCTTGGAAGAGGAGCTGCAAATTGAAAAGGATATCCAATCTCAGCAGCCAAATGACAAAGAAGACACTGTTACACAAGAACCAGTGTCTCCAAAAGCAATAAAGGCAGCTGCTGAAGAAGGTTTAAGGGATGTTGCTGTTACACAAGAACCAGCAACTCCCTTGTTAAGATCAGATGCGCTGGAAGACACTGTCCCACAAGAACCAGTGCTTCCACCTCCTACAGGTGTCATTGAATTGGATTCAGATTGAGTGTGTCTTTTCAACTTCCCCAGGCATAGCATAAGAGAACTGCAGAAAGGTCCCCACCACATCAAGTGCATTCGCAGATATTAGTAAGTAGCAGTGGAAGGGGAACAGTGAAGTTAGAAGATGCCGGGCTGCTCACAGAAGCTTTCCAAAAAGATAGAAGGGATGCCTGATTTATCTACATTCTTTCCTCTTGCCTGGGCAAGTTCAGTGCAATATTCAGATGGAGGTTGTTGCATGAGGACATGCAACAGGATAGTTGGGGGGAGATGTTGAGCCCAGAATTGGCCCTTTTTGACCATCATTTATCATCTTCCCTTCCCTTGTCTTACACCAATTACCTTGGCAATTCAACTTATTGTCCTTATCTATTCCCCAAATTACCAAGGTATGGCCGATTATTGTTTTATTGTGTTAATACTTATGATTGTGATGATTAAAGCTGTGCATCTCTTAATCTGTGCTAACATGATGCGAATTATGAAGGTAGTAAGACAATAGACTGCAGGAAGATCGGAGCTGAACAAGTCATGAAGGAACGTTCATCGCTTGTGGAAGGTTCCTTGAGGCTCAAATCGTCAATCAAGGCACAGTCGTGGCCGGGCAGCTGTAACAGAAGAACTATATTAAGTATGTCGCTGCTCAAATCCAGCTGTGAGCTGGAAGGACCGTCACTCTTGGGACAATTTATACTTCTCTCATATTTCAGTTCTGCCACGCATTGTAACAGCTAGATTATTTAGGGCACCTGAAGATCAGAGATCTTCATGGCTGCCCAATTATAGGTTTAGATGTTGCAATTGTATGTATAAGTATGGGGAATTGCCTCGACTGAGGGGTTGGACAACAATTAAGTAATTTCTCTTGTATTAGCAGTCGAGCCAAAACTGTGTACTCATCCTTCTGTTAATATACTGAGTTGCTTCTGAGTTAAAGAGAGTGTTGTTCAACCAGCGTCTCTGTGTGAAGACTGGGCCCGTCTTCCACAGAGATTGCTGTGTTAATTTAGGATTTCATCTTTCTTGTGGTGTGATGCTTTGTTCTTCCTTTTGTACGCAGCAGCAATATTTATCGTGTGAATTTTCAGTATAGTTAAGGATCATATTTCTGTGAGTTTGGTAGATGGTGTAGAATAACAGTCGACTGAGTAAGGTTTGCTTTATATACATTTCAATTACAGATCATACACACTTGTGTTCATCTTACAGCTGAGTTGCGATCCCCTGAGTTCTTACAATTTATTGTTCTGATTGTGTGTTGCTTGATTTCCATTCTGCAATTTAATATTCTTAGAACAGTTAACTCAATTATTTCGCAATTGGATTTCTAGATTACTGCTCAGTTTTTGCTTTACGATTTCCAGGTTGATTAGATCAGGCAAGTGATCGTTCTAGGATATAAAGGAGATTCCTTCCTATTGTTCATTAGATCTGATGTTAATTCTTAGTTGATGCATGATAGAGAGGATTTGAATTATAGCAGTGAGAAGGCTTTGGATTGCATAAGATTCTGGGGATGAACATGAATGATAGAATATAGAAGTATTTATTGCTAATGGTTTAGTGTTTAAGCATATATTGTGCACTTGTCCTTTGAGATAAAAAGACTTCCTTGGGTTGACAATAAATCTCATATGCTCTGTGTGTTTGATATTAATTT
Source organism: Larix kaempferi (assembly GCA_027924585.1). Classification (NCBI taxonomy): domain Eukaryota; kingdom Viridiplantae; phylum Streptophyta; class Pinopsida; order Pinales; family Pinaceae; genus Larix; species Larix kaempferi. The sequence continues at coordinate 1,254,648 of BSBM01000734.1, read as the reverse complement.
ATCTGCAATTAGAGTGCTTGACACATCTCATCTTATGATGATTGCAATATCGACGACGCTCATTATTGTTTTTTTCAACTTCAACTTTGGTTTGTTTTTGCATTCTCCTTGCACTTATGAAGTTTGAGCTTAGAGTTAAATATGTTTAGGTATATCCTCATTAATGTGAAATTTTTTAAGAGTACTAGTTGTCTAAATGCAATCCAACACTTTCCAAATGAGACACAACCATTCTCTAACTTTCTAGTCATTTGAATTTGATGATTTTAGCTTGTAAATGTGAATGACCAATGAATATGTTGTGACCTTGCTATGGAATAGTCTTTGTTATGAAATCAACGGGGATGCAGTATCCAACATATCTCAAATAAGCACAAGCATGCTCATGTCAAGTCAATGTTTTAGAGCATATCATAACCAGTTCAAGTCAAGTATGTGATGTCTACTAGTCGTCTGTATTGCATAAAAAAATCATGCATATATTAATTGTCCAAAAGAAATGGAAAGACTCATGACAAAAATATACATAAATTTCAAGAAAGGATTAAAAAATTATTAATAAACAAGATTTCCAAATGTCAAGATCTAGGTGTATATTGAATTTTCTAGGAGACAAGCCATATCTCTTAATCAAGTTATGTTCTCCTTTTCTCAAGTAAGAAAAATATTTAATGATTGGCAGTCGTTTGGATACTTCAAATCTCATCTTGTATCTTATCATTTTATGTTTCCAATCTCATAATAGAGAAGAAAAGGAAACTACCTTGAATTTTTTTCTCTATGAGGCTTAAATTACAAATCAAGAAAAATGTGCATCAAAGTCAAATTCTAGATTTGGATACAAAGGAAATTGATTTCATCTAAATCAAAGCCATTTTATTTCGATGAATAATGTCATGTACCCTCCCATCCATCTGACGCCAGGAAGGGAACATGAATAACAATCTGAGTTTTTTACAAAAACTCAGCCCCATTCATCATGAACAAATTCATGGAATTACAAAAATAAAAATGTAGATGTGTAGAAGCATGGTAAGATAACATACACAACGGAAATTAAGCTATGCTACTACACATCTAGCATGCATATTTCAGCTTTAACAAAACAATCAATAATTAAAACATTGCAGAACACATAATGGACATAATTTAAACCATAGAGAATACTTATCTTTAAGATGAAGTTGTATAAGAAACTAGCTATTTGAGAGCAACGTTCCACCCAACCATAGGTATTTTTCAAGCCTATATTCTTTTAGTTGAGAGGTCACCCTCGAGCTAGGATATGTATCCACTAAGGAGGAACTAAACAGACTCACTCACAACCATGGTTTCACACAAACAGTCATGCTAAGACAACACACAGTTGGGTTTATCAAGCATGACAAGAGACAAAGGAAGAGGATGCTAAGCCAGTGAGCTCAACCACAGAGCTACATGCATCTCAAACTAAACTCAAACAGCCTTGGCACCCAAAATACCTACCACACCGAACACAAGGAAGGTCCCCTTCTCTGCTAAACAGTCCCTCGGGTGCCCCTTCCCTACAGTTCTCTTCAGGGTGGGAATAGAAAGGTCCAATATGTTGATTCCTTTATATTTTAGTATTCACTAGGTTTTTCAAGCAATTCCAACCTCTGTTCTATCTTCTTCTCGGTCATTCACACTTGGATTTTCTCAATTCTATGGCCAAATGACTCTGTCCCGTAATTGGATTTTCAGACTATCAAATCTAGGTTTTCCTAGGGGAATCTAACACTCTCAAATTCTCCCCAAGTTTTAGGTCTATGGATCCCCCTTTGGATTTCACTATCCACACAAATTTTTGGGTGTTTTTGGCACTTCAAAACGTGGCTTAATTCTGGGTTGCAATTTCTGGTTTTTCTCACTGCTAGGAATGTGTAATGGATGAAAACTAATGCTGATATTTTCAACAAATGGAATTGGGATGAGGGAAAATGAATTCCCATGAGGTAGAGTGACTTGTGGGTCAAGGAAACAGAGCCCATACTCTGCCATACGAATTTCTGGGCTTCCCATGCTCCATTGAATTCATGGACTAATTTCTTCAACCACTTCCTTACAACAGAATTAAATGCCATCTAAGAAAGTCAAATAGGTTCTCAAGATGACATTTGGCAGCATGGGATTCAATCCCACAACCCCCTCGCCTCTCCCTAGTGGATACACATGCCCCCCTCTTATTAGTTGCTTCCATAGCCATTTTTTGGTATTTTATTGCAATATTAATATTTACATCATTTTACAATGTTCCATGGCTTAATAGCACATGGATAACATAATATCAGATTATTTTCCTTTTAAATAAAACTAAGCATCCACTAGCAGGGCCTTGGACTTGACCTCCATGCTAGGAAAACATACATCGCATGTATACAATATTTACATCAAAAGCCAATATATCCTAAGGGTCAAAATGGGGATATTACAAATAAACTAAAACTACTATCTAGAAAAGACATGCAAAATAAATAAATCAAACATCTAATTATATGATTTAGTGGTCTTAAGGACTTATAAATTGAAACTATATTAAAACTAGATCAAAACTTATATTCTAAAATGCAAAAAAGTAATAAAATCAACTATGCTATCCTACCCTATCCTAAACTAATCATTGGAATATATATTTTAAAATGAAATCATAGTGCCAATACAACCTAAGAGAATTTTAAGACCTAAGAGAATCCCCTAACTTGGTGTAGGTATTGGTGGCTAGGATGTCAGAAGAATTAAAGCATTGTGGAGATTATTCATAGTAAGAGTTCTATGAGACTTACATATTTACATAAGCTTTTGAGCATAAAATGATTCTAGCAAAGTCCCAATGACATTGAGAAAGTGGATACAATAACCATGAATGCTGAGAAATAATCTAAAAAGAATGAAGGTACCTGATTATGATGATCAATTAATTTTTTTCTAGGGTCACTACAAGGAAAAGACCCTATAGAGGAGGCTTCTAGTGTTACAAGATTGGCTAAAATTGTCAAAAAAAACTCTGATACAACCTCTGCCAATGGTACTAGATGGTTTAGTGGTGTTTTTTATGGAAACTTATTATGACTAAAAAAATTTGGTGGCCGAAGGTTTTAGTGGATGTTTTTTCTTCGATGTGCTTTATTGATATAAGCGCACCATTGTTAAAAAACACAAAATGCATCAGTGAATTTAAATACAAACTAACACCCGCGTGTTCCTAAATTTTAATGACACTGGTTCTTTATAACACTATATGCAGTGGTGATTTATAAGAAATATAATGTTCATGCTTATGAACTCTTATAATGTATTGATTCTATAAGGGAAGGAAACACACTGATGAGGTTGACTGGAATGTTGACGTTCATTGCATTTTTATAGCCACCAATGTAGTTACAATATATTGGAACACCTATGCTTTTATATAAAAAGCATGGGGGTGTAATAATAAAAATGCACTGGGGTATGCAACAAATAGTTTGTTTCACATGTGCGCTTTTATTTTAACGCACTGGTGTGATGCTTACTTAAACACATTGGTGTGCCGTTTACTTAAACACACCGGTGTGATGTTTACTTAAATGTACTAGTGCAAAAACGATCAAAAGCATCGGTAATAATTTTATCTTTGGTGAACAGTAGGCATCGCATTGAAATATCTATATTCTATTTTTAATTTTTTTCCATTATTCATCAGAAATTGAAATATTTATTTAATAGTATTCATATAATTTTAATTTTAATTATTGCATTTGTATATGATGTTTGGATTAAATTGTTATATTATTAGTTTTCGCATCTATTGTAATATTTAATCATCCATATATTTAATCAACAATGTAACATTTCACAACGACATTGGGAAATGCAATAGAATAATAAACTTTATTTTATTATATATGAATAAGAGGCCCTTTGTCATACAAAATGGGACAACATTAAGGTCCACAATAATCAAAATGTCAATATGTAATTGTTACACTTATTGATAACCCGCTATCTTTCAATTGAAACACTATGTTTAGTACATTATACAAAATGTCTGATTTTCACAGACAATTATTTCAAAATATACAAAAGCTTGCATTATTATCCAATTATATTGATCATCATTCTTCGTTGGAACTATTGTCAATGCTTGAGCTACTTGCATGACTTTGGTCATTTGGTTGAATGTTTTGTTGATTGCCTCGATTGTGTTCCCCATCTTCAATTTCCATCTACAAACATAAAAATAAAGTGTAATGAGTGTATCTACATTGGTGGAAATAATGAAAATTAAAATAGATAATATACATGAATGTGAATGAAAAGCGCACCATAAAAAGAATTGAATCCTGAATGATATATAGTCTTTCAAAACCAAATATCATGCCTTCTTTCAACAACTCTTTTCTTGGCTCCATTCCATACTTTGTTTTTTGCAAGTTTTATGCCCCATCAAAAATCATAGATTTATAAAAAAACATTTTTGTTGTTCCAATAATTATAAAATATAGAAGTAAAATTACATACATACTTACAAATTCCGCAATTAATTTTTGACATGCTGACATATACTCACAACCCATACTTAACCCAATTTCAATCAATTCTTCTAATGGATCTTCTTTGTATGTTACCACCTGTTTGAAGACATCTAAGGATAGCTAGTGTAAAAAAAATAAAAAAAATAAAGATCACAACCAATATAAAATCTTAAGTTGATATAAGGAAATCACAATTACTCACAAACTTTATTATCAACCCTTTTTTTCATTGCCATTCTATCTTATGTGCTGAATAGGTTCCATTTCTTTTCTTTTCTGCAACAAAATAATTGAAAATTAATATTTAATGCTAAATTAATCAATCATATGCACAAAATAGAAAATTTTAGTGATTACATACACTTGAAGCACATGTTGTTGAGATGGCTCCTCCTGTGATGTAATTATGTCCATTTCTTTGACCATCTCCTTGTACACTTTTTTGGACATCCCTACTGACATATTTCAAATATCACCTCGTTCTCCCTTTGGGATTTTCACAATCTTCCTGAAAAATTAAAATGACATTAAACTATTTTTATACTTATATGAAAAGTAAAAATAACAGAATTAATATTAATAAATGAATGTTTTGTAGTAGTATATACATATTCTATAAAAGCATAATTAGGAATATTACTTTCTAAATTATTCTTTTTTGGTGTTGTATGTTTGTGCTATTGCAAGTCTGACAAGTCTCATTGACCATTTCTCTGGAAACAACTCCTGTAGTTTAAATAAAACTTGATTCTTGGAATCATTGAATTGATTTCTGTACTATGAGTGGAAATTACGTCTATACATTCTTTCCACTATATCCCTCATAGTTTTATAAAATTTTACCCCCCTTTCATTAACTTTCAACACCACTCTAGATGAGCTAAGGACCAATTCATCATCATTTACATCTTCCATAATTTATTTTTTCTTATGATGAGATTCCATTCTATTGCTATAAGTGCCCACTGGACATTCAACATATGCGACATATACTGTTTGAAACATGTTAGTCAATATTCTTAAGTACAGTATTACTGAAAATTCAAGAAAAAAATTATATTGATTAATTTTTTATTCACCTGATTTATCCCTCTAAAACTTTTCCATCGAGGTTTTACACTCTTTTGCACTTAGATTACAAAGAATCTGATCGAGCTTCCTTTTTTTTGGCTCTACATGAAACACATTAACCAATACATATTAGTTAAACTTACATATAATTCAAACATATTAATTTAATACAAAAATTACAAAGAACTTGCATTCTTAGCATTTTTGGATGTGCTCCCATCCTACCTAGTAGAACTATTGCTTTGTGTTGTTATGCAACAAATTTCCAAATAGAGCATGAAAATAGAATAAATAGATAAAAAAGAATACTCCACGACTTTATTGAATAAATTAGATGAATAATAAGCCTCTTCGAGGGGGAAACCTCCTTATACAATGTACTAAGTACACAAGACATGACAAGACAAGATACTCCAAATGAAATGGTCTCCTTCCTATATATAGGAGTGTGATGTACCCAAACTAGAATCCGAGCACAAAAAATCAAAACTCATCCAAAGTAGCTAAGCTCTGATACCACTGTGATGTACCAAACTATGGATTTGGCACACTAACTCAAAACTCGGGGAATACATGATCCACATCATAGTTGGCATTATTTTCGGATGCTGACTTTGACACCTCTTTGACAAGTCATTGACATTCACACAACTTCGACAAGTTTCGACTTCAACATGACTTCGACATGTTCCACGACCTCACAATTTCGCGACATCGACATGCAATGTCGATCTGCGACTTGTGATTGTCGAACTTAGACAGACTGTCTCTCTATATTCTAGTCGATTGTAATGGTTGAACTGCCAAACCATTCTAACTTATTTTGTAACTGAACATAACGGGAAAGCACCCAAACGTCTAAGCACATTCTATATAAGCATGTATAATACTATAACATACATCAAGTCATGAAATTATATCCAGTAATAGAAGATTCAGTTCGCATTCCTGCATATTGTCTGTGTGCATTTTTGTTCTGTCTATGTAGTGTATTCCTGCTTTACCCATTCTATTTCTTAAGCTTCCGCCATAACAGAGCCGACTCATCTAGTCAAACTGTTGTCCCCCTCATGCTTCTTGGCCACGTGCAGACCATTGGTATCAGAGAATACTCAATCAGAGCACTCAGCTTTGTTCATGCTTAATTTTGCGTAGACACTTCCAGCGAAGTTATTGACTTATGCATGTTCAAACACGCTCGCAATCTCAGCAATCCAAGCAGACGCTACCACTAGAAATGGCAGAAGAAATAGACGATAGACATGCAGCCGACGAGACAACACAAATTATTGAGCAAGCCCTGACTCAACAACGAACTAAAATGTTCACCCAGTTCAATGAAATTCTCACGCAATTTGCTTTGACATCCATAGTATTTTTGACGAGAACTCACTCTGATAAAATCAACCCCTTTAAAGTGCAAATGAATTTGGACATACTGAATCTTGAAGGAAATATTGATGCAGAATCCATCGACAATTGGGTGCAACAATTGGAATCCTATTACTCTGTGAATCAACTCTCAGAAGCTGACAAGATCACCATTGAATCCTTAAAGATGTCAACATATGTGCACTGCTGGTGGGAGAATCTCTCGGAAAAGATGGAGAAAAGAAGAGACCCCATCAACACATGGGATAAATTCGTCGAACACATCTGAAAGGAATTTTACCTGCCCAAATACCTCGAGCAACAGTATAAGAAATGGTAGCAACTAAGCCAATGGAAAGAGCAATCAGTACATAGTTACACTGACAAGTTCTATTAACTCATGGCTAGACTTGGCGTCCAAGAAGAAGAGAAATTGCTTGTTCTGAAGTACATCAGCGGATTGTCCTAGTACATTCAGCAAGAGATGGAATTTCTGATTGTCAATACGGTTGTGGATGCATTCCACTATGCCAACAAACTCGAAACCAAGCAGAAAGGGAAAGCACGCTTCGCAACAAAATCGACATCAGGATGACCACCTGACAAGAAGACATCAACCGACCTCGACAAGTCAAAATATTCTCAGCCGACTCCGCCAAATCCAAATCACGACAAAAATCCTTTTCAGAAAAGGGAACGTAGCAAAAAAATCCCATCGGGAAATGGTGCGATTACCACCACTCATATTGGCATGATACGTCTGAATGCAAAGCTCGGAAGACATTTTTGGAAAAAGTGTCAACATCCAATGTGTTCAAAAAGATGGTGGAAGAATCTGATCCAGAAGCAACGACCCTTCTGACATCGAAATCGACCACTCCAACATCCTCGACTATCGTCGACAAGGAGGAATGAGAGTGCATGTTCCATACATAGATATGGGTCCAGCACAACCTATTACATCTGATTGTGGAAAACGGTAGCCAGAAGAAATTTGTTTTTGAATATCTTGTGAAGAAACTAGGTCTTGTTACCACTCTGCATCCTCATCCTTACAACATCAATTGGATGAAAGATGGACAGGAACTACGGATCACCCAACAATGAAAACTCGCCTACTTCATAAAGCCTTTTGAAGATGAAGCACTCTGTGACGTAGCACCACTCTCCATAGCCAACGCCCTGTTTTGGAAACCTTACATATGCAATCTCCATGGAAGTTATCAGTCACAACTGCAGAAGTTGATTGTTAGAATCCAGAATCAATGGTACAACATTCCAGAGCGACGACCTACAAAAACGGTTTCAATGATATCTGCTAAACAGACAAAGAAACTCATCAATCATGATGAGAAGTTCACATTAATCATGATCAAACCGCAACATTCTAGGAATACTGCAGCAACGAGTCAACTCACCGACCAAAGCAGCTCCCGACAAAAACAATTGATCGACAACGTTCTCGACGAGTATTGTAGTTTATTCCAAGATCCGGATGGAGTACCTAACATTTCCAAGTAAAACACTCCATTGAACTTGGTCCTGGTTATTATTTGCCTAACGCATCTATTTACAAAAGATCCATTCTTGAAAATGAAGAGATTCGCAGACAAATCCAAGATTTGATCGACAAAGGTCATATCTAACCCAGCTCCCCCCCTTATGTAAGTCCATTCATCCTCGTTCCAAAGAAAGACGGGACTTGGCACATGTGCATCGACTATAGGGCACTCAAAAAAAATTCGGTAAAGAATTGCTACCCTCTGCCGCAGATAGACAAAATCATTGATTGTCTGAAAGGTGCTAAATTATTTACTAAGCTCGACCCCAAGTCAGGATATCATCATATTCCAATCGAGCCCTCATATGTGTGGAAAAATGATTTCAAGACCAAGGAAGGATTGTTTGAATGGTTAGTCATGCCTTTCGGCTTAACCAATGCACCTGCGACCTTCATGCGATACATGGATAACATTCTGTGACCTTTCATCGGAAAATGGGTCATTATCTACCTTGACAACATATTGATTTTCAGTCAATCATGGGAAGAACATGTCGGACAGCTTCGATAAGTCCTCAACACTCTCCAGCAACATCGAATTTATTTGAACATGGACAAGTGTACCTTTGCGATGAACATCATCAAATGTTTGGGGTATGTAATTGACTCTACAGGAATTCACGTCAATCCAAACAAAGTACAGATCCTCAAAGATTGGTCCATTCCTCAAAGATTTCAAGAACTAAGAAGTTTTCTTGGTTTGGCGAATTTATATCGACGATTCATACTCGGCTTCAGTCACATAGCTTGGCCCTTGAATTAGTTGATGAAGGGAAATGGGAAAACTGTCTTCAAATGGACATTGACACAATAAGAAGCTTTTGAACAGCTCAAGCACAAGCTATGCACTGCACCAGCACTTGTGTTACCTGATTTGCATCGGCCCTTTGAGATTGAAACGGATGCATCGGACTATACCTTGGGCGTAGTGATCACTCAGTCTGATCACCCAGTCGTTTTTCATTCTGAAACTTTTAACGACACAGTTAGAAGGTATTCGACGTACGAAAAAGAACTGTACACCATTGTGCAATATCTCAAGCAATGGATGAATTACATACTTGGCAAGGAAACGGTCATCCTCATTGACCACAAGCCTCTACAGTTCGCTCTGACCCAGTCAAAACTATAAACAACTCGATAGCTTAAGTGGATTAATTACCCACAACAATTCCAGTTGGTTATTAAGTATCAGAAAGGTAAAGCTAACACCGCCACTGATTGTCTAAGCAGACCGCCCATTACTCTCCTTTTTACAGTGATGAGTATGCAGGGATATGACACCACTACTTGGCCTCAATTGTATCTGAAAAACATAGACTTTTCACCAGTCTACCGACAGATTCAGACTGACAAGTCGTCGACCTCCTACTATTTCCTGAAAGACACCTTGCTATACAAGCTTGGACAACTTTGTGTACCGACCAGTGAGCATCGACAATAGCTCATTTGGGATGCGCACTATGTCAAGACTGCAGGACACTTTGGAGTAGCAAAGACACTTGTTATTCTGCAGAAGTATTTCTTTTGGCCTACACTTAAAAATGACTTCAACAAGTACATTCGATCATGCGTGGTTTGTGCCATTGCTAAACCGCCTAATCGATGACAGGGATTGTATGCACCTCTGCTAGTTCCTAGTCGACCATGGGAATCTATTTCTATGGACTACTTGACGAAATATCCCTCTACCAAAAATCAACACAATGCGATATTAGTAGTAGTCAACGGATTTTCCAAGATGGCCATTCTCATACCATGCAAGAAGACCACAACAACATAGCAGACTGCTCATCTCTTCTTCACACATGTTTGGAAACACTTTGGTTTACCCACAACCATTACTTCTGACCGAGATGCCATATTCGTCAGCATCTTTTGGAAGATTCTCTGGAAACAGCTGGACACACGAATCTCATTGTCGACAGCTTTCCATCCTCAGACTGACGGAAAGACGAAATTTGTGAATCACCTGGTAGTACAACTGCTTCGCATGTACAACCACAAGCATCGACGCACATGGGATGAAATTATTCCATACATACAACATAGTTACAATCGTGCTCAACACAAATCTACATTCAAGATTCCATTTGATATTTGTTATGGATTTCAACCCTCAGTACCTATCGACTTGATCAGCTCCTCGACACAGCGAAACTCCAACACCAACTACAGCCAGCGAGAATTTGATAAAGCCTTGAAGTTTCGAGATCAAATCTATGACATCCAGAAGCAAGCACAATAAATGTTGCAACGAGCAAATGAGAAAGCTAAGGCCCGACACAACAAGCATCGTATTCCTCATTCATTACAAATTGTGGATAAGGTCTGGTTACATCTCAAGAAGGAGCGCTTCACTGGCCCATTCAAGAAGCTCAAACCTTTGCGATATGGTCCGTACAGTATTCTTCGACAAATTGGCGAAAACAATTTCCAGCTTGACATTCCTGCATGTCTGGGTCTGCATCCATTGTTCAATGTGGGTCTACTTCGACCATACCATGCACCACTGTTGGAACAAAACGACTTACCAATAGCAGAACCCGACGACATCAATCCAAACGTTCAGGAGCCTCTTCCTTGCGACACCATTGTAGGACGACGAGTATGCCATACCAGGACGAACATAATTCCCTTGTTTAAGGTTGCTAAAGCCAGACATATCCCAACACAATGAAAGTGGTACTCTGCTATTGAACTAACCAAAAATTTTCCTCACCTTCACGAGCAAACAATGGGGACCATTGTTTCTTAAGGAAGGAGGTATGATCCACATCGTATTTGGCATTATTGTCAGATGATGAATTCGACACCTCTTCGACAAGTCATCAACGTCGACACAACTTCGACAAGTTTCGACTTTGACATGACTTTGACATGTTCTGCGACCTCACAGCTTCGCGACATCGACATGCATCATCGATCTGTTACTTGTGTCTATCGAACTTCAATAGACTATCTCTCTGTCTTCTAGTTGACTGTAATGGTTGAACTGTCAAACCGTTCTAACTTCTTTTGTAACTGAACGTAACGGGAAAGCACCCAAGCATCTCAGCACATTCTATATAAGCATGTATAATACTGTAACATACATCAAGTCATGAAATTATATCCAGTAATAGAAGATCAGTTCACATTCCTTCATATTGTCTATGTGCATTTGTGTTCTGTCTATGTAGTGTATTCTTGATTTATGTATTATGTTTCTTAAGCTTCCTCCATAACAGAGCTGACTCATCCAATCGAATTTTTGTCCCCCCTCGTGCTTCCTGGCCACGTGCGGACCAATAAAAGAGATACACTAGCTAAAGAATCCTTAGCACAACGTAATGGGACCATTTATGTTTCTAAATAAGCTACTTCTAAAGTCTACTCCAAGGATACCTGGGTACACCAGCATATGCAAACTAGATCCATAGGCACACTAGTTCAATGGGACAAGTAAGACACTAAATATTGACTTCCGAGAAGGTAGGAGGATATAGAACTCAAGGAATGGTTCTAGAACATGTATCTGGTCTTGTTTATGACAGGTTCTATAGTATTAATGTCTACAAAAAACATCATAGGTTTATTTGGACAATTAGACCTCAGTGAGATTTCCCAATTCAGGACTGTGCAATTAGGATATTTCCAAACAGTTCCAAGTCACACTAGGGACAACCAATTTTAGGAACTGATGCTTGTAATGGATACTATACTGTCTCCCCTACCTGTAGCAACTTACATATCTTCATTTGGAGTTCAGTAGCTCAAGATATGATCAAAACAATGGATAATAGGAGGATTTTGTGGATAGCTCATGAAGGAAGTTTTCAACCAGAATTAAATGGTACTTAAGGAAAACAAATGCTATATTTTCCACTTGGGATGGGTGACCCTGGGTCTTAGCTACCTGAATCATATTTCAAAATTGGATTTGGATGTACATAACTCAAGATCTAGCCAAAACAGTGAAGACTAGTCAAAATTGCCTAATCAATGAGCAAGGGGGAAATAGAATGCTGAGAAAGAGATAGGAAGTGCAGTATGGAATAGAATTATGAATTTTATTCATGTATATGACTGTAGAAACATATCAGAGGCTATCATGGAAAATATAAACATCACATTAAGAAGCATTCATTACCCCACCATTAATTAGTAAAATTATTGCTCAATATTACTAGAATTGAGAGCATGAAACAACTGGAGCATTCTTGGAATTTTTTATATAGGAAAAGTACATTTGAAAAGATAACATGATCTGCAGCAAATAATCTCAATGAGAAGGATAGGGTTCCCAACTCCTCTATGTCTAGTTGAATTGGAAAGATCCACTCAATTGGAAATACAATGTTAGAAGGGGAACATTACCCAACTAGAAATGAGTGGCCCATAACCCTCTTGGTATGCAAGGGGAGCATCACCCAAGCAAAGAGAATCCTAAGAAGCTCCAATACAATAAAATTTCATCAACAAACCTTGATAGTGCGCCTTGATTCTCCCTTTAAACTTGAGAGATCTCTAATACCATGGACGTCCCAAAACCATGGACTAGTTATCTAGTGGCCCATAATAGCTCCACCACCTTCATGAGTGCACCCTTTAGCCTCCTTGACCATTTGCCTCCTTTTTCCAGCCACTTTGACAACTTCTCTCCCTTCAAATTTGAATTTGGGCCAACCTTCATTATTGATCTCCAGTAGCTTCCCATATTTTAAGGAAACACTTGCATTAGGTGGTTGGCATCATTAATTTCCCACTTGAGCATCCCTTTGACTAGATTAGCATTTAATACGCCTGCCTTATTCATCATTTGGCCCCAATCCACCAAGTGGTGGTCATAAATGCTCTAGAAGTAGTGTAATTTGCTTAATACCACATTTCCCCTTTTTAAGGAACCCAACCAATTTGCTAGTTGGAAATATTTAACATTTTACCACTTCTTCAATTTTTCCAGCCAATCTTATCCACATCTAACCAATTCCCAATGCACCCATTTGACTCAAATTACTCATTAAATGACCAATTACTTTCATAATTAACTCTTTGACTTAATTAACTGGGAAACATTCTTCAATTAATTCCCCCATTGGCTATTTTTGCTTGCAAACTCAAATTAGGGGGTCTCATGTGGCCAAATTATCCCATAATAATTATTCTTGAGAACCTTAGGATAATTTTACTTAGTAAATTTAATTATTTTAGCCACCATATTAGTTTTTATGAATTTTTCCTAGGTGACCATGGCCAAATTTCCTTAGGACAAAATTGGGGACAAACAATCCTCCCCTCTTAAATTTTCTTGTCCTCAATCAATGAAGAAACCATAGGTAAAAACCATCACATCATCAATGCCTTCCAGCACCACATCCAACTACACCATGGGCCATACATCAACATGATGTGATAAATTACATGCACCAAGGCATGCACCTGCAAACCACTGATATGGAGACTCTCCATCATACATCAAAAAGGAAAACAACTTACCCATAATCCTTAAACAAGGAAGATCATGAAAATGGGAAATGTGCCAATGCTGCATCTCTGAAATACCCCCACTACACCTTGAGAATCATCCTCTCAAAGCATAGCTCCATCTGCACCATGATCTGACCATGCACTCAATGTAGAGACTAAGTACAAATACCAGGATCCCAAATGATCCTTAGAAATACAAGGTGTAGAATATATGCTCCTATGCAATATGGAAGACTTGCATAAGGAGTCTCATGGAAGCACTGTGAACACCCTGCAAAAATGTCATAAGTCCATACATGAAATTGTGTTACCTATAGGAAAACACCACCATATGTTGCAGATATGAACTCATGAAAAGTGTCTTGCTTCACCAAGCCAATGACCCCAAAAATGCTCCAAGTGAGCTAAATAGAATGTGTTGTTATGGAAAGTGTCCTATAGCAGGGGTGAGACTACCAACGTACATGGGTAAAAGATAGACATACAAGGTTCTGCAAGTACAATTATTAAGCAAAGAGATTAGGGTTAAGAGGATATGTGCCTTATTCAAAAGGTTGATCCAATCCTCTCTTCTTTCTCTCCAATGCAACAACCTGCAAAAACATTCAACAAAGCCTTCCTCAAACCAATTTGACTACAAATAAAAGATTGATATTTATAAGAGAATAAAACATAAATTGTAATCAGATCTGCAACATATATGAAAAAATCATATTTGGGAAAGGAAGAATGTCTGATATTTATTAATGAATGAAGCAAGTACATAAATTTATACCTTCCTTCAAGCATGGCACTTCATGAAACCAAGATTCAAGGTCTTTTGCTCCTCTTCTCCAAGAATCCCAACCTCTAATAAGATGTGCTAGGGTTTACAAGAAACTAGGGCACAAGTGAGGGGGATGTGAATCCAAATTCCTCCAGAATAAAATTATAATGGGCTTGGTCCCCTTTTCATGGTCCCTCTCCCTCTCTTATATAGCGAGTGAAGAAGATAGGGTCGAGGAGGAAGTAGTTACAACCGAAGAGGAGTTTCCAAAACTACCCAAACTAAACATTTTTCGTGATTTTATACATTTTTTAGTGTTTATGAGGTACCCGTGACTTTTCCATAGGAAAACTAGCGGATGACATGCGGTTTTTAACATGAACAACCTGTGTTTTTTTGGAAAACCAGTGGGTTTTACCATGTGCAAACTGCATTTTTGTGGAAAATGGTCAAAAACAACCTTTTCTAGGGGTTTTCTGGAGAAGTTTTGGTCTCCAAAATTGTTCCTAAGGTTATTACCTATCAAATGGGCCATGAATTAGGTAATTCCATCCATCTAAATTCCCAAATATGGCTCTTCCATCCACAAATGTATTTTTGTGCAACTCACAGTAATCTCATGAAGTGCCGTCATGCGACCAAAAGATGTAAGTGTCGTCACGGATGGAGAAGTGCCAATTTTAGCTATAACATATGCCCCTAATGTATGAGGTCAGAGGGGAAGATGATGGCTGAAATACATTATAAATAATAAAAGGTTGAGTGATGGAGTCATAGAAACCGAAAAAATCAAGAATCGTAGGCTCAAATGAAGTACCTGAAAGAAAGGAAATGCTAGACAAAATCATCCTTGGGTTAAATGTCCATGTTCAAATATTGGAACATGACCTCCAGGAGGATACAAGCTCGTTATTTTATGATTCCATGGAAGGGAAACTCAATAATTTCTTCTTTGTTTTACAAGTTTGAAGAAAAGATAGACTAATACTCGATAAGATACTGATCCATGGATTTTAATATCGAGCCCGGATATGTTCTTGCTCGTCGATGTTTTCATATTTAAGGAGTCTGAAAAACTTAAACAATAACTCCATATACCTACTCATGGATTTCACATCGAGCTCGAGTTGGTAGATGCTCCCTGGTGTTTTCATATTTGGAGAGTCTGAAAATCCTAAAGAAGACTCCAAAGGGTCATTTTTCGTAAAGTTAGTCTCCTCACCCAAAAAAGGGCAAAACAATGAGAAGGAACTCTTCTAGCCAAGTATGACTAGAGTGTTCCTTTTTCGTAAATAATCCACAAAGATCCGGAAAAGGGGTAAACTTATACCTAAGTGGACGTCCCTTCAATTCTTTTGGCGATTTTGAAGTGAAAAAGTATACTCGGGGATCTTGTCAATTTTAAGGAGTCTAACAAGAGCTTAGAGAAAACTCCATAAAAGTATTTTCCGTAAAGGTTTAACGACCCCGAAAAAGTAAACTCGTGACCTCCTTACTGTTTTTAAAGATATGAAAGGAGATATGAAAGAATGCTCGTAGCCTCCTTACTATTTTAAATGAGCTCGAAGAAAAGGTGGAAGAATGCTTGTAATGGGAGGAGACGAGTGTCAGGGACATGCGAGACTAGTTCCAAGTGCATGGAACAAAGATATGCATAATGCAAGCAAAGGAACATGAGCAAGATAAGGACACTCAGGGTGTGTCTCCTCTAGGTAAACGATGTGAAATCACAATGGAAAAGGGATACATAGCTTAATATAAATGAGATCAGAGATGGAGGCTTATATAACGAGCTAAAAGCATGGAAGTCGGCATCAGGCTCATTAGCGTAAGTGGGATAAAAATAAATGCATATGCGACTTAAACACAAAGATGGGAGCCTTATAAGGGATGGCCATAAATATATGAGGCTTCTTCTCAATGTCATGGTAAATATAGAAAGGCTCCCGATCCTATGATAAAAAATTAGCATGGGCACCAAAATGGCATAAGGGTGTTGACTAGGGTGACCCATGTTAGGCAGGTTATGTTGTTGGACTGGTGCACAATGCATATAGAGATGTCTAACACACCAATACCCAACATGTTCAACCCTATGGTGAATTCAGATGGAAAAAGGTTCAAATCCATCATAACAGTGGGGAAGCCTAATCCTATATGCAAGGTTTTGAATATACCTGACATAGTCGAACAAAGTGTCGAAAAGGACCAGTAAGCAAGTATAAGTCCAACTAATAATATTGTCTCCAAGAAACATTAGTACCAAGATCATATCTAAAACATATGTAAAGAAAGATACGATACAAGTCAATGTGGTAGAAATACTTTCAACTTCACTATTATCAACAATAGGCATAATGCAGGCATAGATGACCAATGAAGTCTCTATAGTACCAAAGCCTGAGGGATTACAATCAAAATGATCAACCTCAGGATGAAAATCAAAGTTGAAGTACATGATGGAATATGTAGGAACAAATTCATCATCACGGGAGTTGAAAATTCTAGAAGCAGAATCGAACTTAGCAAGAACACCGATTTGCGGATCTATAGGAGAGTCCAAAGAGTCAACATTGGTAAGATCAGATTCCAAATTCAAATTGGGGCTGGAAATAACTGCAACTAGATCTATTTCCAAATGAATGGAAGAATGAATTATAGACTCTAGGAAAACTTCATCAGAAGGAAGTATATCATCCCAGATATAACACATATCTAAACATTTAGATGGAGGTATCACCTAGTCAACTGCCGGGACAAAATGCCACATAATTCTCTTGTGACATGGTAGTTCCTACTGACAAGGGATATACTTGTTCTACAGTTGGGTAATAAGAGGGATAAACAAATGCAAGCTGGTCAATGGTGACAATGCTTTCGTTATGAGGAAAATGCATCATACGAAAGAGCCTAGACACCACAACATGCATAGCATATACGTAATCATGCCCGAGGATCACAACATAGGGTCCTTTAAAACCATAAAATCAACTAAGACTATTTTTCCACCCAATGTAATAGGTACCTAAGGGAGGAATCCCACTGGTTCACTAGGTCTTCGATCAAAGGTCAACGACCAATTAACAGTTGGAACAAGGTTAGGGAAACCTAAATCTCTCGAAGCATAAGGGGATAAGATACTAACAGAGGCTCCTTCATCTACAATACATCGATGAACCGCATGGTTTCCGATATCAACCCTTATCTGGAAAGGTGTAGACGAAGGAAGATGAGGCCCATCTAGACTATTCCAATCAAAGGAAATGATCCTAGAGCTTGGTAGGGGATCACTGAGCACAGATGAAGTGCCCCTTTTTTTAGAAACATCCAAACTGGTAATGCAGAAGACTTCAGGGGTAGGTGCATCCGTGTTTGAAGGACTGATGGGATCGGTAGAATATTGCATCGATTCAATCACTTCACTCTCCGAAGGAAGACTGGGGTTGACCAAAGACTGTTTTGGTTCAACCACTTTATCAACCAAAGGTTGACCAGGCTATTGGGAATCTATAAACAATTCAAAAGTAGAGGATCCTTTAGACATGGACCACACTCTCTGCACCTCTGAAATAGCAGGGCATAGGTGAGTAAAGTGATCTCCCTTACAAATTTTACAAGGGAAATTTGGCTTGCGTCCTATAAGATTATACTCCTTTACAACATCAGTACTCTCAACATGACTAGAATTGGCTGACAGCTTGCCCCCAGCATGAATTGCAGTGGTTGGTTTCTCAAAAGCAAAATACTTTTGAACTACGGACCACACTTTTTGCACTTCTGGAAGTACTGAGGCAAAAATAGGTCAGGTGGTCTCCCTCACAAAACTTACAAGGGAACTTAAGCTAATTTTTATTAGGTTTTTCAACAATGTCAACTTTCTCAGCATGACTTGCAGTGGTTGATTTAGTGTCTCCAGGATAACTCATAGTAACTGGTGACTTGTCATTAATATGACAAACAGTGATCAATGACGCGTCCTCAACATGACCAACAATGGTTGAAGACATACTTTCAGTATGATTTGCAGTGACTAAAATTTTGCTCCTAGCATGACCTCTAGAGTCTGGGTAGGTTCCCCCATCATGACCTCCAGAGTCTGGTTGGGTGCCCCCAGCATGAGCTCCAGAGGTTGGGTGGATTCCCCCTTTCTTTGGAATCTTCACCCGATTCTTCCTTCATCTATTCCTTTTAGATTGTTGATTACTAGTATTACTACTTTCACCACATGAGGTAGAAGGAGGATGAGAAGATGTTACTGACGAAGAAGGAATAGGGTTATGATTCTCTTGATTTAAGGTGCTTACTTGAGAATCATAAGGAGCATGCAAGGTGTTCGGAGTGGAAAACAACCAAACCGATAGCCATATAGTGAATCCTAGAAGATTCAAGGTAGCCATTAAGGGAGTACCAACGTGCCTAATGAATGGAAAAGCAAAAGGAGCCCCATGGACAAGGTTCCCTTGATTGGTGCTCACCGGAATGCTATCCATAGTTTCCAACTCCATGAGCATGAAATATCTAAGGCCAACTAAGAACAAGTATCACAAAGAGAACACCACTAGAAAGGTCCTGTCACGTCACCTCCCATGGACCCAATTCGAGGAAGGGAACATGATATCGAATCCTGGGGATTTTCATAAACTCATCTTGATTCATTAGATTCATGCAAACAAATGTGTGCAGATGCAAATCAAACAAACATGCACATCGGAATAAAACATCATCCATGCACATTTCATATGCATTCAACATATTAAAAACATTCATCCAATTATAACATTGCAGAAGTAAAACACATAGACAGAAAAATACTTATCTTCATTGTGCAATTGTCCCAAGCAACTAGCTATGTCGCTGCAACGTTCCACCCAACCATAGGTCTCTGCCCAGCCTGTATTCTTTCAGCACTCAAAGACCACCCCCGAGCTAGGCATGATTTCTACAAGGAAAAGGGGACACTCAAGCTCATATACAGCCAAAATAATCCTTGCATCTAAGCCAAGCCAGTCCACAGCTGGGTTTATCAGTCTAATTATGAACCCTCTCCTTTTCTGGATGCTTGCACTCAAGCTCAAGCCAAAACAATGTATTCCCATAACCCATAGCCCAACATACTCTATCTACACAGCAAGCACAATCATTGGGCATGGATACACATTTTAACAATGGGATTTACAAACAATATGGCCATGGGATTTCCCCAAATCGTGGGCACACTGAAAATAGACTGTGGGAAGAGAAATTCGACCCTAGGGATCAAACCCGATTTCTCCCACATGTTATGAGCATTTCAAATGGCCAAAATGGCCTCAGTGAAACCCCAAAACGATCTCCCTTCCTCCCAACAGCTCTACAACACCCAAAAATGCCTTCTTCCCAACCAGAAAACAAGGAAAAACCATAAAAACGTGGAGGGAAAACGCCCAGGTAGCTCCAAAAACATGAGAGAGGAAAAACTGGTTGATGGGTAATGGCATGGGGAGAAATTCATGGCTCTTTTCTTTCCCAAGAATCCAAACACTATTTTCTATGAAGGGTGGCTTGCCCATACCCGAATTTGGACAGCCATACCTCTCCATTCCCCAAGGTATTAACTACTTCACCCAACTCTTGGGAGAAATGAATGATTGGGTACAAAATTCAACATGGGTAGTTGAGGGTTTAATGGGTTCTCTCATTGACACTTTGCTTGACTTTATTGGCTCAAGGGTTTGAATGTTTCCCTCCCAATTCCTTGTAAAATCATGCCCCCATCTCTTGTTGCATTGCATAATTAGCTGTGGGTATTTTATTAAAATGCATATTTACATGATATTTGGAATTCCATTGTGCATGGCTAGCACGTAAACCATATGCATCACTAAATCGATGGCGGGGCCTTGGCCTTGAGCTCCTCACCAAGATTTGATAACAATATTACATCATTTACATTTTAATGCAATGGGGTCAAAATCAGGATATTACAGGTCCTAGGTAATCCAAACCAGGAAAACAGATGCCTTCCGAAGGGAAGTCTGGGATGATTAGGGCTCAGAACAAACCATTGAATTATGAAGAACAGTTACCCGAGGTCCACAATACAGAGTCTTTGGGTGCAAGCGTTTGAATCACCAACCTCCCTCCCAAATAGCTGCAAGGGATTTCCTCCCACGTCTGTCCTAGGTACAATGGAAATAGCCTTCCACCGTCACCTGTGTATGAATCTTAGAGTTTGGATACTAAGGTTACCAGCTTTGCAGAGAGGGTATGGGGGGACATTCACAGGTCGAATCAATGTGCATGGGCAGGGTAAAAAATCCTGAAACTCAAAAGCACCAAAAGGTACTAATAAGTCGTTGTACATGCACCAACTCTGGTAGATGATCAATTCAATATCGGAGGGGTATCTCCTCTACTAAATCTCACACGACCTCTTGCTTGACTCCAGTGTGAGTGGAGCTTCCCTGATTCACCTTCTACAAATATGGATTTTCTCCCTAAAAGAAAGACACTTATGTTTTGACAAGTTTGAGTGATCGTGGAGGAGTTAACTCACAACTCCTTACCTCCACAATCCTACTTATGATATTAGGTGTGTTTCTAAACTAGAATAAAACCTAAGATCCTATCCAAGTTACTGATTGCTTGCTTTAAAAATTTACTTCAAAAAATTTCATAAGAAGTAAAACAAGTGCAACTAAAGAAAGATATCCTTTAATTGAAACATGAAGCACTTGATCACCACAAATATGTACTCACCCACTCTCGATTTCTTTTCAATGCAAGTCCTAAAGATATAATCTAGAACGCATATGCAAAAATTTTGTATCTAATGCAATTTTTGGTCTTTTGAATGCAAAAGGTAAACATTTAAAGTCTGATATGCAAAATCAAACTCAAAACCTAAGCATGCAACTCCTCAAACAACTAGCTATGCAAAAGAAAATTTCTTGTTTTTTGATGCAAAGCACTCCTAGATCCTTTAAGCCACTTACAAAGTATTCTACAAACACTAACTTAATTTTTATGCTTTTTCAAGGTGAGAACAAAACTGAAACTCAAAGTAACACATTACCAAAGAAAATGTAAAAACTTTCAGATCTCCTTATTAAACAGTGAAAGCAACCATAAACTCTCAATTTCTTATCATGTAAGCATGCCAAAATTGGGAAAAGATTGCATAAAGTAATTTTATACCCAATCAAAGAAAAGGACCTACTCAGAAGTATGGTTTGGTAAGGCTACGTCTGCACACAAACAATGCGATCAAGGTCCTAAACAACAGAAAAGACACTTGAGCTTTCACTACAAAAGAGAGACCAAAAGCATAAGGAAGGACACGAAACCAATCTAAAGAGGAAAATCACTCAAATAGATACAAATAGGGTCAAATAGACTCAATAGGTTCCAAATCCAGTCAAAATGGAGCAAGTAGATTTAGTTAGACTCAAATTAGGGTAAAACATACCAAAATTCAAGGTCTTCTTCTCCTCTTCTCCAAGGATCCCAACCTCTCATAAGATGTGCTAGGGTTTACAAGAAACTAGGGCACAAATGAGGGGGATGTGAATCCAAATTCCTCCAACATAAAATTATAATGGGCTTGGTCCCCTTTTCATGGTCTCTCTCCCTCTCTTATATAGTGAGTGAAGAAGATAGGGTCGAGGAGGAAGTAGTTACAACCGAAGAGGAGGTTCCAAAACTACCCAAACTAACCATTTTTCACAATTTTATACATTTTTTAGTGCTTATGAGGTACCCATGAATTTTCCATAGGACAACTAGCGGGTGACCCACGACTTTTAACATGAACAACCTACGTGTTTTTGGAAAACCTGCGGGTTTTACCATGTGCAACCTACGTTTCTATGGAAAAATGGTCAAAATCATCCTTTTCTGGGGGTTTTCGGGAGAAGTTTTGGTCTCCAAAATTGTTCCTAAGGTTATTACTTATCAAATGGGCCATGAATTAGGTAATTCCATCCATATAAAGTCCCAAATATGGCTTTTCCATCCATAAATGTCCTTTTGTGTGACTCACAGTAATCTCATGAAGTGTTGTCATGCGACCAACAGATGTAAGTGTCATCACAAACGAAGAAGTGCCAATTTTGGCTATAACATAATGCATGAATATACCAGGGTCCCACTGCTAGCGCACTCTCCTAGTGCACAATGTCATCAGAAGCAAATCAATCAATTATGGGATGCCAAGATCCTAATGCTTGCACACTCCATCAATGATTAGTGCTAATACAAGCAAATATACCAAGTGTGGGATGCACAAGATCCTCCAATACAATTCATCAAGGTGTGGAATGCCAGGATACCAAAGCTGGCGCATTCCATCAATATATAGAGTGATACAAAATAATACATCACGGGGCGAGATGCCAGGATCCCAAGTTTGACTATGCATTCTCCCATACATCATAAGTACATAGAAATATATGTCATCATAGAATATAACAATAAAATCATGAAACATAGGGAGATACAACAATATGCCATCACAAAAATAAACATGAATATCAATGTGGCTCTTCAAGTGCATGTCCATACAAGAAAGTAGACTATCATGTGCCAAGTGCACACAAGCATTAAGTGACCAATAAAATATGCTCCAATGACATAGGTGAGGATCCCATGTCCTATAATGCTGCTCCAAAAGAATGTAATATGCGTCAAAATAATCAGCCATGTGTTCTTTCATCCAAGAAGTGAATGAAGAACCTCCACCAAAATATGAACCATGTAAGGATCAAAGTGAACAATAATCCTTCAAGGGGCTCAAAGGAGTACCATATGCACATCCATGAAGATCTGTATCATCATAAGATAACAGAGGATGCTACTGCAAATGTAAAGAAGAAGGTTCTCTATTCATGCCATCATCAAAAGGATATATAGGAGTTTCATACTCCTCATGTGGCACCATCAAAAAGAAACCTTTCACCCATACTTCATGAGGATGAATGCTGCAAAATGTGGAAGTGTAGGATATAAGAGAATGAACCAACTCACCCAAATGATCATAAAGTGCAAAATTTTCATCATATGAAAGCTCCATAGGGGTAGGATCATGCACCTCCATCAAAAGTGCAAAACTTTCCTCATAGGTTGGTTCCAAGGTAGTGGAATCATGCACTTCTTCAAAAAGTGCATAACCATCATCAAGAGGAAACTCAAGTTCCTCTTCCACCACAAAAAGTGCTTGGCTCTCATCAAGATCATCAAGATCATCTTCAAACACTTCAATCACATGCAAATCACCATTTTTCTCATGATCCATCATGTCATGAGAATCCTCCAAGCAATCTACCTTATGAAAATCCGAAACATAGGAGGAAGAACAAGTATCTTGCAACCTCTCAAGAAGTTGCTCATTTTGAATTTTGAGCTTATGAATATACTCATTATTCTTCAAGTATGCCTCATGTAACCATTCATTAATATCAACCAAATTGTTTCTATAAAAAATCAAAGACATGGAATTACCTTCTATGTTGCACATTGCTCTTTGAATCTTATCCATGTCTTTAAGTAAGGATGGATCCTCCAATGAAGAAACTCTCCAACAATAATTTGACACCAATTCTTGAGTGTCATGGAGTATGCTAAGGGCCTCATATATATTCCTTTAACTCATCTTCAAATACCCTTCAATGAAGGATGTTTCATGAGAGCGAACCTCCTCTTATTCCTTTTTCTTGGGATCAACTTCACATGGAAACTCAAGTGGTGACTAGGAAAGCTGATCTTGGTTCATGTTTTGTTGCTACAAGGTCTTATTATTCATGCTCAATGGAGTTGGGACTTTCATAAACCTCATCAAGGTTGATCTCTATGTCATCAATATAAAGGGATGGACATCCATTATATGTCTCCATGCAATCTTGGTACCCATCAGTAGGCACCACCTCAACCCTTAGGAACCCATCAGTAGGCACCTCACCATGATACTCATCAGTAGGTATCTCATCACAACATCCATCAATAGATGCTCCTCCAAATATTGGGAACTCATCAGTAAGTACCACAAAATGACTTGGACACCCATCAGTAGGTGCCTCATGAAAGCTTGAGCATCCATCAGAAGATGCTCTCTGATCCAGGTCCAAAATGTCATGAATTTCTCTAGGGTGATATCTGATCCTTGTCCTCCTTGTGTTAGCTAGCACAACATGCTTCCTCATGTGCATGCTTAAATACCTATGCACAGGTGATTTTTCCTTCTTGGTGGTCTCTCCAACTTCTGGTGAAGCTTCACATTTGGTTCTCCTTTCTTTTCCTTTACTCTAATTGGTACTTTGTTTGTTCTCCTTCAAGCAAGCTGATGCATCTTGCCCCTTGGTTTCCTTCGGAAAAATTCTCATCAAGTAGCAAACACATACATCCAATGAAGCTTCGAATATTTCATAAGTAGGTTGATTTCCTTTCATATTCCTCCAAAGGTTGATCTTTGATAGTGGAACATGTGTCTTCTCCATACATATGGCTATAAGAATAACCATCATTTCTTCTTCCAAATGTGATATGATGGGAGATACTTGTAGAAGGTACCTCCTAGACATTTTATTCCTCATACTGTCTACAGTATTCTTCATACTTCTCATCATAGTTATACTATATGTAGTATTCTTCATAATTCTCATCATAGTCATATGGTCTGCAGTATTCTTCATACTTCTCATCATAGTCATACCGTCTGCAGTACTCTTCATACTGCTTATCATAATCATCATCATAGTAAGACATGGATATTAGTTTCTGATAGTTTCCAGTCATGTTATGTTTTAAACTATTGTTTGATAGTTTCCAGACATGTTATGTTTTCAGATACCACTATGATGTACCCAAACTGGAATCCGGTCACACCAAATCAAAACTCAACCAAAGTAGCTAAGATTTGATACCACTGTGATGTACCAAACTATGGATTTGGCACACTAACTTGAAACTTGGGGAATACAAGGGCTACAATAGCTAAAGACTCCTTTGCACAACATATTGGGACCATTTATGTTTTGAAATCATCTACTGTTGAAGTCTACTCCAAGGCTACCTCGGTACACCAGCATATGCAACTAGATCCATAGGCACACTAGCTCAATGGGACAAGTAAGACACTAAAGATTGACTTCTGGGAAGGTAGGAGAATATGGAACTCAATGAAGGGTTCTATAACATGTCTCTTGTATTTTTTATGACAGGTTCTGCAATAGGAATGTCTGTAAAAAACTGCATAGGTTTATTTGGACAATTAGACCTTCGAAAGTGAGATTCCCGATTCAAGACTACGTAGTTAGGATATTTCCAAATGGTTCCAAGTCACACTAGGGCCAACCAATTTCAGGAACTGATTCTTGTAATATATACTAGACTATCTAACCTACTTGCATCAACTTACATATCTTCATTTGGAGTTCAGGATCTCAAGATATGATGAAAACAGTGGAGATTAGGGAGATTTTGTGGACAACTCATGAAGTCAGTTTTCAACCCAACTTAAAAGCTACCTAGGGAAAACGAATGATATATTTTCCACTTGGTATAGGTGCCCATGGGTCTTAGCTACCTGCAACAATTTTCAAAATATTTGGATATACAAAACTCAATATATAGCCAAAACAATGAAGACTAGTCAATGAGCAAGGGGGAAATAAAATGTTGACAAAGAGATAGGAAGTGCAGTATGGAATATAATTATGAATTGTATTCCTATATATGATTGTAGAAACATATTAGAGGCTATCATGAACAATATCAACAACACATTAGGCATCATTCATCAACCCACCATTAATTAGTAAAATTATTGCTCAATATTACTAGAATTGAGAGCATGAAACAACTGGAGCATTCTTGGAATTTATGATATAGGAAAAGTACATTTGAAAACATTACATGATCTGCATCAAATAAGCTCAATGAGAAGGACAAGTTTCCCAAATCCTCTATGGCTAGTTGAATTGGAAAGATCCACTCAATTGGCAATACAATGTTAGAAGGGGAACATCACACAACTAGAAATGAGGGGCCCATCACCCTCTTGGTATGTAAGGGGAGAATCAACCAAGAAAAGAGAAGCCTAAGCAACTCAAATACAATAAAATTTCATCAACAACCCTTGCTAGTGTGCCTTGCTGCTCCTTTTAAACTTGAGAGATCCCTAATACCATGGACGTCCCAAAACCATGTATTGGTTAGTTAGTGGCCCATAATAACTCCACCTACTTCATGAGTGCATACTCTATCCTCCTTGACCATTTCCCTCCTTTTTCCAACCACTTTGACCACCTCTCTCCCTTCAAATTTGAGTTTGGTCCAACCTTCATTATTGATCTCTAGTAGCTTCCCCTATTTTAAGGAAACACTTGAATTAGGTGGTTGGCATCATTAATTTCCCACTTAAGCATCCATTTTACTAGATTAGTATTTAATACACCTCCCTTATTCATCATTTGGCCCCAATATACCAAGTGGTGGCCATAAATGCTCTAGAAGTGGTGTAATTTTCTTAATGCCACATTTCCCCTTTTAAGGAACCCAACCAATTTGCTAGTTGGAAATATTTAATATTTTACCACTTCTTCAAATTTTCCAACCAAACTTATCCACATCTAACCAATGCTCCCATCTGACTCAAATTACTCATTAAATGCCCAATTAATTTCATAATTACCTCTTTGACTTAATTAAGGTGGAAACATTCTTCAATTAATCCCCCCATTGGTTATTTTTGCTTGCAAACTTGAATTAGGGGGTCTCATGTGGCCAAATTATCCCATAATAATTATTCTTAAGAACTTTAGGATAATTTTACTTAGGCAATTTAATTATTTTAGCCACCATATTAGTTTTTATGAATTTTTCCTAGGTGACCATGGCCAATTTTTCTTAGGCCAAAATTGTGGACATGACAAGGAGACTAAGAGGTACAATTCCAACTAACTTACCCAAGCCGACGTAACTAATATAACCATACTAATGAATATTACAACTAATGGACCAAATTCGACATCAAAACTAATGTAATACACCACAATATAGGGGGGAATGTTCCCACATTTAGGGCTTAACATGCCCCTCCCATTCAAACAAGTCTTGTCCTCAACACTTGATTAGTTGCAAATGCCTCTATATGAAGAACTCATCTTCCCATGTTGAATCTTCAACTGGTAAGTTCTTCCACTTGGTGAGTTACTTAGAAATAGACTGATTTCGTAGCTGTTTGTTCGTTGTTTCAATTATTTTTTCAGGTTCCAATATGACTTTTCCTTCTTCATCAAGCTCTGGTAATATTTTTTGAATTGGGATCTTGTCTCCTATTACCTTCTTTAAGCAAGAAACATGGAAAACTGGATGTACACTTGAAGATGAAGGAAGCTCCAATTTGTAAGCCATACTACCAATCTTCTGCAACACTTTATAAGTACCATAATACTTGGGTGCTAATTTATTTTGCTTATTTAGTTGCTTGAAAGACATCTACTTGTAAGGATGTAGCCTAAGAAATACCCGGTCCTCTTCTTTGAAACTCCTTTCATTGCGATGTTGATTATTTTGTTGTTTCATCTTGTTTTTTGACATAGCTAGGTTGTCCTTAAGTATTTGGAGAACTTCTTGCTAGTGCTCTATGTGATCTTCCACAACTTGAACTTCAAATTTTAATTTTAAGGGAGATGTGATAGATGGAGGACAGTACCCCTAAATTTCCATAAATGGAGACATTTTTTATGATGTATGGAAGGAAGTATTGTACCACCATTCTTCCAAAGACAACCATTTCACCCACTGTGTTTGTTTATCATATGCAAAGCAATTAAGATAGCCTTCCAAATAGTTTGTTCACTATCTCACTTTGCCCATTAGATTGAGGGTGATAACATGAACTGTGAGCCAATTGGGTACCCAAACAAGAAAATAATTCAGTCGAAAATTTCCAGTAAAAATTGGATCTCTACCACTTACAATAATCTTCGGATTTCCATGTAACTTCTGAATAGTTTCCATAAAGGCTACAACTACTGTACTTGCATTAAATGGGTGAGAGAGTGCAAAAAAATGTGCATACTTTGTGATTCTATCAACAACCACCATAATAACATTCTTTCCTTCTGATTTGGGTAGACTTGTGATAAAATCCATGGAGACTTCCCCCTAGCGCTGGAAAGGTATGTCTAATGGTTGTAGAAGTACCAGGGTCTTAACTATTTCACCCTCATTTTGTTGGAAAACCAAACATTAAGCCACGAACCTTTGAACATCAAATTTAAGACCTTCCCAAAAAAAATCATTCTTGACAATGTGGTAAGTTTTTAGGAATCTAGAGTACCCACCTATAGGAGAGGTGTGTAATTATGAGAGGAACTTTTGTTTGAGTTGGGAGTTTTTGCATAAATATAAGTGATCCTTATACCATAGTGAATCATTTTCCCACACAAAATTATCTGATACACTGGGATTGTTCTATAGCTTTTGAATGAGTGTCCATAAATATGAGTCATTTTTCTATTCTTCCCTTTCCTCTACTACTCAATCTAGTTGTAGAATGAAAATTGCACAAAGTAATGCCCCAACATCTTCATATTTTCTGGAGAGCACATCTGCCACCACATTCTATTCCCCTTTTTGATAGATTATCTCAAAGTCATATCCCAACATATTGGTTACCCATTTTTGTTTCTCTTCCGAAGATAGTCTCTGTTCCAGGAAGTATTTAAGACTATCATGATTTGTTTTGACATTGAAGTGCCTACCTATTAGGTAAAGACGCCATTTCTTAAGAGCATGTAGTATTTCCAACAATTTCTTCTCATAAATGGGCTTTTGTAAGTTCTTTCCCTTGATTGGATGACTTGTAAAAGAAAATGGGTGTCCTTATTGCATTAGAACAACACCAATGCCATTTCCTGAAGCATCACATTCCATAATAAAGGTTTTTGTGAAGTCTAGTGTGGACAAAACATGAGCTTCACACATTTCCTATTAAGTTGTTCAAAATCTTGAGTTGCGTCTGGAGTCCAATAAAATGCATCTTTCTTCAATAATGTTGTTAGAGGCGTTGATATTCTTCCATTGTTCCAAACAAACTTGTGGTAGTACCTTGTTAGACCTAAGAATCCTCGAAGATTCTTTAGGGTTTTGGGAATTGACCAGTCTATCATGGATTTAATTTTGTTATGGTTTACCTTGACACCTTCATGAGATACAATATGACCCAAATACTCTACTCCTTTACCCCAAAGAAACATTTGGAAGGTTTTGCATATAGTTATTTCTCCTCTAGTAGTTGTAGTACCCTGTCAACATGTTGAACATGTTCTTTCCAATACTTTCTATAGATTAGTATATCATCAAATAATACTATTCAAACTTTGAAATGTGGAAGGCGCATTCGTGATGCCAAATGGCATGACCAGAAATTCATAATGACCTTCATGAGTTTTGAATGTTGTTTTTGGGATGTCTTCATCCTTCACTCTAATATGATTATACCTGGAATGAAGATCCAACTTTGTGAAGAAAATTGCTCCATGTAACTCATCTAACAATTCATCAATGACAGGAATGGAAAACTTATATTTAATGGTGATCTTGTTGAGCCCTCTATAATCTAGACACATACAC
Source organism: Larix kaempferi (assembly GCA_027924585.1). NCBI lineage: Eukaryota > Viridiplantae > Streptophyta > Pinopsida > Pinales > Pinaceae > Larix > Larix kaempferi. The sequence goes on along the minus strand of BSBM01000734.1, from coordinate 1,224,266 downwards.
CATTATCCATCCAACTTGTGTACCATTACCACTGGTGCAGAGTAAGAAATTTGGCTAGGCCTAATTATGCCAACTTCTAACATTTCTTCAACCATACACTCAATTTCAATTATATGTACATAGGGGTATCTGTAAGGTCTGATGTTAGGAGGAACACTTCCTAGAATTAAGTGAATAACATGATCAAAATCTCGAACAGGTGGAATACCTTTTGGAATATATTCAAATACCTTGGAATGCTTATTAATGACCCTTTGGAGATCTGGGAAATAGGAGGGTTAGATGTTTGAACATCTAATGAGCATAATTGTGCAATAACACCTTGATGTCCCCTTTTCATCAATTGTGTCATACTATTAGAGCTTGTCACCTTTCTTGGTTGCCCTGTGATACCTTTTAACTCATATTCATTTTCTTCTCATAAAAATTTCATGAAAAGCTTCTGAAAATTAAAAGCCACATTTCCCAATTATTGTAACCATTGAACTCCTAAGACAACATCGGCGCGATGTTGATGTATTTGTAACTTCGGAAGATATTCACTTGTATATTGTATTTGTACTTTATTGTATCCCCAATGGAGATGTATTATTCCTTTTATTGGAAGTGTCGTCAGTTGTACTTGCCAGTGTCGCAAGTTATATGGTAAGTGTCGTGACTTATACTTGATGGGTTATTAGACCACTTTGATGGGGTCAGCCCTATATGAGTCATGTGGGTTAAAGGGTTATTAGACCACCCTAGTGGGGGTCGGCCCAGTCAACATTATGTTAAGTGGTTAATTTTGGGCTGACCTAGTTAGAGTTAAAAGATAAGTGAACTAGTGTATAAATAGAGAGTGTGTCTCTCTCATTTTACACATTCTCTCATTCACTCACTTCACATTAGTGAGAGAGAGGAGGAGTGCGCACAAGTGGCGGAGGAGTAGCTAATGCAATCATCTATCTCTTGGGTTTGATCTTTGTTATCTTTGTATTGGTGCTTATTCTATCTCTGAGGAAGTTGCGGGGTTTTTCACCTTCTTGGTTTTCCCCGGTGAAATGTTTTGTGTCTCTTGTCTCTTATGATTGATATGTTGTACATGTTGTTCTTTCAGTTAAGATCCTAGATCTATTGAATTAAATGATGAAAAAATAACATGGTATCAGAGCTATCCTGAAGGAAGGCATGGTATGGCATTTATGACACTTGTTGCACTTGCGACAAATTGGAAGCTAGGGCTTGATATAGCAAAAACCAGTCATCGTGGAACTTTCGCTATAAATCCATTTTGGAGAAGGTTCAGGTTCTGAAACTTCTACAAGTCGAATATAAAATCCCCATGTACCTTGTGTCTAAAGCACAACATCTAATTCATTTTACTTTCTGTTTTATGATCTGTACAATATAGGGTTTCTGCCTCTTCCAGATCTCAATCATAAACAGGTGACCTACGAAGAAAGGTCACAACATGGGATAGGAAGCTCCAAATGAAATTCTGTAAAAAGTGGCAGTAAGGAAATAGACTATAGTTTCACAGGTCCTCTTTTAGGAGGCCGAAGTGGAACCAGTGACATGTGTAACTCCGTACAAGTTCGCTATCATGTTTTATCCCATAAACAGGTCACGTTGCGACATTTGGCATATCTCTCTCTCAGAGAATCCATTTGAGCTCAGACCCATGGGGTTGGAAAGAAGACAAGTCAGGCTACCACATGACGAAGTTTCAGAACCTTTGGATCCAAAATTTCAGAGATTCACCAGAAACAATAAGGCACATATTTCTGTGAAATAGAATTGGATTCTGAGCATTCTCATTTTTGGCTTGTCACTGCTGCGGAAAATTAGGGCTTTTGACAGAAGTGGAATTTTGGAGTGATCTCAACATAGGATTTCTCTCCTCATCAAAATCGAAATTTAGAGACCAAGATCAAATTTTTTGGTTGGGCAGAACCTCGGGCATCATCAAACCTTAGTTCGGGATTTTTATCAGAAAGGTGGAAAATTAGGGTTTCTGCAAAAGTTGAAATTTTTGGAATCTGAAACCACGGCTGGAAGCTCCTCAGAAAAATCGAAGCTTAGGGTACAAGATCAAATTTTTTGGTTGGGCAGAAGACCGAGCTTTATCAAACCCTAGTTCGGGATCGTGTCGAGAAGATCTGAAAGTTTCAAAGGCAATTTTGAAGGGTCAAATTTTGCAGTTTTCAAAATTGAAGTATACCAGCCTGATTAGCTCAGCAAGGCACATCTTTCCATCCATTCAGAAGTTTGAAATTCAAAATTTGAATTTTTAGGGTTTCTCTGACAAACCCTAATCTAGCTCCAGATCTAGCTTCAGCAAATCAAAGTGGATTGGGTTAATCTTAGAAGAGAATGAATTGGACACCTGCATAAGTGAAGAAGTTCCAGTTCCAGAGGGAGATGAGGCTAAGGCCTTACATAAGAATGCTACAAGCAATCTCCATAGGTATGACTTGAGGAGATACAGGTATGTTTTTGAAATCTGATCATGATTAAGGTTATGATATGTTTGTCTTCATATTATTGAGGTTAGTACAATATTGATTAATTTTAGACTTGTCTTATCACCCTAGTAAAAGTATGAATGCATGTGAATGATAGAAGACATTCATTGATTAGGGTTATGACACTTATGATTGTACTAATGCATTGTGGTATTGTATGAGGATGATGTTGTCCACTAACATGAAAGGTAGAAATAAAGTTCTAGATCAAGAACATATTACCAAGGTGACATGAAGACAAAGACTCATGGATCACATAGAAGCTCTACTTACGAGTATGTATAATTTGGTTCTACAATGGTTATGAGTTATGCAGGTTACTAAGCACAAGTCATTGAAGAGAACAAGAAGACATTGTTTGGGTATGTTAGACATAATTATCTAACATGATATTCCAAGTATGTTTTTTTCCTATATCAATTTAGAATCCTACCTTGTGTTAGGATCTTATACTTTTGTATGAATGATAATGATTATTCTTGAAAGTTGGAAGTTTAAGTAATCAAGGGTTTATGCATATTATGTTTCTTACCTTGATTGATGATATGACTAACCAGAAGAGTCCTATGGTCAAATAATAATATGCATGAGTAAAAGAAGTCTTCCCTGAAACCTTGAATACTAACGCTTATTACCTATGTATGAAATGATCATGACCATACATATTTAAGATTATTTAGCATCATAATGTTTTGATAGTATTGAGATTATACTAATGAATGTATGACTATGTATGAGATCTTGAGTATGACACAATCATGACACTAGTGCACAATTAAGCATGCATAGTGGTTCAGGATGGATATAAGTTCAAAGACAGATAATCCAGGAAGCAAAGTTCGAGAGGGAGCCCACTCTAGTAGTTCCTGCAAGGAAGCAAATATTGAGAGGGAGGACACCCAACAACCAAACAAAGATAAGTATTTAAATTGTCATTTCTTGTATATATGATTTTGTTCAGTCATGTACATACTTATGTTCCTAGATTTAGGATCTATATTATGCATTTTAGAAAAGGTTGCATTAACGAACAAGATACTACTAATATAGTAATGGGTAAGTGGCCTATGGTACTGTACAACATTCCATTGCTACTTATCTATAATGAAACCTCTTTGCTGACATGTTGGGAGTTGTGCACACTCTTAACAATGTTCTGGTAGAGATGGAAGGCATCTAGAAAGTTACGGGATATGGATAAATGTTGTATTGAAGCATTGGCTAAGATAATTGCATGACTGTATGACATATGTCTTTATGAGTAAGAATTTGTTCTGAAATATATAAGATGTTTTTAATCATCCAATTGAACTTGTCTTGTAGGAAAGACCGTGTACCATCACCTACAAAAGGACTACAACATTTGTTTCAGCAACGAAGTTCAAAGAAAACCATCTATTGAAGATATTAAAGAATTTGAAGTTCCCAGGATCTAGGATGCAGTAATGAAAGAATGCCATGATCGAGGAATACCAGTCGATCATAAAGAATGATGTCTGGGATGTGGTCCCGAGACTAGAAGGGAAGTCTGTTGTGACTTCCAAGTGGATCTATAAGATCAAGCATGCTGCAGATAGTAGCATAGAGAAATACAAGGCAAGATTTGTTTCTCGTGGCTTCTCCTAGAAAGAGGGGATCGATTATGAAGAAAATTTTGCTCCTGTAGCCAGATACACTTCCATCATAATAGTACTTTCCCTGGGTGCAGTGATGAAGTGGAAGATACACCAGATGGATGTCAAGACAACCTTCTTGAATGATGTAGTTGAAGAGGAAGTGTATGTGGAGCAACCACTTGGTTTTGAGACACATGTCAAGGAGTCATATGTGTGCAGATTGAAGAAAGCCTTGTATGGCTTGAAGCAAGCTCCTAGAACATGGTACGGCAGGATAGACAACTTCCTGTCCATTTTGGGCTTTACCAAGAGTAAAGTAGATTCGAACCTTTACTACAAGGTTGAGGAATGCAATCCAATGATACTCCTACTGTATGTGGATGCCCTGTTTGTGACAAGTGAGGATAAATTGATTGTCGACACAAAGAGGAAGCTTGCTGCCGAGTTTGAGATGAAGGAATTGTGTATGATGCATTACTTTCTAGGTATGGAGGTGTGGCAGAGTGCAGGTGGAATATTCCTTGGACAAGGGAAGTATGCAGTAGAGATCTTGAAGCGATTCGAGATGATGGACTACAAGGACATGGCCACACCTACGGCATCGAACCTGAAGCTATTGAGTGATGCTTCATCAGAGTCGGTTGATGTCATAGTGTATCGTCAGATGATTGGGTCCTTGATGTACCTGACGAACACAAGACCAGATATTTGCTTTGTAGTGAACACATTGAGCCAGTTCCTGACGGATCCGAGAGGTGTTCACCTAGTTGCTATAAAGCATATTCTGAGGTACCTGAAGGGTACAATTGATTATCGGCTCAAGTATGATGCGAATCAAAGGTATGAGGTGAATCAAAGGTTTAACCTGGAAGGTTATGTTGATTTAGATTGGGCAGGCAGTGCTGCAGATAGGAAGAGCACTTCGGGGTGCTGCTTCAGTATGGGATCAAGTGTGATCTCTTGGTTTAGCAGGAAGTAGTCCTACGTAGCACTGAGTACAACCGAAGCAGAGTATGTCACAGCTTGTTCGGCCAGTTGTGAGGCAGTATGGATTAGGAAGCTACTGTCTGAGTTATTTGATCTCCCATTGGATGCTACCTATATCTTCTCTGACAACCAGAGTTGTGTGAAGTTGTCTGAGAACCCGGTGTTCCATGATAGGTCGAAGCATATCGATATCCAATATCACTATATCAGGGATATGGTGCAGAGAGGAGCAGTGAAGCTCCTGTATGTTGCGATGAATGAGCAGGTTGCAGATGTGTTGACTAAACCACTAGCCAGAGTGAAGTTTGAGTACTTTAGGGAGAGGCTTGGTGTTCTTCAGATAGAAGATACTTCGAGGAAGAAGTGATGGGACACATTTGCAGGAGCCATTCCAAGCATGGTGGTAGGAGGATCCTTCCCATGGCTGTGGATGTAATCGTTGTGTGATGAGCATCAGAATGATGCTATGGATGATATGCATCAGGATGATGCTTGATGATGATTAGGATGATCATGTGATTATGATGTGCATCAGGTTGATGCACCGTGCGATGATGATTAGTTGGATCATGAGTATCAAGATGATACTTCAAGGTCATGGATGATATGTGGCAGGTTGTGCAGTAGCATGTAAAAGATCTTGGGAGATCCGATAGGTTGAGCTGTGTGCTCGTAATCAGTCCTGGGATGCTCTTTCGAGGATTTGCTAGGGAGGCATGTAATCAGTCCTGGAGATCCGATAGGTTGAGTTGTGTGTTCATAATAAGTCCTGGGATGCTCTTTAGATATCTTGTCGGTCGTGCTTAGGCACGTAAAATGTTCCTGGGATAATCTTATAAGGTATTTCCTATTCACAAGTAATCAGTCCTGGAGATCTGATAGGTTGAGTTGTGTGCTCGTAATAAGTCCTGGGATGCTCTTTAGAGATCTTTTCGGTCATGCTACGGCAAGTAAACTGATCTTGGGATGCTCTTTAAAGGTATTGTGAAGGGATGCATGTGATTAGTCCCGGGGGATCTTGTCGGTCGTGCTTAGGCACGTAAAATGTTCTTGGGATGCTCTTGTCAGGTATTGCATCAACACATAATTATTCCTGAGAATCCACCTCTATCAGACCGTTCACACAGATGATGAAGACCTACAGGAGGCTAGGCCTACACTCATCATGAAAAAGGGATGGATCTATAGAACTTCCTATGATGAGAAGAATTCATAGATAGCCCAGTGATCGAGATGACAGGTACAACAGCAGTGATGATGATGATGCTCCGTGATCTAGTGACAATGATCCAGCTCCAAAATTGAAGACTTGTTCCTATATGTATTGATGACCTGTGTCAAGAGAATACCTTCCTAGTTAAGAGGGAGTGTTGATGTATTTGTAACTTTGGAAGATATTCACTTGTATATTGTATTTGTACTTTATTGTATCCCCAACGGAGATGTATTATTCCTCTGATTGGAAGTGTCGTCAGCTGTACTTGCAAGTGTTGCAAGTTATATTGTAAGTGTCGTAACTTATACTTGATGGGTTATTAGACCACCTTGATGGGGTCAGCCCTGTAGGATTCATGTGGGTTAAAGGGTTATTAGACCACCCTAGTGGGGGTCAACCCAGTCAACATTATGTTAAGTGGTTAAGTTAGGGATGACCTAGTTAGAGTTAAAAGACAAGTGAAGTAGTGTATAAATATAGAGTGTGTCTCTCTCATTTTACACATTCTCTCATTCACTCACTTCACATTAGTGAGAGAGAGGAGGAGTGCGCACAAGTGGAGGAGGAGTAGCTGATGTAGTCATTTATCTCTTGGGTTTGATCTTTTTTATCTTTGTATTGGTGCTTATTCTATCTTTGAGGAAGTTGCGGGATTTTTCACCTTCTTGGTTTTCCCCAGTGAAATGTTTTGTGTCTCTTGTCTCTTGTCTCTTATGCTTGATATGCTATACATGTTGTTCTTTCAGTTAAGATCCTAGATCTATTGAATTAAATGATGAAAAACTAACACGCCACCCATTGGAATAGAAATCATTGGACTATTCAATACATATTCCCCCATAGTAAGATTGATATTATGACATTTCTCTGAGTAATTAATAGTTCCTTCATATGCAATCATTGCTTGAAACTCTGGTGTTGGATATACAAATAAATTGATAACTTTTGTTAATTTACAGTGAATGAAATTATGAGTACTACCAGAATCAATCAACACTCTTACCTTTTTATTTTTAATAAATCCTTCGATCTTAAGAGTTTGAGGAGTGCTAATTCTAGCTAATTCATGACATGATATGGTGGGAGTAATCTCTTATGAAGTAGTCTATTCTATTTCTTCATCTGGAGATGGTTCTTGTTCTTTTGGTTCTTCATCTTCACAATCTATGTAAAATAATTTCTTCTCACCACACTTCTGCCCATTACTATATTTCGATCACAATGAAAGCTTAGGCCTTTTCCTCTTCTTTCATCTAGTTGTTGAGGTGTCAACCTTTGAGGTGGGTTAGAAGAAGGAACAATATTCTCTTTGTATGTGTTGGAGGTGGTATTTCTAGTAGCCATAATCATATTTTTAATTTCAACCTTCCTTTCCACCATGAAATCCTACTCTAAGGATGGTGGTTCAAAGAGACACACCTCATGTTGAATGTTATCCTTCAAGGTTCCAATAAAGAGATCCAAAAAATTATCTTCTGAAATGTTCTTCACTCAAAGACTTAGCTTTTGAAACTGCTTGATTTGTTTTGCAACTGGACCTTTTTGCTTAAGATTTATTAGCTGGATAAATAAGATGTCGCTATTAATATCCCCATAATGTGAAATCAATTCTTCTATGAATATAGCAAAAGATATAATAGAGTACTTTTTTCAGTCACAAAGCCATTGGTACCATACAAATTGATCAGGCTCTAAATATAATGATGCAATAGTTACCTTTTGCAAAGTTGGCACCTGGTGCATATCAAAGAATTGGTCCATATGGAATATCCATGTTATTGGATCATTTCCATCAAACTTTCTCATGTCGATCTTGGGAATTTGGGTACCTCTTAGTGACCATCTTTGATAAATTCCATTATGGGAATGCTTATTATTATTGTCCTCCTAAGTACCTTGGAACACATCATCACTTGTAGGGAGAGTATCCTTTGAATTTTAGATGAGATTAGCAACATTTTTCATATTTTCATCCATATGTCCCATCAACTTGTTAGATTTCGTACATTCATAGCATAATAATTCAATTGCATAAACATGATCACTAGAAGAAAGACAAAGCACAAAAAAACAACATATTTTATCCTGGGAAACCCAAATGGGAGAAAACCCAACATTCTTTGTATAGAGATGATAATCCCGATATCATAGTACAATCATAAAAGAGAAAAGATTGAAAATGTATTCCAAAAGTAGAAACCCCAAAACTGTCTTCTTCTCCTCCAGCGGATGCAAACTTATCTCTTGAATGCGAACTTGAGTTGAGTGGATGAGTGAATAATGAGGTGAGCTCACCTCTTATTTGTACAAGTGTCAAATTGACCTTTTACCCTAACTGAGCCGACTTCTCTAGGAGACTAGGCCGAATTCACTTAGGGAGCATTTAATAATTAATTTTAATCTTTTCTTTTGCTTGCTTTTCATCCCAAGGTTTACATTGATTCTTTCAGGGTTTACATAGATAAATTACATCAAGTTCATCTCCCTTAGGAGTTACAATCAAGTACAATAAAATAAAATACATAAGATCTTCCGAAGTTGCACAAAATCCAACACTCCCTCTCAACGAGGAAGGTATTCTTCGATCTTCATTAGCATCGTGATCATATGGGTTTCATATTTGTACATCTATACTGTCTCCATCATCTCTATGCATACCGAAGGTTGTCATCATAGTCTTAGTCCTTCGATAAGTGTCTTCATGCATATTCTACACCAGTCCTTCGGTGTGTCCAGGAGAATCACTCAATCCTGGATATCTGAGATTATCAGCTATACCATCTCTGCTATACCATGTGCTACCTGTCTGCCTCATATGCCGATGGGATTTATCCCATACTTGTATGAGATCCTAGACGAGCAAATGGGTATGACCATCTACTGACTATCTGATTCATCTGCCAATGGGATTTCTCCCATACCTGGTTGAGTACCTGAACTATAGAGGCACCTGTGCAATCACACGGTCAACTACTAATTGTCTGACTCATCTGCCGATGGGATTTCTACCATACCTAGCTGAGTACCTAGACTGTAGAGGCACCTATGTGAACCTGACCATTTACTGATTTTCCAACTCATCTGCCTATGGGATTTCTCCCATATCTGGCTGAGTACCAGGACTATAGAGGTACTTAGGAAAAATCAGGGTAATCATCTCGATGTCATCTTTCCCTCTTAGGGAGGGAATCGTTCTCTTCTACTCCAAGTCTTCCGCGAAAGTATTTGAACTTCACCCTGGGAAGAGCCTTGGTGAGAACATCTGCAGTCTGGTCGTATGTCGACACGTACTGTAACTCGATCACACTTTTCTACACCATATCACGTATGAAGTGATATCGAATTTCTATATGCTTCGACCTGTCGTGAAATACAGGATTCACTGACATCTCCACACAGCTCTGGTTATCACAGTGAATCATGGTCGGTTCTGGAATCTAGCTAAACAATCCTGCCAGGAGTTTACGAAGCCAATCTTCTTCTTGAGCTGCTGTACTAGAAGCCATGTACTCAGCCTCTACAGTACTGAGTGCTATCGAGTTCTTCTTCCTACTGCACCAGGAAATAACTTCAGAACCCAAACTGAAGCAACATCTGGAAGTACTCTTCCTATCTACAATGCATCCAGACCAATATGAGTCTGTAAACCCCTGCAATCTCAGGTCACAATCTGAAGCATATTTCAATCCATATCCCACAGTGCCATGTAAGTATCTGAGTACATGTTTTGCAGCAATCCAGTGAATCTTCCTTGGATTGCACATGAACTAGCTAAGAGCATTCATAGCAAAACATATATCTGTTCTAGTGTTTGTCAGATACATCAAGGACCCAATCAGCTGGTGATACATGGTGGGATCAATCAAATCTGATTCAAAAGTAGAATCTCTCAACTTCTTCCAATTTGCATCCATCGGAGTGGCCATGGACTTGCAGTCCAACATTCTGAATCTCTTCAGTATATCTATGGTGTACTTTTCTTGTCCTAGGGGAATCTCTTTCTGCCTCTGCCATACTTATAATCCCAAGAAGTAGTGCATCAATTCAAGATCCTTCATTTCAAACTCAGAGGAGATATTCTTCTTACACCATATGGTAAGTTTCTCATTTCCTGTGAGAAACAGGTCATCAACATATAATACCAAAATCGGTGGCTCGTCATCTACAACCTTGTAGTAAAAGTTGGGTTCTGCATCACTCTTGGTAAATCCCAAGCTCACCAGGAATCCGTCAATCCATCCATACCAAGCACAAGGTGCTTGCTTGAGTCCATACAGTTCCTTTTTCAATCTGCATACATGAGACTCCTTTCCGTGGACAATAAACCCATATGGTTGCTCGATATAAACTTCTTCCTCAATAACACCATGTTGGGCTCCTAAATTGTCTTTTATAACGATGTTATTTACATTAATTTCCCATCCTATTTACTGTGATTTAATACATTTATGTTCAATAAGGCTATCTTTTACTTTGGTTTATCAGTTAAAATCTCGTAAATAAAAGAAATGCCTAATCTCTTATCTTTAATGTATTTAATGCAATAATGGTGCAAATCGTAAGCATTTCGGTACTCCATCCGACCCTTCATCCAATCCTAAGTTTTGCATAAGTTTAATGGTATGTTTCTTATTAGGTCTTGGTCTGTTTTATCTACGCCTTCTATTTCTCGCCGGTCATATTGATCCTTCATATGCAAATCAATACATATTCAATTATCAAACAAATAGATAATCGAAAAATCAATATAAATTAAAATCATCATTTAAGATATTCATAAATTTGTTTGAATTTAAAATTATAATTAAGTTGTTAGAAATTTTAAAAAAACATTGATTTAAATTTAATAAGAAAATGAAAATATCAAATATTAAAAAGAGAAAATGATTAAAATATTTAAAAGGTTGTTTATTTATTACTCATATAAGGAACATCCATTAAAGTTAAACATTACGTGGCTTATGAAAAGGAATGATTAAAAACATAAAAGAGACCATATGAAGTATTAAAAAGACACTAACCATATTTAATGATTTTTCATATCATAGATAATTCATTTGATTTTTTATATATAATACAAATTAACTCATTCCTTTCATGTTTTATGCAGGCCGTAAAGGGATGTACAGGAACGCGAATATGAGGGCACACGTCACGCTACCAAAAGAAACAAGAACCTAGCACCCAACTAATAAAACTTAGCCAATAGATTTGAAGCACCCAGGCGTCAATGTGGCCAGCAACCCAACAGAAAATCCGTTTAGAATCCGGAATTATAAACTAATTGCAGTTACAGGTCATTCAATCGTCCATTCAGACGTTCACGTGTTTCACTAGACAACGAATTTCGGGCTTTATTTCCGAGCAACTGAAGCAGAAATTGAAAATTATGGAACATGGGTTTTGTGCGAAATGGACTCATTTAGGTCATTCAAAGGAATTTCGCCAAAATTCCAAGTCGTTTGAGAGAACATCGTGGTTCCTTGAAGCCCACTTGCCCAAAAAATGGAAAAACGTGGCCGACCGTTTCTGAGTTTGTTCCTATTTTGATGGGTGGTTTAACCAGCTGTAGAAACTTGCTATTTTTAGAGAGGTCGACCCTGACCTGCTCTCTCTTTGTAAAATCTATATAAAGACCTCCAAGATTGAGAAAGAGAAGTGAAAAATAGTGTGTAAACTCTACCCCAGTTTAATAAAACGTTTTGTTTGCAGCTGTTGATGATCAGTTTTAGTTTGTTGATATTCTGCTGGTAGTAGCACAGTGATTTAGTTCCACCTCTGATTGTTGGGAAGGGCCCATCATCAACTGGAGGTTTTATCTACATTTTCTGCATTTTGTTTTCTACAAATAGCTAGTTTATTTTCCTGTGTGTGTAATCCATTTCGTTTTTCCTATGTGGCATCTTCATTCCTCTGTAATTAATATTTTGCTGCTAATATAAATTCTTCTTCTGAATTAGGAAATGGTCAACCAAAGCTTAAATAGTTTGTAATTTATTTTCAGTTATTTTCCATCATTTTAGTTAGATATTGCTCCCAAATTCCTCCATAGTTTCTTTCTCTTATCCTCTGTTAGTTTTTCTTCTATTTTGTTGTAGGTTAACTCTCTCTTCTTCCATCTTAACCTTTTTCCTATATCTCATAGAAATCATTCATCTACTAAGATAATGACTAGAATATATAGCTTCTTGTTAACTTAGCTTCTAAATAATCTCTCCACTGCTTCCTTGCACTGTAGGATCATTTCCATAAAGCCAGCTGGTAATTAAGTCATCCAAAAACTCTTCTTTTCCTTACTTTAAAAGGTTTTCTTCCATTCGGACCAGCATTCAGACAGGCGTTCGGATCGTCATTCGGACCTGTGTATTTTCTACATTGTTTTAGGCCTTTTTCATAATCTAATTTTTTCTACCTCTCAATCATAATTCTTCTTACTCCTAATTAATGGTTTTAGATGTAATTTAACTCTTGTTTTATGTTATTTAGACTTTTTAATTAAACTTCATCATCATTTCCTCCTTTCTCCTCCTCCTTCTTAAACTTTCTTCTCAACCTTCTTCCAAACTTCAGTTTTTCAAATCTGATCTGCTAGTTAGTTACTTTTTAGAATTTATTAATTTTGTTTCTAGATAGTTTATTTCTTCAGTAATATTTAAATAATTCCATTTTCCAGGTTATGTTAATTTGATAAGTTTCATTTGTTAATCTTAGGATTAGTTTTCCATTTTATATAATTAATGAAGATGATCATAACATAAGATTTGGATCAGAAATAAATATCCTTATCAATCTTTCTACTTGTTTCTATATTAAACATATTTATCAAGTTTTCTACTTGCTTCCAAATCAATTCAGTTCAATTAGACATCTTTATCAAAATTCCTACTTGCCTCACTCGTTAATCAGTTTCATGTTTTCATAGATAGAATAAATTCTTGCATTTGAATTATGAAAGTCATGCAAGTAGTTTAAAATCATATAGTTGCATCTTTAGTCAGCTTAGGTTAGTTCAAGCCTTCAATCCTGCACATATAGTGATTGCATCTCATAAGCTCCCTCCTCGGGTTGACAATTTAAATATTGGAATTATTTAAAACATAATAAACACCAACACACCATTGAGAAAGGTTGTATTTACATCCATCTAATGCAAATTCCATCCCATGGCTAAAGCAATAGCAATGATCAATCTAATGGAAGTATATCGAGCCACAACAACAAATGTCTCATCATAACTGACTCCCTCTTTCTGAGAGAATCCTCTAGCAACAAATATGGCCTTGTATTTTTCAACACTTCCATCTGCTCCATGCTTGATCTTGTATAGCCATTTAGAAGTCACTATTGACTTCTCCTCAGGTCTTGACACAACCTCCCACACAACATTCTTCATGATTGATTGACATTCTTCCATCATGGCATCCTTCCAAACTTGATGTTTGGATGCTTCTTTGTAAATGGTTGGTTCTAAATCAATAATGTTGCTCATTGGTGCTACATAACTAGAGAACCTCTGAGGTATTTTGCTTTCTCTAGAAGCACCATGTGAAGCTTCATGCCCCGTTGCATCCTACAGTGTCTGTTGTGCCCATCTAGGTATTTTCTGACCTACAACAACTCTGGGGATATCAAATGGATCAATGGGATCGATAGGTTCATCCTTTTCTGCTAACTCCCTCTAAATTGGAGGGGGAGATGATCTCATTTCCTTTGGTTCTAGCATTTCTTCATCATCTATCTCCATGTCTGATCCTCTTCCTTTCCTGACAGCCATCTCTTCTTCAATGATCACATCCCTACTCACTTCAATCTGTCTGGATCTTGGGATGTAGATTCTATAAGCCTTTGAAGACTCACTGTATCCCACAAAGGTTCCCTTCTTTCCTGAAGGTTCTAGCTTGGATCTTTTCTCCTTGGGAACATGTATATATACTGGACAACCAAATATCCGGATATGTCCCACTTTTGGTTTCATTCCTGTGAACACTTCTTCCAGAGTCATATTTGTTGATGTATATGTAACTTCGAAATGTATTTCATATATGTATATTTTACTCCTATAGATATGGTATTATTCCTCTATACGGAAGTGTTTGTATTCCTATAGAGATGTTATTATTCCTCTATACGGAAGTGTCATCATTTATATTGTAAGTGTCGTAACTTATACTTGATGGGTTATTAGACCACCTTGTTGGGGTCAGCCCTATATAAGTCATGTGGGTCGAAGGGTTATTAGACCACCCTATTAGGGGTCGGCCATGTGGGTCAAAGGGTTATTAGACCACCCTATTGGGTGTCGTCCCAGTTAGCGTTATGTTATGTGGTTAAGTTAAGGCCGACCTAGTAAAGGTTATTAGGCAAGTCAAGTCAAGTATAAATAGAGTGCGGGAGGCACTCTATTTCATCATTCTATTCTCTCTCGCACTCTTGGGAGAGTGGCGCACTTGTGGAGGAGGAGAAGCTGCTGCTAGGAGATGTCTATCTCTTATGCTTGGGTTGTATCATTGCACTATCTATCTTTGAGGAAGTTATTGGGGTTTTTCACCTTTATGGTTTTCCCCAAGTAAACTTTGTGTCTCTTGTGTGCTTGCATTATTATGTCCATGATTGATATGTTGTACATGTTGTTCCCTCAGTTAAGATCCTAGATCATATTGAAGTAAATTCTGAAAAACTAACATGGTATCAGATCTATCCTGAAAGAAGGCATGGTATAGCATGTATGACACTTGTTGCACTTACGATGCTAGGGCTTGATATAGCAAAAACCAGTCATCGTAGAACTTTCGCTATAAATACATTTTGGAAAAAAAATTGGATATGAAACTTTTACCGTTCGAAGATCAGATCCCCATGTACCTTGTGTGCAAAAGACAACTTCTAATTCGTTGTACTTTGTGTTTTATGATCTGTACAATCTAGGGTTTCTGCCTCTTCCATATCTGAGTCATAAAAAAGTGACCTAGGAAAAAAGGTCATAACTTGGGCTAGGAAGCTCCAAATGAAATTTTGTAAAAAGTGACAGGTAGTGCACGGACTGTAATTTCTCAAGTAACGTTTTCAGAGGCTGAAACTGAACCAGAGACACGTGACACGCCATACAAGTTCGCTCTCCTGTTTTATCCCATAAACAGGTCACGTTGCGACACTTGGCATAAATCTCTCTCAGAGAATCCAATTGAGGTCAAACCTGTGGGGTTGGAAAGATGGCAGGTCAAGCTACCACAGGTAGAAGTTTCAGACCCTGTGGATTGGAAAGTTCAAAGTTACACCAGAAACAACCAGGTACATATTTCTGTCAAAACAGAATTATTTTTTGAGCACCTTCATTCATGGCTTCGGGAATTTAGGGTTTCAGAGAAAGTTGGAATTTTTGTAATAGGAGACCACGACTGAATGCTACTCATCAAAATCAAAATTTAGAGACCAAGATCATATTTTTTAGTTGGGCAGAAGGCCGGGCTTGATCAAACCCTAGTTCGGGACTTTGATCAGAAAAATGGAAACTTAGGGCTTCTGCAAAAATGGGAATTTTTGAAATCTATGACCATGGCTGGAAGCTCCTCAGAAAAATAGAATCTTAGAGATTTGGATCAAACCTTTTGATTGGGCAGAAGGGTGGGCTTTATCAAACCCTAATTTGAGGTCATGTCCAGTGAATCTGGAAGTTTCAAAGGCAAATTTGAGGGGTGAAACTTTGCAGTTTTCAAATTCTGAGTATACCAGCTTGATCAACTCATCAAGGCGCATATTTCTATCCTTTCTAAAGTTTTAAATTCAAATTTTGAATTTTTAGGGTTTCTCTGACAAACCCTAATCCATCTCCAGATCCAGTTCCTGCAAATCAAGTGGATTGGGTCAATCCTAGAAGAGAATGGATTGGTCACCTACATAAGTGAAGAAGTTCCTGTTTCAGAAGGAGATGAGGCTAAGGCCTTACATAAGAAGATTACAAGCAATCTCGACAGGTATGACTTATCCAGGTATGTTTCAAGATTTGATCATGATTAATTTTATGGTATGTTTGTCTTCATGTTATTACGGTTAGTACAATCTTGATTAAATTTAGACTTGTCGTATCACCTTAATAAAATTATGAATGCATGATAGAAGATATTCATTGATTAGGGTGTTGACACTTATGATTGTACTAATGCATTATGGTGTTGTATGAGGTTTATGTTGTCCGCTAACATGAAAGGTACACCAAGAAAGACAAATCATGTTCTAGTTCAAGAACATATAATCATGATGACATGAAGACAAAGATTCATCCATTGTCATGGATCACTTAGAAGATCTATTTACGAGGTATGTATAACTTGGTTCTATAATGGTTAACCTATGAGATATGCAGGTTACTAGCACAAGCCATTGAAGAGAACAAGAAGACATCATGTGGGTATGTTAGACATAACTAGCTAACATACCAATCGAGGTATGTTTTTCCTATATCAAGTTAGAATCCTACCTTGTGTTAGGATCTCTTATATAAGTATACTTGGTATGATTGGTTATGTTTATTCATAAAGTTAGAAATGTAAGTAATCAAGGGTTTATGCATATTATGTCTCTTATCTTGATTGATGATTTAACTAACCAGAAGAGTCCTATGATCAAATAAGAATATGCATGAGTAAAAGAAGACTTCCCTAAAACCTTGAATACTAATATTTATTATCTGTGTTTGAAATTATCATGACTATACATGTTTAAGATTATTGTGTTTTGATAGTATTAAGATTATACTAATAAATGTGTGATTATGTATAAGACCTCGAGGATAACACAATGATGATACTAATAAGCATGCATAGTGATTAAGGATGGATATAAGTTAAAGGACATGTAATCTAGGAAGCAAAGATCAAGAGGGAGCACACTCCAGTTGTTCCTGCAAGGAAGCAAATATCAAGAGGGAGCACACTCTAGTTGTTCCTGCAAAGAAGCAAAGATCAAGAAGGAGCACAATTCAGTAGTTTATGCAAGGATGCATATAGTCAGAGGGAGTTGACCACCTCTCACAATCCACATCAGAATGGAGTTGCAAAAAAGAAGCAAAGACTGAGAGGGAGTCAACCCAACAAACAAACAAACAAAGATAAGTATTTGAATTATCATTCCTTGCATATTTTATTGTTTAAATAATACTATTCAATAATGTATATACTGATGTTCCTAGAATTAGGTTGTGTATTATGCATATTATAATAGTTGCATTGATGAACAATATACTACTAATATACATGGGTAAGTGGCCTATGGCACTATATAACATTCAATTGCTACTTATCTAGAATGAAACCTTTTTGCTGACATGTTGGGAGTTGTGCACACTCTTAACAATGTTCTGGTAGAGATTGGAAGGCATCTAGAAAGTTATGGGATATGGATAAATGTTGTATTGAAGCATTTGGCTAAGATAATTGCATGACGGTATGACATATTTATTTATGTGTAAGAATTTGTTCTGAAAAACTATGGGATGTTTTCTAACCATGCAATTTAACTTGTTGTGTAGGAAAGATCGTATACCATCACCTACAAAAGAAGGACTACAACATTTGTTCAGCAACAAAGTTATCTATTGAAAATATTGAAGATATTGAAGTTCCCAGGATCTGGGAAGAATTCCATGATCGAGGAGTACCAGTCGATCATGAAGATGTTTGGGATGCAGTCCCAAGACCTGAAGGGGAGTCTGTAGTGACTTCTAAGAGGATCTACAAGATCAAGCATGCTGCAGGTGGTAGCATAGATATTTTTGCTCCTATAGCTAGATACACTTCCATTAGATCAGTACTTTCTCTGGCTACAGTGATGAACTGGAAGATACACCAAATGGATTTCAAGACAGGTTTCTTGAATGGTGTAGTTGAAGAAGAAGTGTATGTGGGGCAGCCACTTGGTTCTGAGACACATGACAGGGAGTCATATATGTGCAGAACTTGGTATGGTAGGATAGACAGCTTTCTATCCAGTTTGGGATTTACCAAGAGTAAAGCAGATTCCAACCTTTACTACAAGGTTGAGGAAGTCAATCCAGTGACACTACTTTTGTATGTGGATGACCTGTTTATTACAGGTGAAGATAGATTGATTACCGACATGCAGCGGAAGCTTGCTTCCAAGTTTGAGATGAAGGACTTAGGTCTGATGCATTATTTTCTAGGTATGGAGGTGTGGCAGAGTGAAGATGGAATCTTCCTTGGAAAAGGGAAGTATGCAGTAGAGATCCTGAAGAGGTTTGGGATGATGGAATGCAAGGCCATGGCCACACCTATGGCATCGAACCTGAAGCTTCTGTGTGATGCTTCATCTGATCCATTTGATGTCACGATGTATCGTTAGATGATTGGGTCCTTGATGTACCTGACGAACACAAGACCAGATATTTGCTTTGCGGTGAACACATTAAGCTAGTTCCTGAAGGATCCGAGGAGTGTTCACCTGGTTGCTGTAAAGCATATGCTGAGGTACCTTAAGGGTATAGTTGATTATGGGCTCAAGTATGATGAAAATCAAAAGTTTAACCTACAGGTTTATGTTGATTCAGATTGGGTAGGTAGTGCTGCAGATAGGAAGAACACATCTGGGTGTTGCTTCAGTATGGGATCAAGTGTGATCTCTTGGTTTAGCTGGAAGCAATCCTACGTAGCACTGAGTACAGCCGAAGCAGAGTATGTTGCAGCATGTTTGGCTAGTTGTGAGGCAGTATGGCTCTGAAAGATACTGTCTGAGTTATTTGATCTCCCGTTGGAGGCTACTGGTATCTTTTGTGACAACCAGAGTTGTGTGAAGCTGTATGAGAACCCAATGTTCCACGACAGGTCGAAGCACATCGAGATCAAATATCACTATATCATGGATATGGTGCAGAGAGGAGCAATGAAGCTCCTGTACGTTCTGATGGATGAGCAGATTACAGATGTACTGACGAAACCACTAGCCAGAGTGAAGTTCGAGTACTTCATAGAGAGGCTTGGTGTTCTTCAGATCGACAACACTTCGAGGAAGAAGTGATGGAATATATGTTGGAGCCATTCCAAGCATGGTGAGAGGAGGATCCTTCCCATGGCTATGGATGTAAGCATTGGATGATGAGCATCAGGACGATGCTCCAGTTACTGCTCTGTATATGCATCATGTTGGATGTTGGATATGATCAGTTGAATCATTTATATGTATATATATGTATGCATCATGTTGGATGCTGGATATGATCAGTTGGATCATTTATATGTATATGTATGTACGCATAATGTTGGATGTTGGATATGATCAGTTGGATCATTTATATGTATATGTATGTATGCATCATGTTGGATGCTAGATATGATCAGTTGGATCATGTGTATGTATCTGTATATGTATCAGGTGGATCATGTATTTGTATATGTATCAAGTGGATACATTGTATGATTAGGTAGATCATGTATGATTAGGTGGATCATGTATGATGATATGTATCAGGTAGATACTGTGTATGCATTGTATGATCAGGATGATCACAGATGATGAGCTTCAGGATGTTGCTCCAGTTGATATTGATCAGGTTGATGCTATGATGATGATTAGGATGATCACAAATGATGAGCTGCAGGATGTTGCTCCAGATGATATGCATCGGGTTGATGCTATGATGATGATCAGGTTGATCATGTGATGATGTACATCAGGATGATGTATGGTGAGTATTAGTTTGATACTCTGTGACCGTGGACAGGTTGGGTAGGTAGCATAGAAAAGATCCTTTAAAAACTGGGCAGGTAGAGCGGTGTGCTCGTAATAGCCTGGGTTGCTCTATCGAGATCCGGACAGGTAGAGCGGTGTGCTTGTAACATCCTGGGATGCTCTGAGTAGGTTTTGCTATAGTTTTGCATAGAAAAGATCCTTTAAAATCCGTACAGGTAGAGCGGTGTGCTCGTAACATCCTGGGATGGTCTATTGAGATCCAGACAAGTAGAGTGGTTTGCTCATAACAGCCTGGGATGCTCTGACTAGGTTTTGCGAAAGTTCGCATAGAAAAGATCCTTTAAAATATGGACAGGTAGAGCGGTGTGCTCGTAACATCCTGGGATGCTCTATCGAGATCCAAACAGGTAGAGCGGTTTGCTCGTAACAGCTTGGGATGCTCTGAGTAGGTTTTGCGAAAGTTCACATAGAAAAGATCCTTTAAAATCCGGACAG